>JACGCM010000004.1:1200000-1822322 GCA_014058105.1 Kingdonia uniflora
CATCTCAGGCTCATGCTTCATCTTTGACCAACATGCAAACTTTAAACCTCATCAGCAGAGTACGTGGCACATTTATAACATGATTTGAATCAAGATAACGACATCAAGAAATAGTTATAACACGAGCTTCTTAACCAACACCACTCGCCCATGATGCTTCTCGTGCTCTTGGTTGAGAGCTGTCTTGTAATAGCTTATTCCACATCTCGGACTCATACTTCATCCTTGACCTCATCAACATATTTAGTATCCCAAAGATCTAGTCATCACTTTCGACCTCTGCATTAATAGTTTGAGTTAAATAAGCATACAGTTATCCACGAAGGCGTTACGAAGCAACAATGATCAAAACGTTACACAATCTGGCCAAAGAATATCTAACATATATTTTGTAACGTCCATCATTAAAAATCTTAATGGTCGTCAAATGGTCATATAACCCAAACCTATAAATAGGACCAGGCAATTCTAGATGAAGGACAGATGAATCCTCACCCTAACATTGCATATACTCATAGCACTCTTTGTAATAGGCTAGCAATCTCAATAATATCACTATCTCTTTCTTAAAATCCTCAAGAAAGGTCATGGTTGTTAACATATTCAATGGTTTTCTACACTAAACTTTCTTGTTAGTTATTATTTGCTGTTTAGTAGCGTTCTGATCACATCTAGTGTAAAGGCTATGTTCAAATCATGATATCAGGCTATTATAGTTTTGCATGTTATAATTTGTATTGGATGTTTTATATTCATCACTTTTTGATTTTAGGGATAATAGAGTTGAGAATGTAGAGGTTTTATGATTTTGAGCAGTTGCCTGTAATTCTATGTAGTATACAAATTTTGTGTATATGAACAGACTGTAGAGAAAGAAAATGGTTTTGTGGAGAAGAAGAAGGAAATTTGAAATGATTGTTTGTTTACTTTGGGAATTGGAAAAATAAACGTGTTGACTGGGTAAAAACATATGGGTAGGGTTGTTTTTACTGTTTGAAGGGTGTATCATGTAACGAAGAGATAATAAATAATATTTTGTGTATCGGTAGGTCCAGTATGCGTTCAAAACTTATAAGTCCCATGAGTAAATTTGTAGTATCTTCAAGTTTGGAGGAAACATCATCGTGTAAGAAATATTTTAAGATACTGTAGATAATATAGATGTGACTGTAGGTGTAGAAGTTGAGGAATCTAGTAACATAGATAAAGTGATAGATAAAGAAGATACAAAAGAGAAAGATAAATTGTTTGTCATATACCCAGAGGGAATAGATGTAGGAAATGAATTTTTTAAATTAAAAAAAAAATTATAGGGAAAAAGGGATTAGTGAGGATGTAAATATCTCGTATTATAATTGCCTTGGGTTGGCATGCCCAAATGATGTATTTTTATATTATCTGAATCAGGTCGTTTATGGCCTTAAAATTCCTTTGACCTTCTTTCAGAAAGGGGTTATGAATTTATTACATTTCTGCTTATCTGAATTAGGTCGTTTATGGCCTTAAAATTCCTCTGACCTTCTTTCAGAAAGGGGTTATGAATTTATTACATTTCTGCCCTACCCAGCTGAATGGGAATGTGTATGAGATGATGAGGGTATGCAAGGCTCTGAATGAGAAATGGGGAAGGAAAAGGACTACCAAGCAGTTCGAAGCTGAAGATGTGTTGAAATTTAAAAAATAGAAATATGTTAAAAGTCGAAATAGTGGTTACCTGTATAGTGATTCGTCTAGGCAAAAAAAATTGATTTTGAATCTATAGGTAGACCATGGAATGACCACCTTGTATGGGAGGGAGCAACTGTATGCAGGTTCCAGATGAACCAGTACACGTCCTGAACCATAAATATTATAACCCGAGTAAGAAACATTGATCAACTTTGACCAACCATTAGCATGTATTCAAGTTGTTAAATATTGTTTTATTCCTTATTTTGTCAAATCCTAATCCTTCATCAGCGCCTGATAATACCAGCTTGTTCGACTACGTAGCGCATGATCAGGTCGAGTTAAAGTAGGAACTTGGTAAGCTCAGTATTCGGATGGATAAGAGGGTTGATTCTATAGTGCTTAAAGTTTGACGAGCTCATAAGAACTTAGCTATGGCTGAGAAGGAAGCTCATTTGTCTATTGAGGATGTTACTAGTCTTCATCCTCCTGTACCGAAAAATATTAGCATGAAACGAACTACTCGGAGGTCGAGAAAACTAACTCCGCAGAGTACGCCTGCTATTGTGGTAGTCATCGCAGACCAAGAGATCGTAAAACCTACTTCTAGAGATATGGGGGAGAGACAGGAAGTGAGTGAAGTTACTCCGTCGGAGGCTGAGATGAACTTGTTAAAAAGAAAATGGCTCGAGGACGTGGGTAGCTCTTGTACTAATGCCTAGGCTGCGGCCAGATGAGAGAGCTGGAGCAAAAATACTGTATAATGGCTGGGACTAATCCGTAGCAACTCGATGAAGTATATCAAGAACACACTTTTACGGTATGTAGGGCTGTACACGGGTCGGATCGGCCCGGGTTTAGGCCAGGGCCTGAACGGACCTGAACATCTCGGGTTCTAACCTTTCTAAACTGGACCCGAACTGACTACCCCCAAAACCCAAACTGAAACCGAACCGGATCAGTCGGGTCGGTCCGGGTCTGTAATTCGGGTTGTGTTAGTTGTGTTATAGAAAAAAAACTAAAACTGAATAAAAAAATGTGATCATAACAAACAGTCAAACACTCTCTCCATACTCAAGTACACCTTCTCCATACTCAAGTACACACTCAAGTACACCCTCTCCATATTCAAGTACACCTTCTCCATACAAACAGTCAAACACCCTCAACTATACCTTCTCCATACTCAAGTACACCTTCTCCATACTCTTCAACACACTACTAAAGAGCGACTCCGATCCCTGCAAACAACATCAAAACCCAAAATCACATTTCATAATGACCTAATTGAGAATCAAATCTTCAAAAAACATGAGAAGGAATCGAAATCGTACCTTTGGAGTCAAAGATTGCTAAAAATTGTCCACGGTAGATGATTGAGAAACGATCGGAAGAGAACGTTTGATGATGTTGTTGTTATGAGAGATTGGATTTGGAGGAGATTTGGTGATATTTGGGGTTACGAAGTTTCGCGATTAGGTTAATAAAGATGATTTAAATTTGATGGATGTGTTGTAGAGAGATGAAATTGATGATGAGAACCTCGTGGACTCTATTGTTGTATTTTTATTTGATCGAGAAGAGTAGGAAGCTATGTTTAATAATTAGCCGTGATAACGATCGTTTATGGTTGTGTTATTGGAAGAATAACAATTTTTTTTTATTCGGTTCGGGTTTGGTCGGGGTCACAGATGACGAAACCGAAACTGACCCGATTAGAACCGGGTTTACAAAACTAAAACCGAAAACCGAACCGGCTGACCTTAAAACTGGACCGAACCGGTCAGTTCGGGTCGGTCCGGTTCGGTTTTTTGGGTTGACGGGTTTGGTGTACAGCCCTAGCGGTATGTGCTGAAATCTTTGATGTGCTGTATTTGGAAAGTGATCTATAATTTTGAACTTGTGATTTTGTATTGGTAGCTCTCGATACTGATGAAGGGAGCGACGAAATGCATTGATAAATGGAGCCAGGAGTTTGAAGATCTTACTCTGAGGTTTGATGCCCAATCAGTTTGTATGAGGGAGCTCGAGCTGGAGAAAAAGAAGAGAGTAAAAGATGCCAAAGGCTGGTGAAGAGCTGTCTGAGCATGATAATGTCATGTCACGATCATGCAAGGCGTTGAAGGTGGAAATAAATCATTTTATCCAGTCTTTTTATAGCTTTGGATTGACTGCTACTGATGTAGAGTTAGGCTGAACATGAAAATATGATGAGGTTGTCTTTCCTTCAGAGGTAGAGGACGAAGTGGTGGCTGATAATATTGGCCCAGCTAATGTAGTTACTTTACCTACTGAACCAGTTCGATCTGCTGAGAAGACATTGGACCCTCCATATGAGGTAGCAATAAACAAGAATCTCTAATCATTCTGTGGTATCCTGTTTTGATCTATACAGTTCGTTTGATTTGGATGTGATTGTACACTATATGGTCGTAAACTGTTAAAGTTTGATTGATGCCTTTTAAGATGTCCACCTTGAATGTTTGCATGATAACAAAATATTTGTAATCTGTGTAGAAAGTAGATCGAATGAGAAAAACTATTTCCAAACTAAAGAGATCGTTGGGTAGAGTGAGGGATTCGGTAGCTCGTGTGCAGCAGGTATTAAATAAAACTAAATATAAAATAAGACAGTTTAAGTCTAATTCAGAGAAATTTTTTAAAGAATTATGCGACCTCCAATGTAGATATACTAAGATAAAAATAGAAAGAGATGAAGTGTTAAGAAAGGAAGTAGAAATGGGGGTATTAGTTCAAAATCCAAAAGAGTTAACCTGTTTTAACGACCCTAGTAATAAGGCTTGGTGTCAAAGTCTACTAATAGCTCTAATATTATATTTTGAGATTAAAGTAGATAGTGAATGGGGTTTAAAAGAAGCTTATGTAGAACTCTTAAAGGAAAGAGGTGCAGTACCGGACCCGGCTTTGAGTTACGTTTTTAGCGCAAGAAGCACGTAATCATCATAGTTTAGAGGTGAAAAAATGTTCAGCTCGAGCTGGTATTTTGATTGTATGGGTGATGTAAAAATTTTACCTGATGCTTTTGGCTTTATATAGGATCAGAGGGCCATGAGAATAGTACTTTTTTGGATAAGAAAAGAACAAATAGAGGTTCAATAAAAATTATAGGGTGAGTTAAAGGAGTTGCAGGATGTGTTGTCCTAACATATGGAGTTAAAAATGTCTTTAGCGACGCAATTGTCAAAAGAAGTAACTATTCGAATGAAGGTAGAGGCTGAGGCAAGGGCTCTATGCATATTACTAGAAGAAACGTATAAACATCTGTATAGGTCGTAAATGCAATTGAAGGGGAATTTGTATCCTCCATGAGCAAAAACCGCAGTTCGAATAGAGCACGAGCGTCATATAGAAAGTGTGATTGATTTTTATGGAGGGGAGCTTGTAAGGGTAGAAAACGAATTTAGGAAGTTTGTAACAGAGTATGGGAAAGATTTTGATACTGAGAGCGCGAAGGCGAAAAATATGTGGTTTACAAAAAATGAAAATGAGAAGGTTGTTTAAAAAACTATTTTTAGGCCGAGAGAAAATATCTTAGAAGAGGACGAGGAAGACGTCGAGAGCCTGATATCTTGATCACGGTGAAACCAGTACCAGTTGGAGATTGTGAACTTCATATCTCCTATAGATATTCAAGTAAAAAGTTCGAGATACAAGGGGCAATCCTCTTGTAGCTCAAAAAAGCGAAAGTAGAGTAATTGAGTTATATACCGATCTTGCATGTGTTGTAGCTGGTTTTGTAATCTATTTTTGATGTGGAACAAAAGCTATTCTTTGTGATGCCTTTATAAATAGATCAACGTATTGATAGTACTCAAATATTATGTTCTTGAGTAATTTTTGTTCAATGTGATATGTAATCTGTCTGAATATATAAAGTAGTATAAATGTTAGCCATTGTGATAGGTGGAACTGGCAGCTGTACAGAGCCAATGTGATGTGTTACATGTTCAAAATGAATAATTGAACGCTGAAATAAACTTATGTCAGGGGGTACTAAAGAGTGCTACTGAGTTAGAAGAAGAAATGAAGGTGAAGATAGTAAAAGAGCAAAATACAGTAGTTCGTTTGACTGATAAAATGTAAGAGAAAGAGATTGAGCTAGCCAATAGGCTAAGAAAGATAGAGGGATTAAAAGAAGTTATAGGGAAAAAAGATGTCAAAATTGTGGGTACTTCGGGCCAAATTAACAATCAAGGGGAGGAATTGATATCTGCTTGAACTCAAATTATAGATCTTTTGGTGATGTTAGGGAAAGAAGAAAGTAATGTGAAAGACTTGCAATATTATATAAACATGTTTGAAGCAAAAAAAGTTGGTGCGCGAGCAAATATCGAAAAGGTAAATGATCACGCTCGTAAATTTGAAGTATTATGGTATGTTACGAACATAATGTTAAAAGAGATAGAAAAAGTTCATAGTGAGCAGAATGTAACAATAAATAAGGATTGAATCACTATATGTTCTTTAGAGCATAAAATTCAAACATTGGATTTAGATGTGCTACAGTATAGAGCGGAAAATGATGAACTGTGTGTTGCGAGGACCAAATTGGAGGCTGATCTTTTTAAATCACATTGGACCTTGAGTCAGAAGTGCTAGAGAAGAAGTGTAATCAAGTTCGCATAGATGAATCTGCAGGCTTGGCAGCAAATATGAATGAATTTATGTTTATACTGGAAGGTCGTAATGAGGCGACGTTGTGTAAAAAAGATGCACTGGAAGATTGTTGCAGAGATTTGGAAGCTGTACTGAAGGAGGCTAAATGAAAGCTTACAAATTTTGTTCTTCTGGACAAGGTGAAATGTGAGGGAAGTGATGTGCATGAGAGAGAGATAATGGCAGTACTCTCCTTTTTTGTATCTGAGTTCCAGAGGTTGGAGGCAGAAAGTAAAACTATCTATGACAAGCTGGTTTTAAAAGGTGCAGTGTGAAATGCAGTTGATGCGATCTGAGTACCTGGATCCCATGATAACAGAAATTGGTGTTCTTATAAAGAGGCAGATTGAAGAAGGAAAAAAAATTGTAACTAGGAGGATGCCAAAGTTCATGCGTCTGCGACTTCGTAGGGAAAGTTCGCATAGTACTGTACATCCTGCTAGTTCAGGTGATAGTTCAAGTGATAGCTCGAGTGAGTAATGAGGCGTAATGATTGTTATAAGGGATTACTCATACTATACGAATAAAAAATATAGTAGATAGTATAACAAGGTAGAACCAATTGTGATGAACTAATTGTGATGTATGAGTCTGGTACCTGTTTTGTAGAGTGACAAAATGTGCTATCGCAGAGTAGAGGGTTGGCTTGGCTGATGCAATCAAACGCTTAAGATAATAGAAGATCGGTTCGGCTGAAGTAACAAATGATATGTAATGTCATTGAGGATCTATTAGGCTAAAGTAACAAATGATATGTAATATAATAGAGGATCAGTTAGGCTGAAACAATAAACGATCTATTTAGAAGATCAGCTTGGATGAAGCAACAAAAGATCTATAATGTATTAGAGGATCAGTTTGGCTGAAGCAACAAATGATCTATCTAGAGGATCAGTTTAGCCAATACAACAAATGATCGATAATATATTAGAATGGGTTGAACCCAATGGTAATTTGTGATGTTTAGACATGTAATCTGTATATAGAAGTACTTGTTTGATATATTAGAAAAGTCATGTAATATAGGGCAATCAGACACAAGTATTTCATTATTATAAGATTGGTGTACAAATAATGTTAGATGGAGTACTCTATGAAATTGTAGAAAGTACTCTGATGTATGGTGATCAAAAAAAAGTTTTTTATTGATGTAAGACAGACATATAAGATGATAGATTTATTTAAAGAAGTACACTGTCATAGATTATTATCTTTGATATAGCTTCAATCTCCTCGTGTTCCAAGGATTAGGTACTCGTTCCCCATGTTAGGTAGCGAGATCGTAAGAACCTAAGCCACTTTTTCCAAAAATGATAAAAAAACCTTCCCAATTTTTGGTGAGTTTCCCGGCATTAACTTTCTTTTTGTGTTTGGCGACTTCTCAGAGTACTAGATCTTTAATTTCAAACTCTCTATGACGAACTCCTTTGTTATAAGATATGGCTAAAGCCTGGTGGTATCGTCCCAAGTTCATGATTGCTGTCTCTAGTTTCCTAGATCCAATTCATGTTACATGCCAACTGGAATTCATTTTCTTCGCCTGTCATGGTATGGTCGCGTAATGGGTGATAATATTGAGTGGGGATGATTGCTTCTATACCATACGCCAATAAAAATGGCGTGCATCTAGACGTCGATACCCAAGAAATTATGCGATATGCCCATAATACATATGGTAATTCCTGGACCTAATTACCCTTCTTCTCTATTAAGCACTTTTTGATTCCGTCAACGATAGTGCGATTAGTTATTTTGGCCTGACCATTTCCTTGTGGGTAATATGGATTGAATGATGTTGTATTGATTGAGGAATTCAATGACTCTAGAGCCAACAAACTAAGGTTTATTGTTGATTTGAATAAAATGAGGGCAACCAAACCGTATTATGATAGTTTCCTATATAAACTTGATAACTTCGTCTTCACGTATGCGACACAGAGGGACTGCTTCTACCCATTTAGTAAAGTAATCTGTTGCTACTTGGAGGTTTTTCATCTTGCCTAGTGCAGTAGGAAATTTACTTATGAGGTCGAGGACCCATCTTCTGAATGGCCAAACAACATTGCTAGAATGGAGTTCCAAGGTGGAGCTCAAATTTGAGGGCCATATCATTGCCAGGCATCATACTTACTTGCATATTCGATTGCTTGAGCTTTCATCTTAGGCCAAAAGACTCCTTGAGTAATAGCTCGATTGGCAAAAGATTGCCCTGCTGCATGGGAACCACAAGTGCCTTCATGAAGTTTATGCATGAATTTTTAAGCCTCTTTGTTCGATAAACACTCGAGATATGGTTCTATGACCGAAATTTTATAATGGAAATTATTGGCCACGACATATCGCTTAGCATTATCAAGAACGTGCCTTTTTTATGTAGGATCTCTAGGGAGTTCACCGTCAAACTTGTTTTGAGGTCCAATATATGTAAGAAAATGTCGTCTCCAATCGTCCTCATCTTCTTCAACGCCCCCAGTATTAACAGAATTTGTAGCTTATGATGTTAATGCTAGGGGTGGATATTACTTTGATCTTGAGATATCAAACTTCTGTGTCGAGGACTCCTGCCAGATAGGCATGGGAATTAGAATGTTTGTTCACTCTGCGAGGTAAATTTTCAATGGTAACATTCTTAAATCTGCTCATTTTGTCAGCTACTGTTATGGCGTAATCAATCATTTTCCCATTTTTATGAAATTTCTCTGTATAATGGTTCACAATAAGTAGAGAGTTCGTGTACACAGCTAACTCAGAAACTCTAATCTTAAGAGCCATATCCAAACTGTGAATTAGTACCTCATACTCAGTCTTATTATTGGTAGCTTTAAAGTTGAGTCTGATTACTTTTTTAATTTTGTCATTGGAAGGCGTAATAAGGACGATACCGATACCTGACCCCGCTGGTCCGGTAGAACCATCAGTTAGAAGATGCCACCCATTTTGAGTTATCCAGTCTGACTTTTCCATAAACTATTCATCATTGGCATCTCTACTATCTTCTTCCCAGTCAGAATCTTCAACTGGGAAGTCGGCAAGAAAATCTGCTATTGCTTGACCTTTTTTTGAATACCGCGTGGTTTGAAACGTATATCATGTTCTTCAAGAGTTACCGACCATTCTTGTACTCGTCTGGATTTCTCGTGTTTGGACAAGATTTTGCACAAAGGATAATTTGCCATTACTTGAACTGAGTGGGCTTGAAAATGCTGCTTTAACTTAAATGATGTGTAAACGAGAGCTAACTGTAATTTTTTGATCCAAAATTCTGCTGGAGTAAAAATTTTGCTGATGAAGTAAGCAGGTTTTTCTGTCTTCTCATCAAGTCGAATGAGTATAGAACTCAAAGATTTGTCGGTAACGATAAGGTATATGGTTAGCTCTTCTCCTTCTTTAGGTGTACTCGCCACTAGTGGTTTACCCAAATAGCGGTTGAGTTCCTGAAATGCTGCTTCACATTCTGGAGTCCACTCGATCTCAGGATCTTTTTTGGATTTCTTTTTTGTTGTCCCTTCATGCAATAGGTCAAATATCCATCGATATCGATATGAAGAATTGGATACAAAATGATTTATTGCTACTATCTTGCCTGTTAGCTTCTATACTTCTTTATTTATTTTTGGAGAAGGCACAGATAACAGTGCACGAATACGGTCTAGATTAGCCTCTATGCCTTATTTGCTGATTAAATGTCCCATGAATTTTCCTGACTGAACCCCGAACTAGCACTTATCAAGATTGGCTCTCATTTTGTAGAAACGGAGAATTTCAAATATTATGTGTAAATCTGCGATATGGTTATCCTTTTTGAGATTTTTACACAACATATCATCAATGTAGACTTCTATCATTTTTTCGAGATGGTCTTTGAACATTTGTGTCATTTATCTTGAATAAGTGGCTCCAATATTTTTGTGACCGAAGGGTATAACCTTGTAGTAATAGAGGCCATGCTCTGTAATAAAAGTTGCTTTCTCTTGATCGTCTGGTAGCAGAGGTATTTGATCGTACCCTGATGCAGCATCCATCATGGACAAGAGTTCGTGTCCTGCAGTAGAATCGAGTAGATGGTTTATGATAGGAAGTGGAAAACTAACCTTTAGAGTATGTTTGTTGAGATCTGTGAAATCCACGCATACTCTGATCTTGCCATTTTTCTTCGGTACTGCGACAATGTTCGAGATCCATTATGGATAATTATTGGCTTTTTGGATAAAACTAAATTCAATGATTTTTTTGAACTCATTGTTAACTTCTTCTCGAAGTCTTGGTGCTAAAGTTCTCTATTTCTGTTTAACGGCTTCAACTTTATCATTCAAATCAAGCTTCCTCGTGGTGGTTCCTCTGCTCGTCGGACTCCAATAATTCCTCCATCAACTTTTTGATGGACTTCTTGTATCAAAGTGGGTTTTCCTCCATGTTGCTTCTGAACTTCGACTCCCAGATTATTCTGGTAAGGTCATATCCTGCTGAGAGCAAAAATTGGTAAAATAGCTGGTAGTACGCCTTTGTTCTTCTGGGTTATGACCTGTTGACTTTGCAGGATCTTCAGCGCATCTTGTACTTCTACCAGCTGTTGCTCAAGAGTGGTTCATCTTTCAATTTTAGAATTGAGATTGGCCCTCAATTCTGTGAGTGCTGCATTTTTACCTTCTGGGGTAATCGGCGTACTTTGTTCGGGAAGCGTCATTCCGTAAAGACATAATCAATTATTTTCTAAGATAATGAGTTTAAGAACTTCGTTCCCACAGATGGCGCAAAATGTAATAGCTTAATTTCGTGATTCAAACTTTGCCTTTACACCAAGGATATTCAGAGCTTCTAAATGAATAATGGAAGAGTAATAACATAAAGCTTAGTGTGGAAAACCTTTGAATAGGTTAAAATGATGACCTCTTTTAAGGATTTAGAAAGAGAGTAATTTATTGATATCTGCTAGATTATTACAAGAGAAGTTATGGATATTTTGTATTGAGTTTGAGTGAGTGTTCCTCTATTTTTCATCTCGGATTCTCTGATCCTATTTATAGGTCTTATAATATGACCATTTGACAACCATTATTATCCTTAATAACGGACATTACAATATATGTTTGATATTCTTTAACCAAATTGTGTAACGTTCTGATCTTTACAGCTTTGTAACGGCTTTATTAATGATTATATATTTGCTTAACTTGAACTGTTGATGTAGATGTCGAAAGTGATTATTAAAACTTTGTAACTATAATGTATCTTCAGTAGTGCCATATGTATGTGGAGGAGGTCGAATGATCGTATTTTGGCTGAAGATGAAGCATGAGTCCAAGATGCGGAATTGGCCATTACATCTACTATTCGGGTTATGATGAATATAGTTGCAGCTGAAGATTTGCATCTTGAACAACTTGGTGTCAAGACAGCAGTTCTTCACGACAACCTTGATGAAGAAATTTATATGATGCAGCTAGAAGGGTATTTGGTTAAAGGGAAAGAAGATCTTGTATATAGGCTCACGAAGAGCTTATATGGTTTGAAATGAGCGCCGAGATGGTAATATTTAAAGTTTGAGCAATTCATGTCTAGAAATGGTTATTCGATGAGCAATGCGGATCATTGATGTTTTATCAAAAATACTGGGAACTCGTATATTATTCTACTTCTGTATGTAGATGATATGTTGGTAGCAACTACTAACATGGGAAAGATTATCAAGTTAAAGGAATAGTTATCCCAGGAGTTATCTATGAAGGACTTGGGTGCAGCAAAACAAGTACATGGTATGCGTGTTGCAAGGGACAGAAAACGGCAAGAATTAAAGTTATCTTAATCTGAGTATATCGGCAAAGTACTTAAGCTGTTTAACATAGATGGTCCTAAAGTGTTAGTACACAATTGGGAGGTCACTTTAAATTGTTAAAGGATTATTGTCCGATGACGCAGAAGGATTGTGATGAGATACAAAAGGTTCCTTACAATCCGCTGTTGGTAGCCTAATGTACGCTATGATTTGTACGAGACCAGATATTGCCCAAGCTGTGAGAGTTGTTAGTAGGTATATGAGTAATCTAGGTAAGGGGTATTTGATAGCTATAAAATGAATACTGAGGTATCTAAAAGGGACTCAAGATATGACATTATGTTATGGGGGTTCTCAGATATGCTTACAGAGTTTTGTTAACTCTGATATGGCGAATGATATTGATCGGGGGAAGAGCACTAGTGGTTTCATTTTTATATTGGGAAGTGGTGCGGTTATATGAGTTTCTAGGCTACCGAAGATTGTAGCTTTGTCTATGATGGAGGCAAAATATGTTGTCACTACAGAAGCGTACAAGGATATCGTTTGGCTTAAAGGGTTGATAAAAGAGCTTGCTATGGAACAACATTCTTCTAAGTTGTATAGTGATAGTCAAAATACTATGCACTTAGCGAAGAATTCATCTTTTTACTCTAGGACTAAGCATATTGATATTCGATATCACAATCGTTCGCTCCTCAAAGGGAGTGTGTTGAAGCTTGTAAAGATTTATACTGATGTGAATCCAACCGATATGTTTACGAAGGTGGTAAATTTTCAAAAGTTGATGACATGTACAACTTTTGTGGGTCTTCAAGATTGAAAGTCTAGGTAGCGCGAGCAATTCATTTGGAGATCTGGAGATGAGTTATGGGATTCAATTTCAAGTGGGAGATTGTTGAGTGTGAATTCGAATTATTGAAAAAGAACTTGAATTGCCAAAGTTGTTCGAATGAAAATGGAAGTCGCTCGAACGAGAATGTATTTCATTCGAACGGGATCTCTATTTTCACATTTTGGATCTTGGTTCGTCAAAGTCGTTCGAGCGAGCTTGGATGTCGTTCGAATGAGTTACATGTTTCCAGGGATGGAAACCTTTAGTTGTAAAAGTTGCTCGAATGAGCTTGGTTTTCGCTCGAACGAGATGTTCGTTGGTTATCTTGGAAGATAGTATGTGATATTGAGTTTGCCTCGAGATCCGTTTCTACTTGTAATTAGTCCTCTAGTATATAAAGAGGACTTAAGTGATTTACTTTATCTATCTTTTCTCTGTGTGAGTTTAATTCTAAAGAGCTAGAATTTGAGAGAGTTCATTAAAACTTGAGATGCTTGGAGTGATCGTGAGTGGATTGTTCGCGGGGAGTGGTTTTTTATTCGTAAGGGTTTTCCACTTCTCTCCTCCAGGAAATTTTTGTGTCCTTTATTGTTTTTGCTTGATTGTTTTCCTGTTAGGCTTATTCCGCGTATCGTTCTTGGCGTAGAAGATAGATTAGCTACCTCGATTCTCAACACCAATATCTTGTTCTCAAAATTTTGAAGTTTTTTGCCAACCCAAATACGGCTCACCATGGTGCAGAAAGTTGCTTTCAATAAGGTAGATCTAACATCCTTCTTACTCATACTTAGAATACTATTCATCTCTGCCTGCATATTCCCTACTGGCTTGTATATATTACATATGCGAAGGATTTACCCCCATGTGCTAGTGACAAGGATACACTCTATGAAAAGGTGGCTTTCCCTTTCACCTGCAACTCCACAAAGGTTACAATAGGACTGGTTAAGGATTCCCACCTGAGCTAGGTCTATTTTGACTTTTAAGGTTGCCATTAAAGGTTCTCCATGTGGTGAAACTGCTTCTTGGGATGCTTCACTTGTTTTAGGGGATAGAGGCCCAATTCACTTTCTCTTTTCTAGGCCCGATCTTTTCATATGTTGTAATAACCATCCTTAGTCGTCCAAATGATTTAATCCTCTCCTCTCTTTATCTTAATATCCTTAATATGATCTAGAATGTTGCCATTGTGCATGTTTGTTATGTGATTAGGTATATTCCACTTCCTATATGTGATCAAACAAGAGAGAGCAACATTCATGTGAAGTATAGAGTCATATATGAATTCTTACTTAAATATATCCATAAGATTCCCATCAGGGCACTAAGTGTCTTTCCAGAACATAGTCTTTTCCCCCACCTTAACAGGTAAAAATCAATGTTTTTTGCCGTGCTTCTAGACTCCAACACCTTTTTTCACACTCAAGAGCATTTAGTGGGAACAAACATCTCCAAGAAATTCTTCCCTTTAATAGCAATTCTGTGAGTATGCCTTAAGGCTGCAACTAGATTCCATGTCTTAATGCATATGAACCCCAAGCCTCCTTCTCAGGGCCGGCCTTACCATAAGGCAACTTAGGCGCAGGCCTAAAGGCCCCCAAATATAGGTAAGTTCCTCCTTACTACTGTCATAAAAGGAAAAAATTGGTGTATCAAGGCTCGTCAAGATTGATAAACCCAAAAGAAGATGAAGAGACTATAATAAATTGAAAAGAAGTCAAAGCTTCTCTCTGACTCTTTCCCTACTGCAACTTTATGTCTGACTCTCCCAATTCTCACTTGGTTTCTCTCTTTTCTGTGATTTACTTGTGGACTATCTCTCTCTAATCTACTCTCTCTTTAATCTTGTTAAAGGTAGAATACTTACCTAATCTAAATCCATTACTTAATAGTTAATATAAGAGTATATATTACTCCAAATTTTAATCAAATTCTTCTTGTTTACAAATCATTGGGGGCTTTGGCGAGGTTTGGCATTTTTCCTTCAATAATTCTAATAAAAGAAAATTATCACAAAGCTTATTTCGTACGGTTGCACTTGTGGTAAATTTCTTATAATTGATCAATAGAGATACAATAATAATATCTTAGCCTTCATGTGATTCTAGTTACCAAACACTTCTAAAAAAGATAAGGGATCCGTTAACCGATTCTCAAATGGAGCAATGGTTAAGTTTATTGTTAGCACAAGTAGTGTTTCTAGTAATTTAAATATTGTACATGTTTGTTACTTCAACTATAATATTAAAAAAAAATCTAAATTCGCCGATGTGTCGGTTCCAAGCCCCGGATAAAGAATGTGGGTTTTCATAAATTAGATATGAACATAAAGGATACAATTAAAATTCTGATGGAAAAAAAATAACTTAAAAAGGCTCAATATTGAGAGTTTGCCTAAGGCCTCAAAAGCTCTAAGGCTAGCCCTGCCTTCTCTTCGATAACATATCTCTTCCCATCTAACTGGTATTATTTTACAGCTATTAGCTGATCCTTAGCAAAGATAATTTGAATAAATTTCTTCAATCTAGTTGAAGACAATTTGTGGCATGATGAACATTCCACTCTATTACACTCTACTCTATTACACTCCACTCTATTACACTCTACTCTAGATGATAATGTTGGGTGTGAACTCGAATGTGAAGAATGGAATTGTTGAAGACTGATATTGTCGAAGTCGTTCGAACAAGCTTGGATGTCGTTTGAACGAGTTGTCATGTTGCTAGGGCTGAAGACCAATTATCGTAAATTCATTCGAACGAGGTTGGGAGTCGTTCCAACGACCCTTTTACAACTCCCTAAAACTTTGGCCCAGGAGCCCAAGTCGTTCGAACGGGCTTGGATGCCGATTGAACGAGCTTGGCGTAGGTTTACTTTAGATGTTATTATGAGTCGTTGGACTTGCCTCAAGATCCATTCTACTTGTATTTTATGTTCCCTACTATATAAAGGGGACTTAGGTTATTTTGTTAGCCTATCTTGTATGAGTTAATCTTAAAGAGGCTAGGGTTTGAAGAGACTCTATTAAAAGCTTGAGAAGATTAAGAGAACATTGTAACCTATTTGATATCATAGTGAATTGTTCATGGGGAGTGGTTTTTACTCCACAAGGGTTTTCCACTTCCCTCCTCGGGGAAAATCTTCGTGTCTTTTATATTGTTCTTTATTTATTTACTACTTGAGTTGGCAATTTTTGCGTATCATTCTTGTTTGAGAGGATAGAGTAGCTACCTTGATTCTCAACAATTAGTGTCAGAGCGAGTATTAGGGCTTGCGTGGTGAATAGCTATGGCCGGTCAAGTGAAGTTGAAGATCACGAAATTTAATGGATCAAATTTTGGAAGCCGATAAAAGATTACCTCTATCAGAAGGATCTTGATTTACCACTGGGTGGAGTTGAGATGATGCAAGCAGAATACGATCCTGCTAAGTGGGCACGATTGGATCGCTTAGAACAGTTAGGTTAGCGTTGTCATCACAAATTCTACACATGATCTCCAAAGTTACGACTAAGAAGGGTTTGATGGAGACATTGTCCGTTATGTACTCAGAACTGTCCTGGGAAAATAAGGTATGCCTTTTACGATACTTGTTTACTTTGAAGATGAAGGATAATGCTAGTCTGCAAACTCACATTAGTAAGTTCAATACCATACATGCTAAACTGGAATCTGTTAAAATCATTTTTACTGAGGAGGTGTGAGCGTGGGCTCTTTTAGAGCAGATGCATGAGTGCTGCAAAGGGTTCATTACAACTGTGAGCAACTCATCGAGGATGGAAGACATTAAATTGGACACTATAGTCTCGTTGATTATAAGTGAAGATAATAAGCGTAAAACATCTGAACTCTCTTCGAGTTCAAACGGCAGTATGTTGAACATAGAGGAAAGAGGAAGGTCTTACAAAAAAGGGCCAAAATTTGGAAGGGGTTGATCACAGCCAAGAGGAAAGTCTAAGCAGCCTGATGCGTGTTGGACTTGTGGAAAGAAGGGTCACTTCAGGCGAGATTGTAACTCTTCTTCTTCTAAAAAGATTGATGATGAAGAGAAAGATACAATGAACCATACTGAGGAGGTTAACGAATCTTGAATTGTTGATTTGGGAGCATCTTTCCATGCAACTGCGAACATAGGTTTTTTAATTAATATTGTTAAAGGTGACCTCGGTACGGTCATTCTTGCAGATAAGAGTGCATGCAATATTATTGGAAAGAGAAATGCTAGGTTGTTGTTGCCTTCAGGTGGAACATTGGCTTTATAGAATGTACGACTTGTACCTAAATTGAGGCATAACCTTATATCAGTTAGCAAATTGGCGGATGATGGCAGATCTGTGAGTACCTTTGGTGCAACCTTTTGGAAGGTTACAAAGGGAGCAATGTTGGTAGCTTGAGGCTTGCGACAAATAATGTTGTATACAACGCAAAGCACAATTTCTACTATTTGTTCGGCCACTCCGAGGATTGATAGAAGTACATGCCACAAATGGTTCAGTTATATGAGTGGATAGGGGTTGAAGATAATGGTAACAAAGGGAAAGCTAGAGGGTCTTGCTGAGGTTGATCTCAAGTTTTTTGAATAGTGTGTTCTTACAAAATAGAAGATGGTCAATTTCAAATTATCTGGAAGATTATGGAAACCAAGAAAGCTGGATCTTATAGACATGGATGTTTAGGGGCTAACTAAGGTGTCTTCTCTTCTCTTGGCGGTTCTCATTATTACGTTACTTTTATCGATGATGCTACTCGTAAACTGTGGGTCTACTTCGTGAAGAATAAGTCAGATGTGCTCGATAAATTCAATGGATGGAGGGCTCAAGTTGAAAATGAAACCGATTTGAACCTGAAGTGTCTCGGGTTGGATAACAGAGGTGAATACTGTAGTAACGAGTTTGAGGACTTTTGCGTATCAAACAAAATTTGGAGACAAAAGACTATTCCCTGAACACCGCAACAAAATGGTATTGCAGAATGCATGAACTGAACAATAAATGAAGTAGCGAGGAGTATGAGACTCAATGCTGGATTGCCAAAAAATTTTTGGCAGATACGGTAAATATAGCGACATACTTGATTAACAGAGGGCCTTCAACGACTTTGGATTTTGGACTTCCTGAAGAAGCATCGACCAGTAAAGAGATAAACTGTAATCATTTGCGTTTTTTTTTTACCTCATATGTGCTTGATAATTCAGATACAAGGACCAAGTTTGATGTAAAGTCGATAAAGCGCATTTTCATTGGATACGGTGGTGATGAGTTTGGGTACTGGTTTTGGGATACGAGGAATCGGAAAGTTATCCAGAGCCGTAATACTTTATTCAATGAGGAAGTCTTATAAAATGACTTTAAAGTACCTGTGGAAAGGATTCGAGTTGAAGTAGCGAAAAGTGTCGACATTGAAGATGATGAATCCTCTCGAGAGGATGATAAAGAAGTCATTGTTGAGTCTGATGTACCAGATCAAAATGAGGAGCCTAATGATCTAGACATTCCAATTGCACTTCAAAAGGATCCGAGAGTTACAAGAATTCCAGAAAGGCACGTTAACACCTTAAATTACTTGTTACTTTCAGATGGTGGTGAACCTGAAAGTTACAAGGAGGCATTGGATGTGGAAGCCAAAAGCAAGTGGGAGCTTGCTATGGATGATGAGATGCAGTCATTATCAGTTAATCAAACTTGGGATTTAGTTCGGTTACCGAAAGGGAAGAGAGTATTGCACAACAAGTGGGTATACAGGCTAAAGCAGGAATCTGACGGTTCAAGGAGATTCAAGGCTAGACTTGTGGTGAAAAGTTTTCAATAAAAAGAAAGCGTCTATTTCGATGAGATTTTTGCTCATGTTGTGAAGATGTCTACTATTCGGGTTGTGATGAATATAGTTGTAGATGAAGACTTGCATATTAAGAAACTAGATGTCAAGACAATATTTTTTCATAGTAACCTTGATGAAGAAATTTAATAAAGCAGCCAGAAGGGTATTCGGCTAAAGGGAAAGATGATCTTGTGTGTAGTCTCACGAAGAGCTTATACAATTTAAAACAAGTGCCAAGATAGTGGTATTTGAAGTTTGAACAGTTCATGTCCAGAAATGGCTATTCGAAGAGCAATGTGGATCACTGTTATTTTATAAAGAATACGGGAAACTCATATATCATTCTACTTCTGTATGTAGATGATATGTTGGTAGCAAGTGCCGAAATAGGAGAGATAGTTAAGTTGAAGGAACTGTTATCCCATAAATTTTCTATGAAGGACTTGGATGCGGCGAAACAAGTTCTTGGTATGCGCGTTACAAGGAACAAGAGGTGGTAAGAATTGAAGTTGTCACAAGTTGAGTACATCAGCAAAGTACTTAAGCAGTTCAATATGGATGGTTTTAAGGTTATTAGTACACCATTGAGAGGTCACTTCAAATTGTCAAAGGATTGTTGTCCGAAGATACAAAAGGATCACGAAGAGATATGGAAGGTTCCTTATCAATCCGCGGTTGGTGGCCTAAAGTACGCTATGATTTGTACAAGACCGGGCATTGCCCAAGCAGTGGGAGTTGTTAGTAGGTATATGAGTAATCCAGGCAAGCAGCATTGGAGAGCTGTAAAATTGATACTGAGGTATCAAAAAGGGACTCAAGATATGACATTATGTTATGGGGGTTCTCAGATATGCTTACAGGGTTTTGTTGATTCTGATATAGCGAGTGGCATTAATAGGCGGAAGAGCACTAGCAGTTTCGTTTTTAGATTAGGAAACGATGCAGTTACATAGGTTTTTAGGCTACAGAAGATTGTAGTTTTGTCTACGACGGAGGCATAATATGTTGTAGCTACAGAAGCGTACAAAGATATGGTTTGCCCCAAAGGGTTGATGAAAGAGCTTGGTAGGGAACAATTTTCTCCTAAGTTGTATAGTGATAGTAAAAGCGCTATAAACTTAGCGAAGGATTAAGCTTTTCCCTCTAGGACCAAACATATTGATATTCGGCATCACTATATTTGCTCGCTCCTCGTGGATAGTGTGTTGAAGCTTGTGAAGATTCACACTGATGTGAATCTGGCCGATATGTTTATGAAGGTGGTGACTTTTTAAAAGTTGACGACATTTACAACTTCTGTGGGTCTTCAAGATTGAAGGTCCGGGTAGTGCGAGAAATTTATTTAGAGATCTGGAGATGGGTTACGGGATTCAATTTCAAGTAGGAGACTATTGGGTGTGAACTCGAATGTGAAGAATGGAATTGTCGAAGTCGTTCGTACAAGCTTGGAAGCCGTTCGAACGAGTTCTCATGTTTCTAGGGCTGAAGACCAATTATGGTAAAGTCGTTCGAACGGGGTTGAGAGTCGTTCGAACGAGTTT
Source organism: Kingdonia uniflora (assembly GCA_014058105.1). Taxonomy (NCBI): domain Eukaryota; kingdom Viridiplantae; phylum Streptophyta; class Magnoliopsida; order Ranunculales; family Circaeasteraceae; genus Kingdonia; species Kingdonia uniflora. The sequence goes on from JACGCM010000004.1 coordinate 1,220,311, forward strand.
GGCGTAGGTTTACTTTAGATGTAATTCTGAGTCGTTGGGTTTACCTCGAGATCCGTTTTACTTGTATTTTAAGTTCCTTACTATATAAAGGGGACTTATGTTATTTTTTTAGCCTATCTTGTGTGAGTTTAATCTTAGAGTAATCAGGGTTTGAAGAGACTCCATTAAAAGCTTGAGAGATCATTGTAACCTATTTGATATCATAGTGAATTATACGTGGGGAGTGGTTTTTCATCTGTAAGGGTTTTACACTTCCCTCATCCGAGAAAATCTTTATGTCCTTTATATTGTTCTTTGTTGATTTACTACTTGAGTTAGCGATTTCCGCGTATCGTTTTTGTCTGAGAGGAGAGAGTAGCTACCTCGATTCTCAACTGATAACATTGAGATTATCATCAGCTTCCTCTCTGTTTAAGAAAGAAGCTTGTGTTGCCATCCACTTATTCTCTTGTCACTGAATCTACTAGGCTTTAACCTTCAAGTTGGTGTTAAACAATGGTAACCCTAGGTATTTGAAAGGAAGGGACCCCTTATCCATACTTGGAGTGTTGGAAATAAAGCTAAAATTGTTTTCATCTATCCCTGCAAGATAGATTTTTGATTTATGGTAGTTGATCACAAGCTCTGTTAGAGAAAAATGACTGTTAAGAGAATCTTTAGGAGAATAAGCAGATCTAATGACTCCTCTTTCATGAAAACCATTTAGTCATCAACAAAAGCCAAGTGAGGGATTTGTGGGTTTATGCAATACTTGTGAAGTTTGAGAGCACCTTTTGAACTTTGTTTTCCAGCATAATACCAAACATCTTCATAATAAGCACAAATAGGTAAGGTGTACCTTTTCTTATTCCTCTATTCCCAACAAAGTGCACCCCTCAAGTGATCCTTTCATTAAAATAAATTAATGAGTTGTTGTCACACATTTTTTGATCCAACTAATCATAACCATAGGAAAGTTGAGGGCCTCCAACACAACAAATATCGTAATACAATAGATCATAAACCCTCCGTAAGTCTATTTTGGTGGTGTAAATAGAAGTAGTGGCTTCCTTAGTGTATTATCACATGAGCTCATGTGCAACCAACAAGTTATCTGAAATATGTTTTCCCTCTATGTGAAGCATCCAATTTGAGAGTTTGTTACATTTAGTGTTTAGAGTAGGCGTCTGCATTATCACGTGGTTATCTGGCGTCACTGAATGCACGTGGAGCGACTGCAGCTGGACTGACTGACTGACTCTAAACAGGTAAGTGGGTTTCTAAATCTTTGTTCTAAAAAGTCAATCCTATGTATTTTATAGAGTATGAAAAAGGAATATGAATGTCTCCTTAATGAAAATAGAAGTTCTATTCGAATAACTTTTAATGTTGTTCGAATATTTTGCAACAGTTTGAATTGTATTCAAATAGAATTATTTTTGCTCAAATAACTTTTAACAATTGCATTTCTATTCGAATAGATTAATTGTTGTTCAAATAACTTTCAGCAGTTGGATCTCTATTCGAATAGAGTAATTGTTGTTCGAATAACTTTCATCAGTTTGATTCCTGTTTGAATAGATTAATTTCTATTCGAGCAGAGCCCGTGTTTTATGTTTTCTTCTTAAGACATACTTACCTTTATTTTAAGACTCACTTCTTGAAAACCTATTTTTTTAGAAGGCTTGCTTTTTTAGAGTGAAGAGAGATCTATCTTTGAGAGATTCAAGAGAGAATCAAATCACTCAAATCTTGAATCAATCAATTAATCAAGAATCCTTATTCATTCATTGAAGAATTGGATTGAAGAACTTGAGCGATTCAAGATTAGGAGCTTCGACATGAAATTGGAGTGAGGCATTGCGAGAAGGCGGAATTGATTGCAAGAAGATTTATTGGAAGGTAGATAACCATGGTAAGCACTTATCGAGTCTGTAAGTAATTAAATTCTTATAATTCTTTTTCAATAGTAGATTGTTTAGCTATCGAGTAATTCGATAGGGACCTGTAGGTTTTTCTCATGAGAAAGGTTTCCCACAGGGTTAAAAATCTTTGCCTTGTCTTTAATTTCCATTGCTTGCTTGACATTAGATAATCGCATCGACTTGAATTAGGTTAAGCGTAGACCATTAATTCAAAGGAATTATGACCTATTGATTTAGACCTAAAAGAATCGAAATTGGTTAGTCTCAGGCGACTAGTTACTTCAATTGGTATCAGAGCGGTCACATTTTAAGGTTAACAACCTAAGCGTGGATCTCAGATAGTTCGCTTGAGAATAATGAGTTCCAAGAAGTTTGGAGGTCCTATAAATCTCCTTCCAGCCTTTGATGGGAAAAAATACCCATACTGGAAAGTCTGAATGATTGCATACTTACAATCAATCGAAGAATATGTATGGATTGCTGTTGAGGATGAATGGACACCCCCTACTATGATGCAAGATCAACCAGGGAGTGTTATTGAGGTCCTTAAACCTAGGAGCCAATGGACAAGAGAAGAAAAGGATACTGTTGGTTATAATTCTAAAGGCCTCAATGCGATCTTTACGGCTGTGAGTCAAAGTGAGTTTTGACATATCTCTGCATGTACCACTTCTAAAGAAGCCTGGGACATCCTAGTTCGAGCTCATGAAAGCGATAATACAGTCAAAGAAAGTAAGCTACAAATGCTTACTTCGCGATTTGAGAATATCAGAATGAGTGAAAACGAACCTTTTGATGAGTTCTATGCGAGACTAAGTGATATTGTAAACAATAGTGCCACATTAGGAGCTCTTTATTCTGATGTTCAAATTGTTCACAAAGTCCAAAGGTCTCTTCCTAAGAGTTTTATATCCAGACATGATGCTATCAAGGAAGCTCAAGATCTTAAAAAAATGAAACCCGATACATTAGCTGGAAAATTGCAAACGTTCAAACTTGTGATGATAATGGAAATCCCTGAGAAGAATAAAAGTGTTGCTTTCAAGTCTTTATCTTACTCCTCTTCTTCCAAGGGTTCGATAGAGGTTGATCACTCATATATCTCAGATGATGATGAAGGTTCGGATATAGATTCATCAATTTCTCTTATTAGTCAACAATTTCAAAAAATCTTAAAGAAATGTCAGTTTTAAAAATAAAAACAAAAACAAGGGCAATCAATGAACTATAATCCACGACCTCATGATCGGATCAAAACTTATAACTGGCAGACCAACAGTGATACTGACCTTAGTCAAGTTGAATATTATAAATGTCACAAGCTTGATCATTATGCCCATAGCTGTCCTATGAAAAAATCTTGAACGAATCATAAAGCTATGAATATCAGGGTTACTTGGGATGACAGTGATGATGAACATGATAATAATAAGAGTATTCCCCAAGTAGTTGACAATGGACCATATTGTGCATATCCTGCGATTTTTAATTGTAGCAATAATAACTTTGACATTTTTGAACTTGAAAATCCTGATGAAAATCATTGTAATCAAGAACAAAATGAGTCTGAGGAGTTTGAGGACCCGCATCTTGAGGACTTGTATGCCCAGACTTTTGCCAAGTGTTTAAAACTTGGAAAACTTAACAAAGTCTTAAAGGACCAAGTTAATACACTTACGTGCGAACTTCAAGGAAAAACTGAGAGTACAAGTCATGAGATAAAGGTTCTTGAGAATGAGAAATAAGGCCTTCATGATAAAGTTGTATTTTTAGAAAAAAGAAGTTAATTATGTTAAAGAGAAAATGAAATCAACTTTGGACGAACTTTGTTCGGCCAAGCTTGATGTAGTTCTATCTCAGCAGAAACTTGAGAAGTTTTGTCATGGGGCCATGATCATTGATAAAATGCTATGTATGGGAAAGACGGACAGTGACAAAAGGTGTCTAGGATATGAGGAATCTCTTTCCAAGGCCAAGACTCCTCAAATCACAAAGTTTGTGAAAGCAACTGCGTCTACTTTTATGCTCAAACATAATATGATGTCCACTACTCATAATCACTCCAAACGGGCCTCTTACTCTAAAATTTATTATTGTAGTCTATGTGGTCAAAAGGGAGATATTGCATTTTTCTGCAGATTTGTTGGACCCTATTAACCATATGCTCGCCCTGTCAATAGATATAGATATAATTCTAAAGTGATTACTAATAATGTGAAAAGTGAGAATATGTCTAGGTGGTTTGCACAGGAAACTACAGGTCGAAGAACTTGTTGAAGCGTTTGGGTCCTAAAGTTGGAGTTGGCACCTCAGATAAGGTGCAATGTTGTACTAACTACTTTGAATGTGTTCAAGTCAGTTTAATGGTATATGGATAGTGGGTGTTCTCGTCATATGACTAGTGATACGTCCAAGCTGAGTTACCTTGAGAATATTTAGGGAGGTGATGTTATTTTTGGTAATGGGAGCACATCTTCTGTGATAGGAAAGGGAAAGGTCGAAGGACTTAGTACTCCAGCAATTGAGAATGTTCCCTTAGTTGAGGGTCTGAAGGCAAATCTTCTTAGTGTCAGCCAACTATGTGATACAGATCATACTGTTATATTTTCCAGAGGTGGATGTGATGTTTTGAACTCTCAAGGATAGCGTATGATGCATGCTGCTAGAACCATTGATAACTGTTATGTTATTCAACAAGAAGCTATACTGTGTAACAAAGTGAAACTGAGTGATATGTACTTATGGCATCAAAGATTGGGACATATAAACTTCAATGATTTTTCCAAGATTACAAGTAAAGAACTAATTTTGGGAGTACCGAAATTGGGAAGATTGAGCAATGTAGTATGCGGTCCTTGTGAAATTGTCAAGAAAATAAAGAGCTCCCATAAGAAGTCCAATAATATTGTTACAACTCAGACTCTTGAGCTAATACACATGGACTTGATGGGTCCTATGAGAACGACATCATTGAGAGGTAAAAGGTATATTTTTGTAATGGTTGATGATTTCTCTCGTTATACATGGATAACACTTTTAAGAGAGAAGTCTAATACTTTTGAAGAATTTCGCAATATATCGCTTCAAATCCAAAATGAGAAAGATTGCTCTATTAATAAAATTTGAAGTGATCGTGGAGGAAAGTTTAAGGATACTGGGGTGGCCGAGTATTGTACTTCTAATGGGATTAAGCATGAATTCTCTGCTCCAATCACTCCACAACAAAATGGAATTGCAGAAAGGAAGAATAGAGTTCTTCAAGAAATAGGACGAGTCTTACTTCACAACAAGAATCGTCCGGCACACTTTTGGGGTGAGGTCATTCATACTACATGATATACCACTAATAGAGTGTATCTACGTCCACTTACTTTAAATACGCCCTATGAACTGCGGTTTGGAAAGAAGCTGAATGTCAGGTACTTCTGGATTTTTGGGAGTAAATGTTTTACCTTTAGAGATCGGGAAAACATTGGGAAATTTGACTCTCAGAGTGATAAAGGTATTCTATTGGGCTACTCAACAAATAGTAGAGCTTTTCGAGTGTATAATTTGAGGACCAATGTGATGATGGAGTCTTGTAATGTGGTTGTTGATGATACTTGCACCATTGGTTTTGCAAATGTGAGAGAAGATGATAGCACAACGAAAAATCTAAAAACATCATCGAGTGATATTCTTGCATCGAGCCCTACATCAAAGGTTGGCTCTCCCTTGTCTACTCCATCACTTCAAGCTCCACCACTCCCTCCTGCCCCAAGTGTACCCAGATGGCATCAAGTTCATAAGGATCACTCACATGCCAATATCATCGGGGATGTTACTCTCGGGATTAGACTAGGAGCCAACACTATGAGATGGTGCACTGTGTTTATTATCTTTCTGTGATCGAACCAACAATGGTAAAGAAAGCTCTGCTAGAAGAATATTGGCTATATGCAATACAAGATGAGCTTCGCCAGTTTTGACGTCAAAATGTTTGGGATTTGGTTCCACGTCCTTCAAGTACAAAGATCATTAGAACTAAATGGGTTTATAAGAACAAATATGATGAACTTGGGAATGTAATTCGAAACAAAGCTAGATTGGTCGCTCAAGGGTACAATCAAGTAAAAGGGGTTGATATTGCTAAAACATTTGCTCTTATTATAAGGCTTGAGTCTATTCGCCTACTGCTTGCTCTTGCTTGCCATCAAAAGTTCAAGTTACATCAGATGGATGTGAAAAGTACTTTTTTAAACGGGCTCTTAGAGGAAGAGGTGTACGTGGCCCAACCAAATGGGTTTGAGGATCCTCATCATCCAGATCACATGTTCTACTTGAAGAAGGCTCTTTACAGTTTGAAGCAACCTCCTCGAGCATGGTATGAATGGCTCTCCAATTTTCTCTTAGCTAAGGGATTTGTTCGAGGGGGAGTTGATAAAATACTATTTATCCAACGGAAGGGAGGCATGATGCTTGTTGCACAGGTATATGTAGATGATATTATGTTTGGCTCTACTTTGCGTTCACTAACCACTTCTTTTGCAGCTTTAATGAAAAGTGAATTTGAGATGAGCATGGTTGGGGAACTAACTTATTTCTTAGGTCTCCAAATACGTTAAATGGAGAAAGGAATGTTTGTTTCTCAATCCACGTATGTCAGGGATCTTGTGAAGAAGTTTGGTCTCTCTTCTGCAAAACATGCCATGACACCCATGAGTACCACTACAAAATTAAGTAAGGACTCGACAGGTAAGGATGTTGATCAAAAGACGTATAGAAGTATGATAGGTAGTTTACTTTATCTTACTGCTACTCGTCCTGATATTATGTTTAGTGTATGTATTTGTGCTCGTTATTAAGGTAGTCCGAAAGAGTCCCATTTACAGGCTGTTAAGCGTATTATTCGTTATGCATGTAAGACTTTAGATTTTGGCTTATGGTATTCACATGACGCAACCTCTGAGGTTATTGGGTATTCCGATGGAGATTGGGCAGGTAATGCAGATGATAGGAAGAGTACTTCTGGTGAATGCTATTATATTGAAAATAATCTTGTGGTTTGGCAGAGTAAAAAGCAGAATTGTATTTCTCAATCCATAATAGAAGCGGAGTATATTGCTGCGGGTAGTTGTTGCACTCAATTGATTTGGATAAAACAAATGGTACATGACTATAGAATAGTCCAGGGAACGAAGTCAGTCTTTTGTGATAATATAAGTGCGATCAATATCTCCAAGAATCCTGAACAACATTCCAGAACCAAGCACATCGACCTTCGATTCTACTTTATCCGTGATCTTGTTGAGCGCAAGATAGTCAGTGTTTAGTATGTTCCTACAGAGAGACAGTTAACATATTTTTTCATCAAGACGTTAGATGCTAGGAGGTTTTAGCTTCTAAGACAGTCAATTGGTGTTTGTTCTATTGATTAGGTATGTCTCTTACTTCCTCTTTATACTATTTTGTTAGATTATCATAGTGATATATGCTTGGTCAGATACGCTTTCTAATTTAATGTTAGGACAGTTTAGTACAGTGCTTACTTGGATTTGATTTCTCTCACGGTAGTTAACTATCGTATGCTTAGATAGATAGGCACTCATTGATATTATACTTTAGGATACATGTAGAGACTTCGTACCTAATGCTATGTGAGGATCTGACCTTATTTATGAGCTTTGGGTGTTATGACATTTACTTCTCTCTATGATCTTGTTGTTTATGATCTCATTTCGTTCCCTTACTCAATTGCCAAATGGTAACTTCAAGTTCAAGTTAGTCTAATAGAATATTCCCTATACTTGATTCGAGACGAAAGATACTATGTGAGACCGAAGATATGATAATAAGCTTTTTATTGATGCACATTTTTTGGCCTTCGCTACTCATAACCATATTTTTATCCACTTGTAGCCTTTTGTGCCTGAAAATAAGCCTTTTGTTTTTCTACCTAAATCCTGTATTCATTTACCCGTTTGTTCTAAGACTTTTTAGTAAAAAAATATAAAGGGGTGGGGGGGTTAGAAAAGTTGAATGAAAGAATAGATTGTATTCTCCCATATCATTGATAGTATGTAACTGTGGGTCATATAAAAAAAATATGTGTGATTTTTGGGGGAAAGATGAATAGAACAATACAATGTATCCCTAAATGACGTTTTTATTATCTCAAATCAGAGACATAAAGAAAAAAAGGGGAGGAGAAGTGGTATGTTATTTTATGTATACTCAATAAGAAAAAGAATGATAGAAGTTGAATTAGGTTTCAGGTGAGAAGGGGAATTAGTTTAACTGTAGTCTTAGAATGCCAATAAAACACCTACTCCGTCATATGCCTACCCGTGCCTACATTATAATATTTTCAAGACCTGCTTAATCTTGAGTTTAACACAGTTAGTTTAGTGGAGATGAGAGATATGGAGTCCATATTAATTAACTTGACACCGTTAATAACAATTGATTTCTTGTCCATAAGATCTTCCAGCTCACAGTGCGCTGCTTATATGACGAAATATGATTCTTTCTTTGCATATTATTCATATTCATATTTCACACAGTGTTAACTAGTCAATTCTCAGTGATTTTGAGTGACCGCCGATGAGAGGTCTAAGTTGAAACAACTTTCCTTATAGTATTTTATTTCTGGATGTTGGGTCTGTTGAATGCATGATACTATTTTTACGTTGGCTACGCACACACACACTCTGAGTAACTACTTATTATGTTTAAATTTTCTATTGAATGATTTCCTATCTGATATTCATATAGCCTGTGATTAGTCTCTGATCTAGAGTAGACAGGGGAGTATTGCTTACTTATTATTCTTATATTCTTTCGAGTTTGTTGTTTTTCCTGTCGTGTTTCATTTTGTTTCTGTAAAAAAAAAAAAAAAAAACTTTGTTCGAATAAATTTCTCCTTTATTCGAATATTTTGCTTCAGTATTTTTTTCTTTATTCTATTTGAATACGTTTCTTGACTTGTTTGAATATTTTTCTTCAGTTCGTATTTTTAAGAGGGCACACTTTCTATTCGAATAAGTTCTGGACTTATTCGAATACATTCGAACATATAACACTCTTATTTGTTTTTTTCTTTCTTTCTATTCACACACTCTCTCTCCATTGAAGTAATTTTTTTATTCTCAGTCTCTCCTCTTGATCTTCATTACATCGTTTTTGATTACTTGACCCAATTCTACCCTCGAAGTTCTTCTCATTGATTCAATTTCATATTTTGGGGTCGAATTGGTGCCCAAATTTGTAGTTGCTGTCAATTAGGGTGATTTTCCTTGCTCTCTCTCGAATCATAGGTTGGTTTTTTTTACTCTCTCTCCTTATCTCCAACTATTTTGACTTGCATTGTGTGGGTTTTCGATTGCTTGAGAGGATTGTTGTTGGTTTAATTTTTGGTTTGAGAAATTAGAAGTTTTGTTAAAATTAGACGTGGTCTTGATCTTGATGAAGGTGGTTGTTGGTTATGCCTGGTAATTGATTGTTTTGTGTATATTGGCTTCAATTGGTTGCTAAAAGTAGTGCTACAAAACTCCACTTGTTGGTTAAATTGGTGATTTGGTTTGTTTATGCGAAAAAGTGTGTTTGTTTGGGTTGTGAGGTGTAGGTAGGAAGTGGGATTTGTGTGCTTGTTTATTGGGGTTCCCTTGCTTAACCGTGTGTGTTGAGTTTGGGGAAATTGGTGATTTTCTTGCAAGTTGTGTGCGGAAATTGTTGGGAATTTGTGTTTGATATTGTTTACAGAGGATTATATATATAATGTACTGTCTGCTATGGAAAGGGTCAAACGCCCTCATGTGGGGTCTCCTATTCCCACTTCGGGTGGTACGACAAAATGGAGACGGACGACTCCAGGTACTAGGATGGGACCTCGTCACACTACCGTTCTAGGCTCTCGAAGAGGAGGAGCTAGTAGAGTTGGGGAGTCCAATGCAGGAGAACGAGTTCCTAATTTTCCCCATTAGTTAACCCCAAAATTAGGGTTTAAGTTTAGAAGATATCAGAAAGAGGTAACTCTAGATAGGGAGGAGTTGAGTCTGAAATATCTAGATATCTCCATGATTTTTGATGTTTTTACTATACAAGGTTGGACTGGGATTATGGAACCTCAGCTGTCGTGCTATCCTCAATTAGTGCAACTCTTTTATGCTTCTTTACACGTTGTGCAAGGCACGGGCATTGACAAAACATTCAGGGTCTCCATAGACGGGTCAGAGTTTCATATAGATTCAGATGATATCCGGAAAGCTTTTGGTAGGAGAGTCTGACAATTTTGATATGGATTATTTGGCGTGGCCTCCGATTCTTAGTCAGTTTCCTCCCAAGGAGGAGATGGATTAGGAGCTTCTGGTTGTTGGAAAGATGAACGGTCCCTATCTTAAGCGCAAAAACCTGAGCCTAGCACTCTGCCTTTTCCATATGGTAGCTCATAGGAACATCATTCCCCAAAAGGGGAATAAGAATGTTCTGGTGGGTAATATGTTTTATCTAGTATATCTTTACGCGAAGGGGCTCAGTGTTGACTTGGTCCTCATTATCATGTATGAGATGCTTACCACGGTAATCCCGGATCATCAGACACGGACTTTGCCTTATAGTAGATTCATCTCTCAGCTTCTGATTGATATGGGGTATGTTATTCATCCAGATGAGGAGGTTGACGCAAAAAACGAGGTTATTAACTCTCGGTATTGGGAGAAGAGCATAAAACATATGATCGTATAGGCAGTATCTGAGACCGAAGGGGATGCAGAGGACTCAGGGACTGACTCTGCACTTGCTAGACGAGTTACGAGTCCTTCTACTTCAAGGATTGCTACTACCTTTGTACCTGGTGCTTCTACATCTGCTCCTACTGGATTGGTTCCACATGATTTTGCTTCTCTATACACCAATCTAGAGTCTTTTTCTGCTCAGATAGAGTCTCAGTTTAATGGTATGGATACTAAGATAGCTCGGCTCCATCCATGTGTTAGGAGTTATAATTTTTTCGCTCATGAAATAATAAATCTAGTACAAGAAGGCATGGCACTTCAGTATGTTGAAATGCCTATTTACTACTATTTATTGTGAAACACTCCCTATTTTTGTTTCGCTCACACTAATAGCCTATTTTTGAAATTTTGCACTTCATTACATATATATATCGTATTTCTTTTGTGATGTGGGGTACAGATTACCGTACCTTTCAAAATTTTGTTTCTTTAGATTGTTCTATATATCCTAGTTGTGTTCATAAATTCATGAAGAACAAACAGGTTTGTCATCTATTTTCCAAAGTTTTCAAGGCTTTTTAAAAGATGTACGAAGGCTTCTTTAAGGAATAGATGATCTTTGAGTTCTTGTAAATTAGATGGTGTCGAAGCTGTTCGTTGAGACCCAATTTGTTCACAGTAAGTGCAGTAGTATCTATAGTTTGTTTTTGTCAGGCTATTCTATATTTTGTGTTTGCCTATTATTTTGTTCCATGGCCTGTAAAATCCTGAGATGTTGTTGTCAGTACAGTAATGGCTATGGAGACTTGAGGAATCTACTTTTTGGATTCACAGGTTTCGGATTCAAATACTTGTGCTTTTAATCTACAATCTGCATGTAGCCTGTTAGCGTACCATTATCTCTCCCGTTTGTTTTTGTTTTGTTTTTGCTTCTTTTTAAGATCATAAACACATTTCATGGTTGCAATGCGGAAATATGGACCAGACTTCACACTTTAAATAGTGGGCAGCGCAAATTTGCAAATAATGGTATTCTTAAGAAGCAGGGTCCTGCGGTTATCTTTACCATCGCAGGCTACCTTCTATCGCACCTTTTATTGGCATTTGATGGTTGTTGGAGTTAACCTATATCTCACCTTTTACTTTGAGTTGTTAAGAAATTATAAACCCCAAGTTATTTTCCATTTTTCAACATGTCCACTAATAAACTCCACCGCACAAATACACCATTACATTACATGTTTGTTATTGAAAACCTAGATCCTATTTTATTTGTGTGTGATGAACAAACTATTTTGATATCCGCGTTTTACTACGTCATGATGTAATTACATGAATTCAGCAATTAAACATATGATCAAGCAATGTATTTATCTTTTGTTCAAATTTTTAGCTTGATCAATATATTAAAAAATAGGTTGAACATAACGGCTTAGCATGCCCGATAGCACATGCCTTAGTGAATATACTGTCATTGATCCTCACTGGATACAATTAAAATTCTAAGACTACGAGGTATACACACCTAAAGATATAATGGCCAATCGAACGGGATCAGATAGCAATTGAAAAAGGACGGAAGAAGCTCGTAAAACTAAGTTCCTTCTTTCAATATGAGGTAAAATACAATATCAATCGTAAGTTTGTAGTGAATATATAGATACAAACTTACAAAAGAAGTTACACTAAGGATGGCACAAATGCAAGTTGGGCACTTCGTTGACTTAGTTTCATATACAAGCCCTGCAAACACAAAATTAGCACAATGTATTACTTCATCAGAAATGGAGATACGTCACAAAATTTATCAAATATTAAGAAATATCAAATGGCATCATCACCATTTGTTTTTGTACAAAGAAATAATACCAAACTACGATATTCACAACCTATCTGTTACGCTATATGACCATGTTTTCACTATTTGGAACACGCCAAGGGGGTTTATGGCATAACGTATTTTCGGAAATATATCTCGATAAATCAGAAATTTGGTAATGGTAAATATAATGTATGATACCACGGGGATGCATTTGAAAGGAAAACTTATATTTGTTGTATGGATAGTCGCATCAGTGGTCATGCTGATGTTCTGGTCAGGAACCAGCTCAAAATTCACCTTTTGTACAAATATTGCAAGGCCCTCTACTAAATGGAATGAATCAATAGATATTCTTCCAAAAGTTAGAAATGCAACTAACACTAGCGGATGGTATCATTGTGAAACAAAAGGTAACTAATTGGCAAGAAGACTTTTGAGTCTCTCAAGACGTGAAAAGTGAACGTCTCAAGAGAAATACACAACATCAACAATGTAATCTAGAGCGATGTATGCCATTAAACAAGAAAACTTTTTTCTATCCAAATCAAATCTTATATTACTCCAGACAAACATTTAGAGATCTATAGAAATAAAAACATGTAATCAGTATTTGTATCATTCGACATTGGTCCATACAAATTGAATCTTTCTGGTACAAACTTTTCTACTCTCTTCCAGACCTTTAGCACAGTAGAGACTTATCCCTCGACCTCACTCATAATCAAGCTCACGCAGTTCGATTTACCTCCATCTCAGGCTCACGTAATTTTAGCACTTAACACTACAGTTAAACATTCCAACCAGCCCCACAAACTACTCAAGAACGTGGGTCGAGCTAAACCCAAAAAATGTTATTCAGTCAAAAACACCTGTCTCCCACGAACTTTTCAATTATTCAGTCAACCGCCACTTACCACAAAATTCGGAAAACGTGTTCTAGCATGATGAAGAGCTGTGGAAAAGCCTATATAAAGGAAAAGTTTTAGAAGAGACAGGGACCAGAAAAATCACTCAAAATTTCTTATTTACGAGATCAAAAGCATTTCAAGATTCTAGAGATCACTTGTAATAAAGATATCCACTCAAAGCAATAAAGATACTTTTACAAAAATCCTCCATACGAGGTTGTGGTTTTTTACCTATTAAGAGATTTTCCACTCTAAAAACACATGTTTTCATTTCTTACTTTCTAGTAGAGTATTGTTACAGGTTCATTGGTGTGATAGGTAGTTCCTAATCAAATCGAGCTTACGGAATTTGGCTATTAAATTTGATGCCATCTTTGGGAGAGATTGTATTTCCACGATACCCTAAGGCAGTCTTTCACTACAATTTTCAATTATGGTTTCTTCCAGACGATAGGCCGCAGGAACTCAGCTCGAAATTTTTGTAGATCTGGGGTAACTTGCCGAGTTACGGGTGAATCTCCACGCAGAGACAGAGAAACGTGCCGAACTCAAGCTTTAATTGATAAAGGATCGCGAGCTTCGAAAGATAGAGCTCGATGCAGAATGACAAGCACGCTTGGCAGCGCTCAAACGACACGAAGATTAGATGACGACGATGCAGACTGTACTCGAGGCTTTGCAGAATACTCAGTAGGTTCCTCCAGCTAGGGGTCACGATCAACTTCCAGAAACCTCCCACAGAAAATCGAGAAACCGGTCTTCCTCATCAACAAAACACTTACACCAAAAGAAACAAGGTACTCTAAAATTGAGAAACTTCTTCTCACCCTTTTTAACACTTTGCAAAAACTCAAGCACTACTTCCATGCACATTCCGTCAAAGTGATGACGAACTACCCACTTTGGGATGATTTGTCCAAAAAAGAGAAGTCACAAAAAGTGCAATAATTGTCTGTCAGTTTGGGGGAATATGATATCAAGTTTGAACAGCGTCATTCCGAAAAAGGTCAGGCCGTTATCAATTTTCATGCGGATTTTTCAGTGGAAGATCCTGAGTGGGAGGAGCACGACCCGAACCCTACCGAAAGCATGCCGGAGAATCTAACTCCCAAGCCATTCGACGAACCAACTGACTGGATCACTACGTCAGGATGGAGGCTTCTCACAGATGGATCAGCAGGATCCACAGAGTCAGAAATCGGGATCGTTTTGACTACCCCTTCAAATGACAGAATTGAGAAATTAATCCGCTTGGATTTTGAGGCCTCAAATAATGTCACCGAGTATGAAGCCCTCATTCACGGACTCGACCTCGCTCTTGAGCTCGATGTCCCTGAACTCTCAGTTTACACAGATTCATTACTCATCGTTCATCATTATTTAAAGCAGTACAAGAAAAATAGGAAGATGATTGAATACGTAGCCCTCGTTGTAGATAAGATGAGTAAGTTTGCGAAAGCAACTCTTGAATATCTTCCTCGAGGGGAAAGAAGACACACCGATTCCTTGACATATCTAGCCATGGTCTTTGGAACGGAAGCTTAATATCTTCAGATCGAAATCATTTCAACCCCTAGTATTGATCGCATATCTGTATGCACGATCAACATTGGGGGCGATAAAGGGGGAGACGATGATTGGCGAAAACCTTTCTTAGCCTACCTCAGTGTCGACAACAAGTACAACGGACCATTCCCAGCAGATTCAAAAGAGCACCGACAGCAGATCAACAACTCGAAGTATTATATTGCTTAAAATGGTATGCTTTAATGCCTCTCCGTTATAGGGTCATACCTCAAATGCCTCTCGAAGTCAAAAGTAGACGAACTGCACCACGAATTATACGAAGGAGCTTGTGGTTCCCACACCGCAGGTAGATCATTAGCAAACTGAGCTATAACTCAAGGAGCATTCTGGCCTGGCATGTGCAAGCAAGCAGAGGAGTACTCTCGCAGGTGCGACACCTGACAGAGATATGGAAATATGATACGCGCCCCTGCACTCAAACTCCATTCAAGCAAGGTTTTCTGGACATTCAAAAGATGGACACTAGACCTCGTCGGTGAATTTCATAACTCTCCAGGTAATCGCCGTCACCTACTCGTAGCTACCGATTACTTTACAAAATGGGTAAAAGAAATTCCGTTATGTCAAACCAGAGAAGAAGAGGTCATCTCTTTTATCTGGAACTACATAATCACTCGATTTGGATGCCTCCACCTAATTCGTATCAATAACGGGCAATATCATCCACTCACCATCAAATCCATATTATCCTCAAGGCAATGGCCAAGTTGAAATCACCAATAAAGCCATCGTGGATGGACTCAAAAAATGACTTCACTCACAAAATAAAGGAAATTGGGTTCGCGAACTACCTCACGTCCTATGGGCATATCGAACTACTCCCCGACAATCCACTGGGTGTACCCCATTCCTCCTTGCTTATGGCACTGAGGCAGTCAATGTTTCTGAATATCATCATCCAGTTCGTGATCACGAGCTAACTGACAAGGAAAATAAGTTCGAGTTAGCTTGCAACCTCAATATGATAGATGACACCAGGGAACGCGCTATCGCTAACCTAGGTCGATATCATCATATGCTTGCCAGGTCGTACAATAGCTGAGTCAAGAGTCGTACTTTCCAAATCATAGATCTCATCCTCAGAGAAATTCCTTAACATCCCAAAGAACCTCACGCTGGAAAATTAGCCGACAATTGGGAGGGTTCATTCATTATTACAGGTCTCTCAGGCCTGGGATCATACTATCTCATGAAAGAAGAGGGAATCCCCATTTCAAATCCTTAGAATACTAGACGACTGAAATGGTACTATCGTTAGGCGTTTTACTACTCCATTTTCATTATTCTCTGTTTGTTTTTTAATTCCAAAAGTAAGATTCTTATACCCATCCAATGTAAATTCTGAACTTATCAATAAAAGTTTTTTTGGACAATGTCATTCTCTTCACGAACATTTGCCCATATTTCACAGATTCAAACATAGATAATACTAGCTTACAATCAATCTTTTCCAAGTTTAATCAAGGACATCACTTGATTGGCTTCTGTAACTACATCTCTGCGATTGTGGCAAGTGTAAAAACTTGGATCACATCAAAGACTCAACCAAACAAGAGATAAGGTAAAGGTAATACTAGTCTTTATCTTTTATAACTTGTTTGGATCATTTCAGTAGGCTGGATCAAGGATAACACTTGGTTCAATTGAATCTTTGCATCTCTGCAATTGTGGCAATTGAAAAAACTTGGTTCACATCAAATACTCAACCAAACAAGAGGTAAGGCAAAGGTAATACTAGCCTTTATCTTTTGTAACTTGTTTGGATCATTTCAGTAGGCTGGATCAAGGATAACACTTGGTTCAACTGAATCTTTGCATCTCTGCGATTGTAGAAAGTGTAATAACTTCGTTCACATCTAAGACTTAACCAAACAAGAGATAAGGCTAAGGCAATACTAGCATTTATCTTTTACAACTTGCTTGGATCATTTTAGTAGGCCGGATCAAGGATAATACTTGGTTCAGCTGAATCTTTACATCTCTGCGATTGTGACAAGTGTAAAAACTTGGTTCACATCAAAGACTCAGCCGAACAAGAGATAAGGCAAAGGTAATACTAGCCTTTATCTTTTACAACTTGTTTGGATCATTTCAGTAGGCTGGATCAAGGATAACACTTGGTTCAGCTGAATCTTTCTATCTCTGCGACTGTGGCAAGTGTAAAAACTTGGTTCACATAAAAAACTCAGCCAGGGGCAAAATAAGGCAAAGGTCATACTAACTTTCATCTCTTTCAATATGCTTGTGACATTTCTATAGTTCAAATAAAGTTTCGACTTGGTTTGACCCAACCCATTACTACGATTAAAAGGAATGTAAAAATTTGTTTTATATCAAAGACCCAACTAGATACAAGATAAGGTAATGGCCATACTAGCTTTTATCTATTTACAATGTGTCTGCGACCGATACTATTTATTCTTAGGTCAAATTCATATTACAAAGGAATCTTTTCTGCTGAGGTTCTGTCAGCCGCGATTCTCCACATATCAACACGTATCTGTTTCAGCTCACGGGCTACAGAAGCTCTACCTTGTTCTATTGATTCAGCAGTTCGAGGACCCAGTTGGGTCTCCATAGCACCCAGCCAGTTCCCTCGATCTATCTTAGCTCCACAAATACATCCCTTGTCCGACAGTGTTTTGAACAAGGTATCTCATTCTGACTCAATTTTTTTAACTTCCTCTACAAAATATGCAATGATCACCCTTAACATGTTAGATCAAGACACATAGGTACTACTGCTATTGCAAATCTTGCCTTCAACCTCTCGAGGCGTGACTTTAACCTTGCGTAATCATTCTTCCATTCAATTATATCTGTATCAACCTTATCATGATAAATGACATCTTCTTCCAACTTGGCAATATACTTTGCTGACTCAGTCAGGTTCAGGGCTTCTAAGTCTACTACCTGAGCAAGAAGTTTCCTTAGCCAGCAGATCCTTAAATAATTTTTCCTTCCTCTTTACCAGCAAGTCATTTGCTTTAATCTCCCCTTCCAGAACTTTCTCCCTGATAAGAGCAGCATCCAACTTATGTTGGCATTCCTTCAAGTTTGCATTTCCCTTCTGAACATGCCCCTGAATTCGAGATACGTCACTTTCTAATTCTCTAATGTGATCTGAGAGACTAACTACATCCCCTCGAACTAAAGAAGCCTTAACCTCAGTTCTACTTTCCCCTGAACGCTCTCTAGCCTTGGCTTTCTTGGCACGACCAATGGCTTGGTCCTTTTTGGCTTTAAGTCGAGCAACTCACTCGTTTAAGTCGTCACACCTTCGTTATATTTCTTGGAATTCCATATCCTTGGCGGGGAGGGCTTTTTGCAAATGTTCAGCTGCGGATCCCAAAGCCGATAGATTTTCTCGAGCTACCCTCAGCTCGTCGTCCTTTTCAACAAATTTGTGTCTTGTTCACTCCATCTCATTCCTACATCAATGAAGATCAGATCGAAATTGTTCCTCTGATTGTTCCAGCGCCTGAATTCGATATTGAGCTGTGTCAGCCTGATTACCCTTCACAACCAATGCTTCAACCCGACGCTAAAGCTTTTCGGCACGTTCCAGTTCCTCGGATAACTCATCTAATCCCTTCTTAATCTCATAATCTTTCTCCTCGACTTGGAGAGCTAGGTCGAAAATGGCTTGATTCAACTTCTCAAGTCTGAAATGTGCTTTTACGAATTGATCTTCTCTGTTCTCGTTCACCTCCTTCATTCTATCGAACTGCTTCACAAATTCTCGGTTACACATAAGTACATTGTCCTCACGTGCGCGAGATGAATCTAATTCGACATGGGGAATATAACAAGTTTTAGTACAGTTCGATTCAGGAAAGCCTTTGAATGCTTCCAAGATTTTAGACTAAAATTTGGACTCCATTCTCAGATGAACCCTTCATGAATCTTCTAACGGTGTACAAGGTACACACTTTCGATATATTATTTCGTATTAATAGCGTTAGATTTTTGCCATGCAATTCTATCCTGTTGACTTGATAATTTAACATTGGCTTTAGATGCAAATTGGAAAACCTATACCGATCTAACCTGCAGCTCCGCTTGCGCAGACAGCAAGGCTTTAGAGGTCTTTGATTCACTGGCAAGTCCAGACTCTAGATCATTATCCTGAGACTCATCTCCCTAACTACCTGCAAGAGGTTTATAAACAAAGTCAAACTACAAAATTTTATCCTCACACACAATTCGAACAACTTACAAATACTTATACAAAACACGTGTCTACCCTACCTTCTCACTCCCACCTTCTGGGAGCTCGACATCATCCCCTTGGTTGTCAAGCACCATCTGGCGGGAGACACCATCCAGACCATCCACAATTTCCACCACTTCTGCTTTTTCATCCTCTTCTTCCTCAACATAGGTGTCAGCCTTAATGGCATCCACCTCTTCCTGAGAATATCCCTTCAGCATCAATTGACGACATAGTCTGTCACACTCCACAACCATCTCGTCTAGATTGGCCTTTGCCTCAACCTGTAGCTGGCCGACCGCCACAACGTGAGAGGCCTTCAGCAGCCTAACTTCCTTCATGGCTTCAGTCATGATCTGAGTTAAGTCTTTCTCCAGCTCACTCTTGACCTTCTTCAGCTCACTTTTTTCTTCCTATACCAAGCCACATCCCCTTTACAAGACGAGCAACCTGTAAAAATTATATCAATCTCTGTTATTAGCTTAAAGTATATTAAAAATTTCTTTCTGGTAATACAAACTTACCATCTGGCACGTATCTTCCTCTCCTTGGAGAATTGCCAACCAAGCCCATTCCTTGACCTCTTTGAGATCGTCCACTGAAGCAGATCGCCCCTCAACGACCTTCTCTCCTGACTCCCCCGAGGGCTCGACCCTCCTCCTCTTATCTTTTGCGATCTCACCTCTTCCATTGGTACCAGAGGCCGGTAGAGCTTTTAGCATCCGTTTCATCGGGAATAGCAGAGCTACTTTGCTCGGCTTGACAGGATACCGCTGAGCCGAACATTCAGTTCCAGGATTCTTGGAGAAATTAGTTTGTACCCCTCACCACTGACTTGCCTTTTCCTTCATCGGCCTCCGTCATCGACCTAGTAGACTGAGCCTTTCGAACCTTGTTCGACCTATTGTCAACTCTCTTCTTTCTACTCAGACCGAGTCCCTCCAAAATGAGTTCAAGTTCAGTCTTCTCCTCCATAACTTTGTCCAATAGGGATTTTTTTTCCTTTCTAATGTAGACTTCACACCTGCAATAACAATATTTTTACAATCAACTAAAGTTGCCAAAAAAATATAACAATAATTTTATCTATGCATGTATATACTTACTTTGCTTTACAGATCTAAATCAAAGGTCCAAAGGTTCTTATCATCTCTTTGAAGGAAATTACTCTTCACCCAAATAATGTTGTCATTCCAGGTTCGACCTGCTGAATTCAGATCGAAAAAAGTGACGCCGAGTTACGCTTGCACAGAAATATGGCCCCCCACTGGCCTTAAAATTCTTTACCCCATAAAACTGCAGAACATCCTCAGGGGTTATCCTCCTCACTTTTTCCTCCCTTTCCCACCTTTAATTTAGATGGTCACACACAGTTATTACCTCCTACATGTTCCCGTTCATTGAACCAGACATTCCCCAATTGTATTCATAATCCCCTTTGCCCAATTGGTAAGGGGAAGGCTCAGCCCATACTCTAATTGAGATAGGCAACACAAAAAACCCTCTGAGAGTTCACTCTAGATTTGCCAACAGATAAAAATACAATTCCCCCTCTACTAACGTACAACCCTTAACCTTCCCACCGGCAAACTCTACACATTTACCCCACTTCCCTCCTACAACCACCTTGGCTTTACAAAACTCTCTAAAGGCATCAGAACCCGGAGGATAAGACACCAACTGACCAAGAAACCCAGGAATTGTTCCAATCCTCCTTCCCCTTTGTTATCAGACTCATTCGTCCGACCAGAGGTCGAAACCTCATTAACAGACAAACTACCCATCTTAAAAATTGATTCTATAGGCACGTTTTTGACCTACACAGATGCCTCTCACGCTCGACCTATATACAGATTAAGGTATTTATCATTCTTCTATCTATGTATGTATGTATATATATATATATATATATATATATATATATATATATATATATATATATTCAACATATATCTCTGATCAATCATTCACGTATAACATATATCTTTAACATATAGAAATATGTCAACATGTATCGTATATATCTCTACTAACCTTCAGTATCCGAATGAGAATCGGCAGTAGAGTCAAGCTTTCTCCTCACAACACTGCTGTATTGCCACCTAAGAGATATAGAATCTTTTGCCCTCTTCAACTTTGAATTCTCTGTGTCGGACACGTTTGATATATGACCAGGATAAAGCAAGATGATATATTCCCAGATTATCAAGGGCTCTGTCACGTGTTTCTTTGATCAAATTCAGATTGCATACGATCTAAAATTTATTTTCTTCATCTGTCATCTCGTGATCATGTATCGGGTAATGATACTGAGTGGGAATAATGGCTTCAGTCCCGTAGGCTAATAAGAACAGAGTATAGCCTGGTGCAGTTCTAGGAGTTGTTCGGTAGGCCCAAAGTACGTGTGGTAACCCGTTTACGAAGTTCCCCTTTTTTTTGTAAAAATGCTTCTTGATACCATCCACAATAGCTCGATTAGTAATCTCAGCCCGTCCGTTTCCTTGTGGGCAATAAGGATTGGATGGAGAATGAATGATGTTGTGCCCATTGAGGAATGCGACGATCTTGGAGCCAATGAACTGTGGTCCATTATCAATTCGGATGAGATGTGGTCTGCCGAATCGGATAATAATGTTCTCCCAGATAAATCGAATGACTTCGTCTTCTCAGGTTCGGCACAACAGAACTGCTTCAACCCATTTAGTGAAGTAATCAGTAGTGACCAATAAATGATTTGCTTTCCTGGTGCTGTAGGAAACTCTCTTACGTGATCGAGAGCCCATCATCTGAATGGCTAAGTGACTTGGCTCGAGTGTAGTTCATGTGCCAGAGCTTGAATTTTAGGTCAGTTCCGCTGACAAGCGTCACACTTACAGGTATATTCGATTGCCTGTGTTTTCATCTTAGGCCAAAACATTCCTTAAGTTAAAGCTCTGCTTGCAAGAGATCGTCCTGGCATAGGATCCGCACGTGCCTTCGTGTAGATCGTATAAGAATTGTTGTGCTTATTTATCAGATAGACAAAGGAGGTAGGGACCACTGACCGAAATTTTGTATAGGAGATTGTCCTGAACAATATAACTTTGAGCGTTGCCAATTAATCTCTGCCGCTCCGTAGGATCCTCAGGGAGTGACCCGTCAAATTTATTTTGAGGTCCGATGTAAGTAATGAGAGGTTTTCTCCAATCATCTTCGATCTCTTCACTGCCCCAGTATTAATGGCATTGGACTCGGTGGTATTGATACTGGGGTTAGAAATAACTTCGATCTTTAAGTAACGAGCTTCTAATCTGAGGACACCAGCAAGGTAAGCGAGCGCATCTGAATGTCTATTTTCTTCCCTTGGAAAATGTTTCATAGAAATTGTCTGGAATTTGTTCATTCGTTCGACCACTGCAGTAGCATAGTCGACCATTCTCCCATTGGTTTGATAGACACCTGTATAATGGTTGATGATTAGTAATGAATCTGTGTAGACAGAGAGTTCTGCTATTCTCAGTGTGATTGTCTTCTCCAAGCCATGAATCAAAGCCTCATATTCTGCTTCGTTATTGGTTGCTTCAAAACTGAGGTGAGCGGATTTTTTAAGTCGATCATTAGAGGGAGTAATAAGAACGATTCCAATCCCAGATTCGGATGGACCGACAAAACCGTCGATCAAAAGTCATCAACCTTTCTTTGTTACTCAATCTGACTTATCTTCGGATTGATCTATGAGTGGCTCATCTTTCTGATCAATAAATTTTTCTTCCAAATCAGGATCCTCTACTAGAAAGTCTGCTAGGAAATCTGCTACAGCTTGACCTTTTTCAAAATGGCATGGTTTAAAATGTATATCGTGCTCCCCCAGTGTTACTGACCACTGCTGAATACGTCGAGGATTTTCACGCTTGATTAAAATTTTCAGAGTGGATAGTTCGTCAAAACACGAATAGTATGAGCTTGGAAATGCTACTTTAATTTATAGGATGTATAGACGAGAGCGAGAAGAAGCTTCTCGATTTTGGTGTACCTCGTTTCAGCGGGAGTCAGAGTTTATCTGATAAAATAGACTGGTTTCTCAGTCTTTTCTTCAAGTCGGAGAAGAATGGATCTTAGAGATGTATCCGTGAAAGCTAGGTATATCGTGAGTTCTTCTCCATCTGCCGGTGTGCTCATAACTGGTGGTTTGCCCAAATAACGTTTGAGTTTGAGGAAAGTTGTTTTGCATTTATCTGTCCATTCAATCTCTGGATCTGTATTTGATTTTCCCCGTGATGTACCCTATCTTAATAGATTAAATAGGGGTCGACATCTGTCTGATGATTTGGATATAAATTTGTTGAGTGCTACAATCTTTTCGACTAGTTTCTGAACGTCCTTCTTTGTCTTTGGTGAAGGCATAGCCAAGAGAGCTTGAATGTTTGATGGATCAGCTTCAATACCTCTTTTGCTTATTAGATGGCCTAAAAAATTCTTGGATTGCACCCCAAATTGGCATTTATCAGGATTTAAACGCATCTTGTAAGATCGCAAAATCTTAAAAGTTGCTCACAAATCTTTAAGGTGGTCCTCTTTCTTGAGACTTTTGTAGAGCATATCATCAATGTAGACCTCCATTATTTTACCGAGATGGTCTTTGAACATTTCTGTCATCAATCTCTGATAGATGGCACCGACGTTTTTCAGGCCGAAGGGAATGACTTTATAGCAATATAGACTTTGTTCAGTAATAAACGCAGTCTTGTCTTGATCTTCAGGAAGAAGTGGTATCTGATTATATCCTGATGTAGCGTTCATCATTAAGAGGAGTTCGTGCCCTGTAGTAGAATGGAGCAGGTGATTGATGATTGGAAGTGGAAAGCTATCCTTCGGAGTGTGCTTGTTGAGATCCGTGAAATCAATACAGACTCCAATTTTTCCATTCTTCTTCGGGACTACGACAATGTTCGAGATCCAGTCTGTGTAAATAGTTGCGTGAATGAAAGCGACCTCAATCAATTTGTTGATCTCTTTATTCACTTCATCTCAGAGTTTTGGTGTTGGAGTTCGTTGCTTTTGTTTGACCGGTTCTGCTTTATCTTTCAACCTTAGCTTATGGCATGCTATAGCTGGATCAATCCCTGGCATTTCATAAAACATTTATGCAAAGACGTCACAATTCTCTATGAGGAATTGTATGAGATTCAAGCGCTCCTTCGTACTTAAGAGAGTTCCAATGTGAGTTCCTCTATGCGTGCCACTGATCTCGACGTACTTTGCTGGTTCAATGTCGGGCAACTAAGGTTCTGCTGGAATTGACTGCTGCAATTGCTATGCAGGAGTTGTTGTAGCGGGCTTAGTTTCGATGGAAATAGTATTATCGCAAGCTCGAGTTAATTTCTGGCTTCCTTTGATTTCGTAGATCCCTCATTTCCAATCGAACTGTAATGCCTGATGATATGTTAAGGGAATAGCTTTCATGTTATGCAACCATGGTCGCCCCATGATGCCCAAGTAACGGGATTTGGCCTTGATGACGTAAAAGACTATGTCAAGTGTGACTGGTCCGGCTGTGATGGGAAGTGTGATTTTCCCCTCGCACTCTTCCATAAAGCCGTTGAATCCAGAGACATTGATGTCACTTGGCTCAGCCTTGTCTGCTAAGCCAATTTGTTCGATTGTACTCTAGAAAATTAGCTCGATGTTGCTGCCAGTATCTACCATCATCATATGTAGAACTATGTTCCTCATCTTTAACATGATAATGAGAGCATCGTGGTATGGAAATTTGATGTGACAAACGTCACAGTCTTCAAAAGAAATTCCAGCTCGCCGATTGCTGGATCCTGGCAACAAACAAGCCTCTTTGTCTACCATTGTCAGATCGTGGCATTGTCCAACGTGCCTACACTTGGACCGATTGGAGTTGTTGATTGTCTGAGTCTCGATGAAATATAAGTGTTTGTTTTCATTTGTTTCGTCAACTTGGACAATCTTGGCGTCATTCTTGTAGCTAACATCCTTATAACTTTCGATGTCAATAATATACTCCAGTATTCGACCTTGTGCAAATATATTCTGGAGAAAAAATATCAATGCAAAACATCGCTCTGTGTCATGATGTTGAATCTGGTGGTGAATGCAGTATGGCATTTCTGGTATGGGCGTAAGAGTATTGGCAGTTCTGAAGCATTCATCTTTTTGTATCAGCGGGTACAAGTCTGCAAGAGATGTTGTTAACCGTGGTATACACGGAATTGGCTTCCTTCGCCCTTGGCGTCCTTGATTATCATTGGATTTGAATCTCTTCGTAACATCTCCATAGTCTTTATTGATGTTATGGGCTTGTTCGTCAGGATGGCCTTTTGTTGGTAGGGTGGTGTGTTGAGGCCTTGGCTTCTCAGTTGACAGTCGCTCAAGGTCGATTAAGTAGTTGACCTTCTCTATCATGTCCTCCAACGTCAATGGTTTGTTGAGAACCAGGTGCACTTTGACTCGTCCATCCACGATTAGAACATTGGTGAAGGCGGAGATTGTGATTTTCTTGTCGAGGTTGTAGATTTTTTGGGCTAGTCCAAAAAAATTCCTGGTAAACGACTCTAATTTTTCATCTTGCCCCTGCTTAAGGCTGAACAAAGAGTAAAGACTCCCCTCCTTGTCTTTATTGTGCTAATAGTTTTTAACAAACAGTTCGCGAAGTTGCTCGAAAGTGAAGATAGATCCATCATTGAGTGTGTGGAACCATCGTAGAGGTTCTCCTTTCAAACTGGCTGGAAAGAGGTGGCAAAGGATGTGGTTAGATGTCGAATGCAGTCCCAAAGAATCTTGAAATTCTTGGACGTAATCTACAAGATCTCCCCCCTTGTATTTCTGGATCTTTGGAGTACGAAAACTGGCGGGCACTTCCTCATCTAGCAACTCTTGTGTGAGTGGGCTCTTCAATAGTTTAGGATAGCTATTTTTTGTAGTGTATATTTGAGCATCTCCTTGATGCGCCTGTGCACCTGTTCTGGAGTGAGATATAGGCAAGACGTGACAGCTCATCTTGTTGCTGGTCCTCCCACAGGATTATGCTCTCCTGTTGCTTCTCCTATGACGTCATAGACTGAACTCGAGGTTTTTCTCTGTTTTGCTCCTCCTGTTGTTGTAGATCTATTATCACTTCAGCGGGTAATAGTGGATTGATGTGACTCTGAGGTAGAACTGGCTCTTGCTGAATTTGAGGAAATGCTATATTTTGGTCCTCGATGTCCCAAGCGATCATGGACTGATTTCCTCGAGGTTGCAAGAAGAGCGTTCTGCTATCTCGGATTTGCCGTTATTTGAACTTAAAGCGCTCTGATTGTGTCCTGCATGTCGGCGACCTGTTTCTCTAGCTCTATTCGTCGTTTGGCTTCTGCTTGCACAGTTATTCACAAATCTATCACTCCTTCAGAAGTGTCAAGCAGGACGTGGTGTGATTTTTCTTGATTTGCCATCTTTCAAAAGTGAATGCGGTAAAAACTAGATTGGAAAGCGCTGAGTGTATGCTTCGGTTCCCACAAACGGTGGCAAATGTAATAGCCTATTTTCGTAGATACCAAAAACAGTGCTTTACACCTTTGAAATATAAAATAGTGGTTGAGAACCAAAAATAATTGACACGAGTTTTAGCGTGAAAAAACCTTGAATGGGTAAAATACTACGACCTCTCCTGAGGATTTCTGAAAGAATGGTATTTATATAGATGTTAGCTATTAAAAAGAGAAAGAGATTGAATATCTGAGTTTTGGTAAGGATGACTTTTTCTAAGAGTTTTGTAGGTGATAATAGCCGTCCTTGATCCTCATCTCCAGCTCTCTTTTTATAGGTCTTATAATATGACCGTTGGTTACATTGATCAGGAACGTTATAATATCAGGTTTTGATGAGTCTTCATAATGGTCTTTTGTAACGTCTTGATACTTGTTAATCTGTAACGGATCTATTAATACTCTTAGCTGTAGCTTCTGACCGCTGAAAAAGATACGATCTCTTGTGATGTTCACATATATACGACCTGTTGCTAAGTGGAGGAGTATCTTCCGCAGTGCGAAGTTACAGGATACTTCGATATCTCCAAATTGTTGATGAAGATACAATCTCTAATAGTGTTCGCATGCATTCGAACTGTTGATAGATATCTGAGTATTTTCTGCAGTGCGATGTTATTGGATGCTTCGACATTCCCGAACTATAGATGAGGAAGTCTGTATTGTGAACTGCTTACCTTCAGCCCTTGGTTAGTTACCAGTGTGCTAACTTCAAACAATATGATCTTGAATATCGGACTTAGTATGATGATTAGAAATAAGCCCTCACAAGATACATGAAAAGGATGTAATTGATTTGGAGACTGAAGTGAGTCCTATCAATTTAGATAATTCTTCATCAAAACGAAGAAAGAAAAATGTTACACAGCCAATTAACAATACTGAAAAGCTGATACCATTGCTTCTATCACGTCAGGGAATTGGTTTTCAGCTCAATGCAAGTAAAATTCCAAAAGCTCCTACGAACAAAGGATATCCCATTTGTCATGAATCAGAAAAATAGGGCTTAAGTATCCTTCTTTTCACTATCACACTGTGTCAAACCCATCTGAGAAGAAAATAAGTGGTCAGCTTCTTAACTCTTAAGACTTCATACAAGTACAATAGTAGATGATTTTTCTTGGCTAATTTTGATTTTTCTTTTTAACAAAATATAAGGTGTGTACATGTTTATACTTTACAGCTTATACCAACTAGTATTTACAAGAGATACCTGACAAACTAATTGAAGAAATTCAAACTTCGTGCTCCTGATGAAAGAATGTGGGAAGCTGACATTTCTTTTGGAAGACAAGCTTGCATATGTGGAGGATGGCATGCATTTTTATTAGAATATAACTTGCGAGAAGATGATCTTTGTTTCTTTGAGTTGATTAAGGTGACTGTGAGGGCTTATTTCCAATACTCGACCTAAACCCAGATATCGATCTCCAGCTCGATTGGATGTAAGGGCCAGTGCTGAATCTCAAGCTCAGTCCTCAGTATACGACCATCACACATTTACTCGACTCGTCAACGTACACGTGGTACATTTATGACATATTATAGAGCATAAATAAGAGCTACTCAAGCCGTTAGTCGACCATTATGAAGACTCATCAAAAATTGATATTGTAATGTTTTTCATTAAAGCAAATAATGGTCATGCTATAAGACCTATAAATAGGCACAAAGACCTACAGTTTAGAGGGAGAGAGCTTCACTGACACACCTTCGGGAGATAGCTTCTAAGAGGCCATTTTCTAATATCTCTCTCCCATATAATAGTTAGCAATCTATAAACAACTCTTTCTCAATTCCTCAGGAGAGGTCATGGTTTTTTACCTATTCAAGGGTTTTCCACGCTAAATATTTTTGCTTGCTATTACTTTCACTCTCATATCATTCAAAATTCTATGGTGCAAAACACTGTTTACGGTCTCTACGAAAATAGGCTATTACATTTGGCGCCGTCTGTGGGAAGAGGGAAGAGGAGAAGATGAAGGAGAAGGGAGGGTAAAAGAAAGAGGAAAAGAAGGGGGAAGAGAAGGAAGAGAAGGGGAAGAGAAAAAGAAGAAGAGGAAAGAAGATGGTGCCGTCTGTGGGAAAAGAAGAGAAGAAAGAGAAGAAAAGGAGGAAGAAAAGAGAGAAAAGAAAAGATAGGGGAAAGAAGTAAAAAGAAGGAAGGGTAGGAAAAGAGGGAGAAGAATGAATGAAAAGGGAGGGGAGAGAGCTTCACTGACACACCTTCGAGACATAGCTTCTGAGAGACCCTTTTCTAATATTTATTTCCCATGTAATAGTTAGCAATCTATAAACAACTCTCTCTCAAATCCTCAGGAAAGGTCGTGGCTTTTTACCCATTCAAGGGTTTTCCACGCTAAATCTTTGAGCTTACTATTACTTTCACTCTCATATCATTTAAAATTCTATGGTGTAAAGCACTATTTTCGGTCTCTACGAAAATAAGCTATTACATTTGGCGCCGTCTGTGGGAACACGAACGATTAGACAGTGCTCGAAAACCAAACCAAGACGCCGAGTTAAAGTTTATGTTTCTGTCTTTTCCAATATTCATATTTTATAAGGTGATTCGCGAGAGCCACAGATACACTTCACCTCATCTCTCTCATTGTCATTCTCTTTGTCAACAAACCCTTTTCGAGCCCTAATAGTGGCTTCAAACAAGATTCAAGCTTTTTAAATTCTGCAACCTAATACAAGGGGTGTTATTAAAGATACAACAAGGATTCTGTTATTGCCGTGAACAAGCTGTCCCCGTCGGCCTCCACATCTCCACGGTGATTTGGGAATCAAACCAAGTTTGAATTAGTTCATCATCAGCAGTTCGAGGAACACAAATACAATTTACAGGTTGCAAGAGTTCGTGAAACCCCAATACGACTTGCAGATCGAGTTGATTCACCACCGACAGTTCACGAGGGTGCGATGATTTTTTCAGTTCGAAAAGCTAAGTCGAATGATCAGAGAAATAGAACAACCGCAACCCAATATCTGATCTGTTCCAAGCTAGATCTACAATCTGCTCGGGTGTGTACCTTTGCTCACTCTGTGAATATCCAGCCTTTGTCTGTGTATCTACAATCAGGATGATTTTGAAGCTTGGGAGGTCTGGAATCTCTTCGAAAGCGAAGTATAAAGTAGTTCCTTTCATAATTCGAGCTAAACTTTTCTCGAGCTCAATTTTTTTTTCGAGCTTTGCTATGAACAAATGGGTCGAATTATCTCTACCGCAGCAGTTCGAAAAGTTAAGTCTAACTATCTTTAGAGCAGCAGTTCGTAAAGCTAAGCCAAATTATTTTTACATCCACAGTTTGTGAAGATAGATCAAATTGTTTCTACAGTTCACGAAGCACCAATGAAATTGCAATGGAATATAATATCATAAGCATTGGTTAAACCATGCTCGATATCGTACTCAGCCTTGTAAAGATGAAACTAGTTATCGTCGTCGCGTTTATTTCTTTACTCACGCACCCGATCAGAAACATTTCTAACGATTATGCTATTAATACAGTAGCATCAATGACCGCAGAAGCCGCAGTTGCTAGCCCATAAGATATGGCCTTCTACTGCTGCTTGGTATCCATGATCACTCTACCATCTTGAAGAATTGACGATAAAAACACATCAACAACTGAGAGTCGTGTATCTCAATCTCTTCACAATATTACTCAACAGAATTTCACAGTACCAATGAGCCATTATAACGTTATTTTGGTGTCCCATGCGAATGAAAAGCATATGCCAAAGACCAACAGCTACTACTACAACTAATATGCCAGTTTCGAAAGCAACAGAATCAGTAGAGACTACTATTAATCTCAAGCCAAACAGAAAATTCAAACCAAATTATGAAATCGCTCACGGTCGAGGTACTCGGGGTAATTGTAACTTATTCAAGCCATACTCGGGGCGAGCCTGATGTTTTCAACAACATTATTAAGGCGCTCGAGGTCAAGATACTCGAGGCGATTACAACCTATTCTTACTCATACTCGGGGTGAGCCCGACTTCAGATTCAGACACAACGCTCGTCCTCAGCTTCAGACACAATAGACTGAATATCAATCGACGTAAATCATACTCGGGGGGAGCCCGATTTCATATTCAGACACAACGCTCGACCTCAACTTCAGATACAACAGACTGAATATCAATTGACGAAAATCATACTCGGGGTAAGCCCGATCATTCCAACAACATTAGGAAGGTGCTCGAGGTCGAGGTACTTGAGGCGATTACAACTTTCAAGCTATACTCGGGGCGAGCCCGATCTTTTCAACAAACATTATTACGGCGCTCGAGGTCAAGGTACTCGAGACGATTACAACTTATTCAAGTTTATACTCTGGACAAACCCGACCTCAGTTTCAGGCACTACGCTCGTCCTCTGCTCCAGACTCAACACTCAATCTCATACCTCATCTTTTCAACAACATCACACCGCATTATGAAGGCGCTCGAGGTCGAGGTACTCGAGGCGATTACAACTTATTTAAGCTTATACTCGGAGCAAGCCCGATTTCAGATTCAGACTCAATGATCGAACTTATCAAACCACATTATGAAGACGTCGAGGTCGAGGTACTCGAGGCGATTAAACCTTATTCAAGCTTATACTCGGGACGAACCCGACCTCAGCTTCAGATGCAAACGTTCAAACTTAACTTCAAGACTCAAGATCAAACAACTTAACTCATACTCGGGGCAAGCTCGAGCAACATCTTACAAGTTAACTATTGGATCGTCCAATTCGACCAAACATAACACATTCTACAAGTAGGTTATTGGTTCAACCAGTCCAACCTACATTCAACATTCTATATATCTCATTACAGTCGCTTATAGATACTCTTAATTCGACCTGTGACTGAGACCTACATTATAGTTGTTCAAATAAATTCGTTCTCTGAAGGTCGCTTATTGAGTCAATCAATTCGATCTGGTAGAGATACGCCATACAACTATTCAATATTCAAAAATGTCTCAGTACGGTCGCTTATTAATACGCTTAATTTGACCTGTGACTGAGACCTAGATCATAGTTATTCAAATAAATTCGCTCTTTGAGGGTCGCTTATTGGGTCAATCAATTCGATCTGGCAGAGATGCACTATAAAGCTATTCAATATTCAAAGATATCTCATTAGGATCGCTTATTGATATGCCCAATTTGACCTGTCACTTAGATCTACTACATTGCTCGTCAAATATACTCGCTCTCCGAGGGTCGTTTATTGAGTCAATCAATTCGATATGGCAGATACGCACCAGACAGCTATTCAACATTCAATATATCTTATTACGGTCGCTTATTGATATGCTCAATTTGACCTTTAATTGAGACCTACAACATAGCTCTTTCAGTATACACGCTCTCCCGAGGGTCGTTTATTGCTTTGCCCAATTCGACCTAGCCGAAACTTGTCATACAACTATTTCAAGATCAAGATCAAGATTTCTCATTGCAATTACTACAATTCTTCTCACGGCTGGTTATTTGATTCGTTCAATTCGACCTGTACTCGAGACATACTATCATACATTCTAATCGTGCATACTATCATACATTCTAATTATACAGACTATCATGCATACTATCATACATTCTAATCATGTATTCTACTACATTATCATACATTCTACTACATTCGAACAGTTGGTTATTGGTTCAACCAATCCAACCATACAGTCTACATATTCAAAGATCAAAGATGTGTCTCAACCAACACCACTCGCCCCTGATGCTTCTCGTGCTATTGGCGGAGACGGGGCAATTGTGAGGGTTTATTTCCAATATTCGACCTAAACCCAGATATCGACCTTCAACTCGATTGGATGAAAGGGCCAGTGTCGAATCTCAAACTCGGGCCTTAGTATACGACCATCACACATTTACTCGACCACGTCAAGGTACACGTGGCGCATTTATGACACATTATGGAGCAGTTACAAGAAATAAGAGTTACTCAAGCCGTTACTCGACCATTATGATGACTCATCAAAACTTGATATTGTAACCTTCCTCATTAAAGCAAATAACGGTCATGCTATAAGACCTATAAATAGGCACAGAGACCTACAGTTTAGAGGGAGAGAGCTTCACTGACACACCTTCGGGACATAGCTTCTGAGATACCCTTTTCTAATATCTCTCTCCCATGTAATAGTTAGCAATCTATAAACAACTCTTTCTCAAATCCTCAGGAGAGGTCGTGGTTTTTTACCCATTCAGGATTTTCCACGCTAAATCTTTGTGCCTGCTATTACTTTCACTCTCATATCATTCAAAATTCTATGGTGTAAAACACTCTTTTCGGTCTCTACGAAAATAGGCTATTACAGTGACTGATGAAGTTATAATGAAGATTTCACTTTCCAAGGGATTAGTTAGTAGAAATCAGTCATTTATAACATAAGAGAAGATGCATGAAGATGATGTCATTGATTTGGGGAATGAAGCGAATCCTTCTAATTTGGATGATTGTTCATCAAAACCTGGAAGGAAAAATGATCCAAGTCCAATTAAGAATACTGAAAACCTGCAAGAATCAGTTCCATCATCGAAGGGTATATGTGTTCAGTTCAATGCAAGTAAACTTTAAAAAAAAATACTACAGTCGATAGTTAAACACATGGATTTGAGTAAAGTTGTAAATCTGGTACCATCCTTTTTTCACTGTCAAAATGTATCCAACCTATCTGAATAGACCATTTGTAGTCAGCTTCTTTACACCAAACTTCATACAATTATTTATGCTAATTGATGGAAGATCACACGTGTTTTTTTTATATTCCAATTTTACTTTTTGGAGAAAACCTAACAATGCATACTACAACTTCTGCAGCAAATACCAGCAAGCTTCTGCAAGAGATATCTGGCAGATAAATTGACAAAAATCAAGCTCTGTGCTCCGGATGGAAGAATATGGGAATCTCAAATAACTGTCACAAAAAATCCGTACATATGTAAAGGTTGGCATGCATTTGTACTGGAATATGAGATACAAAAAATGATGTTTGTTTGTTCGTGGTTAAAATGACAGATGAATTTGTACTGAAGGTTTCTATTACCCATGGATCAGTTGAAGATTTAGACATTTAGTAACAATACTGAGGTCATGAACTGGTGAAGTTTGAGAAGGTTAGCTCTTAATTGTTTATTTTCTTTTGCTTCCATGAATTATCATGGTTGATTTATAGATGTGTTCAAGACCTAGAAGTACCCCTCAAATAAAAAGCATAGCAGTATTAATAAGCACGAAAAATAGAAGACAGTGGGCCAAGTAGAGGAGGGTGTGAGACTTTATTGGACAACATGCCCCATGAGAAGAATTTCACGGGACCCTTAAATTTACCTGATCCTGGAGCCAGACTCTGTTGTTATAGTTTGATTCTTATAAAGGTATATAGGTTCTTAACAAGTAAACATTTTGCTGTGTTGACTAGATATTTTCATCTACATGTGCAGGCGATTTCAGGGGAACTATTGAAGGCTTTATAACAAATATGATTTGCAAACGAAATCGATTGTTGCTGAAGATTTGTGGCAGTCATTAGAAGCATAATGAGTAAATTAAACAGAGGTTAGGAGAGGATTGCCTCATTATTTTGGAAATAGATACCTGAACGGCTGAAAGATGAAGAAACTATTTATTGCTTGCTTGGAAATGATTAGGGTTTATTCCAAAATTCTCATTTTAGGAACTGATGCATAGGTAGCATGCCCATGCCCATGCAAGTAATACGAAATTGAACAGAGAATGCAATTCCTGTACTCCATGTAGTTTCTCGGGGTAATGTAGATTTGAGCTTTCTTGTCCACATTCAGAATCGGGCGAGATTACCATCTGTTTCCAAATACAGACAATCCCTGTTAATTTAGTGCTTTAGAACCGAAGCTTTTGAAGTAATATCCACATCAAATCTGATTTGAAACTTCTATAGGTAAATCCGATAATTTTATTTGATAACTAAAAATGTTGATACAGAGGCATGGGGTTAAAAAACTAACTACCACCTAACCCATAGCTAGATGTATTATAAATTGTTTTCTTATTGTATACGAGCCATGTGGCACGCACTAGCACGTGCAAACGCATTATTTGTAAGATTCAAGTTGGGTTTGAGTGTATTTTTGCAATATATTAAGGTTTACCTTTTCTTTGCTCATGAACACCATATTATGCATGCCTTTTTAAGTAAAACTTTGTGCGGGATAATACTCGTCATTTGATCTCATTCATTCCTTGCCATAGTCTTTGCAATAAGATGATAACTGAATATTACTCGATTTTGATCAGAAACTTGCACTATGTTTTTTTCTTCTTGAGTACCCTGAATGATGTTCTCATTTGCTAGTTGTTAAGTTTGTTCTTACCAAGATTAAAGATTTTTTGAGGGAATTGAACGAAAGCTTACGAACTATTGTGATTTTTATATCCAAGTGGAAACACATAGTTTGTCGGTTCTGTATATAGGATCTCATAAACAACTATCAAATGACGTAAATGTACTTAGTATTATAATTTGTAAATTTGAATTAAATCTACCTAGTTTGGTTTAATTTTTTTAAATTAGCTTCGTGCTTCAGATCCATGGTGATCTCACCAAGTTGACTTCTTTATTTTAATTTTTGTGTTTTTGGTTTTGTTTCAGATTATCGAAGAATAGTGCATTTTCTGTTTGTAAGGGGATATGGTGTAATTATGGTTTCTCCGCCATTAAGGACTGCTTGATCAAGAGATAGAAGGGTTGAGTCAATGGTTTATATTGGTTTCTTACAATTATTTTTTTATGCATGTTAATCTTACTAAGGCAGGCCTATTCTGCATAGTTTTGCATATGTAGAGTTTTTTGCTAAAACAAATATGGTACTCAGAATTTGTAGGAACAGGTCATTCCCAAGAAGTTGGATTATAAATTTTTTGCCAATGAATCAGAGACCTAGTGCGGGAGTAACAGTTTATCAAAATCTCAACCTGTTAATTCAACATTGAATTCGACGAATTTAAGTCCATAACATTCCATATATTGGTTATATTGTCATTTTTTTTTTGCTTCCCCCATCCAAAGTTAAAATCTCATTACCGATCATCTCCGCTGTAATAACTATCCCATCTCTCCCAAATAATGTTATAAGAGAATATACCAGACAAGTTCTAAAGTATGTGGCAGGTATTGCAGTTTGTGGAGACCACGTGAGGTTTTCTAGCAAAGGTCAAAGGTATAAAAAAAGGTTGCAGGTTTAGATATTGAGGGTCACCAAAGATAAAAGTAATGTACTAAACTTAGCAAACAAACAATCAATCAATGTCAGGATAAACATCTAGCAAATAAAAGATGATGTGAATAATTTCAAACAATCTAATTACAACTATGTAATTCAAAACATCATTTAGCAAATAAAATAATATGTTCATAGCATAAAATGAAAAACGAATTCTAAACACATTGTAAAAATAATTCCAAGTTTCAACAATTTGTCATACTTCAAACTAAAAAAGATTTAAAAGGCGTGATACTTCTAGTCACTTTGAGAAGGTCATAATCTATATATAATCACTGTATGAGACTGTTGTTTTGCATTATGGATTTCCTGTAGCCTTGAGAGTAGTAGTCTCCTCTTCAAAATGCAGAAAAGATACCAGAAATATAAAATTAAAAACATTTCCACATTGAATCTAATATGAATGCAGAATTTGATAAACAAACTTTAAAGCTGAAGTAATCGAATTGAATAATTTTTTATGCAGAGTTCAATTATCAGTGTAACGAAACTTTACTGTTTGTTTTTGAAATTATAAAGCAAATAAATAAACTTTCCTTTAAGAAAAGGAATGGCTATATCTAAACATATTTCATATCAATATAAGTTGTTAAACAAGTAGCTTAGAAAAAGTAGTTTAGAAGACCTAGTTTCTTTACTGTACTACTATCCAGTCCCTCAAGGCTCTTTTTTGTACCATATCGATGGCTCTTTTGACACCTATACCCACATCTCCCCCTATCCTAACGCTGTTATGGCAGTCTTGTTATCTTGTTGCAGCTAGATGTCATCGTTCTGAGTTTTGAGAACTTCATCCTACTAGACCCGGAATCTCCCTCAAAACAGATCCTACCGATGCTCTATGTCTAGACTACAGAACTATAGGTAAGGTAGGTAAACTGAGCTTGCTCAAGTCGGTCCTGTACGACCTGAAGGTTATATAAATGCGGTATTTGAATATAAAGAATATTTTACTTTTCAAAAAGTACAACCCAGGCAGGTTAAAGAGTAGAACTTCCTTTCGTTTCCTATAAGTTAACCAAATCTTCTCCTCATGTTGAGTTGTCATATCTCTAATCTCTCTGCCATAATATTCATAAGTTTCAGTTCACAGTCGAACATAAGTCACCTTGACATTGATTTCCATGAGGCCTCAGTCTTTTAATACTAATCAAACCTCGTCTTTCCTCCCAATAAAAAATTCATGACTAATCTAAAGTTTGACTCATCTGGTTTCAAAAGGCAAACAAATCTAGCCAATTAAGAACAGTCACAAAAAAACAAACAAATCAAGCAAATTCTACTAAACCAAATAAAACCAATAAACGTTTGATAGCCTGCAAAAAGGAACAAAGACCAAGGATCCTAGGGAGAGGGAATAGGAAAGAACCAAAAGTACCTAGAAACAAAAGAAGAAGAAAAATGAATGACTTAGCAATCAATAAATTAGAAGAAGAGGAAAAGTCGAATCAATGATATGGTCCATTATTAGAGCCACAAAAGTTTTTTTTTTGTAGCAAAATAATCTTAAAATGGATAATGAGATCGCTATGACAAACCTCGCAGTTATTGTAATGGCCTAATTCCGAGATTCGGACTTAGCCTTTACACCAAATGTGTCTAGAACGCTCAATAACAGTAAACAATAATCAACAAGATAATTAAGCATAGAAAACCTTTGAATAGGTTAAAAACCGCGACCTCTCTTGAGGATTTTTGAGAAAGAGAAGATGATCTTATTGAAGTTGCTAACTTATTACAATGAGCACTCTAAGTATATGGAGCTTCAGAGTAGGGATTCTTCTATATAGAATTGTCAGTCTGTAATTTGTAGTTCTCTGGTTCTATTTATAGGTCTTATAATATGACCGTTTGATAACCATTAATATTCTTAATGGTGGATGCTACAAAGTGTATATAAGATATTCTTTGACTAGATAGTATAACGTTCTGACCTCTGTTGCTGTACAATGGCTCTATTTGATACTGTACACTTGCATAAATCGAACTGTTGATGTGGAGGTCGAAAGCGATGACTCAAACTAAGGAATATTTAATATGATTTTAGTAGTATTTCTTATATGCAGATGAGGTCGAGGATGAGGCTTTGAGTCTGAGCTATGAAATAAGTTATTACAAGACGACTCTCATTCAATAGCACGAGTAGCATCAAGGATGAGTGGTGTTAGTTGAGAAACTCGTATTGTATGTGTTTCCTGACGTTGTTGTCTTATTTTTGATTGTGTTATGTGCTCTATTGTTGAAGTCAAAAGTTCGTATGTAGTTTAAAGATGAAGCATAAGTTTGAGATGCGGAATAAACCACTACAGTTATATTGGCCTAGACGTGTCCTGACCCATTGACAGTGAATTAATATGTCACCTTCATTTAAAGAGCTTGAGCACATAGTTCTAGGCTTCCATTCCAAACAATATTCTGCTCCCGATTTATACAAGTTCCATATGTATATTTGTGTTCTTGTAGCTTTTCCATGAAATAATCCTAGTTTTTCACCAATAAAATATTCATCAAACAGGGAAAATTCCTTTATAGCTGCCAAATGATAATTTTTAGAAGCCTCAGACTGGACAGAGGTGTCCAGTTCCATTACAGATCCCCGTCTGCAATAGCTCGCAATAGGAACTTTTATATTCTGCAGTAGCATACAATGCACAATCTGTAGTTAAAAATTCAGTATATACCTAATTTGCGAGAGTTCTTAAAAATCTTTCTTATATTTGAGAATTCTAATTTTGTTCTGTACATAAAATTTATTGTTCGGATAATCATTCAGATTATACCATAAATTTGCATGTTCTGGTATAAACTAATCTGGTTGGAGTCTAATCTATCTATACAGCCTTAAATAAAAAATAAAATAAAATAACAAGAAAACAATTGACAATGGCTTACACTTTTTCCATCATTGAAGGACTGAGAAAGGAAATCTATAGATATTGATTCCACAATCTGCGAAAGAACAATGGCATCCCGGACAAGTTTCATGGCTCCAATCTAAAAACCAAAATATACATAATTAGCACAAAGTAAAGAAACAAAATTGATTCCAGAACAATCAATCCTGCTATAGCATAATAGATTGCAACGATGGGGCTAGATTGAATGTAATGCCCCTTCAAGGAAAGGGTTAGAGATGTTTTCGTGGTCCATGGGCAACTGTATTGGCAAATAGATTGTGAAAAAATCTTTCACTTTAGGTAATATTGAAGGTTGACTATTAATCAGAAAGATGAGCATTGATATAGAGGAGAACCGGAGAAGGATTTGTATAGAGAAAGAGTTTGAAGGATGAGTTTAAAACCCAAAATTGCCATCCAATTGAGCAATTTAAGGTTGGACGGTCCAGATGATTTCCATGGTACAAAAGTACCATAGAAATAATCCAAGCCTTCCAAAGCACGCCTCGTCATACGCGTCAATGGAATGGACGTATGAAACCAAAGCAAAACGATAGGTTGTTTATATTATTATTATAGATATGCTTATTTCCTGCAAAACCATTTAGGAGAGTAATTTATTAGATAAATTCATAATTTGATTAACCTAGGCTTGTACATTTTTAACATATATTTTTGTGGTATGAGGTGGCATATGCTGCCCATTTAAATTCTTTAGAATATGTAGGCTAAAATACATTAAGGTCATTAGAAACAGAAAAGAAAAAAACAAAAATATAAAACTTGCTTAACCCGGTGGTTGGCCTGTGATGCTGTCCCTAAATTTATTACTTTAAAATTAATTAATTAATTAATTAATTAATAAGCACTTAGCCTGAGCCTGGTTTTCACTTAATTAGCAAAATAACAAAATCATTTGATTAAATGACACTGTTAGTTTGACAAATAAAAGAAACAAATTGTTTAGGTGTTACTTGAGAGCTGGTTCATTACAATGATGGGGATCCTCACTGTATGTTTCCCATTAGTGTCAATCCAAACAAGAGAGCCTAAAGAAACACTGTCATTCCTTTGTAGTGCATCCATAATATTTATAACAAAGCTCAGGGTCTCGAATTTCTTTTGAAATACTAGTTTATTTGGACTAACGCTGACTATGGCTTCACTAGGTTGTGTTAACTCAACACTGTAAGTGAATGAACCATCTCCCACATTAGACACTGTCCTCTTAAATTCTTGAGTAGTCGGTGAGGTTTAACTAAATGAAACAATGAAGGTGGGATAGTTCAGATGGGAGGATGGGTTCAAACAATCGTAAC
The DNA here is from genome assembly GCA_014058105.1 of Kingdonia uniflora. Taxonomy (NCBI): domain Eukaryota; kingdom Viridiplantae; phylum Streptophyta; class Magnoliopsida; order Ranunculales; family Circaeasteraceae; genus Kingdonia; species Kingdonia uniflora. Next base: position 1,260,496 of record JACGCM010000004.1, read on the forward strand.
TTGATGATCTAATGATGGTCAAAAATTGCTCCCTAGTAAAGTTTAAGGAGCATATGTAATTAACATAGTCTTGGACGCCGGCATTGTAAATTAATCCTGGATTGAGAGCCTTGTTAGTATCAATTTGACCCGCTCCAATGTCGAGACCCGTAGCGGGTCTTCAAAACTCTACATCGAGGATTGGATTATTGGTGTTATCCAGTGGGTTTATTGTAGTTATCATGGTTGATTGAATGGCCGCAGGACTCCAATATGCGTGTGTACCTTTTAAGAATGCAGCCACACCTGATGCATGTGGGCACGCAATTGATGTCCCAAAAAATATGTTGTAATTGCTCAACATGAACAAGTTATTACGGCCAACACGGCCTGTGACAACTTTTGGACTCCACGCTGCTAACACTTGAGATCCTGGTGCCACTACATCTGGTTTTAGAACTCCGCAGTAGCTCTGTAAAGGTCCTCGAATACTATATTCTGGAATTTGTGGTGCACATTTTTCTCCTCGTCCCACAAAGGTTTGCCTAAACTTTATAGTCGGCTTTGGATTAATGGTTGGCTTGGCATATTTGATCACTATGGGGGCGTCCATCGGTATAATGGTAACTTCTGGAATACGATACTCTTCTCTTTCGTTAGTTGAGATGAATATAGCCCCAGTGACTGTAAGCTCAATAACTATACTAATTTGATTGTTGATCCTAGGTCCTTCATGCAGAACATACCACAATTGTATTATTTGCAGATTCTGATAATAGGGTTGGCGAATTGCATCCTATAAGGGTCTCATTGTACACAAGCGACGCGTTAAGCAATGATCTTCACAGGAATAATGACCATCCGATAATATTTCTCCCATTGCCGAGAGTCTAAGTACCTGCAAATTTTTGGTCAATAGTGCTCGCTCCAACTGTCAATGACCACGAATTTCCCACTACAGTCATCAAATCTGAACCTCTATTCCCTGCCGAGGAAGAAACTAATACACCTTTCTCCATGGCCACAAATGATGTTCTAGATATTGGATCCTCATGCGGAAGAGCCCCTCAAAAACTCATCGACATTGAACTGATGTCAACACCGTAAGCTAATGCTTAGTCCATACCGGCAATAACGTCAGAAGTAAGAGATCCTTCTCTTGACCAAGTAACTTTGTATACTGTAAGCCTCGCACAAGGTGCAGAGCCTAATCCACAATACGATTGAGAAGCTTTTAGTTAGTAAAAAAACACGAAGAACACCAAATTTAGACAAAATAAAGCTTAATTTCTTAAAAGAAATGAAGTAGATTATAATGAAACACTCCAAAACCCTAGGATTCTCTCAGAACTCTCTCTAGATCTAACATAAAAAAAAAAACTTCCCTAGCCTTGCCCCTTTTTATAAGGGTTACAAGTTCTTAGTTCTAATAGGACTAGGTTACAAGTTTCTAGTCCCAATAGAACTTGCGCTACAAGTTCCTAGTCCCAATAGGACTTGCCTAGTCTTTCCCCTTTTATAAGGGTTACAAGTTCCTAGTTACAATAGGACTTGGTTACAAGTTCCTAGTCCCAATAGGACTTTCCTAGATCCTCCTGGATTAGAGCCTTTTGTTGTACCCTTCGCATATTCAAAGTAAAATACACCTCGTACATAATTTCCAGCAGCTATTAACGTGGTTTGAGTTTCATGCCCTATCTCATCCCTAGGCGAGTTATTGACGAAACTAATATTAAGATCCTGGGCAAGAACACCCTTGTTGAAGTATCTCTTTCCAATGAGCTTCTGGTTGCACATTAAAGATTTTAACTGGAGGCCAGGTTCACACGTCCCTTTCCACCTTCCTTGGATCTCCCCCATTCTGTTGTCTCTGAAGCTAGCACTCTCTAGCCACACCCTGGAGTCGATTACACCAATTATGGCATCTGTACCGTAATTTAACGCTGGCCAAAGTCCGCCAACCTTGTTTAAGGAGAGAAAGTTTGTTGTGCGGGTTGTATCTACATGCAACGTATGGTCAGGGTAAGTGGTGATACACCCTGATGTCTTCTTTAAAGCCTCTAGTTCTTCTGGAGAAAGAACCACACTGAATCCGTGGATATCGTGGTTGTAGGTATAGAAAAGCTTCGGTGGTACTGAAGTACTAACTTTGTCAGAATCAGCTTTTAGTGAATCTAATATGGCCGAGTACCAATGGTGATGGCTAGAGAAGGCCCTTGGCATAATTGATTTCTCCATGTAGACAATGTACGTCGACCTCTCAGCCAAAATGGATGTATAGTTGATCAATGTGAAGAGAAGCAATACTTGAAAGAGCGAGTTAAAGGAACCCATGATTTTCTTCCTTCAAAAAAAATACTTTCGCCTTGATATCTATCTCTTTGTCAAGATATAATGTCACTGAAAATTCCTGGGTGGTCTTTATTTACATAAAATATTTTTGTTTGGTGGTTTTAACTTATTTCATTAAGTCGTTATCTTACACATTAAATTGTGATTAAGAGTTGGTTTTGTAAATCTGTCGACTTTTTCATGTGTCAATACAGAAGAAATACTTAGTTTCTTCCCTACTTGAGTTTTAGACTTTATCTAGCGAAGCCTGACCATTATAACTGAAGGGTTTCTACTGAGTCTCACGTTGGCTTTTGCCAACATTATAGCCTTGCCATAAGTTTACCCAGATGATTCAGAACAGTCTAAGATAATTCAGACGAATGCTCGAGTTTAAAATTTGAAAAGACCCACCTAAGAGGGGTTTTAAGCTAGAGATAGACGAGTTGGTACCTCAAGCAAGCTTCACGGTAATGGCCCCCTAATTTAAATCTTTGATCTAACCAAATAAATCCTTAGCCATCCATCCAATACTAATAATTATAACATATAAATTTTAAGTTAGAATAGAAGTGTTGGTTTGATAAATAACAAAAACATACTATGTTTAGTCGTCGCTTGAGAGCAAGTCCATTGCAACGATGGGGCACCTCACTGTGTGTTTCCCCTTACTACCAACCCAAACAAGAGAGCCCGAAGAAACTCTCCTCTTTCATTGTTTGGTGTCAGTGACAATCACAACAAAAGCATACTATGTTGCTGCATATACTTCTGCAACACACAAATCAACAACAAATATCCATCATTAACCAAATTAAATACCAATTCAATCTCTAATCTTCTAATTCAAAACCCTAGATTCATATTTATTAACAGCAAATTTAAGAGAAAACCTTAATATTGGGGAGATTAGGGTGTACCTTGGAGAGATTGACGTAGAAGAAGAAAGGTTTCTTGGTGTTAAAGACTTGAATTCGATGATGAAATTTGTGAGATTTTGTACCAAAGAAAAAATTTATGAAATAATTTAAGTTTGACCTCTGAGGTAAGATAGAGAAGAATGATTGATTTAAAGAGGGATAAGAAGGTTTAAACCAATAAATGCCATGCAATTAGGCAATTTAGGGTTGGACGGCCGAGATCATTTCCATGGTACAGAAGTGCATGGAAATAATTTAAGCCATCCAAAGCATGCCTTGCTGGGGGAGAACGTGCGGAATACACCCCCCATGCACAATTTGGTTTTATTCGTAATTCTCATCGCATACAAATAATCTACCAAGAAACTAGAAACAAAATTAACATGTACACAAAGCACAATATTTACCGGAGGTTCACCATAAGGCTACTCCCCCTACCAAGCTAGAAATTCATTATATATCCAAGTTCAATTACAAGCTCTCAAGGGATTCCAACAAACATGGAAATCCCTAATCTCGCAATAATCCTCACATAGATTTACAAGAGATAAAAAAAACATAAGAGATCCATCAAGAACATTGAAGATTGCCTTAACAAAGACCATGTTACATACCTTCTTCTTGAAACCCTTCAATCTTCTCTCTACCTTGATTTCTCTTTTTAGCAACCAAGATGTACTTCCCCTCTCACTATCAAATCCTAAGAGAACAACACCCTCCACCTTCTTCCTTGCAAAGACCAACTCTTTACAAGGTCTACCACAGAGGCTACATCTTTACTTGATTTTAAGTTCCTCACACAGAGGTCTTTTAACTCATACACTGTTTTAGGAGGCTTTGAACTCACACTCTAAATTTATAGACTCTCTATTAGGTCATCTCCAAAGTACGCATCACGAGATAAGCCATCATTTTAGAATAAATCCCCTTCAGAGCAAACTTATAAACAAACAAGCAGAGTATTTTTCGTTCGAACGACTTCATGACTTGTTCGAATGACTTCAACGTAAACTCTGTCATTTAAGCGACTTCATGACTCGTTCGAAAGACTTCCCCTATTTTGAGTCGTAACCTAACAATCTCCACCTCGGCAAAAAACCTCAATTCATATCTTCATTGACTATCCATAGTACGAACAAACCCATCAACAAAAAACTGTTGAACTTGTTTACTTCGTATTTGCTACCTACGATCAAAACGTTTTCGTACCCAAAGCTGAATACCTTCGTCAAAACTGATGAACATCCATTAGCTTCTTTTCTATCCATGATAAACTATACTTCCGAGCTTGCTTCACTTGTAGCCATAAACTATACCGCTCCAACTTCTACTTTGAACACAACTCCATAAGCACCATCAAGTCCACCCCTGAACTCCATTATAGAAAAGAGCCTCTAAAATAGTAATTTCATCATACCAATAAAATCACACAATTTTGCCTACACCGGAAAAATTAAAACCAGTGTATATTTAATCTAGAAAGGAAAAAATTAAACACTACATAATAACCCGGCCATGTCGAACAAACCTACAAAATCTGACTCAATGTCGTAAACCTAGAGTCTCCACACATCGGCACACTTTGTCACCACACAAACCATAACTTGCAACCATGATTCATAAAATTGTGACCCGCCAATTTAGTAATTAACGATGGTGAATAACTTGAGGTGTCACCACGATTACCAAATTTAACGGGCATCGGTCCTAGAGAAAAATCATCCCCCCTTACCAAACTTTTGAGGCTTTTACCAGAACCGCTCTACCTTGAACAAAATATCATGTTCAAGCCTTTCTCACAACATAAACCATGTTGCCATACTTTTGTGCAATATCGCTTTCGTCTAAATCTTTTCTTCTCAAACTCCACCACTTGAGAAAATCATGTAGCCAAAATAACTTAAACAAAATCTATCTTAAAAAAATCAAATATCCGACTTAACCATCGAACCCAAGAATCTTCAAGAACTATAATACCAAGGTCTTAACCTCACTCTGATACCAATTATTGGGTGGGGGGAACGTGCGGAATACACCCCCCATGCACAATTTGGTTGTATCCGTTATCCTTGTGGCATACAAATAATCTACCAAGAAACTATAAACAAAATTAACATGCACACAAAGTACAATATTTACCAAAGGTTCACCATAAGGCTACTCCCCCCACCAAGCTAAAAATCAACTTTGTATCCAAGTTCTATTACAAGCACTCAAGGGATTCCAACAAATATGAAAATCTCTAATCTCGCAATAATCATCACATAGATTTATAAGAGATAAAAGAAACATAAGATATCCATCAAGAACATCGAAGATTACCTCAACAAAGACTATGTTGCATACCTTCTTCTTGAAACCCTTCAATCTTCTTTCTACCTTGATTTATCTTCTTAGCAACCAAGAGGTACTTCCCCTTTCACCATCAAATCCCAAAAGAATAACACCATCCACCTTCTTTCTTGTAAAGACAAACTTTTTACAAGGTCTACCACAGAGGCTACATCTCTACTTGATTTTAAGTTTTCATACAGAGGCTTTTTAACTCACACTGTGTTAGGAGACTTTGAACTCACACTCTATATTAATAAACTTTCTATTAGGTCATCCCTGAAGTACGCATCACGAGATAAACCATCGCTTTGGAATAAATTCCCTTCAGAATGAACTTAGAAACAAACAAACAAAGCATTTTTTGTTCGAACGACTTCATGACTCGTTCGAACGACTTCCCCTGTTTTGAGCCGTAACCTAACATGCCTCATCATACGCGTCGGTAGAATGGACGTCTGAAACCAAAGCAAAAGGATGGGTTGTTTTTATTATTATTACAGATAATATATTTTTAATTGTTTTAGAACATCAAAAATAATTTTTTTTAATAAATTGATATATAACTTCGGATTGGACTAGGCACAGGGCCGGTGCTGCTAGGTGTTCGGTGACCTAAAGCAAATTCAAAATAGAGGCCAAATATTTGTGGGGGGTGGGACGAAGCAATTTTGCGCAAAACTTGCCAATGAAACAACAAATTTGGCTTACAAAATACAAACAAATTTAATAAACTGGTATTGATTAAAAGGCCATGAGATATCTTTCGGGTCAAAAAGTCTTGCTTTCTTGATTCACTGTAAGTTGAAGTATGTTTATTGTGTGTGAAGAGTAAAAGCAGCAGTTTGCAGTTAACAAGAAAGACTGAAGAGAGAGACGAAAGAGGGGTGATTAACTTACGAGAGAGGGGATTAGAGTCTGGAAGATTATCTAACAGATAAATATAAGGTTACAGTTCTAGAATAGTGGGAGCTTTTGGATTTCTTAAAGCTTGGTTGGGATTTGTGTCTCTTAGAAGTCTCAAAATCTTATAAATTAGGTGCTAAGGAGAAAACATTTAGAGAGTTTGAGGCCCTCGGGATTGTGAGGCCCAAAGCAGCCGCTTTGGTAGCCTTACCCTAGCTCCGGCCCTAACTAGGCACCATCAGAATCCAATCTAAAATTATTTCGAAAGTTCCTTAATCAGATCAGATTGAATTCGAATTGGAAAAAAGGACATCCATATCCTAAAATAGAATTGAATTTCGGATTATATCCAATCCATTGACAGCCCTAAAAAGTTCATGGACAAGCAGTTGAACTGAAGAAAAGCATGGAGTCAACACATTTTGCATCAGGTTGGCCTAACTTTATATAGGAGAACAACTCAAACTAGGAGATGTTTGTCTATTTGACATCCCCAATAATGAAACAATACGGCTCTAAATTCAATATATTTTCTCTCTATAACATCTATTGGTAAAACAGTCATTACGATTATCTGAATACCCCACTCAAGTATAAGCAAACTACAGTGACTATAAACTCTAGTGTCTAAGAGCATCTCTAGCAGCGAGTGCGGGTTTGGGTATGGGCTCTGACAAGTTGGCCCACCAAAAACCCAACCCTTTCCAGCAGTGAGTTTGAGTTGAGTTTGAGTTTTTTTTTTTTTTTTTTTTTTAAATTTAGTCTGCGCGGTAATCTTTAGTTCGCGCGGTATTCCTTTGTCCGCACAACTATTCATCTCTCTCACACATCAATAAAAGCTAAAATAAAAAATTAAATGCGGCGGTAATCAAAACACCGAGCGGTAATCCAAACACCGCCAAACTCAATTTTTTTGGGTGTGAGCTCCTCACACTCGGTTGAGTTCTGACACAACCACGTAGGCGAACTCAGAGTCAAACAGTTACTGCTAGGAGGCTCAAAATGTGAGTTTGAGTTTGGGTTTGCAAACCCAACTCAAACTCCCACCCTGCTGCATATGCTCTAACACTCAACTTGTGTTAGTGCATATATAAATTGCAAACGAATCAACCTTTTTTTTTTTCTTTTTCTGTGCTATAGAAATGGCAACATAAATAGAGTTAGAGAACATATGAAGAAAAAAAGTTGGAACTTAAAGTATAGGTGGCTCACACTAGATAGTTTCTCCCCAGTCTCTTCACATTCTTCTCTTTAGTTTTCGCAGGCACTCATGCAGGGATATTATATAGATTGACTCTCTCTCTCTCACTCAAAACAAGAAAACAAAAGAATTCTCCTTCATAACCTTCTTGTTAATTAATTGAACCTTAGGATTTTCATTCTCTACCAAACAATAAAAGAAATGGGTACAAACCCAAAAGGCAGAAGCAGCAAACCATCCTTCTTCAAGGTCCTGGTTGGTGATTTCTCTAAGCAACTGGTGAGCTTTATAATAACCCATTTAAAGCTTCATAGAACTTAATTCCTTGTACAATTTTATTATTTTGTTGGTTTTTTTTTTGTGGCACAATTAATCTGCACCGCAACACTTGAGTAATCTTCTTGTCATGTTTGTTAATCTCTTGTTGGCTTGTTGGGTAACTCGTAAGATAAATAGCTATAAGATATCATCACACCTAGTAAACTTCTCATTCTTGTTAGGAATTAGGATAGCTAATCCCAATCCGTCGCCCAAGAACAAAACGCCAATTGAGAAATTAAACGAAATCAAGACAACGATTTACTCGGAGGAGGAAGTGGAAAACCCCTTTTGGATTAAAAAAAAACCACTCCCCGCGAGCAATCCACTATAATCAAACAGGTTACAAATCGATCTCTCAAGCTTTCTCGAAGCGTCAATGGAGTCTCTCAAACTCTAGTTTTCTCTAAGATTAAACTCATATACAGTTAACCTAAGAAACACACTAAGTATCTTTTGTATACTTGGGAGGTTATTACATAAGTTGGGACTCAAAGTACGGATCACGAGGCAAGCCAAACTTTTAAAAAGGAGTTTATTAGGTTTATTCGAATAGAAATCAAAGTCTATTCAAACAGACAATGTTATGAGACTTTTATTAAAATAACTTTCTATTCAAACAGACTCAAAGTCTATTCGAACAAAGCATGTTCTGTCTCTTCAAAGTCTGTTCGAACAAAACACCGAAAAGTCATATGAATGATCTTTTCCTTTCGTCTTCGATCCTCGTTCGTCCCACGAACTCCAATGAACATCCACGAACATAATTCGAGTTCATTCCTCAACAATCTCCCACTTAAAATCCAATCTACCGTAACCCATTTCCAAATCTTCAATAATGAATTGCTCGCGCTACTCAGACTTTCAACACCATGAAGACCCACTTACAAAATTTCATACTCAAAACTTTAACACCATGAAGACCCACTTACGAAATTTCACAATCTTCAACAATTCTTGGTTAAGTCCCGCTTCATTTGATACATTAGCCCAATCCAATATTTATATTTTGAAGAAAAACACCAAGGGGTTCGTTTATGATTGCAAGATATGGTGGGAACGGTTAATGCGGTATTGATTGTTCAAGCTTCAGAATAAATAGGTATCAAGTATCACTAAAATATACCAAGGATTAGCTTGGCTATGGACATAAACAACTAATTTTGAGATATTTTCTACAACTCTTAGGACCTGGTAGAGAAGAAGAACAATCACTGTTAAAGTACTTAACAACACTACATCTCTTTGTAACGATAAGCAATATCAATTTTTTATTTGCTAGCTTTTATACTGTCATGGACGTTAGCAGTTGATTGAAAATATTTCCCTCTATTTTGTAGAGTATACCATCAGCTTTCATCAAGCACTTCAATGGAAAACTGCTGCGGAAATCTTTTCTTAGAGGTCCTACGGGAAAATCATGGCCTATATCGATGAAAAAGGTTAATGATGACTTGTTTATTCACGAGGGTTGGCAAGCATTTGTGAGAGACCATTCTTTGGAAATCGGGGACTTTTTAGTTTTTCGTTATAGTGGTAATTCAAAATTCAGTGTCAAAATGTATGATAGAACATGTTGCGAAAAGATGTCTTTAGCTGATGAGAATGTTGACAGAACCAATTCATGCATGGACAAATCAAAACATAAACAGACTGCGGGCCTAGTTTGCTGCGTAAATGTTACAACATACAGGAAAAAAGAGCAGTCATGTCCAACAAAACAATATGTGAGTATCCTTGTTTCCAACAAAACCCTGTATATTGATACCTAGCTAAGACTTTACGACTTTTCTCTCTTCTTATTTAGGTAAAGAGGTTAAGTCGATGAGAGCACCTATTATCAAGGTTGAAAGAAAAGGAGCAACTGAAATACTCTGTTCTGGTAAATCGATTAAACGGAATTTGAGATATCCTGCAACAGATGAAATAAAAGAGGAGAATAAAACAGCTTGTTTCATGAATTCTGATAATAAAAGGGATATAATGACTGAAGGCGAAGATTGCTTCTCTGCGGTTTGTAAGACGTCTAGAAAATACCGCATGGTAAAGCTTCCATTCTTCTATATAACAGTGACCAAGAATTCAATGTAGTTTATCACATCTTTGTAGTTAAGTAAGTTTCTAAACTTGAAATTTGCAGACGGCTCCAAGGGATCTGGAAGCTAAACTTGATCTTAAAAGAAAGGCGAGTGTGATGCTTCAAGATCCACAGGGTAAGTCATGGCCTGTCGGTATCACTGCCTGGATAGATGGTCGTACTAATCTTGCGAAAGAATCTCCAATTTGTCAGAAATCTCAAAGGTCCGGGATTAAACATCCTTCATTTACCGTCAAAATGAGTCGAACCTATCTGCGTAGGAAACAAGTGGTTAGCTTCTTAACTCAAAACCTCGTACAACTTAAAATTGCAGGCGTTATTTTTTCTTCTTAAGCTTGATTAATTACTCACTACTTGTGCAGTATATACCTGCAAGTTTCTACAAGAAGAACTTGACGAACAAACAGAAGAAATTCAAACTCCGTGGCCCGGATGGAAGAATGTGGAAAGCGGAGTTCTCTTTTGGAAGAGCTGCTTACGTATCTGGAGGATGGAGTGCATTCTTAGTAGAGTATAGCATTCAAGAAGACAATATTTGTCTCTTTGAGTTGCTTAAGATAACAGATAAAGTTTTACTACAGGTTTCAATTTCCTGAGTCTCGTTGAAGATGCGATGCCTGCAAGTAATGCTTAACTAATCCGGCTAATGAACTGCTGAAGTTTGAAAAGGCTAGTTTGAAAAGCTTTATTAAGTAGAAAGCTAGTATTCTTTACAATGTCCATCATGCGATATAGAGGAGGGTTTGAGTCAGAGAGATTTCACTAGCCATTCTATTTCTATGCCCTTTGGTTCAAGCTATAGGAGACCCTTCATTAAGTATATGATTGAAATGACTTTATTGTCATCTATATCTGCAGGAGATCACCGGGGGATCTATTATAGGCTTTGCGGTAAAGAACGAGTTTTGCAGAAAATTTGTGGGAATGCTATATAAGCAATTAAATTAGTAGGACAATTATGTAATAACTTGACGAGCAATTATTTATATGTTTCTGAAGTGTACTTTTTGATTTTGTAAGCCTGTCCCATTTTTCCTTAAAATTAATTGACACGAGAAGCCTCAATGTTAATGTTGTTATCAAAATCTTGAAGCATTGAAACTTTTGATCTTCCGCAGATATTCATTAGAGAAGTTTAAACTGAATGTTTTCACATTGAAATTTAGTGATATCCTTGTAAATAAGTTTTTTAGGATCGATAAACTGAGAGTGCCCATTGCACTTGTCTCCACTGTACCAATTGGAGCCTAAAATTTGCACATATATGTTAATGATCCAGGAGGATTTAGGGATGCTTTGATGTGAACTCGAATGTGAATAAAAATTGTCGAAGTCGTTCGAACGAATTTGGATGCCGTTCGAACGAGTGGTCATGTTTTTAGGGCTGAAGACCAATTATCGTAAAGTCGTTTGAATGGGCTTGGACGCCATTCGAACGAGAACTCTATTTTTGCGGTTTTGGATTTTGTTCGTCAAAGTCGTTCGAACGAGCTTGGATGCCGTTCGAACGAGTTGTCATGTTTCTAGGGTTAAAGACCAATTATCGTAAAGTCATTCGAACAGTCTTGGATGCCGTTCGAACGAGCTTGGCGTAGGTTTGCTTTAGATGTTTTTCTGAGACGTTGGGTTTGCCTCGAGATTTGTTCTACTGGTATTTTTGGTCCCCTTTATTTTTTTTATCTTATGTTGGTTCAATAAAAGTTATAAGAGAGAAGCTTAGGGCCTGAGAGTAATTCCATTGTAATTAACTTCGTTTAAGCAATTGAAGTTCTTAAAGGGATTTCTCCCAACCAATTTAGTCTTCTTCGTACATTTCTGCTAATTAGGGTTTTTCTATTCGTATTGTGGATTAGTTAATTAGGCCAAAGAGTCCTCCATTGAAGTTATATAAGCCACCTCATTAAAATCGGTGCAGTAAGGGAAGGAGGGGTTCTGACCAAAACCTTTGGCCGCTAAATTGTTAGCAACAACATCAATATAGAAAAAGCTGAAAATAAGGATGTATAACTTGTCTTGAACCAAAGATGGGGATCTACATGTGAGGTCAGTAAACTTATTCTCAATATTTGGGGCAATCTATGACATAAATTGCTACTTTAGCCAAATCATTAACTATAGACTGTCCATCCTCTCAGGAATGCTCTAACATCTTCCTCGAGATAGTGTAGGAGATGTCCTTGAGGCTCTAAACCTTCAAAGTTGTATCTCCATCAATACCTAGCTCTCCTTGTGATCTAAGATCAAGATCAGAGATGGGACCTTGAAAATAGCCTTAAAAACTGTAAGCTTATTATATTAGTTTTTCTAAACACAACAAGATAGAGAAGGATAGAAAGATAGGAGAAGAGTTTTACTCATAATTACCTGATTCAAACCCAAACATACACCGTTTAATATAGTAGAGGTGAAGACTCAAAACCTTAAGCACAAACTATTCATATTTGTAATTCACACTGCCACACACCATTACTCTATCATTAGATAAGTAACTCCCATTAACTAGAATGAAGAGTCTGACTCTTAATGTGCATTATTTCAACACTCCCCTTAATGCACAATCTTTATTACTCCCAGCTTCTCTCTCATGTAGCAAAATAGTTCCTTTGGAAGAGCTTTAGTAAAGATGTCAGCAAGGTTATCTTTTGTCTTGCAATACTTCAACTCAATTTCACCTTTTTCAAGAGCATCACGGATGAAGTGATACCTCATTAGAATGCGTCTTGTTTTACTATGATAAACTGGATTTTTTGCTATTGAAATCGCTGACTTGTTATCACAGATAAGGGTCCCTTTGTCATGTTTTCCGTTTATAATGTCAAGAATTCGTTGTACCCATAGTGCTTGACATGTTACAATGGATGTTGCCACGTATTTTGCTTCTGCTGAAGATAAAGCAACGGTATCTTGTTTCTTTGACAACCACCAACAAATTCCAGATCCTAAAGATAAAACATATGCGAATGTACTTTCTGAGTCGTCTATGGATCCTCCCCAATCACTGTCAGTATATCCTTGAAGCTTTGAATCAAAAACATGACTATATATTATTTTAAAATCGATGGTTCCTTGGATATATCATAATACCCGTTTTCCCGTGCCTAAATGAGTTTGATTTGGACAATACATAAATCTCGACAGTAAACTTGTTGCGAACATGATGTCAGGCCTTGTAGAAGAGAGTATAAAAGACTTCTAGCCATGCTTCGGTACAATGACTCACTTACTTTTTTTGATCCATCTTCTTTAGCCAACTTATCGTTCACTACAAGAGGAGTAACAACTAGTTTGCATTGATCCATGTGAAATTTATTAAGAACCAATTCAACATATTACTTTTAATGAATAAAGATTCTTTATTCGGCTTGGGAAACTTCTATACCCAAGAAAAAGTTTATCAACCAAGATCATTCATCTCATATGTTTTCATAATGTTGCCTTTGAACTCTTGCAACATTTTGTGATCATTTCTCATGAAAATCAGATCGTATACGTATAATAAAACAATGAGAATAGACGTACCTTCAGTTTTAATGTATAAGGTCGGCTCACTCTTGTAACGCTGAAACTGATTTTTAAAAAAATATCTGTCTATTTGACTGTACCATGTGCGCGAGGCTTGCTTTAACCCATTGTAGTAGCATATTTCCCAGATTCGACAAGAGTAGCCAACAAAGTGTAGCCGAAGACAGCCATACATGATCGAAGGCCATCATTCGATAAGTTACAATAAGTCCTCGAATTGCCAAAAGTAGCCGCTGAAGCCTGGATAAGAAAGAACTGTAAGAGATTTGCAAAGTTTGCCCACTCCCCCGGAATAAGAGACTATTTCTTTCTTTTTGCAAAACTGCATGTATGACTATAAATACAGGCAGAGAATAGATTCTATAGGACCACAATCTTTTACTATTCTTACTTCAAAAACCCAACATCACTCCAAAACATGTAATAACTAGCATCTTACTAGATTTTACATAAAAATCCTCCTCGAGGTCGTGGTTTTTCTCAGCCTTTACTGAGTTTTCCACATAAAATCTTGTTTTATCTAGCTTTATTGCATTATCTTTACGAATAAGTATTGGCGAAGATTCCCCTTCCGGAAAACACGCTACTACAATTGGCACCGTCTGTGGGAATTACTACTCTTTATTTTACCATCACTGATCTAAAGACCACCCGATGACAAACATGAACCTGAGAAGCCATTCCAGTACTGTCAAAGATCAGGAAATACCAAGAACTGTTGATCTCCATGATGTCGTACTCGAGCTACAGTAACAAATGGCCGCAGAAAAAACCCAAAGAATGGAAGATCAGCGTGTCCACGCTCAAGCTTTTCAGATGGAGAGAGGCAAACGGCGGAAAGCCTTAGATCAACAAAGTCAAATACATCATAAAGAAATGGAACAACTGAGGAGAATGCAGGATCGACTTACCGGTCGACAAACGTCCCTTCCACTCGCTCGAAGCGAGCATAGATCAAGAACAATTCAACGTAATGATCCACCAAGGGAAGACGAGCACCGTGTTTCTCGATCCAGATCCAGGAACCCAAATAGAGTCTCTCGACATTTTGGTTTAACATCCTCAGTATCGACAACTCAAGAAAGTCGACACACTCGACATCAAACTCCTCTGCCTGAAAGAAGACTGATTAGGAATCAGTTGGGACCAGAAGGACATGGAGATTTTGTTCCTCAGATTGCAGCCTTACCACTTCCCCTGCAAAAATTCGTCACCTTGGATGACCTCAACAATAGAATCCAGGCCATAAATTCTGACATTTCAGGCCGACGATCCGTACTTGATAGAATCGAGACAAACCCCATTTCCCCTCATCTCGAAGTTATGCCTATTCCAGACAATTTCCATATCCATAAATTTATTCAGTATGCAGGCCTGACTGACCCGATTACACATGTTCGATACTTCAAAGCCGCAGTCGGGTTATATTCAAAACTCGACCACATGTTATGCAGACTCTTCAACATGAGCCTGAAAGAAGAACCGCTCTGTTGGTTCTATACTATTCAAGAGGCCTCCATCACCACGTTCAGCCAGTTGTAACATCTTTTCAAAGCCAACTACGCTTATACTAGAGAGTGAGAGATCACTGTCGACTCTTTGTTTTACTTCAAGCAAGGCGCGAAAGAGACCCTGACAAACTTTTATAAACGCTTCCTGCAGGAAACAAGGAAAATAGTGACTCAAACCCTAAAATCGTCATTCCAGCATTCACCTCCGCCCTGCACATTGACTCAAAAGTTTGAGAAGAACTTACTCTGCACAAGCCCCGTACAGTCACTGAGATGATTGATTTAGTTAATAACTACATCGAACTGGAACGATCAAATAAAGATAAGATGAAAAGCTGATCTATAATCCATTCTCGAGAAACATCTTCGACCCCATCTCAGCAAACAGTCACTACTGAAGCGCCCAAACAATGCGACAGAAAAACCGATAATAATAGAAGAAGGGGCGGCAAACCAGACAGACCTGTCCCAGTTCTGCCGCCAATGACAACAACTCTTTCTGCTATCTTTCCGACAATAAAGGGAGATGAGTGTTTTCGCGCACCATAGACAATTTCTGATCTTCCCAACAAACCACTTTGTCAGTATTACAATGTGCATAGTCTTGAAACTGACACCTACTATTCCCTCATACGAATCTTCCATCATATCCTATTAGCTGGAAGACTCCACAATTATGTCATCGACTTCCAAAAATTCCTAGAGAATGAAGAAAAAAATAAAGAAGTGGAGTAAAATCAGGCCCAAGGACAAGCTCGCCACCTATATATGACTGAGATTAAGAAAGGAAAGAAAAGAAAATAAGACGATCGGATTACATCTTGCTGTAAAATGACCTCCTCGAACAAATCAGCAAAACTTCTTCCCAGCACAAGTAAATCGAAGCGTCCTTACCAAATCACCTTTGAAGACTGTGACACAAGCCACGTCAAATACCCTCATGATGACCCTCTTGCCATTATGCTCAAAGTCGGACAGGACTATTTACATACACTTCTCATTGATGCTGGAAGCGCCATAAATGTATTGTTCAGAAAAGCAATTAAAGTCCTAGGCCTTACAGATTTGCTAAAAGCTTCGACAATAACAATCACGGGCTTCAATGGTTTGAAAGAATCAGCCACAGGAGACATTACTCTACCAGTTCAAGAAGGTTCCGAAACTGCATTCGTAAAATTCCTCGTCATCGATGTAGAGTCCAAATATTTAGAGATTTTAGGATAAAGTTGGTTACATTCAATCAAAGCAGTGCCTTCTACTTATCTTCTAGCGCTACGTCTTCTAACAGATCACAAAATTTATGAAATCAATGGCAGCTAAGCAGTTGCACGAATGTGCAAAAATACCACAACCAACCCTCATACAACCAAACATCTTAAAGCATAACAACTACAGTAGGAGGAATCAACAGCATTTAAATAGCATGACACAGAGATAGTCGAATCTGTTGAATTCGATGGCCCATGGCGCACAACCTTCATCGGCTCCAAATTATCAACCGACAAAAAAGAGGCCATGATACGGCTACTTAAGAAGAACATCGACATTTTTTACTAGACTTTCCAGGAAATGTCTGGAATCGATCCTTCAATCGCTTGTCACCGACTCAACCTCCTTTCAGACAACAAAGCTATCATTCAAAAATAACGAAATCTAGCCCCCTGACTCCATGATGCAGTAAATGAAGAAATTGATAAACTCCTTCTGGTAGAATTTATTCGGGAAGCTAAATATCCGAAGTGGGTTTCTAATATCATAGCGGTACGAAAGAAAAATAGCAAAATCAGGGTTTGTGTTGACACCACAGAACCCAAGTTCACACCTAAGGATAATTTTCTGCTACCACTAATTCCACAACTTCTCAACTCAGTCGCAGGACACGAACTTCTTTCTATGATGGATGCAACCTCTGGTTATAACCAGGTTCCACTAGCCGAAGAAGATTAGGAAAAAACAATCTTCGTCACCGACAGAGGTCTCTACTGTTACACGGTAATGCCTTTCGGTTTAAAAAATGTAAGCGCTGCTTACCAGAGACTTGTGACTAAAATTTTCAAAGATCATCTCGGCATAATTATGGAAGTCTACATTGATGATATTATCTGCAAAGGCTTAAAAAGAGAAGATCACTCCAGCAACCTCCAAACCATTTCTAATATCCTTCGCAAGTACCAGATAAAACTCAACCTAGAAAAATGTCAATTCGGAGTCGCATCTGGTAAATTCCTAGGATATCTGGTCAACAAAAGAGGGATAGAAATCGATCCCGCACAAATCAAAGCACTCATGGTAATGCCATCCCCTCAAACAAAAAAAGATGTTAAAAAATTTACAGGCAAAATTGCTGTTCTTCAGAGATTCATCTCAAAGTCATCTGATCGATGCAAACTTCTTTACCTCCTTCTTCGTGGAAACCACACTCCTCTTTCAAACAAACGGCAAAAGAAAGTCATTTGGACTCCTAATTGTGATTTGGCTTTCCAAGATCTTAAACGATACTAGGGGCGTCCTCCTATAATGAGTACTTCAATTGATGGAGAACCTCTTACCATGTACTTATCCACACCCAAAAATTCAATCAGTTCTCTCCTTATTCGAAAAGATGGCAGAGTGGAAAAACCAATCTATTTCATCAGCAAAACACTTATGCCTGCTGAAAAAATGTACACGACAACAAAAAAATAGCTACTTGTTCTGGTCTATAGTTCTCAAAAAGTTTGTCCCTACTTTCAAGCTTATCCCATCAAAGTCATCACCAAATACCCCCTCAAACTAGTACTCTCCAAAAAAGAAAAATCTCAAAGAATCCAACAATGGTCTGCTTTCCTTAGAGAATACGACTTTTCCTTTGAACCCCAAATATCAGTCAAGGGACAAGCAGTGGCCGACTTTTTAGCATACTTTCCCATGGAAAACCCCGATTAGGAAGAACTCGAAGAAATCTTCACAAATAACTCAATGGCAGAATGAGACGCATGGTCCAAAAGCTTTGGCTGGCGACTTCTTACAGATGGATCAGCAAGACCCCAAGGATCGAGGATTGGTATCATCCTCGTCACGCCTTCCAATCATTGAATCGAAAAACCTATCAAACTAAACTTTTATGCCACTAACAATGAGGCCGAATATGATGGAATCCTACATGGTCTCGATCTCGTACTTACTCTCGGAGCAAAAGAATTAGCAGTCTACGTCGACTCTTTGCCCGTGGTAAATCATTACAACAAAACTTTCAAAACAGCGAGAAAAATGGTTGATTATGAAGCTCGGGTCGAAGAAAAGATGCAGAGATTCAAACATACAATAATTTCTTACTTACCCCGACATGAAAATTGACATGCCGATACTTTAGCTTACATCGCTGCAATGTTGGGAGACAGTAAAAAAAGATCTTTAGAAATTAAAATCATCGAGCATTCCAGCCTCGATACACTATTAACACTCCAGATCACCATTACGGAAGACGACGATCCTAAAGACAGGAGAAGACCATTCTATGCATACCTCAACTCCAATATCCTCCCCAATAACAAAGAAGAAGCTCAATTACTTTTGGCCAAGTGCCCCAGATTCACTGTCCAAGGTCACATCTTATATCGAATCACAGGAGGGGGACCACTTATCGAATGCATTTCTCATAAACAAGCTTAAATCAAAATCTGAGAACTTTACGAAGGTATCTGTGGAGCATATGTTTTAGGAGGATCGTTAGCCCAATGCACTTTTACTCAAGGGTTGTATTGGCCTAAGATGTGACAAGGCTGTGAAGACTTTGTTCAAAAATACTACAAATGCCAAATCCATGCCCAAGACATCAAAAGCCCAGCCTTAGACTTTCTTATCAGCAATGTTCTCGAACCATTCAAACGATGGGGAATCGACATCATTGGACCTTTCCATCCAGGTTGTTTCTGAGAAATGGGTTGAAGCAGTTCCTCTCTGCCATACTGATGAAAATGAAGTTATTAAGTTCATTTGGGAGCACATCATCACCAGGTTTGGTTGTCCGCATATGATACGCTCCGATAATGGCAAACAGTTCATCAGCGCCAAAGTACTTGCTTTCCTCCATAAATACAAAATCCAGCTCACAACATCCACACCATATTATCCACAAGGCAATAGACAAGCTGAAGCCATTAACAAAAGCATTAAATCAGGATTATACAAGCGTCTCGACGATAAGAAAGGGCAATGGGTGGATGAATTGCTTAGCGTTTTCTGGGCCTACTATACCACACCTCGAGTCTCAACAGGCTGTAGTCCATTCATGATGGCTTTTGGCACTAAAGCAGTCATACCTTCGTACCTCGATCTGCCCAGTACTCGACAAAAAATTTATACGAAGAGAATGAGCTCAGTCTCCTTTGTAACCTCAATTGAATAGAGGAAACCAAAGACAAGGCCATTGCAAATTTGGGACGATACCATGATACCTTGAAAAAAGCATACAACATAAAAGTTTGAGAACATAAATTTGGTATTGGAGACCTTGTCTTACGACGGATTCAAGATAGTACTCGGCCTAAAATGGAAAATTATCAGAAAACTAGGAAGGGCCATACATTGTCAGCAACAAAATAGATATTGGGACTTATTGGCTGATGACTGAAGATGAAATACAACTTGAATATCCATAGAACACGACTCAACTATAACTGCTTTATAGATGGGACACTGTAACCATTTTGATCGATTCAAATAAACATCTTTTGTTATTATTTTGATCCTTACTATTTGATTTGATCTCGATCTATACTTGTCAGGTATACATCAGACAAATAATATTTTTACTATTTGATTTGATCTCGATTTATACTTGTCAAGTATACATCAGACAAACAATATCTTTTCTATTTGATTTAATCTCGATCTATACTTGTCAAGTATACATCAGACAAGCAATATCTTTACTATTTGATTTGATATCGATCTATACTTGTCAAGTATACATCAGACAAACAATACCCTTACTATTTGATTTGATATCGATCTATACTTGTAAAGTATATATCAGACAAATAATATCCTTACTATTTGATTTGATCTCGACCCATACTTAATAAGTATGCATCAGACAAACAAAATCGCTACTAGCTTGATTTGTTTTTGGTCACTACTTAACAAATATACCTAAAGCCTATCATTCGAAATTTACGCGAACAATATCCAATTACATGATATTCTACTTCGTGTTTTTTACTTATCGAACAACCTCTAAGAGAGCTCTTGTTCTTCTCAATTCTTAATCCAGATACCCATCTAAGGATATACATCTAGTACTCATTCTCATTACTTGCCATTTCATGGCCATCTTTACATATCATGCAAACAAACGTTCCTCACTTATCTGCTCGATCTATAGTCACATTCGATAAAAATTACTTTATCAAATCCGCTACTTATAACTATTTACAAAACAAGTACACATAATTCTTTCACAAATGAAAATTTTTTTCAGCAAACAAAAATGGTTTTACCATAATACTACGAATTAAATTGTTTCGGTCCCACTGACCATTTTTACATCCTTTCTCAAACAAACACATTCTACACGAGGTTTAACATTTTAGATGGAGATTTTTCTTCATTCAAATTTAGGGTACCTTCGGAAACCTGAGCATCTGCTACATCACTAGGACGAGCACCGTCAGCCTCCACCATCACGTCATCTTCTATAACTTCAATTGCCCCACGTACCTTAGGAGTCTGAGGTACATCGTCATCGGAGCTATCATCAAAAATAGTACCACTAGCTTTTGCAAGTCCCTTATAGAATTGTTTCCTCTCATCCAACTTGTCATATTGTTCTCGAAAATACGTCCTTACTTCTATGCATTTTGCCAGTTTCTCCTCATTCATCTTCGCCCTCACCTCATCGAACAGCTTGCCATACTCTTGCTCCATTTCTTTGCAAACATTAGCAACTTGATCCCTTACATCATTTTCATAGGTGACCATCTGCAGCGCGAAAGCCTCCTTTTCTCTTTATCTGCTACTTTCGTCACTTCACCCAGCGCAGCTTCCCTCGCCTTCTTGGCATCAAACTTATACTTATTCAATATTGCATTCAATTTCGCCTTTTTCGCGATCAAAACCTTCTCTATATTTTTGTAGGCAATAATCTGGTTTGCCAGCTCTCCACTGCCCACAACACGACCCATAGTTTCAATTACCAACTTCATAATTTGCATCAAAGTCATATAATGAATATTCGAGTGACCTACCAATTTTTTTCATTCGTAGAAATGCATTAAAATTTCTCACCTTCACAAAATTCCTCTGACCCTCGCTAAAAAATGTATTCAAACTGTCAATCCCCAACAAGAATTCCTTCATCTGCATCTTTAGCTCATCCGTCCCAGATGTATACGCATCCATAGTCTTCTGAACTTCCGTCTCAGACTCTTCGACATATTTCTTCTTCGACATCTCGCCACTGGTCTTCTTCGGGACCATACTCCCAGAACCCCGTGGGGGACGCATATCCACAACAACTGCTAATTTAACAGTACCACCCACCCCTCCGTTGTTGATTGTCGAGTTAGCCTCTTATAAGGAAGCAATAAAGGAACATCAGAACTCACCGCCCTTTTCTTTTTATTCCTTCCCAAAGACTCTCCTAGCATAATATCAATCTTTGTATAAGTGTTGTACCCAGCCAAGGAGCAATTTTCAAGTGGTAAGCTAGCATCTGCTGCTCTCTTATTCCTCGCCGACATTTTTCTATCGATAACAGGCACTTCCGACCCCTTTGCCCTCGATCTCTTTAAACCAGCCTCTCAGAATAGCATGTTCACTAGATCTTAATCGATAACCAGGTCATCGATCCTACCAAAGAAATCTATCCTCACCTTATACAACTCTTCCTTTACTTCTGACTTCTTGTCGGCCTCCTTTAATGCTGCAAACGACATAAACTAGTTAGAAATACTTACATCTCATTCACAAAATTCGAACATCGAGAATTACAATTACCTAACCACAGACCTAAGTGAAAAGTTTTTTTTTCTCTTTAAGGGTTCCTTGGGCTCTTTTTTATCGAACTCATAATTTTCGGAGATAAGTAAGTATTCATCGGTGTATCGCCCCCCAGTTGACACCATATCATAAAGCAATGGTCTTTTCAGGAACCTCACAAAGTACCGATACCCTAGCTTCTGCGAGTTCATCTTGAGTGTGTAGAACACACATAAATTATTAACAGTTATTAACTCCTCCCCCCTGGCCTTAAGTCAAGCATTTATTGCCCCACAAACCCTGAACAGATCATACACATTCAGATTGAGCTGCCCCGGTGCCACATCAAAGAAGTTCATTAATTTCTTTTGATCCGCTCTGAGGGGAAGCTTCAATCCCTTCTTTATTTGTTCTCGATGCACCAAAATACCATTCAAGGGTATTTCTTGGTCGATCATTTCCTACTGGTACTCCACTAACCGTACTTCTTCTTGAAGCTTAATATCTTTTTAGTCCCTGGACCCTCTCAGTAACATGCCTCCTCGCCTTCCTCCACAACTTCTTCCCCATTCTTACTACCTTCTCGATCACTCACTTAAGGCTCATGATCTACATCCGTCTCCATGTCCTCCTCCTCATCCTGTTCGACAACACTAGGTACCACCCTAAACTGTTTAATACTACCTAAATCTGTACTACTCGACCCTACCCTATATCTCCCTCCCAATTGTTGCACATAAGTCCTCACATCAATCATTAGAGGCGTTACGTCATCCAGACTCCCGTATATGTCTTTTTTATCATTTTGAATTAGTTCAGCCATTTTAAATCGAACCTGTACAATAGATTCCATAATTTTTACACAGTTAGAATCTATCATATGTGATACATATATATGTTCATAAGTTCATATATTCATAAAGATATCGTTGTCGGGATTACTCTCTAATACATCATTCGCTTTACTATCTACTACTATTATTTTATATTTATACTTATTACTACAGTTCACAATATAATTCATATAATTTAATTCATATTCCTATCTTTTATTCAAGTAACACATCTGCTCAGTTCTCGATGCCTTTCTATTTTTAATAAATAGCATCGATAACTTATTAATCTGGTTTACTTTTTGTCGAATTATAGGAAATTCAACAGCTTCTCGAATACACTTCACCTTTTTCCCTCCAAGAATACCCACATTCAAAAATTGATAATTCCCCTTCTCCGGCACAAAATCTGCCAAATCGCAACACAAAAATAACGTCCCTGACAATCTCGCCGTGTCAAAATAAAATTTCCACTCATCTCTACAATCGCGCCGTAACCCCAGCGCCACCAACCAATCACACTCTCCACTCATCTTCACCAATTTCTCGCACCACTCACACCAAAAACCATCGATAAAACCCCTACGACTCCATTTCTTCCACCTTGACACCCAACGAATCACAACCAAACTAGAATTTCCTAAAACTACTCTATCAAACCCTAAAGCTATTATCTTGCAAATCATTCACTTTCGATTCAATTCAACATACAGCAACATTCACTTTACTTAATCTTATTCGTCTATAACTCAATCAATCAAAACAATAAACAATCAAAGCCATAATCACTAACCTTGTTTACGCGCTGCTTCCGTATCCCTTTCCTTTGCTTGCTTAGCTCTTTCAATTAAAACGTTAATCTCCTCCTTCACAATCGTACACAATCAATCCAAAGACGAACAAAAGCAATTAGCACTAAAGAAATTTTTTTTGTGTTTGAAAAGTGTGAACAGTCGCCCACTTCATAGGTATTTATTGACCCCACGTGACTATTCATCGTACCACTTCACGACCGTTCAATTCCTCAAACGTAACACCTTCTACTTCTCTTCCCAGCCTCTTCGATACTTTGCCTTCTCAGAGCCAACAAATGCTTGCACTCCCCCTCTAATCTTTTTATATCTCAAAAAACTTCTTCAACTACATTCACATGCAATAAAGCATAACCTATATTATCATAAAGACGATTAACATCATCTTCATTATATTTCATACTCTCCCCTACCAAAACACATCTGGTCATAATCATTATTCTTGTTAGTTCCCCTACTTCTACTTTACCTACATATTCTTATGTTTTTTGGTCCACATTCGACAACATCTACAATATCATTATATGCGACATTCTACCAGAAAGTTGCCTAAAATAATTTTCCATTGTCAAAATTTTAACAAGTACATATTCAATTCAAAAATTAAACAAAATCTTGCTTCACTCAACAGCACATCCTATACAACTTTTTTATTCCATTTCATTAACCTTAACAAAGATCCACTCCTACTAAATTACAACTTCATAAACCCCTAGCTGCAGCTTCATCTTCCCTCTTCACCAACAACGTTGCTCGAGTCTACATACCACCACATCGTTCAGAAGGGCGCTAAAACTATAATTTGATGCGAAACTCAAATTCTTCCTTAGCCTCCTTCACTTCTGCATCACTCATCCCTTCGTAATCAGGCTCCTCTGGATCTTCCAAATGCATATCACAGTTCCGAGATCCAAAATATCGAGTGTTCAGCACCCAGTACATCGCTTGAACACGTCTGAACACACCATCCTGGGCTTGAGCTCTCATCTTCACCATCTTGCATAAATGCCTCAGATCTGCAACATCAAGTCTTATTTATACCCCCTCCAGTCCTGGTCCAACTCACCTGCATTTACCCTGCCTTGGAACTCTATAATTTCAAAGTCAAATCAATCAACCCCAAAATTCGTTCTGGGACCCACTCAGACAACTACATTCGAGATATTATGCTAACCCATCAACATTTTATGTGCATTCACGTTCGACATTTTACCATCGATTATTTCAAACTACAATTGATAAATCAAAATACAAATAAATAGAATATCGAAGATATTAACTTTATTTATTATTATGAATAAGTTAAAATTAATATTCGGCAACTTCTTCCTTCGATTTTGTTAAATATAACATCCGTGACTACATCCTTCAAGTACATTACATCAAACTACATCTATTTTTACATTCGACTTACAGAACTGATTATTATGTATTTTCTTTTCACTAGAATCGGACATTAAAGCCTATTTCCAGTGCTAAGAATCTCAATAAATCTCAAGTTACTGAACTTCTAAAGGCTACTTCCCCAGATGAAGGCAGTAAAAAATTTCAAGAAACCTCATACGTTCGGCAAGATCCCTGGACGTCCATCTAAGCTTCAAATCTTCATCATCAGCACAAACAATTACCTTTTCTACCCCAAACTGACGTACTCCATTACCTTCAACACCGCATGATGACACAATTGTTTTCAACTGATACATATCTTCACTATCTTGACCTCTCTCCCACCCCAATGCCGTGACACGATCACAAAACGAATTATTACCGATCAGTTTGTGCATAATTTTTCCCTCAGGCTGTTCACCGTCTTCCGCCTCAGACAACGCATTAGACCACACTTGGGGCGGCATCTTTCTAAAAACACCACCATCCCACCCTCAATAACCCCCTATTTATACCCAATGTAACTCCGCCAGATTTACTGTATTGCATTAATTGCGCCTCGGGAATGACTTGGCCAAATACAGTTCCTTTGACCTCAGAAATAACACAGACGACTCATCCTCTCATTCGGTCTTCAGCTTCTAACTTCTTCTCAACACAACCACAACTGCTTCTGTCGAGAATAGGGCGATTGTAGCAACATATTCCCCAGATTTGACAAGAGTAATCCAGCAAAGTGTACTCGAAGACAGCCATACATGATCGAAGGCTAGTATTCAAGAAGTTACTATAAGTCCTCGAATTGCCAAAAGTAGCTACTGAAGCCTGGTCAAGAAAGAACTGTTAGTGATCTGTAAAGTTCCCCCACTCCCCAAGAATAGGAGACTATTTCTTTCTTTTTATAAAACTGCATGTATGACTATAAATACAGGTAGAGAATAGATTCTACAGGACCGCAATCTTTTACTATTCTTACTTTAAAAACCCAGCATCACTCCAAAACGTGCAATAACTAGCATCTTACTAGATTTTGCATAAAAATCCTCCTCGAGGTCGTGGTTTTTCTCAGCCATTATTGAGTTTTCCATGTAAAATCTTGTTTAATCTAACTTTATTACATTCTCTTTACGAATAAGTATTGGTGAAGATTCTCCTTCCGAAAAACACGTCACTACACCCATACAAAGACTTCCTCAAACGATAAACTTTATCTTCCTCTCATTTGATGATGAACCCTTAGGGTTAAGATACATATATCATCATCAAGCACCCCATTTAGGAAGGATGATTTCACATTAAGTTGAAATAGGGACCACTTCTTTAGAGCCGCAAGTGCGATGAGTATTCTTATGGCTTCAAGCCTTGCTGCAGGAGCAAATGTGTTGGTATAGTCGATTCCCAGTTGTTGTACGAAGCCATTTGCAACAAGCCTAACTTTATACTTTTGAACGACACCATCTGTATTGAATTTCGTCTTGTAAACCCATTTTACCCCAATAACATCTTTGTTACTTGGTAGATCAACAAATTTTTAGGTGAAGTTTTTTTCAATCATGTTGATTTTTTCGGTCATAGCCATTACCTAAATTTCAAACTGTGGTGCCTTTTCAAAGCTTCCTGGATCCATGGCTATAAAATTGTAGCTTTCACATATATCTTCGAGTGACTTCATATTTTTTAGAGTTGATTATGGAGAAGAACTAGATGCTGATGACGTGGTAAAACTATGTAATGGAGTTGATGGTTTTGTGCTTGGCGGTGTAGATGCATATATCAACGGAGTTGCTAGTCCATAGTCTTCATGTTACTTCATTTGACTCTTGAGTTGTTTTTGAAGTGTCTCCCTGAATATGCATCTTCTGTTCTTACACCTTTTTATTACTCCAATCCCAAATGTAAATTCAGCAAACACAACATCTCTACTGATTATAAGCTTATTAGCTTCAAGGTTATAAGCACGATAACTTTTGGATTTTGAACTATAACCAGTAAATATGTACAAATTAGATTTTTAATCTAACTTTTGACGCATTTGGGAAGGAGTGCACATAACATAGGCATCCAAATACTCAAAAATGTCTTACCGAAGGCTTGTGACCTGACCATGCTTTAATGGGTGTTTTGTCGAGAAATGCTCTTGTAGGACACCTATTAAGCAAATAAGCCAATGTTGATACAACTTCTGCCCAAAAAGAATTTGGAAGTTCTTTCTCCATTAGCATAGAGCGAGCCATCTCAACAATGGTTCTATTTTTTTGCTCTGCGATGCCATTTTGTTGAGGTGAGTATACACAAGTTAGCTAGTTGCCATTGGATTCCCATCTCTTCACAGTACGACTCAAACTCGCTTGACATATACTCGCCTCCGTGGTCGCTTCTTAATGTCTTGATTTTCAGACCACTTTGTCTTTTAACTTGAGTCTTGAAGGTCTTGAAAATGGAGAGAGCTTCTAACTTTTGCTTGATGAAATAAACCCATATCATTCTTGTAAAATCATCAACAAAAATGATAACTGCAAGTTCTGACTAAGAGAAAGAGTTTGCATTTTCCCACAAATATCAGTATGGATCAACTCTAATGGCGCCTTCAATTTCCATGAGTTCCATATAAGGAGGCACGATGATGATTTCCTAGTAGATATCCTTAACATATGTCTTTCCTCATTCCGATCGTAGGTAAGCCTTCCACCATCTTTTTCTGATTCAACAACTTCAAACCATGAAAGTTTAAATGCCCAAACCTTCTAGGCCAAAGTCAACATTCATCTACCGTTTTGGTTTTCAATGCACTATCCAAGGAATATCAAAATTTCATAGGAAAATTTCAATTTTTCTCTATGTCAATTTTTTCAATGACAGGATTCTCACAATTTTGATCAAAAATGGTACAAGAATAATTTTGGAAAAGTAAAGAATATCCATGTTGAACAAGTTGTCTAATACTTAGCAAATTTGTATTCAAATCTAGAATCAATAAAACATCTTTTATGTACCTCGCTCCCCTCTTGATTTAAATAGTTATTGTTCATTTTTCGCTTGCGTGCACAACAACTCCATTTCCTAATATGATTTGGGATTTTACCGACTTGTCAACATTGGTAAAAATTTGATCATCCCCCGTCATGTGATTTGTACAACCACTATCTAGATACCATGTATCTTCATCTTGCATATCAGTGTTATGTTTCGCAAAAAACATATTTTCTTCAACATTTTCCTCGATGTATTTATCATCTTCTTGATTGTCTTTGAACCTACAATCCTTCTGTAAATTCCCATACTTATTACAGTTAAAACACTAAGGTTTCCCCTTATTCTAACACTTGCTTTCCGGGTCCTCCTTGGAACTTCTCATAAAAATTTTGCCCACCACTTAAATATTTTGTTTGAAAAGTAGCTTCTACTGGATCTTTTTCATGCCTTGACATTCTCTGCTCATGAGTGTCTAAGGAACCCATTAACACAACAAGAGATAAAGTTGATAGGTCTTTTGATTCTTCTATGGCAGCCACCAATGCATCAAACTTTGATAGTAAACTAATAAAAAAAATTGGACAACTTTCTAATCCACAATAACATCACCATAAAGTCTCATTTGATTAACTATCTTGGTAACTCAAGATAAATAATCTTTTATTTTCTCCATATCCTTCATTTTCAAGTATGTGTACTCCCTCCGAAGAGTTTGTAACTTGAGTGTAATAACTTTAGAAAAACCTTTGAATGGCTATGGACCAACAACTCCATTGATACATGAATCTACATTGGTTTTGTATCTAACTTTTGACGCTTTTGGGAAGGAATGTGCACATAACATATGCATCCAAATACTTGAAAATGTCTTACCGAAGGCTTGTGACCTGACCATGCTTCAATGGGTGTTTTGTAGAGAAGCACTCTTATCAGACACCTATTAAGAAAATAAGCAGATGTTGATACATCTTTTGCCCATAAAGAATTTGGAAGTTCTTTCTCCTTTAGCATAGAGCGAGTCATCTCAACAATGGTTCTATTTTTTCGCTCTGCGATGCCATTTTGTTGAGGTGAGTATGCACAAGTTAGTTGTCGTTGGATTCCCATATCTTCACAGTACGACTTAAACTCGCTTGACATATACTTGCCACCACGGTCGCTTCTCAATATCTTGATGTTCAGACCACTTTGTCTTTCAACTTGAGCCTTGAAGGTCTTGAAAATGAAGAGAGCTTCTGACTAATGCTTGGTGAAATAAACCTATATCATTCTTGTAAAATCATCGACAAAAATGATAAAGTACAAGCTCTGACTAAGGGAAGGAGTTTGTATTTTCCCACAAATATCAGTGTGGATAAACTCTAATGGCACCTTTGATTTCCATGTACATTCATAGAAGGGGGCACGATGATGTTTTCCTAGTAATCCACAATACGAATTGAGAAATCCTAAATAGAAGAATTGTATAAAGAACACACAAACTTAATGGGAGAATTCACTTTTAAAGATTTAATTGCTTAATTAAAATCAAATTCAATTAAATTCCTTTCAAACCCTAAGTCTCTCTCTCCAAACTTGGATTGATCTAACATGATCTAATCTTGCTTAGCCTAGCGCCTTTAAAAGGGTTACAAGTTCCTAATTACAAAATAGAATAATTATGCCCTTAAACAACTAAAATAATAGGTTGAATCGCGCCTCTTTTCGAACAGAACAAGCCTCCATTGGAATAGAAAGGAGTGTATTCGAATAGAAAAAAGTGTATCCTCCTAGATCATGGCTCCTCCCTTAAGGAGCCTTAAGCTCATGCTCAAGCTAGAACTAGATATGTGGGAATGCGGCTGTACCCATTTCCCTGTTGTACCTCTTCAACTTGCTAGGTAGCTGACCTTTCTTCCCAACTCGGAATGACTCAATACTACCCAGTCTTGCAGCATGAAATGTCCTCTCTATAATACCATCCTCCTGTAGCGGATCTTCTCTTTCCATCCATAATTCATCAACTGATGGTAGGCGAGTGTCGATTGTAGAGTCTTCATCTAAAGAGACGACTCAAATAACTTTAAATGCTCGACATTAATCACCGAATACATCTTCATGAAAGGTGGAAAATCTAATTATAATACATTGTCACCAATCTTATTGAGTATCCTAAATGGACCATAACACATAAGTTTGAGCTTCTTAACTTCCCCCTTTAGCCGTTCTTTACCCAAATATAACCAACCTAGCTCCCCCTCTTAAAAATTACACTCAACCCGATGGTTGTCATGTCGATCCTAATACTTCGCTTGAGTCATCTTCAATTGTGCTTTAACCACCTCATGAACCTTGCTTATCCTTTCAATGAAATGTTGATCTTTAACTTGTTCATCTTCCCCCTTCCCTGACACCGTCTTGTCGCCAAGACTAAAAGCCAAATAAAAAAGACTTTGAGGCAAGTACCTCAAACAAACTTCAAAGTGGAACCATAAATTGTCAGGTTAAGCGCAAACTAAACATACGGTAAACTCTCATATCAAGTCTTAGGATGCTTAGAATGGAATTCCCGTAGTAAAAGTACCAAAGTGCGATTAACTACCTCATTTAGTCCGTTAGTCTGCAGATGAAAAGCAATACTTCTCTTCAACTTAGTGTCCATCATCCCCTATAGAAATCTCTAAAAATTCTCCAAAAAATAGTTATCCCTATCAAAAATATTAGAAGAAGGGAGCCTGAAATATCTCTAGACGTATCTGAAAAAAATAGTGTTGTTCCTTCCCCGGCAACCGTCTTCTGGCATGGAATAAAAACAATCATCTTGCTTTAATCGATCCACCACCACAAACAAATAGTTATTCTTACACTTGGTCATGGAAAACCACATATAAAATCCATCGAAATACTCTCCTAAGGTCGGCTAGGAACTGGTAATGGTAAGTACAGTCCTATCTTTCGATTGGAAGGCTTAAATGTATTGTATAACATGCAATCACTAACCACACGAGCAACATCCACCTGCATCTTCGACCAATTGACATAATGCCACAAATTTAAAAGAGTCTTCTCAACCCCGAAATGACCTGTCACCCGGGAATAATGTGCATCTCGAATTTAATACAAATGATCTCTACCCTCAGGATTACATATTAGACTGCCCCTGTAAATCAAACCATCTTTTAATATATACTCGCATGTCTTACCTTGTAGCAACTTCTCGTGAATCACACTGAGCTTCTTGTCATCCTCATACACTGTAATGTACTCTGAATGAACAATAGGTTGTATTTGCATAGTTACCAACAAAACGGAAATAGTTGGTAATAAGGGTCGAGATAACATATCAACCATTTTATTGTCCACTCATTTCTTATACTTGATCATCAAGGTAAACTGTTATAGGTACAGCATCCACTTCATATGGCGAGCTCACTATAGCTTGGACTGCATACATAAGAACTATAATGGTTTGTGATCGGAATTTACTGCAACCTCCTTCCCCAATAAGTAACTCCGCCAATATTTTATTCAGTGATATAACGCATAGAACTCCTTATCGTAGGTAGGATAGTTGCGTACTGCTCCTATAAATATCTCATAATGGTAGGCAACCAGCTTCCCATCCTATAAAAGAATTGCCCTCAATACATAGTCTGACGCATCTATCTTGACCTCAAAAGGCTGCTGCAAATTGGGCAACGCTAATACTGGTGCATCTGCAATCTTGCTCTTCAGTAACAGAAAAGTCATCTCATGGTGATCTTCCCACATAAACTGAACACCGGCCTTTGTCAAGGAATATAACGGTGTGGTTATTTGTAAAAAATGTTGAATAAACTTCTGTAAATACTG
The DNA here is from genome assembly GCA_014058105.1 of Kingdonia uniflora. Classification (NCBI taxonomy): domain Eukaryota; kingdom Viridiplantae; phylum Streptophyta; class Magnoliopsida; order Ranunculales; family Circaeasteraceae; genus Kingdonia; species Kingdonia uniflora. The sequence goes on from JACGCM010000004.1 coordinate 1,292,408, forward strand.
ACAAGATCCCATAAAACTCCTCACTTCCGTCACTGTATGGGGTCTAAGCCAATTAGTAATGACAGAGACCTTCTCGGGATCAATCTTAAGCTCGCCGCCACCAACAATAAATCCCAATTATACAAGCTCCTTCTTCCCAAACTCGCACTTCTTCCCGTTTAGAAAAAATTATTGTGATTGCAAAATGCCCAACGCTTTGCGTAAATGCCCAAGGTGCTCTCCCTATGTTTGACTATATATTAAGATGTCATCCAAATACACAATCACAAAATTATCAATTAAAGCATGAAGTACCTAATTCACTAACCGCATAAATGTCACCGGAGCATTGCATAACCCAAAGGGCATCACCAACCACTCAAAATTTCCTAGTTTGGTCTTGAACACTGTCTTTTAAGTATCTTCTTCCCGGATTCTAACTTGATGGTAACCCGACTTAAGATCCAACTTGGTGAAAAATCGAGCCTTCTGCAACTCATCTAAAGGTTCGTTAATTCGTAGAAGCGGATAACGATTCTTTACATTAATCTTGTTCAACGCCCGATAATCCACACACATTCTCCAAGACCCATCCTTCTTTGGCATCAATAACACTAGTAAACCACAAGGTGAACAACTTGGAGTAACAACTCCATACTCTAGGAGTTCCGGTACTTGTTTCTTAATCTTATTAGACTCTTTGAGTGAAGTCTGATACAACGTAATATTGGTTAGTGGCAGACCATTCACCAAGGCAATATAATGCTTCACATCCCTCTTGCGCGACATCCCTTCTATGCCCCAAAACAAGTCTTCATACTCCTCTTGGAACCTTCCCATATTGGTTTGTTGCTTAGGAGACATTGCCAAAGTAGACAATACCTTAGCCGACGGACCTTCTTGAACCGGTCGTACCAACAATAATACAAACTTGCCGCTCGCATTAATAAACCTCTTCGCTTGAGTCGCCGTTACTAAATTATTGGTAGTGATATGTTCCATGCACGCATTGATAAGAAACTCCTTCCCCTCCTTCACAAGATGATACTTGCGAGCTCTATGGTAAAGGATGGCATTGTGCTCCCAAAGATAAGGGCTACTCAAGATGACTTGATACACGTCCAACGGAACTGCCTCACACGTCACTTTGTCAATAAACTTCTCAATAATCGCAAACTTGAACGTACACTTCTTAGTGATCTTAAATTTCATATTTTTCTGAATCCAACCCAAACCATACAGCATAGGATGAGCCATAGTAGCCTAACCCATCTTCTTTACCATTGCCTCAGAGATCAAATTCTTCTGACTACCCAGATCAATGATGGCCTTGACTAAGCTCTGCTTCAGTTGAATGCTAATATGAATAAGTTCTTCTCAACCCGCCTCTTCCGTAGCTATAGGTTGCTTAAATATTAGAGTAAGCGTAGGATTTGGCTTATCTAAATCTGGAAGATCAACAATCGTTATGTCGAGTACACGTTTCCCTTTCTTGTTCCTCTCCTTCTTTGGCCTAAGCTTCGGGTGAAGTTTCCAATATTTATCTGAAATGTGCCCATTTGCCTTATAATAATTACAGTAATTCCCCTTAGATGAAGACCCCCCTCTCCTTTGGACTTCCCTCTATGCTCATTCATCCAATTAAACTTGTACCCTGACTTACTCTTGTCACCTTTCTTATCATTCTTTGAGTACTTGCCTTCAATAGAAATTACTTTAACGGCAGCATCTTCGATATTTTCTATGGTAAAGAGCTTTAACTCTCTTCTAATAGACCCTGACAAACCCCTCGCATATTTTATGAACACCTCATACTCATTCACATCAATATCCAAAACCAATGCTTGGTTCTAAAACTCCATAGTGAATTGTTGTACGAATTGCACCAAATTTTGGCGCAAATTGTACCATTTGTACCATCGCTCGTGTTCATACCCAATTGGTTAAAATTGTTTCCTCACTATCACCTTGAACTCTTTCCAACTCAAACTTCCTACTTCGTGATATTTCTAATAAGATTTTTACCATGTGAGTGAATGACTTGCAAATTTCAATGTAGAGAAACAAATTTTTTAAGCATTGGAATATTCATAAATATAAAAATAGGTCTCTAACCTATCTAACCAATTATCCAACTTCTCAGCATTGATTGAACCATTGAATACAAGAATTTCAATCTTAAAGTCGATACGAAGATTACGCATAGGATTCATTAACTTACCAATAACCGAGCTCTCCTTGACGGATTTGGCATTACTAAAATTGTTATCTATCTCCTCAGTACCCTCATTTTTATCCTCCTCTGCAACCCCTTTCTTCTTGAGCGGCCTCGCCGTTTTACCAAAGTAGAAGCCTTCACGAGGTTTGTGAGATGCAATTGTCCTACCAACTCCCCTAGAGTAGTAGTTAGGTTAGAAACTTTCATTTCCAAAGTCGTGAGTCGATCTTCAGAATTGCCCATCTCCAAATTGGCCTTCTTCTTCGAATTAGATTTATAGTAAATTTTCAATGGATTCACTAGCTTCTCCTTCATTTGCTTAAGACGGTCATGTGTAGAGACCATAAACCACAATCATCCCTAAGAATCGTAACTGAAAAACTGATACCACTTAATCCATAATATGAATTAAGAAACCCTAAATAGATGAATTGTACGAAGAACACACAAATTTGGTAGGAGAATTTCCTTTTAGAGCTTCAATTGCTTAATCAAAATTAATTACAATCAAATTCCTCTCAAGCCCTAAGTCCATCTCTTTAAACTTGGGATTGATCTAACATGATCTAATCTTACCTAGCCTTGCCCCTTTAAAAGGGTTGCAAGTTCCTAGTTACAAAATAGGGCAATTATTCCCTTAAACGCCTAAACTAATAGGTTGAATTGTGCATCTGTTTGAATAGAATAGGCCTCTATTCAAACAGATAGAAGTATATTCAAATAGACTAAAAGCTTGCTCGAAGAAAATACTCAAACAGGTATTTATTCGAATATAAATAAAAGTTTATTTGATTAGAAAAAAGTGTATTCGAATAGATTAAAAGTCTGTTTGAATAAAACACTCAGACACCTATTTATTTGAGCAGAAGGAGAAGTCTATTCGAATAGGAAAGGGGCAAAAGTTTGTTCAAATAGACTTTAAATAAAGTTAAAAAAATACTCAGATCCTCCTGGATCACCTAGTACACATCTCGAACATATGTCTTTCCTCATTTCGATCGTAGATAAGCCTTCCACCGTCTTTTTTCGACTCAACAACTTTAAACCATAAAAGTTTAAATACCCAAACCTTCTATGCCAAAGCCAACATTCATCTACCGTTTCGGCTTTTAATGCACTATCCAAGGGATATCAAAATTTCATAGGAAAATTTCGATTTTTTTCCATATCAATTTTTACAATGACATGATTCTCGCAATTTTTATCAAAAATGGTACAAGAATCATTTTTGAAAAGTAGAGAATATCCATGTTGAACAAGTTGTCAAACACTTAGCAAATTTGTATTCAAATCTAGAACTAATAAAACATCTTTTATGTACTTGGCTCCCCTCTTGGTTTGAACGGCTATTGTTCCTTTTTCGATTGCGTGCACAGCAGTCCCATTTTCCAATCTGATTTGGGATTTTATCGACTTGCTAATATTGGTAAAAATTTGATAATCTCCCGTCATGTGATTTGTACAACCACTATTTAGATACCATGTATCTTCATCTTGCATATCGGTGTTATGTTTCGCGAAAAACATATTTTCTTCAACATTTTCCTTGATGTATTTGGCATCTTCTTGATTGTCTTTGAACCTACAATCCTTCTGCAAATGCCCATACTTCTTTCAGTTAAAACAGTAAGGTTTCCCCTTATTCCAACACTCGTTTTCAGCACGTCCCACCTTTTTACATAAGTTGCAAGTTACGTTTCTATTTTTACCGGTGTACTTTTATGAGTTTCTGGGATATCCGCATTTCTTTATGTAGTTTGGCATCTTTCTGGGTCCTCCGTGGAACTTCTCATAAAATTTCTGCCCACCACTTGAATGGTTTGTTTGAAAAAAAGTTTTTACTGGACCTATTTCATGCCTTGACATTGTTTGCTCATGAGACTCTAAAGAACCCATTAGCTCAACAAGAGATAAAGTTGATAGGTATTTTGATTCTTCTATCATAGCCACCGACGCTTCAAACTTTGTGGTAGGCTAATTAAATGTTTTTGATAACTTTCTCATCCGCAATAACATCACTATAAAGTCTCATTTGATTAACTATCTCGGTAACTTGAGATAAATAATCTTTCATTTTCTCCATATCCTTCATTTTTAAACTTGTGTACTCCCTCCAAAGAGTTTGTAACTTGAGTGAAATCACTTTAGAAGAACCTTTAAATTCATTTTGCAAGGCATCCCAAACTTGCTTTACTCTTTGGGGTAAAATAATTCTTAAGAAGATAGTCTGAGATATACCTTGCAAAATGAAAAACAAAGCCTTTGTATCTTTCTTTTTGGTTTCCTTCAACTGCTCTTGTTGTGTCGCTGTGAGAGTTGTTAGATTGGTAGGAATTTCTATGCTACCTTCGACCATTTCCTACAATCCTCGAGACTAAAACAAAGTTTTCATCTAGATGCTCCAATAGTCATAGTGCTTACCTTCAAAAATTGGAATCGATGGTTGAATCATACCATTCTTTGTAGCCATTAATTTAACTTCTTTTAGAAGTTTCTACAAACACCCCCAGATCTTGCTCTGATACCACTGCAAGTTTATTAACTTTTCTAAACATAACAAGATTGAGAAGGATAGAAAGATGAGAGAAAAATCTTGTTCAGAATTACTTAATACAAACCCAAACATACACCCCTTAATATAGTAGAAGTGCAGACTCAAGACATTAAACACAAACTATTCATATTTGTAACTCACACACTATTAATCTATCATTACATAAATAACTCCCATTGACCAGAATGAAGAATCTTACTCTTAATGTGCATTATTTCAATAACTGTATGGTAAAGGTCCCATTTTTCCTGTATATCTTTATATTTTGAAGAATACATAGTTTACAACTGAGCAGGATTCTATACTTAACATTTGCAGACTATTCCAAAGAAGCAAGCAGCTAAAGTTGACCTTAAAAGAAAGGCGAGTGTTATACTACAAGATCTACATGGTAGAAAATGGCATGTGAAAACTGTCACAAGAATAAATGGTCGTTTAAATTTGGGAAAGGGTTGGGGAGATTTATAGGATCCGAACAAACTAGCAGTAGGGGATACCTACCAGTTTAACTTTCTTCAGGAAAAATGCAACCCAGTAAAGGTCGATATCTTCAAGGAGGCCAACAGAAAACCGAAAGAAGAAATAATCATCCATTTTGGAAACTTTTCTCGATTCAGTCCACAAAAATTCACCAACTCAACATGTGGACCTATGGCTAGATTGAGAAAATAGGGAAACCTTCATGTCACTCACCAATGTTAATCCAATTTCTCCATGTAGTCAGTTCTCAACAAATAAAAGGAAGGAGATTGAGGGTTAGTGTATAATTCACAATTGAATTAGAGATTAACCTGTAATGAAGAATAAACGGAAACAAACAATTTGGCAGGATAATTTTTTAATAAGAGCTTCAATTGCTCGATTGATTGATTTTAATTGTATTCCTCTTTCAAACCCTAAGTTAAAGTTTATAAACTTGGATACTTTAATCTTGCCTAGCCTTGCCTTTTAATAAAGGTTAAAATAAGAAGTATTCGCGATTGTCGTTCAAACGAACCCATAGGTCGTTCGAACGACTAGCTCAATTAAGCCTAAAAACGAAGGTAGATAAAGCTGGTATTCTTGAACCCAGAGTTGTTTGAACGACTCTAAATGTCATTCGAATGATATGACAAATTATGCCTAGAAATTGAGACAGTTAGAATCCCTTCTTTTGGCTTTCGACTCGTTCGAACGATTTCAATGCTCGTTCGATCGACCTAGGTAAATATGTAAGACTTATTATAGCCCACATGAGTAGGGGTCTTTTAGTAATTATGAGTTTCTAATTATGATGATCCAAGTCCTAATAGAAAACTAATCCTATTGGTTAATGAGGTTAGGGTTTCCTACAACTCTCTACTTTGATGGAAAGTAGTCCTAATTAAAATAAGAAACTAGGTCACCTCTCTACCTATATAAGTATGCCTAGCCCATCAACTAAAACACTATCTCAAGGAAAAGGTTAAGAGAGAGATAACTTAGTTGTCACCGCTTACTATTGCCGATGAACGCAAGGACATACCTTAATCAATCAAGCTATGGATCGAGGTATGTGATTATGTTTCTGCAATATTGTTTATCGTGATTATCACATTAAGTGTTAGGTCCTTATAGATCTTTAATGTTTATAGATCTTGTCATATTTTACATGTGGTATCATGAGATATGTTTGGACTTTTGGGATTTTTCATATTAATGATTCACAAAGATTTTCCCTGTATGAGGTTGTTAATGGTCTTGTCCCATTGTGCCATAAATGAAGGTTATAGAACAGAGAAACAACTATTTATATATATTTGATGATATATAAAGTTAGTTTAATGTACCATGGGTCCACCATCTAAAAGTTATTATAGGCATCATGACCTTGGTTTAGACTATCCATCATGACCTAGGTTTTGTCTTTATTATTCTATGCATTAAGTTCTGACTTATTTTGTATATAAAGTACGATTAGATATTGTATGTATAGTTTTATCGTTTCCAAGTTCATGAAAAGTTATGTCATGCATAGCTATTATTTCGCCTTTACTTTAATTTTCTTGACAACTTATTTTGATTTTTCATGTACACATAATATAATTTGACCATATATGTAATAATATCGATTTGAGGTTCGTTTTAAGGCCTGTTGGAAGTCGCCAAAGTAACCCAACTATTATGAAGCATGGATATCAAACCGAGAACGTAATACGATTTATTTATCTCAAAATATTATGACTTTCGCGAGATTAATAAATTTAACTAGGGTAATTACGATGAATTCTAGATTAATTTTGGAACTAATAGCCCAAAGGTGATAGGCATTATCTAATTTGGCGTATACTTTCAATTAGCCCTATTAAATTATTGTTATCACTATTTGAGTGAATATTTTATATATAATGGTTTAAGCCCAAAGGTTGACTTGTGATTATATTATTAGTATAGTAGCATATTCTACATATTCGATGAAGAGAAATCCAATATGACCATGTCGAAGGTATATCATCATTCGAGAAGGTTTCAAGTACACGCCTACAGATCTCGACCCTCTACAGTAACCGTTACACTTGGTCAAATAAGGTCGTTGAACACGATCCGTGAAGTTCACTCACCACCCAGGAAATCAGGAGAATAATTATTTGTAAGTGTCTGTATCCATTATATATACTGGCATAGCTTAGAATAACAGGCATGCACATTTTTTCAATATTATTCTTAACTTTACCTGTTAAATCTCTTCGCAATTGTAATAACCTAGCACATATTAGATTTATCCTCCAAAATCTTCCTTGGGGTCGTGGTTTTTCTCATATTTAACTGGGTTTCCACGTAAAATTTATTGTGTCCTAGCTTAGAATTGATAACTCTTTACTAAAGTATTGGCAAAGTTTACCACCCAGAAAACACGCCATTACAATTAGTTCATCATTAGAATATATTTTTTTTGTAATTTCTTATATTCTGACTTCATCTATATATCTATAAATCATGACATTAATATTTTGTGAGTTTTTAATTATTTTGCAATACCGAACCCTATTTCGCTATATTTGTATGTTTTGTCTGTTCTAATTCTCAATGGAACTAATGTATCAGACTGGAGTGAACAAATTTAGTTTTACTTAGGCGTTCCGGTTCCTGATTTAGTACTCTTGGTTGAAAAACCCGCAGATCTTTCTACTAAGAGCAGTGCGGATGAGAAGACTTCCCATAAAGCTTAAGAAAGGTGGAACAGGTTAAGCCTTATGTTTATGCGGATGACCATAGCGACTAATATCAAGTCTTCACTTTCTAAGTCTGAAAATGTAAAAGAATATTTAACATCTGAGGAAGCACATTTTAAAACTACTGATAAGTCATTAGCTAGGACTTTAATAGCTAAACTTACTACAATTAAATATCATGGTGTACGAGGCATGCATGAGCATGTCTTAGAAATGGCAAAACTAGCTGCTAAACTTAAAACGTTGGGGATGGAAGTGAATGATTCATTTATTGTTTAATTTATTTTGAACTCTTTGTCTTCTCAGTTTGGTCCATTCCAAATTCATTACAAAACTATTAAGGATAAGTGGAATGTGAATGAATTGGCCAACATTATTGTTCAGAGGAGGCAAGGATTAAGAAATAAGGAAATTATTCAATTCATTTTACAATACAAGAAGCTATAAAGAATTAGAAAATGCCTGATAAGAAATAAGGATCACTCAAGGTAAGGGGGCCTTCTAATGTTACTAAGGTTCAAAAGACAGAACGCGACAATGAACATAATAGGTGATACTTCTATAAAAAGACAGGACATATTCAGGAAGATTGCCAGAAGCGTAAGGCTTGGTTTAAAAAAAAAGGTAATCATTTAGCTTTTGTATCTTTTGAATCCAATCTTACTGAAGTTCTATCTAATACTTGGAAGATTGGCTCGGGTGTCACTATTCATGTTTCCAATACGGTACAGGGATTCCTTGTGACCCAGAACACTGAACCAAATAAAAAATTCATATTCATGAGAAATAGAGTTAAAACTTCAATTGAAACCGTGGCAACCTCTCGTTTATTCTTAATTAGACAATGGACATCATTTAAATTTATCGTTTACCTTATATGTTCCTTCAGGATGGGATTATGTTTTCGCACTATTGTTTATCATGATTATCACATTAAGTTATTGGTCCTTATTGATCTTTAATGTTTAAAGATCTTGTAATGTTTTACAAAATAAGCCTAGAAACAGCAATAGAACCTTGGCTTCACTTTTCCCTCTATCTCGTTCGAACAACTCGAAAGCTCCTTTGAATGATTTGACGTCTTTTTAAGAAGTTGAATGTCTAGATCCTTTTGGATCATGGCTCCCCCCTTTAGGAGCCTTGAGCTCCTGCTCAAGCTAGAAATGGAGATGAGGGAAAGTGGCCGTACCTATTTCCCTATTGTACCATATCAACTTGCTAGGTAATTGATCTTTTTTTCAAAACTCAGAACGATTCAATACTTCCCCGTCTTGCAGCGTGAACCTTCCTCACTAGAATACTATCCTCCTACAATGGATCTTCTCTTTCCATCCATAAGTTATCAACTGACGGTAGGCGAGTATCGATTGTAGAGTCTTCATCAAGAAGAGACAGTTCAAATAGTTTCAAATGCTCAACATTAATCACCGAATACATCTTCATAAATAGTAACAAATCCAATTGGAATGTGTTATAACCAATCTTCTTGATTATCGTAAATGGACCATAACGGATAGGCTTAAGTTTCTTACCATCTCTCCTTAGCCGTTTCTTACCCAAATGAAACCAAATGAGGTCACCCTCTTGAAAAGTATACTTAACCCAATGTTTATCGTGTCGAGCCTTATAATTCGCTTGAGTCTTCTTCAATTATACTTCAGCCGCCTTATGAACCTTGCATATCATCTCAATGAAACACTAATCTCTAACTTTTTCCTCTTCCACCTTCCCTGACACCGTCTTATTTCCAAGACTAAAAGCCATATCAAAAGGGCTTTGAGGCAAGTACCTAAGATAAACTTCAAATTGAGACTTTAAAGAGGAACCATAAATCGCTCAATTAAAAGCAAACTAAAGACACGCTAAACTCTTATCCCAATTCTTCGGATGCTTAGAATGGAATCCCTTAAATAAATGAACTAAAAAACGATTAACTACCTCCGGTTGCCCGTCAATCTGTGAATGAAATGTGGTACTTCTCTTCAACTTAGCATTTATTATCCCCTATAACGATCTCCAGAAATGCCCCCAAAAAGTGGCTATCCCTATCAAAAATAATAGAAGAAGGGAGCACAAAATACCTCCAAACATCAGTGAAAAATAATAGCGTTGCCCCTTCCCCGGTGACCGTCTTCTGCATGGAATAAAAACTATCATCCTGCTGAATCAATTTACAACCACAAACTGATAATCATTATTATACTTTGTCATGGCCAAACCACCCATAAAATTTATCGAAATGCTCTCCCAAGGTTGACTAGGTACTGGTAATGGTAAGTACAATCCCAACTTGTGATTGGAAGGCTTCGATGTGTTGCATATAACTCAACTACGAACCACACGAGCAACACCCGCCTGTATCTTCAGTCAATGGGAATAACGCTATAAATTCAAAAAAGTATTCTCAACCCCGAAATGACCTACCACCCGGGGACAATATACCTCTCTAATTCAATACAAATAGTCTTCACCCTTAGGAATATATAGTAGACTGCCCCTATAAATCAAACCATCCTTCAGTTGGCACTCACATATCTTGCCTTGCAGTAACTTCTGGTGAATCACACTGAGCTCCTTGTCCTCATCATACCCTGCAACATACTTAGACGAAGCAATAGGTTATATCTGCATAACTACCAACAAAGCAGAAATAGTAGAAAATGGGGCTCAAGATAACATATCAGCCATTTTGTTGTACACTCCTTCTTATACTTGACAATAAAGGTGAATTGTTGTAAATACGACATCTACTTCATATAACAAGCTTGTTGCAGCTTGGACTGTGCAGATAAGAACTGTAATGGTTTGTGATCGGAATTTACCAAAACCTCTTTCCCCAATAAGGAACTCTGCTAAAGCTTTATTGATTAGTATAATACATAGAACTACTTATCATGGGTAGGATAGTTGCGCACTGCTCTTGTAAACATCTCAGAATTGTAGGCAACCGGTCACCCATCTTATAACAAAATTGCCTCTAATGCATAGTTTGATGCATCTGTTTCGACCTTAAAAGAACGTTGAAAATTTGGCAATACGAACACTGGTGCATATGTAATTTTTTGCCTCAATAACTAAAAAATCTTCTCATGGTGATTATTCCATAAAAACTTCATACTGGTCTTTGTCAAGGAATGCAAAGGTGCTAAAATATATGAAAAATGCTGAATAAACTTTTGTAAATACTGACAAGAACCCATAAAGCTTTGCATTCCTGTCACTGAACGGGGTCTAGGCCAACTAATACTAACCGAGAACTTCTTTGGATCTACCTCAAGTTCACCTCCACCAACAATAAACCCCAAGTATACTAGTTCTTTCTTCCCAAACTCCTACTTCCTCCTCTTGAGAAAAAGTTGTTGGGATCTCAAGGCTTTCAACACTTTGCGTATGCATGAGGTGCTCCTCCCATATTTGACTATATATCAAGATATCATCTAAATAAACAATCACAGAATCAACAATAAAAGCATGAAATACCTTATTCATCAACCACATAAATGTCATTGGAGCATTGCATAACCCAAAAGGCATCACCAACAACTCAAAAATCCTTGTTTGGTCAATACGTGGAAGCGAATAACAATTCTTTACAGTAATCTTGTTCGGCACTCGATAATCCACACACATTCTCCAAGACCTATTCATCTTTGACACTAATAAAATTGGTGAACCACAAGGTGAGCAACTCAGATTCATAGCCCCTTGCTCTAAGAGATCTTGTACCTATTTCATGATTTCCTGACTCGCATCCTCAGCTGCCATAGTTTGCTTAAACATAAAAGTAAGTTTAGGATTGGGTTTATCTAAATCGGGAAGGTCAACAGCTATTGTGGCTAGTGCACCTTTCTCTACCTTACTCTTCTTCTCCTTCAACCTAAGCTACGGGTGAAATTTCCAACATTTATCGAAAATATACCAATTTTCCTAATAATGGTTACAATAATTCCCTTGGATAAAGACCCCTCTCCTTTGGACTCCCCCTTGTACTTACACTTCCAACTAGACTTGTACCCCAACTTGCTTTTGTTGTCTTTCTTGTCATTCTTTAAGTACTTGCCTTCAATAGTAATTGCATTCACGATAAAGTCAAGAGATCACTTGTAATAAGATATCAGCCTCAAGCAATAAAATTTACTATTACAAAAAACCCTCAACTCGAGGTTATGGTTTTTTATATATTCAAAGGTTATCCACGTTAAATCACCTGTGTCATTTATTGCTTGCTATCAGATTTTTATTATAGGTACATCGGTGTAAGAGCTAATTCCAAGCCACTTCGATCTTACAGAATTAGGCCATTATATTTGGCGCCATCTGTGGGAAGGATTGTATTTCCACGATATCTTAAGGTATACTTTTACACTACTACAAATTTCAATCATGGTCACATCCATACGACCAGCAACCGGAATCCATCTCGATCTTTCACTTGAGCTAGAGCAACTTACAAAGCTACGGGCGAATCTCAAAATTGAGACAGAGAAACGCATCGAGCTCAAACGTCAATTAACTCTTATCCGGGAGTTCTGTGAGAATGAGCTCAACGCTGAACGATAAACTCGTTTGAAAGCGCTCAAATGGCATGAACACTAGATGACAACAATGTAGACTGCCTTGTAGGCTCTGCAAAATACTCAGCAGGCTCTTCCAAAAAGATATCGCGATCAATTACAAGAAGCCTCCCGTGTTTCTGTACGACAAAGATTGGGACCTCGAGGAGCTACCAGCAAAGCTATTTCCAAAAATATTTAGCACGAACCTCAACCTTCCATTCATTTGGGTGGTGAAGTTCAGTCTTAGATCAGCTGAGGTCACAGATTTTCCATACGTTAAGAGGAAGAATAGCGACGTCCACCTCGAGTTCCAGTATAAGATCGTTTGAGTGAAGGTACCGGTACTCACAATCTGTAACCTCCTCTCTAAGTCACTCAGCCGACACGTCACTATGTCATACAAGAGCATATGGATCATCGAATTAAGGACTTGATCGAAACACAAATTCTGAGCATAACAGATGACCTAACCAAGCTACAAGGAATTCCAATTACCAAAGAACTATTCGATATGGAAATACCAAAAGGTTTCCATACTCCGAAAATTCGTAAATACAAGCGCACTGATCAAAAGGAGCACATTCAATAATACCGTAATTTATTGGGGTTGTAATCAAACCTCAACCATATCCTTTGTCGTTTCTTCACCATGAGTCTGCAGGAGGAACCACTCCGATGGTTCCACTCTCTACCTGAAGACTCCATATAAACATTCGACCAAGTGCAGAAATAATTCATCAAGACGTATGTTCATAACAGAGGCAAGGAAGAGAATCTATATTCTCTTATCTAACTCAGACAATCACATGGAGAGAAGCTTGAGGCTTTTGCAAAGAAGTTTTTGGAGCTCGCGCGTAAAGTAGACAATCATGATCAAAAAATAGTTGTTACCGCTTTCACCAATGCACTCAAGCTCGACTGCAAAGTCAAAGAGCACCTCTTCCACAAAAAGCCAGCGACCTTGGAAGATATGATCACCAAGGATAATAATTATGTCGACCTAGAAAGTATGATGTCCGAAAGGCATAAATCTACTAAATCCGTCCTTACCACCAAAGTTCTATCTACAGATCAAAGCACTGAACCAAAGGAGGATCGAGGTGGACAAAAGTTCTCCAAGGGAAACACTGGGAACCCTCGAAAAGGCAGTTTACAAATCTAACTGGTCCATCAGAAGATGAATGTTTGAATTTCCATAGTTTTTCCAATCCTCTCAAAGGATAAGCTCTACCATCTCTCTCAACAATTGGAACCAATCGAGAACCCACCGTACTGCATGCATCATAAGGTAAACCATCATTCTATTGACAATTGTTATGCTTTATAGAGGTTACTCGAATACATTTTCAAGGAAGGATGAATGCTTGAATATATATTCGACCTGGAATCATACAAGGATGGCAGCTATAAGAAGCAGCTTAAAATTGTCCAGGTCGAAGATCAAGCTGAGGAGAGGCATCTTTACTATATGTGCCACAGCAACATGATCAAAATCCATCTGATTGCCAACTCTAACAAATTTAAGCGCAGGAGAATATCGGAATGCTGCGATCTCACACCTCAAGACTATGAAGCCAAACTTCTGCCTGAGTCGAGCATTCGCTGGCTTGGGATCTCATTCGAAGATTGCAATACTAGCCATGTCAAATTTTCACATTATGATACATTAGTCATAATGCTTAAGATGAAAAATTTTATCATGCACACAATGATGATCGATACTGGCAGCAGTATTTAGATTCACTTTTAGAGTACTATCGGCCAAATGGGATTGGCCAATCAAGTTATCCAAAGCAACACCGATATCAGTGGATTCAATGGTTTTAAAAGAAGAGTGAGTAGGCATGATCATCTTACCTATTACTGTAGGACCAGCCATAATTGGCATCATCTTCTATATGATTAACACTAAATCTCAATATCTCAAGATTATGGGCCGCTATTGGATTCATAACATGGAAGCAATCGCTTCCACCTACCATCAAACACTCCACTTCAAATACAATGATGGTATCTGTGAGATCAGGGGTAGTCAAAAGCTTTCTCGAGCTTGTAAAAATTCAGTCTCTGCTATTCTAAATACCTCTGATAGATATGCCGCATAACATTTACAAAAAGCAGAACACCTTGATGATCAGCCTTCCACTGAGGAACCCATAGAATACATTAACATTGATGGACCTAGCGGAGGTACTTTCATAAGTTCTAAGCTTATTAAGCACGAAAAAGATGCACTGATTCAAATACGACTAAATCGAGATGTTTTTGTGTGGTCTTTCGAAGAAATGTCTTGAGTCGATCCGGCTAAGGCATGTCACAAATTATCCATCAACATCAACGCCACGACAGTCAAGAAGAAACAACGACGACTATCACCGTGACTTCGCGATGAAGATAACATGGAAATCGTAAAATTGATCAAAGTGAGATTCATTCGAGAAGCCAAATATCTAGATTGGATATCTAACATCGTCGCTGTCCCAAAGAAGAATGGAAAAATCTGAGTTTGTGTAGATTTTACCGATCTAAACAAACATACTCCAAAAGATAGTTTTCCTCTTCCCAACATTCAACAAATCCTTGATTCTACAATAAGTCACGAACATCTATATATGTTGGACTCTACTTTTGGATACAATCAGATTCCACTTTTGGAAGAAGATCAAGAAAATATCACTTTCATCACTGAAAGAGGACTTTACTGCTACAAAGTCATGCCCTTCAGACTCAAAAACGCAGGTGCAACTTATCAACGGTCGATGACTACTATGTTTAAAGCACATCTTGGCAAAGTCATGGAAGTATGCATTTACGATCTCTTGTGCAAGAGCATACAGTCCACCAACCACATTTTAAATCTCAACACAATATTCAACATTCTTCATTATTACAGGATGCGTCTCAATCCAGATAACTGACAATTCAGAGTATATTCAACTCAATTTTTTAGCTACCTCATCAGCAATAAAGGGATTGAGGCCGATCCAGATTAGATTTGGGATCTCCTTAACTTGCAATCTCCAAAAATGACGAAAGACGTTCAAAAACTTGCCTGTAAGATTGCCGCTATCAACAATTTTGTTTCAAAATCTTCAGAAAATTGTCATTGGCTATTCCTACTATTCTGTGGTTGTACCAGAATACGAGGAAAAGTTTAGCCAAATGAAGAGGTTCAATGGACATCAGAATACGAAGTAGCTTTTAAGGATCTCAAAACCTATTTGAGGTAGTCTCCCAGATTGAGCACCCCAATAGATAATGAGAAACTGATTATCTACCTAGCAATTACAGATACTTCACTCAGCTCGGTTCTTATTCAACTTGAAGGGAAAATCAAGAAACCAATCTACTTCATCAGCAAAACCCTCCCTCCAACGGAAATGAGGCACTCTAAAATTAAAAAACTTTTCTTCACTTTTGTTTGCACTTCACAAAAACTCAAGCACTACTTCCAAGCTCATTTAGTCAAAGTCATGGCGAACTACCCACTTCGGGAAGTTCTGTCTAAAAAAGAAAAATCAAGGAGAGTACAATAATGGTCAGTCAATTTGGGAGAATATGATATCAAATTCAAACATCGTCATTCCAAAAAGGGTCAAGCAGTTGATGATTTTCTCGTAGATTTTCCAATGGAAGATCCTGAATGGGATGAGTATGATCCAGACCTTGCAGAGGAAGTTACTGAAGATCCACTCCCAAGGCATTTGACGAGTGAGCTGAATGGATTATAAGGAAAGGGTGGAGACTTCTCATAGATAGATCAGCAGGACCCGCAGGGTCAGGAATTGGAATCCTATTGATTGCCCCTTCCAATGAAGAAATTAAGAAATCAATCTACTTAAATTTGAGGCCTCAAACAATATCACCGAATACGAAGCTCTTATTCATGAACTCGACCTCGTTCTTGAGCTCGGCGTCCCAGAACTCCCAGTTTACAGAGATTCACTACTAATCGTCCACCATTACTCTAAGCAATGTAAGATGAATGGCCAGATAATCGAATATGTAGCCCTCATTGCATATAAGATAAGTAAGTTCGTGCAAGCAACTCTCGATTATCTTCTACGAGGTGAAAACAGACACGCCGACTCCTTGGCATATCTAGCCAAGGTCTTGGGAAAAGAAGTTTGATATCTCCAGATCAAAGTAATTTCAACCACTAGCATTGATTGCATTTTTGTATGCACGATCAGCACTAAGGGTGATAAAGGGGAAGACGACGATTGGAAAAAGCCTTTCTTAGCCTATCTCGGTATCGATAACAAATGTAAAGGACCACTTCCAGCAGATCTGAAGGAGCACCGACAGCTGATCGATAACCTAAAACATTATACAAATCAAAATGGTACCTTATACCACCGTTCAATCATGGGGCCGTACCTGAAGTGCCTCTCTAGATAGAAAGTGGATGATATGCCCCGCGATTTTCATGAAGGAACTTGTGGCTCCTATGCCGCAGGTCGATCACTGGCAAACAGGGCCATTATGCAAGGAGTATTCTGGCCTGGCATACGCAAGCAAGCCAAAGAGTACTCACGTAAATGTGATTCATATAAACGACATGGACAAATGATACGTTCCCCTACGCTTGAACTCCATGCAAGCAAGGTGTTTTGGCCATTCAAACAATAGGTACTCGATCTTGTCGGCGAATTTCTAAATTATCCAGGTAACCGCCGTCGCCTACTCATAGCTACCAATTATTTTACAAAATAGATAGAAGCAGTTCTACTCAGTCAAATCAGAGAAGAAGAAGTTATCTCTTTTATCTGGGAATACATCATCACTCAGTTTGGGTACCCTCGCCTAATTCGTATCGATAATAGTCCCCAATTTGTTGGAAAAAAAGGTTATAGCTTTCCTCAACCAACACAATATCATCCACTCACCATCTAATCTCTACTACCCTCAAGGCAATGGCCAAGCCAAAATCACCAACAAAACTATCGTAGATAGACTCAAGAAAAGGCTTCATTCACTGAAAAAAGGGAATTGGGTTCGAGAACTTCCTCATGTCTTATGGGCATATCGTACCACTCTACGTCAATCAACAGGTTGCACTCTATTCCTTCTTACCTATGACACTGAAGCCAATATTCCCTCCTAATATAATCATCCAGTCAAAGATCACGAGCTAACTGACAAGGAAATTGAGTTCAAATTGGCCTGCAAGCTCAATTGGATCGATGAAACCAGGGAATGCGCCATCGCTAACCTAGGTTAATATCACCATATACTGGCCAGTTCGTACAACAAACGAGTCAAAAGTCGTACCTTCCAAATCGATGATCTCATCCTCAGAGAAATCCCTCAACACCGCAAAGAGCCTCATGCTGGGAAACTAACAGAAAATTGAGAGGGTCCATTCCTTATCACAGGTCTCTCGAGCCTGAGATCATATTACTTCATGACAGAAGAGGGAGTTCACATTTCAAATCTTTAGAATACTAGGCGACTGAAACGGCATTATCGTTAAGTCCCTCACTACTCTATTTCAAATTCCCACTTTTTCCATTCCAAAAGTAAGATTTTCATTTCCATCAAATGTACATCATTTTCTATTCAATAAAACTTACAAGTTTTTCTCTCATGCATCTCTCTACTGCGTAGACAATACATAGATTAAAGTATAGATAATACTAGCTTTCAATCGACCTCTATACCAGTTAAATCAAGGATAACACTTAGTTTGGCTGACTCTACTAAATCTTTGTGATTTAAATGAAGGTCTTACTAGTTTTCAATCAAAGACTCTACCAGACATAAAGATAAAGCAAAGGTAAAACTAGCTTTTATCTACCTCAATACGACAGCGACATCATACCAGTTAAATCAAGGATAACACTTGGTTTGGCTAACTATACTAAATCTCTGTTATTAAAACAAAGGTAATACTAGTTTTCAATCAAAGACTCAACCAGACATAAGATAAAGCAAAGGTAAAACTAGCTTTCATCTTTCAACATGTCTGCAATAGCTACTTTTTATTTCAGGTTACATATTTAACCACTGCAATGGATTTTTTTCTGTTGTTTGGATGTTAGCTATGCTTTCCTCTACAATAGGAGGTCGATCAGCCATAAATTCTCGAGCTCAAGCATTAACAACAATCCTGCCTTGCTTTATAAATTCAGCAGGTCGAGGGCCTAAGTCCGTTTTCATGGAGGCCATACAATTTCCCCAATCTATATCAGCTCTGAAGATACATCACCTGTCTGACAAATAGTTGAACAAGGTATCTTTTTCTAACTCAAGCCTTTTTACCTCCACTACAAAATAGGCAATCACCGCCCTCAACAAGTCCAAGTGTGTTGCATGAGGTATGACTGCCATAAAAAAGTTTGCTCTCGCTCGCTAAATGTGATCTTCCAACGTCGTACACCGTTCTTTTTACCTTTTCATTTCACTATCTATTCGAGCTGTAAATGTAATGTTCCATTCTAATTTCTTGTCAGCTTTAGCTAATTTAGCCAGATTAATCGCTTTCAAATCTGCCACTTGAGCTTGAAGTTCCTCAATCTTCCTATTTAAATCTTCCCTGCCTAGAATTTTCTGTAGCAATTCGTCTTTCATTTATATCAAAATCTTCTTCCCTCTAATAACCCACTCTAACCCCAGCTCTCTTGAAAGAGCAGCATCCAGTTTCCTTTCGCACTCCCTTAACCGCTCAACTCCTTTCCGTACATAACCTTAAGTTCAGGCTACATTCCCTTCTAGCTCACTTATTCGAGCAGATAGACTGACTAAATTCCCTAAAATAAGGGAAACCTTGGCATCATTTGTTATTCTTCCTCGAGTGTTCTCCAGCCTCGGCGTTTCTAGCACACAAATTGGCAAGCAGCAATTCGGTGTTCAGTTGTGCCACCCTCTCATTCAACTCATCACATTTTCGTTGCATCATCTGAAACTCTATTGCTTTAGCAGGTAAGGATGTAGACAACCGTTCAACTGTAACTTCAGAAGCCAATAAATCATCCCGAGCATTCTTCAGCTCGCTATCTTTGTCAAACATTTTCTTTTTTAATCGCTCCAGCTCGTTTCTAACATTTACTAGATCAGCTCGAATTTTCTCCTGGTTGATCGTTTTATTGATCAATTCGCCCTTCAAACTGGCCACAGAGTGATTTAACCCTTTCTCCAATCTTTCTAATGCCTGTATAAGGTATCGAGCCATGTCTGCATCCCTACTCTTTGCCATTAGCGCGTCATTCTGACTTTGGATCTTCGCTGCGTGTTCTTTCATCTCCGTGAGCTCTAGTTGCCCCTTATTAATTTAGACATCCTTTTCTTCAAAAAAATTAGCCAGGTTGGCAGCAGTTTGGTTTGCCTCAACAAATTTAAAGTGTACTTTTACATGCTGATCTTCTCTGTCTTTATTTGCCTCTCTGATCCTGTAAAACTTATCCGTATATTCTTGGTTACATTGGCGTGCCACACTCTTGCTCGAGCGAGCTGACTCCAATTTGACCAGTACATTACAGATACATTATATCAAGTTCAATTCAAAATACTCATTCAACACATATATCTCATTTCTAACCAAATATCTATTTTTTCTCCAACATCTACTGTGTAAAACTACTTTTAAACTTAAGGTCGAAGTACAATCTTAGATGGATGCTCCATAACATATACTTCCAAGTCTAAAGTACACATTCTCTATATTTTAATTTGTTAATACTTTGATATTTCCTGTACACCATTTCAGTGCCATTGCCCCTAAACAGATAACAGGTTTTTGGTCTGTCTCTGCACTCTATTTATTACTTTGTAACTCTATACTAATGAAGCATACAGGTCAAATATTTCTTACTATGTTCAAACCTGTAGCTTCGCTTGCGATGACAACAGGGACGTTGAGGCGTCTCTCTCTTTAGCAAGCTCAGTCTCTAAATCATCTATTTTGAGGTGCATGTCCTTAAGTTCCTACAACAAGGTTTACAAAAGCGACTTACCCTACAAAATTCTATCCAACAAGCAATATTCAATCAGTTTACAAACATTCCCAAATATTCATACAATCACATAATCATCATTCTACTCTACCTTCTTATTTCACCTCTCTGGGCATTCATTATCATCCCATTGGTTGTCTCGCACCATTTGGGGAGAGACGTCATCCAACCCATCCGCAACTCCAACAACAACATCTTCCACCTCATCATCTTCCTCTACCTCAACGCAGATGTCAGCCCTAATGGCATCCACCTCATCTTCAGAATACCCCAATAATATAAGGTGGCGCCCGAGTCTATCCCACTCAGTGACCACCTCGTCCAAATTCACTCTCGCCTCTACGGTCATATTGTTGATCTCTATCAATTGTGAAGCCTTCAGGACCTCCAACCATTTTCCCTCCTTGAGCAAGTCTGCTTTCAATTGAGCTACCTTCTCCTCAAGTTTGACTTTCACTTTCTTCAACTCAACTTTTTCCTCCTCGACCCCGAGGCATATCCCCTTCATCAGACGAGCAGCCTACAAAATAAACAAAATCAGCCTTATTATCAGCTCGAGTCGCAATACAAAAATTTATCACATATTCAAAGCATATGAACCTACCATTTTGCTCATCTCCTTTTCCCCGTGGAGAGCTGCCAACCTAGCCCTTTCCCCCACCTCTCTCGGTTTATCTTCTATAACAGGTTGATCTTCAACGACCTTCACCCCTAACATTTCAGAAGGTTCGACCCTTCTCTTTTTTGCCTTCCCTATGACCTCACCACATCCCAAGGTTCCAGAGGTTGAAGGACGCTTCAACATTTTCATCCTGGGAAACGTTTGAGCTAGCTTGTTCGACGTAGTAGACTCCGGTAACCCCATGTAGTCCACTCTAGGGACCTTGGGAAAGTTCACTCGCCTTTCCCCATCAGTTCACTTCTTCTTGCTGCCATCAGTACCCGTTATTAGCCTCGCCGATTGAGACTTTTGAACTTTTTCGGATCGGCTGTTAGCACATTTATGCCTGTCAATGACAAGTTCTTTTAACACAGCCTCGAGCTTTGTTCCTTCCTGAGCAACTGTATCTAACAATGATTATTTCCTCGTAACCTGAGATTTAGGACCTATCATTCATAATACATTATCATCAGCAGAGCAACATACAATTATAACATATCAATTTTATACATTATACATTGTTATATTTACTTTGTTTTACAGTTCTAAGCAGAAGTTCCATGGGTTCTTCGTCATCTCTCTGAAGGCATTCACCCTTTACCCATATCATATTATCATTCCAAGGCCGACCTGCTGAGTTCAGATCGAAGAAACGAGGCCGAGTCGAGATCATAAAAAAATATGCCCCTCCATTTACAAAAATGTTGTTTACCCCATAAAGCTGCAAACACATCTTCAGGAGATATCTTCCTCTCAATCTCATTTAGCTCCCACCACTTATTCAAAAATTCACAAACACTTATCACCTTCCACATGTTCTCGTTCAACTGAACAGGACATGCCCCAATGATGTTCATTATCTCTTTCGCAAAATTGCTAAGGGGAAGACTCAACCCGTACTCCAACTGAGATAAGTAACACAAAAAACTCTCTGCCAGGTCACCCTGGACGTTTCCATCGAAGTATTCTAGAGAGATCGATTCGTCTATACCCTTATCTCTTTTCTACTTTTCCAAATCAGCCAACAAATAAAAATATTACTTTCTCGTTATTACAGTGCAACCCCTAAATTGCCTACCAGCGTGTTCTACTCAACTACCCCATCTACCCCTACAGAAGCCTTGGCTTTACAAAACTCGTTGAACACATCAGAATGAGAAGGATAAGTTACCAATCTTCCAGGAAAATCACAAGCTACCTATTTTTTATTTTTTATTTCTTCTTCTTCTTATAGAAGTGCTGACGTCATTTCCAAAGTTCTCGAAATTTCAAAACTTTTCAAATTAGTTTTTTCACAACAGTCACAAATAGCATTCACAAAAATAGATATTCAATTCAACTATTATGCTCATTCCATTTCTTTGAAATTATTCAAACTCATATAATTACATACACTCATGCAATCCATATTTACATTCGTTTTATTTCTCTCGTATATAATTATACCTAAAATATCCCTAGTGTCTTGGGGAACCACATCCGATCAGATATCCTCCAGCGATCCTCACATCTTCCAATTCAATTTCCTCTACAGCAAGTGATCTCATTGTATCTTTTCGAGCAGCAAGATCTACCACGATTTCTCGGAACATCTCTTCGTAGAAACGACTTTCATACTCGCGTTCTCTACCAATCCCATCTAAACCTTTAACTTGAACCTCCCTCACTGGCAGCTCAGCATTATAATCCAACAGTACAAAATTTTGTACCCGCACTTCAACTATCTTTATCGCCAACTGCCCCTCAGCGGCAATAGGAATTCTCTCAGATCGAGTCCACACCATTATTATTTCATTTCACCTGTTTGAAACATATTCCCGACTTATTTATACATTTTTGCTACCAATTTCCCACAGTTTGGGACATTATCCTATTATCTCATAACAGAAACCCTAGTATCTTGAGAAAAGTTATTTGAACATATCTCTCCATATCGACCTCAGTCATTTCATCCTATTCCAAATTAAGCTTATTCATTCCAAGTCTAGTATTCCCAAATGACCTCTCTGAGATCGATCTTTCATTCTAAAATTTCTACAATTTTCTCTCCCCCAATTTTTCAGTCCCCAGGTCGAACATCGTATTTAACACATATTTTTACATTGCAAACATATTTTAAGCAGTTCGATTATTACAAAAAATAAAATTTTTATCATACATTTCATTTCATCCAATATTCGAGAGTCTTCAGATCATACAGCTCAATTTTTAGAGTTATTCTATTTTATATAAACACATAGTTTGGATAACAAATTTTATTCATCTCGAATCAAATTATAGGTATTTTACAGATAACATATCCTTGAAGTGCTTTTAAAGATAGCAAATCTTCCAAGTACTTAGACATCAGGTACTTTACAGATAACAAGTCTTTCAAGTACTCAGACATTAGGTACTTTACAGATAACAAGTTTTTCAAGTGCTTTTACAGCTAACAAGTCTTTTAGGCACTCTGAAATGTTAAATCCTGCAGTTCGTTCTAATTCAGTGATGTTTCACTCTGATGCAAAGCAGACATTGGAACCAATGAATATCATCCCTCCCATGAGTTTGGTCGAAGTCTAGTTGAACTTCAAATGGAAACTATGAAAGATAAGAAATAAGTGCTTGGACCAACTCTTCAAACAAAAGGTCTTCCCAGCTCAAAGAAATGATGGAAGTGCAAAAGCAGACTTCCATTATCCGTCACCTCCAGCACAACCACCGTTACCTCGTCTAGAGCTACCACCTCTGTAGAGTTGGTAGAGATGAAGAGGGTCCGACCTTAGAATCCAAGCCAACTTAAAAAATTAGCATAACAGCCCAACAATTACGCCTATCCCTGCATCTATCTCTACAACCTATTCATCTGCAGAGATGCGGAGACAAACCCAACGTTGCTTGCCTGTCACGACAATATAATGAAATCTCTACTTACAGTAAAAATCCTCCTCAGCTTCAGCCGCTTTATCTTCCGACATTCCTTGATACGTCGGAGGAACAGGAACGGGAGTAGGCATCTCCAAGGACTGATCCCTGAAATATTTTAACTTTAACCTCTACATTTCAGCAGCAATTCTCTCTTCAAGAACCATTCTCTTGGTCTTCACCATCTTCAAAACTTTATAGAATTTTAAAACAAAAGAAGCATAATTTATCACAAACCTCAGTACGTGCACCATTTATATAACCCTACATTTATTGTGCGGGAACATTTTTCCAAGCATCATTATTTAATACAGACAAAACTCTTCAAACCCTAGCCATCCCATACATCAATATTTAATGCACGTACATTATAGGGGCCTAACCCCCAACCTTAACCAAATCAAGCTGTTTCTTAGATTAAACTACCTCCATGTCAGACTCACGCATTCTCCACATGACTTTAATAGTCAACATTGCTACTTACTCCACAAACTTTTGAAGAACGTGGGTCGAGCTTAAACAAAAAAAAATTAACAAGTCAAAGACACCTATCTCTCACGAACTCAATAGTTACTCGGTCAACCACCACTAACCACATTGTTCGGAGAACGTGCTTTAGCATGATGAAGAACTGCGGAGAATGCCTATATAAAGAAGAAGTTCTAGAAAAGACAAGGACCAAAAAAATACACGATAAATCACCAAGAAAACTACATTTTAAAGATTCTCAAAAACTTCAAACTTCTTATTCATAAGATCAGGCATTTCTAAGTCAAGAGATCACTTGTAATAAGATATTAGCCTCAAACAATAAAATTCACTATTACAAAAAACCTTCAACTCGAGGTTGTGGTTTTTACCTATTTAAAGGTTTTCCACGCTAAATCACCTTTATCATTTCTTGCTTTCTATCATATTTTTATCACAGGTACTTTGGTATAAACATTAATTTCAGGCCACTCTGAGCTTATAGAATTAGGCCATTACAAGATCAACCTGTAAAGAAGAATAAACAGATATGAACAATTTGGCAAAATAATTTTTCAATAAGAGCTTCAATTACTAGATTGATTGATTTCAATTAAATTCCTCTTTCAAAACCTAAGTTATAGCTTACAAACTTGGATTATTTTATCTTGTTTAGCCTTACCCTTTTATGAAGGTTACAAGCTTCCTAGTTACAAAATAAGATAATTATGCCCTTAAACGTACTAAAATAAAAAGTATTCGCAATTGTCGTTTAAACAAACCTATAGGTCATTCGAATGACTGGTTCAATTAAGCTAAGAAACTAAGGCAGATAGAATTGGTCTTCTGGAACCCAGAGTAGTTTGAACGACTCTAAATTTCGTTCAAATGATATGGTAAATTATGCCCAGAAATTAAGACATCTTGAATCCCTTTTTTGGTCTTCTACTCGTTCGAATGGCTCCAAAGCTCATTCCAACGACCTTAGAAAATAAGCCTAGAAACAGTAACAAAAGTTTGGCTTTACTTTTACTTCTATCTCGTTCGAATAGCCCCAAGGCTTGTTCAAACAACTTAACATCTTTTTAAGAGGATGAATGTCTAGATCCTCCGGGATCAGTATGATAGCAATGGATTATTTGGTATAAATTAAGCAATTGAAGTGAATGAAGTAGCTAGTTCTATCAAATCTGCTAGGCAAAGGGAGAAAGCACATTTAAAGATTGAAAGAGAAGAATGTTATACTACGATATGCAGGTCTAAAAGACGTAATTTGATAATGCTTCATTCTTTTATACAGTTATACAACAAAATAAGATAATTTAAACATATTTTGTGAAAATATTTTTATTATAAGAAGCTTGTAAAGCACACACTTACTTATGTTATCATTCTTTGCATTATTCTATCATTTATGAAATGCAGATTATTCCAAGTAAGCTAGCAGAGAAAGTTGATCTCATAAGCAAGCCTTATGTGAAGCTTTAAGATCCGCATGGTAATTCATGGCCCATAAAAATTTTGATCCTGGGTGATGGTCGTTTTAGTATAGGAAAGGGCTTGATCAAATTCTAGGATACAAACAGACTAGCAGTAGGGGACACCTACGAATTTCAGTTTCTTAAAGGGAAAGGCAATATGGTAAAGGTTGATATCTTCTGAAGCGTTAGGAATCCTATAGTTACTACTGTAAAACTTATTACTAGAAGTAAGAAATCATGCAATAAGGTGGAAAAAGTGATCATTGATTTGGTGAATGAAGTGACTCCAATCAATTTAGATGATTATTCGTCAAAGTGGAGAAAAAAATATGCCCCAAATCCAATTAATATTTATAAGAACCTGAAAGCATTGGTTCCATCATGTCAAGGTTGTTGAGCCACACCGTGGAAGCTAACCACAGATTCGATCCGATTAACGATGAACAAACTAAAGGAATAAATACAATTACAAGAGAACACATATTTAATGTGGCTTGACAAATTACTTACGACCATACAAAATAGAGAAAGAGTTTTTTTTAATGATCTGAGGTTACAATCAAAAACCAATTTGAGATTTCTCAAAGCTTTTCTCTCAAAAGATTCCTCACAAATAGATCTCACTAAGAGTGGCTACCAAATACCCTAAGTCTTCCTTACCAAATTTTAAACCAATACCCATAGTACCTTTGATATACTGTAGAATCCATTTTATAGCTTCCCAATGATCTCTTCCCGGATCATGTATATATATATATATATATATATATATATATATATATATATATATATACCTACTAACCATACCAACAACTTGTGAAATATCTAGCCGAGTATATGCCATATCATACATCAAGCTACCAACAATGGTAGTATAAGGAATTTGACTTATATAATCGTGTTCCTCATCGGTTCTTGGAGACATAGAAGCCTTAAGCTTAAAATGAAGAGCAAGGGGCGTAGTTACAGGCTTTGTGTTACTATCAATACCAAATTTGTGAAGTACCTTCCTCATGTATATCGTCTGAGAGAGATGCATCATTCCTATCTTTATATCTCTACGAATCTCCATGCCAAGAATCATTTTTGCATCACCCAGATCCTTCATTTTAAATTCTTCACCCATTTTCTTCTTCAACTTGTTAATCTCGTTTTTGTGCTTGCACGCAATAAGTATATCATCCATATACAAAAGCAAGTAAATAAAGGACCTGTCATGTAGCTTTCGTAAGTAGAGAAAGTGGTCATAATAACTCCGTTTGTACTTTTGCCCAATCATAATTTGATCAAACCCTTTGTTTAATTGTCTTAAAGACTTCTTCAAACCTCACAATGATCTCTTGAACCTATTGTCACGCCCCAAAATCCGATAATCGGTACCTGGATCAATTTCTCATATTCGAGGATGTGCAGGTCGGGGAATCCAAAGATTCTCCCCAAAAACAACTGAGCCGTAGACAAATTCTGGCCCAGTCGTTCACTTAGCAATACATCAGAGTAATAAGGAATATAAAATAAAAACAGCGGAAGACTAAGAAGCAAAATCTAAGCATAAGATTCTACAAACCTCTACGCAGCGAACCCAAAAGTAATAACTGGATAATGAGCCTCCAACTCAGCTCTCCAAGGATCACCACAGCAGCAGATAAAACCTGAAACAACCTGTCACTAAAAGGGGGATGCAAGAGTGAGCAAACAACGAGCTCACTAACTCCCAAGAATTGCTAAACGATTATACTAACCAATGAGATAGATATAAATATTAATGATAATATGATATAATAATTGTTAATGATAAATAATATATATCTACCAAGATGTCTAAAAGGTGCCTAATAGATATACATATATATACTAACTCTATTGAATCTATCTATAAAATATACCTCGTGCAAAGGAGTGCTAATATTATAAATACGCTCCAGTCACAAGGACTACTAACTATACTCTAATCACTATCGTGGCCCTCGGAATATTATAACTACGTTCCAGTCACAAGGACTACTAACCAACCTTAGGAATACAATAACACACGAGGGTAAACGACCCTCGGCCAACAACAATCCAACAGGGTTACCCAAACCCCAGCCAAGCATAACCCTGAAGCTATCACAAGCTAAGCGAGATCGCCCACAACCAGATACCAGCCTAAAGTTCACAACAACCAACCAGACTAATTAACCTAATAAATTACCCAGACACAGAAGAGGGTGGGAAGAGATGCAGATAGGAGAGGAGTATGTAGAAGGAAGATGAATCTAATTACACCGCAAATCAATTAGGAGAATAAGAATTTAATAAGCGAAGAAGAATATGATGAACTAGGATAATCCCATAATTATCCCAATGCAATGATATGTTATAATGATGATATGATGGAATGAGATAATCTTATGATTATCCCAAGTGCAGAAGATTCTGAATTAAACATAATGCAGAAAGGGTTAAGGATTTCTATCACAAGAACCTACGAATTGGAAGTATGCAGAGATGCAATGATATGCTTAATAATGGTGATAATGATGATGATGATGCAGAATGATTTAGTGATGTCAACCCAAAGGGCTATCCCCCAAGACTAAAGTGGGCTGACAACCGCTAAAAAAGGATTTACCTTACCGGATATTGTTGGATACAAGGGTACGATGTACTGCACTAGCTCGACCAGATTATGAGAATGTTACATCAATCTATCAAATCCCACGGAGCCAACGTCCGAACTATATATACATTCCAAGGCATTTCAACCACCAGGATAAGCCCTGTACTGGATTGTAAATACTATCTCATACCATCCCACACTCCCGAATGGGTGACTAGGTATAATAGTATCCATCCTGGACCCACCTTCTATTTTAACCCGATTGAGGAATCCCCGAACCTCTCGAGGGTCAGCCGATGCGGAGTTATTTATGTATCCGATCGCAATAAGATAAGGAGAATATACTATCTATGGATGTGAGTAAAAATCTTAAAGACTGAAAAACAACCACTGCTAATACAGCCAGCACACAATAGGATAACCACTTGCCTGAGAGCGTGGTAACCAAAACGAATACAGATGCCCTCCTGTGACTCAGTTGCACCATCTAAACCTAGATGAAACAGTAACTTAACTGCCACAACATCTAAACAACATCAGTCTCAAAGATTCCTCAAGCAATATGATTACCATCAAGTGTTATAGTGCTCTAGCTGTCAAAACAGACTAGTACTCATGGAGTGACGTACAAGTGTCCAACAAGTAGCCAACAATCCCCAATAACAGAACTGCCTCACAATCCTCCTAATAATGTACATAAGTCACCAGTACGAATGTACAGGAACCAGATTCAACAAGAGGTTTTAGCCGCATTCCAACATCTCGGGTGATGTACCACTTCATAAACCACCTGGCTCAGCCACATACCTCACTGATCCATGTTGTCTCGCTGCCTCCTAGATGACGGAAGGGAGCACAGCTCTAACAGCCTCATCCCGGGGAAAGAAGGCTTACGGGTAAGCTCTATTAACTCTAAGAATCATGAGGACAATAAGAGTCACAACACGATAAGCAAACAATCCTAAGGCAAACTATCAGAAGTTCAACATCCACGACCAACCACCACGAATAAGTCATCTGCTCACCACCAACAACTAACAGTCCAGGAGATTCCACACTCCCATATGGAATCCAACATTCCAAACAACCACCAACCACAATGACAGTGCTCAAGGACCAAGCCTCCCTCGAGAACACAGAGTACACCTAGACTAGTCCTAAGACTAATCAAAATAATAGCATACAAGAAAATGAGCTCCAAATCGAAAACCATGTCTTACTGAAGCTATGTCACCCCAAGAATACCCTGGAACCAAGTCCAGCAACCCAGACTAACCAAGGTGTTATACTATAAGGGATAACTAAAGTCTGCAAACTATACTTTCTAATAAGAATAGTGACTAAACCACATGTCGTCCATGAGTCTCTACTAAAAGCCAAACCTAGTTACTAGTGCCCTGAAACAAGCTGGGCAACCTAATAACTAACCAAATATACTATACTCAATATATATTATATATATATATAAATATAGCGACGCTGAGGTATCACAGCACACTGAGAAATGCCTTTGCTCTCAACCTCAACGAAGAAATGATTCGCAATGACCATCCATAATGAAATCGGCCTAAGAGGAATCTCAGGAGTTATCGTCACATTGACGACAACTGAGAACAACTACCTATGACTAACCCTAGCCTACAGGTTCTATCTAGTAGCTAAACTCACATTGTCACGGGTTTTACTAGCTTATCAAACCCCTAGGTACTCTCGCCTAAGGTATGCTAAACGGATAGGCCGTAAAAGTGTCCTAAGCAATTAACCCATATACTAACATAATCACGGTAATAAACATGATAAACTATGTGATACAATAACTCATAAATCAATATAATGGTTTAGTTATTAAGGAAGATAAAACTTGCCTGACGATAATCCAAGTCCTGCGGAAATCCAACTCAGAAAATCGAACCTAGGATCGACGACGAGGCAATCGGAACAACGAACAAGCTACCATAGCCAATAACAACAAGTAAACAATCAATTCAAGAAAATGACATCAAACCCAAACCCTAGAAATCAGACCTACGCCAAAATCGAGCGAAAAGGATGAAAAAGGAATCGGGAATCACTTGCCGAGGATAAGAGCGAAACTTGCGGCGAAGTGGGCGAAGAGTCCTCGAGTGATGGGGAAGAGTGGGTTTAGAGTATGGAGGAGAGGGGAAAAGGTTTGGGAGAGAGAAAAATAAAAGGGGGGAAGAGAGGAGAAGAAGAAATGAAGCTAAAAAGGCTGAAATCGCGCCTCTATTCGAACAGGAATTGATCTTATTCGAACAGAACTAAGTGTATTCAAACAGACAAGTGTTTTGTTCGAATATAAAGGACTCTATTCAAACAGAAAGAGTCATGTTCGAATAAAATAGGTCCTGCCCCAAAAAACCAACCCCGGAGGCACCCCGGACCACCCCGGAAACACCACGAACCAACCCCACTACTACAAAAACACTTCTACAAGTCCAACAAGGGTTTCTCAAGATAGAAACACCACCTCTACCGCCACACGGCCACCAAAATGCCTAAACCCCCAAAAAGGAATATTTTCATTGGGAAACTCTGGAAACCTGCCGGCCAATCCAACGGCTCACCGGAACCACCCCAAACCATAGGCACACTAATAAAACATCACTACCAAACTTTTTAGGGGTTCCTGAGGTCTAAACACCACCTCCACAGCCTAATGGCCACCGGAACTCCTAAAACCCAGAAAAAGGAATCTAACGGCTAGAAACTTATCCGAAAGGAATAAATGGATGCGTAATGGATAGAAAAGACTCATAAGGAATAATATACAAATGTGTGACATGTTGGAGTGTATATGGAAGCTTAACAGAAGACAGAAGGAATCTTTTATGAAGAAATGGACAGAAAGAAAGAAAATGGACAAAAAGGAATAAAAATGGACGGCAGGAATCCGACAAGCCAGATAGGAGGGGAAGCCTCAAGGAAGCCCAAATCTACCCTAGGATTTCCTAAGATCACACCACACCACCATACAACAATATCACACAACCACCAAACCACAACGGGTACCCAAAACCAAAACATAAACACTTTCGCCCCGAAACCACCGAAACCAACAGAACTACCAAAAGGAATCTAATACAAACCTACCAAAAGAAATAACACGGATGCATAACGAATAAAAATATATGAATAATAGTAACAATACTTAATAATAAACAAAAAAATACCCTAAAATTCCGGGACATTACATTTATACACATAATCTTCATTTCTAGCAACTTAAAACACACTCGACTGAGTCATATTGATGTCTTCCTTAAAATTTCATGTAAGAATATTGTCCTAACATAAAGTTGTTGTAACTCAAATTAAATTGCGCCACCAAGGACAAAATGATACGAATGGAGGAGTATTTCACCACTGGAGAAAAAACTTCATTATAATTAATCCCCTCCCATTGAGCATAGCCTTTGGCTACGAGTCTTACCTTGAAGTGTATATAATAATCTTGAGATCCTTGATTATTTATGTAGACCCACTTATAACCTGCAATGGCCTAATTATGTAATCTCGAAATGGCTCAGAATTAGCTCTTACACTAATGTTCCTGTGACAAAAACTAATATGAAATAAGAAACGACACAGGTGATTTAGCGTAGAAAACTTTTGAATCGGTAAAAAACTACAACCTTGAGTTGAGGGTTTTTATAATAGTGTTTTTTATTGCTTGAGACTGATATCTTATTACAAGTGATCTCTCAAACTAGAAATGTTTGATCTTGAAAATAAGAAGTTTGGGTATTTGAGAATCTAGAAAATGTAGTTTCATGGCAATTTCTCGTATATTTTTCTAGTCCTTGTTTCTTCTAGAACTTTTTCTTTATATAGGCTCTCTCTGTAGTTCTTTATCATGCTGAAGCACGTTCTCCGAACAATATGGTAAGTGGTGATTAACTGAGTAACTGTCGAGCTCGTGAGAGATATGTGTCTTTGACTTGTTCATATTTTTCTGTTGAGCTCAACCCACGTTCAACATTAGTTCGTGGCATAGGTGTTAATGCTGATTGTTTATGCCATATGTGGACTGCATGAATTTGATATGAAGCTAGTTCAAACTGGAAATAACTTGAATTGGGTTAGATTGAGGGATAGTTCCCTAGAATTGCCCCCTCGCAACCGAAATCACGAGTGGCTTTGGTTGATAAATAATTTGCGGGTATATAGGGTATACGGGTTTTGGAAGTTTGAAAATGAAGGAAGTATTGATATGCATTTGACTGTATAGAAAATGTGTATATCATTATAGGGGGATGTTTGTACATTGAATAATGATGTAAATATTGATGTACGCGACACTTGGG
Organism: Kingdonia uniflora; assembly: GCA_014058105.1. Taxonomy (NCBI): domain Eukaryota; kingdom Viridiplantae; phylum Streptophyta; class Magnoliopsida; order Ranunculales; family Circaeasteraceae; genus Kingdonia; species Kingdonia uniflora. The sequence continues at coordinate 1,325,305 of JACGCM010000004.1, forward strand.
GTTTTGAGAGATTCATCTGTTTTGAATGATGACGCTTGGGAAATGTACCTGCATATTAAATATTAGAGTTATATAAATAGTACATATACCGAGGATTATGGCAAAGTACGTTGTTTGTTACAAAATTGTCGAGAAGTCTTATTGATGATGGTGAAGACCCGAAGAATGGTTTATGAAGAGAGAGTTTCTGTTGAGATACAGAAGTTGAAGTTGGGATATTTTGTAAATCAGTCCTTGGAGATGCCTACCCCTATTCCCATTCCACCGACATATCAGGGTATGTCAAAAGATGAAGCGGTTAAAGCTGAGGAAGATTTTTACTGTATGTGGAGATTTTATTACGTTGTCTTAACAGGCGAGCAACGCTAGAGTTGTCTCCATATCCTTATGGAAGAGAAGGTTGAGGAGACAGATACGGGGGTTGGGGTAACTACGGGGCAGCTGTACCGATGTCTTACGTAAGATTGGATTCTAAGGTCGGGCCCTCTTCATCTCTACCATCTCTGTGGTGGTGGTGGTGGTGATTATAGAGGAGACGACGGTGGTAGTAGAGAAGGGAGACATAAAATGGAAGACTGCTTCTACACCATCATCGTTTCTTGGCTCCAAGAAGAATTTTGTTTGAAGCATTAGTTCAAGCACTGAGTCTTCTGTTTTTATGTCCAGACTTCCTCCAAACCCAGTTTTTGGTCAGAGTAAGATGGTGTGAAGGGAGAAGGACGTCTGGTGACTTCCAATGCCTACTTTGCTTCAGATGATTCTTTGAGTGAAACATCACTGAAGTCAGATGAACTAAAAGATTTATAGTTTTGGAGTACCTGAAAGATTTATTATCTGTAAAGTACCAGAAAGGCTTGTTATCAATAACGTACCTGATTTCGAAGTACCTGAAAGACTTGTTATCTATAAAATACTTGAAAGATTTGATATCTGTAAAGTACCTATAATTTATATTCGAGCTCAATAAAATTTGTTATCCGAACTCAATGTTGATATATAGAATAACTCTTGAAATTGAGCTATGAATAATATGGATATATGAATGAAGGACGATATGTAATGTATAAAATTGAACTAGAAGCTATTCGAACTGTATAAAAAATGTACAAAAAATTGTTTTTGAACTGCATGACTGAGAATTATTGGTAGAGATAACTATAGAAGCTTTAGGATTTAAGGATGGGAAATTCGAGCTCAGGGAGGTCATTCTGAAATAATGGATCTTGAAAAAATAAGTTAGATATGGAATAGGCCGAATTTATTGTGAACGATGTGGATAGATAAATTCAAAAAACTATTTTTCAAGATACTGGGGTTTTCTGTCATTAAAGAACAAAATATAATTACGAATTTTGGCTAGAGAAAACTGCATAAATAGGGGGAATGAGCTTTAAACAAGTTAAAGAGAATTAAAATGGTGTGGAGTTGATCTGAGAGAATTCGTTATGCTGCTGATGGACGGTTGGCGATAAAGATAGTTAAAGTGCGGGACTAGATTTTTAGCCTATTAGACTGTGATGTGGACATGTTAGTGACCGAGTATCAGTTTGAAAGTTTAGACTAGATGGGGATGGGTAAGAAACTAGAGTATGGACATCGCTTCTACGAGGAGATATTCTGGGAAGCGATTATGGAGTATTCAGTTCGAAAGGAGGTTGTGAGACTAATTGCTGAAGAAGAGATCGAGTTGGAAGATGTGAGGATTACTGGAGGCGAACTGATCAGTTGTGGCTCTACAAGATATTTAGGATGTTTTAGGTATAATTATATGTAAGGGAGAGAATTGTATGAGTTCGAATAACTGTCAAAGAAATGTAATGAGAATGAAGTTTGAATCTGTCATCTATTATTGTGAATATTGTTTCTGACTGCTGTGAAAAGTGAATTTAAATATTTTTGAAATGTTGAGAGTTTAAAAATGACGTCGGCACTTCTATAAGTATAAGAAGCAAGAAAAAAAATATAAAAAGCATGAAGCTTTTGATTTTGTCTCTGGGGAAAAAGCAGGGAAAGTTTGATTGCTTGTAAGTATTAAGTCATCATGGGTATAGGGAGATCAGAGGGAGATTTGGAAAAGAGAGATAAAAATATATTAAAATACAGGGCAAGGGGTAATGATGGGAAAGTATTTTCACTAAAAAAGTGCAAGACGTCTGACATTGATTATGGAAGGAATGTATCGGTTCCATAACCGAGGGCAGCTCATGTGAGGCCCAATAACTGCCAACAGTTAAAGAGATAAAATATAAATAATGCTTCGTCTTCCCCATTCAAATGTTTATCAACTTCTAAAAACCTGAAGAGCAGTGAGAAAGGAAAGAGAAAAAATAGTAAAAAAAATTGTAAGAAATAAAAAAAGAGTGATCAACAATCAAAGAAAAAGAGAGTTACAGAGACTGAGTCATGAAGGTGATTAAACAATGGCGTTGTGAGGAAAGAATTTGGTGCTGCGTCAGATTCATATTCAGACATAAAAGGTTAGTAGATGATTTGTGATACTGTGAATGTGTTTCTATCGAAAATCTTTTTTTGTGGTATGCAAATCTAAAAATTACTATTTACAGCAATCTATAATAATTTGCTTGATATATTTGAAAAAATGAGATATGAAAGATATATGTATGTGGGCGATGTAAATGCAAAAGATAATGATGGAATACCTGGACCTATATGTAGGTCGAAAATGAGGAGTGTTGTGTAGGATCAAACCTCATTTATAGAGTTGTAGTTGAGATAGAGACATTACCTGTTAATGAGACGTTGACCTCTGGTCGATCGGCAGAGTCTGAGAATGTAATATCTGATAGGGAGGATGAAGTAGGAGCTGTTCAATTTCCAAATTTCCCTAGAAAATTGGTAACCTATCCTCCAAATTCTGATGTGTTTAGAGAGTTTTGTAAAGCCAAAGCTTCTGCAGGGGGAAGGTGGGGTAATTTTATAGAATATGCTGGCATGCATTTTAGAAGTTATATTGTAGGATCTGGGGAGAAATATTTCTTTCTGTTGGCTGATTTGGAGAAGGAGAAAGTAGATAGGGGTTTAGACGAATTGATCTCCTTGGAGTATTATGATAAAAATGTCTAGGGCAACTTGAGAGAGGGTTTTTTCTGCTACCTATCTCAGTTGGAGTATGGGTTGAGTTTGCCCCTTAGAAATCTTGCAAAAGAGATTATGAACATCATTGGGGCATGTTCAGCTCAGTTGAACAGGAATATGTGGGAGGCAATAAATGTCTGTAAATTTTTAAATAAGTCGTGGGAGGAGAATGAGGTTGAGATGAGGATATCTCTTGAAGATATCTTGCAGTTTTATGAGGTAAAAAATTATTCTGCAAGTGGAGGGGAGTACTTTTTTGCGAGTTCGAATCGACCTCTTTTCTTTGATCTAAATTTAGCAGGTCAAATGTGAAATGATAATGTGATATGGATGAAGGGTAATTTCCTTTAGAAAGATGATAAAGAACCCATAGAACTTTTGTGTAGAACTGTGAAACAAAGTAAGTATAACAATGTATAATGTATAAAATTAAAATGTTGAAATTGTATGTCTATCTGTTGGTGATAATATGTTATTTATTGACAGGTCCTCAATCAAAGGTGATGAGGCAGGAGTCTCTGCTAGATATTGTTGCTCAGGAAGGGATTGAGCTCGAGGCTATTTTGAAGGAACTTGACATTAGCAGAAAGAAACATGCTAAGAGCCAGTCAGAGAAAGTTCAAAAGTCTCAAACAATGAGGCTAATTACTGGTGTTGGTGGCAATATGAAGAGGATAGCTAATAGGGAGAGACGAGTGGCCTTGTCCAAGGCCTCTAGAGTGAACTTTCTGGATATGCCAGAGTCTACTACATCAAGCAAGCTAGCTCGGGTATTTCCAAAGAAGAGGATGGTGAAGCGTGGTTCGACCTCTGGAACCACAGGAGGTGGTGAGGACGAAGGAGGGGCAAAATAGATAAGGGCTGACCTCTTTCCCAACTAACTGGGGTAAGGACCTCAGAGAATCAACTTGGTGAAGAAGATGAGTTGAAAGTGGTGAAAGATAGGGTTAAGCTTGCAGTTCACAATGGTGAGGATGAGATGAGTAAAATGGTAAGTTTAATGATTTGAATATATGCAAGATTCTGTATGATGATTCGAGCTAACAATGCGCTCGATAATTGTTATGTTTTTGTAGACTGTTCGTCTTATGAAGGGGATCTACTTCAGAGTAGAGGAGGAGATAACCAAGCTTGAGAAGGGGAAGGTTGAGCTCGAGAAGAACGTAGCTCGACTGAAAGTTGACTTGGCTAAGGAAGGGAAGCGACTGGAGGCCCTGAAGGCTTCTCAAGAGGTGGAGATCAACAAGCTGACAGCGGAGGCGGGAAAGAATTTGGGGAAGGTGGTAATCCAGCGTGACAAACTTGGGAGCCACCTTCTAAAAATTGGGTACTCCAAAACTGAGGTGAATGACATTATGGCCAATACCTATGTTGAGGAAGAGAAAGATGATGAGGCAAAAGATGTTGATATTGGAATTGTGGACGGGTTAGATGGTGTCTCTCCCCAAATTGTACGAGACAACCAAGGGGATGATAATGAGCGTCCAGAGGAAGGGAACTAGAAGGTAGAGTAGAATGTTGACTATATAACTGTATGATTATGAGGGGTTTGGAATGTTACAATCTGATGGATTATTGTTTGTTGGATAGATTTCTGTAGGTTAAGATGTTCTTGTAAACCTTGTTGTAAGAACTTAAGGAAATGTGCCTCAGAATAAAAGACTTAGAGAATGAGTTCCCTAAGGAGAAAGACGCATCAGCGTCCCTGTTATCTTCACAAGCGGAGTTACAGGTTAGCAAATAGTAAGAAATATTTATCTTGTATGCTTCACTACTCTAGAGCTACAAAGTAAATATTAGAGTGTAGAGACAGACCAAAAACTTGTTATCAATTCAGGAGCAATGGTACTCAATTGTGTATAGATAATATTAAAGTATTGAAAAAGTTAGAATATAGAGAATGTGTACCCTGGAATTGGAAGTATATGTTATTGTTCATCAAATTAGGATCATACTTCGACCTTAAGTTTAGAAGTAGTTTCATACAGTAGATGTCAAAAAATAGAAATTTCGTTAGAAATAAGATGTATGTATTGAGTGAGTATTCTGAATTGAACTTGATATATTACATTCGTGATGTGTAGGTCAAATTGGAGTCAGCTCGCTTGAGCGAAGATGTGATACGCCAATGTAACTATGAATTTGTGGTGGAGTATGATAGAATGAGAGAGGCAAATAAAGATTAGGAAGATCAACATATAGAGTATATTTCAAGTTCATTGAGGCAACTCAAGCCGCTGATGACCTCACTCGGAAGATTGAGGAAAAGGATGCCGAAATTAGTAAAGGGCAAAAAGAGCTCGCGGAGATGAAAGAAAAGGCAGCAATGCTCAAATGCCAGAATGATGCCTTGATGATAAAGAGTAAGGAGGCCGATATGGCTCGATATAGCATACAGGCGTTATAAATGTCAAAGAAAGAGTTATGCCATTTTGTTGCAAGTCTTAAGGACCAAATAACCAGTAAAACGAATGAATAAGAGAAGACTCAAGCTGATTTAGGGAATACAAGGGCAAAATGGAGTGTTTAAAGAAAAAAATGAGTAAGAAAGATAACGAGCTGAAGAATGCTCAAGATAACTTATTTATCTCCGAAATTGCGGCTGAGCAGTTAACTGTAGCTTTACCTGCTAAAGACATAGAGTTCCAATTGGTGCAAAGGAAATGTGATTAACTGAATGAGAGGGTAGCATAGTTGAAGACCAATTTGGCTCAGGCCAATTCACATGCCAAAAATACCGAGGCTGAAGAGAGCTCAAGGAAGAATAAAGGTGATGCCAGGGTCTCCATTGTTCAAGGGGATGTAGTTCGCCCATCAGCTCGAATCAGAGGGTTGGAGAGAAATGTACCTCAAACTCAAGGTCACGTGCAAAAAGGAAATGAGCGGTTAATGGAGTGCCAAGGTATGTTAATGTTGTTCTTTCCAAAGAACAAGAGTTAGAGCGGGTTATCAGAGGTAAGGAGATTTTGATAAAGAAAAAAGATGAAATGTTAAAGAAATCTCCTACTGGGGAAGATTTTGATAGGGAGCTCGAGGAACTTCGTGCCCAGGTGGCAGAATTGAGGGTGATGAATCAGGCTAAATCAGTTAAAGTTAATAAGAAGGCGAAGGAGAATATCAAATTTATGTCCCACACAAATAGTCAAATGGAATGGCAAGAAGTACAGTACAAGAGATTGAAAAGGCGTCATCAAACGGCAAGAGAAAATTTTTCTTAAGTTAGTAGTATTGGAGGCATCGCGCTCAGAGATGTTAATAGCAGTGATCGCCTATTTTTTGAGGAAATTAGAAGGCTTGAGTTAGAGAGGAATACCTTGCACGACTATTTGTCGGGTACAGGATGCATCTGTAAAGCTAAAGTAGATCGAGGAAACTGTATGAACTCCATAGAAACGGAGTTAAGTTCTTGACCTACTGAATTGGCAAAACAAGGCAGGGTCACTATGGCTGCTCGAGCTCAAGAATTTTTGGCTAATGATTCTCCTGTTGTAGGGAAAAGCATGGTTGACCCCCTACAGCAAAAAAAAAAATCTTTATAGTTGTTGTATATGTAACCTGAAAAAGTATCTGTCGCAGACATATTAAGAAATAAAAGCTAGTTTTACCTTTGCCATATCTTATATCTGGGTTCTTTGGTTGAAAACTAGTATTACCTTCGTTTTAATCGTAGAGTATAATTGTCGCAACCATATTAATAAAGTTGAAAGCTAGTTTTACCTTTGCTTTATCTTATCTCTGGTAGAGTTTTTTGATTGAAAACTAGTATTACTTTTGTTTTAATCGTAGAGTATGTATAGAGTCGATCAAAGCTAGAGTTACCTTTGCTTTAACTGGAATAGAGGTCGATTGAAAGCTAGTATTACCCTGGCTTTAATCTATATACTGTCTACATAAGTAGACAGTCAGGTGGGAAAAAATTAGAAGTTTTCATTGAATAAAATGGAATGTACATTGGATGGAGAGGGAAATCTCACTTTTGGAATGGAAAAAGTAAGAATTCTTAATAGAGTGATGAGGCACTTGAGATATAAACTCCCTCTTCGTTCATGAGGTAATATGATCTCAGGCCAGTTAGCCCAGTGATTAGGAATGGACCTTCCTAATTTTCTGTTAGTTTCCCAGCATGTGGCCCTTTTCTGTGTTGAGGGATTTTTCTGAGGACGAGATCGTAGATTTGGAAAGTACGGCTTCTGACTCGTCTATTGTATGAACTAGCTATCATATGGTAATATCGACCTAGGTTGGAAATAGCGTATTCCCTGGTCTCATCGATCCAATCGTGGTTGCAGGCCAATTCAAACTCATTTTCTTCGTCAGTTAGCTCGTGATCTTTGACTGGATGATGATATTATGTTGGAATGATGGCTTCGGTCCCATGGGTGAAGAAGAAAGGGGTACAGTCGGTTGATTGATGTGGAATGGTACGGGATTCCCATAAGACATGAGGAAGCTCTTATACCCAATTTCCTTTTTTCTGTAAGTGAAGCCTTTTCTTGAGTCCATCCACGATGGTTTTATTGGTGATTTTGGTTTGGCCATTGCCTTGAGGGTAGTAGGGATTGGATGGCGAGTAAATGATATTACGTTTGCCGAGGAAAGCAACGACTTTTTGTCTAACAAATTGTGGCCCATTACCGATACGAATTAGGTAGGGGCATCCGAACTGAGTAATGATGTATTCCTAGATAAAAGAGATGACCTCTTCCTCTTTGGTTTGATAAAGTAGAGCTGCTTCTACCTATTTTGTAAAATAATTTATAGCTACGAGTAGGTATCGGCGGTTACCTGAAGAATTAGGAAATTCACCGACAAGATCGAGCACCCATCTTTTGAATGGCCAGAACACCTTGCTTGCATGTAGTTTGAGCGAGGGGGATCATTTGTTAATGTCGCTGACATGTATCACATTTGCATGAGTACTCTTCTACTTGCTTGCGCATGCCTGGCCAAAATATTCCTTATGTAATGGCTCAGTTTGCTAGTATTCGACCTGCGGGAAGAGAGCCACACGTCCCTTCATGTAAATCATGGAGCATCTCGTCTGCTTTCTTTCTGGAGAAGCACTTGAGGTAAGGCCCCGTGACTGAACGGCAATATAGAAAACTATTTAGATTTGTGTAGCACTTAGAGTTGTCTATCAGCTGTCGGCTCTCCTTTGGATCTGCTGAAAGGGGTCATTTGTATTCATTATCGGTGCCAAGGTAGGCAAGGAAAGGCCTTCGTCAATCGTTGTCCTCCCCTTTATCATCCCCAGTATTGATCGGGCATACAGAAATGCGATCAATGTTGGGGGTTGATATCACTTAGATCTGAAGATATCGGGCTTCTGTTCCCAAGACCTCAGCTAGATAAGCCAAGGAATCAGCATGTCTATTTTTACCTCAGGGAAGATAATCGAGAGTTGCTTTTGTGAACTGGCTTATCTTATCTGCAACGAGGGCTGCGTATTCGATCATCTTGTCATTTTACTTGTATTGCAAAGAGTAATGGTGGACGATGAGTAGTGAATCTGTGCAGACTGAGAGTTCTGGGACGCCGAGCTCAAATGGGAGATCGAGTCCATGAATGAGAGCTTTATATTTGGTGACATTGTTTGAGGCTTCAAAATCCAAGCGGATTGATTTCTCAATTCTGTCGTTGGAAGGGGTAACCAATACGATTCCAATTCCTAACCCTGCGGGTCCTGCTGATCCATCTGAAAGAAGTCTCCACCCTTTCCTGGTAATCCATTCAGCTCGCTCGTTAAATGTTTTTGTGGGTGGATCTTCTATAATTTCTTCTGCAAGGTCAGGATCGTGTTCCTCCCACTCGGGGTCTTCCACTGGAAAATCTGTGAGAAAATCGGCAACGGACTGACCCTTTTCGAAATGACGTTGTTCGAACTTGATATCATGTTCTCCTAAACTGATTAACCATTATTGCACTCTCCTTGATTTTTTTTTCTTGGACAAAACTTCCCAAAGGGGGTAGTTTATCATGACTTTGACTTAATAAGCTTGGAAGTAGTATTTAAGTTTTTGTGAAGTGTAAACATGAGTTAGAAGGAGTCTCTTGATTTTAGAATACCTCATTTTCGTTGGAATGAGGATTTTACTGATGAAGTAGACTGGCTTCTCGATTTTTCCTTCAAGTCAAATGAGAACCGAGCTGATAAAAGTATTTGTAACTACAAGGTAGATGATCAATTCTTCATTATCTACTGAGGTGCTCATTATAGGAGAATTCCCCAAGTAGGTTTTGAGATCCTAAAAAGCTACCTTGCATTCTGATGTCCATTAGATCTCTGCAATTGGCTAAACTTTTCCTCGTTTGGTACAACCACAGAGTACTAAGAACGGCCAACAATAGCAATCTAAAGAGTTTGAAATGAATCGGTTGATAGCGGTAATCTTGCCGGCAAGTTTTTGTACGTCTTTCGTCACTTTTGGAGATAGCATGTTGAGGAGAGCCCGAATTTGATATGGATCATCCTCTATCCCTTCCTTGCTGATGAGATGGCTGAGGAATTGGCCTAAATATACTTCAAATTGATACTTATCAAGATTGAGTCGCATCCTGTAAGATCGGAGAATGCTGAATATTGTGTTGAGATCTATAATGTGGTTAACTGACTGTATGCTCTTGCACAAAAGATCATCAATGTAGACTTCCCCGATATTCCCAAGATATATTTTGAACATAGTTGTCATCAACCGTTGATAAGTCACGCCTGCATTTTTTAGTCTAAAAGGCATGACTTTGTAGCAATAAAGTCCTTTTTCAGTGATAAAAGTGGTCTTTTCTTGATCTTCTTCCAACAATGGAATTTGATTGGTATACAAAAGCAGCGTCCATCATATTTAGGAGTTCTTAACCTACCATGGAATCAAGGATTTGATGGATGTTGGAAAAAGGGAAACTCTCCTTCAAAGTATGTTTGTTTAGATTTGTGAAATCTACATAAACTCGGACTTTTCCATTCTTCTTTGGGACAGCGACGATGTTGAATATCCAATGCAGATATTTGGATTCTTGAATAAATCCCACTTTGATCAATTTCTCAATCTCTATGTTAACTTCATCTCAGAGACGAGGTGACAGTCATCGCTATTTTTGTTTGACCACCGTGGTCCTGATGTTGATGGCCAATTTGTGACATGCCATGGCTGGATCGACCCCAGGCATTTTTTTCAAAAGTTTATACAAAAACATCTCAATTTAGTTGTAAGAACTTAATGAGAGCATCCTTATCGTACTGGACCATCTTGGTACCGATAAAAGAACCTCTGCTAGGTTCATCAATATTGACAAATTCTGTAGGCTCTTCTATTGAAGGCTGATCGTCAAGGTGATATGCTTTCTGTAATTGACGTATCTGTCTGAGGTATCTAAAATTGCTGAGACCGTATTTTTGCAAGCTCGAGATAGCTTTTGACTACCTTTGATTTCATAGATACCATCATTGTGTTTGAAGCGGAGTTGTTGATAATAGGTGGAAACGATTGCTTCCATGTTGTGAATCCAGCAGTGGCCCATAATCCCGCGATAACGGGATTTGGCGTTGATGACATAAAAGATGACGTCGATGGTGGTTGGTCCTACGGTAATATGTAAGATGATATTGCCTACTCACTCTTCTTTAGAACCATTGAATCCACTGATATCGGTGTCTCTCAAAATAACTTGATCGACCAATCCCATTTGGTCAATTGTACTCTGAAAGAGATTCTCAATACCGCTTTCAGTATCGATCATCATTGTATGCATGACAAACTTCTTCATCTTGAGCATTATGACTAATCCATCATGATATGAAAATTGTATATGACTAATGTCGCAATCTTTGAATGAGATCCCAAGTCAGTGATTGCTCGACTTAGGCAGAAGTTTGGCTTATTTATCTTGAGGTATGAGATCACAGCATTCTGGCAGTCTCCTGCGCTTGAATCGGCAAGAGTTGGTGATCTGATAGATTTCGATCATGTCGTTGTGGTACATATGGTAAAGATATTTCTCTTCAAATTGATCTTCGACCTGGACTACTTCGAGTTGCTTCTTATAGCTGCCATCCTTGTATGATTCCAGGTCGATAATGTATTTGAACATCCGTCCCTCCTTGAAAATGAATTCCAACAACCTCTGTAAAGCATAGCAGTTGTTAGTATAATGATGGTTTACCTTGTGATGCACATAGTACGGGCGGTTCTCGATTGGTTCCAATGGTTGAGAGGGACGGTATAGCTTATCCTTGGAGAGGATTGTAAAAATTGTAGAGATTAGAACATTCATCCTTGGGAGGACCGGTTTGGGTAGTGAACTGCCTATCCGAGGTTGCCAGTGTCTTCCTTAGGATGTTTTTGATCACCCAGATTCTCCATTGGTTCAGTCTTACGATCTGTGGATGGACCTTTTATGGTTAGGACGGATTTAGTAGATTTATACATTTTGAATATCATCTATTCCATGTTGATGTAACCATTGACCTTGGTGATCATATCTTCCAAGGTTATAGGTTTGTTGATGAAGAGGTGTTTGTTGGCCTTGCAGTCGAGCTGGAGCGCGTTGTTGAAAGTAGTAACAACTATTTTCTAATCAAGATTGTCGACTTTATGCGTGAGCTCAAGAACTTCTTCTCAAAATCCTTGAACTTCTCTTTGTGTGATTATTTAAAACTGATAAAAGAATATAAATTCTCCTTTTTGTCTCTGTTATGAGCATACGTCTTGATAAATTATTTTTGCAGCTGATCAAATGTGAGTATGGAATCTTCAGGCAAAGAGTGGAACCATAGGAGCGGTTCTCCCTGTAGACTTGTTGCGAACAAACGGTAGAGGATGTGGTTGAGATTGAAATACAACCCAATGAATCATGGTATTGTTGAATGTGCTCCTTAGGATTGGTGCACTTGTATTTGCAAATTTTTGGAGTATGGAAACCTTTTGGTATTTCCATATCGAATATTTTTTTGGCAATTGGACTCCCTTGTAACTTGGTAAGGTCGTCTGTACTGCCCAAAACTTATGTTTCGATCAACTCCTTGATACGCTGATCTATATGTTCTTGTGTGACATATTGATCGCGTGCCGGTTGAGTGGCTTGACGAGGAGGTTGAGGATTATGAGTACCGGTACCTTCACTCAAACGATCATGTACTAGAATTCGAGGTTGAGGTCATTGTTCTTTCTCCTGATGTTTGGAAAATCAGTGACCTCTGCTAATTTTGGACAGAACTTCACCTCCCAAATAAATGGAAGGTTGATGTTCGTGCTGAATATTTCAAGAAATAGCTTTATTGGTGGCTCATCGAGGTCCCAACCTTTCTCACGCAGACACTCGAGAGGTCTCTGGCAATTGATCACGATTCCTTGTTGAAGGAGCCTGTTAAGTGTCGTACAGAGCTTGTAATACAGTCTACATGGTTGTCATCTGGTCTTCATGCCCTTTGAATGCTGTCAAACGAGCTTTTCGTTCGCCTTTGAGCTCCATCTCACAGAACTCTCGGTCAAGAGTTAATTGACATTTAAACTCATTGTGCTTCTCTGTTTCGACGTGAAGATTCGCCCGTAGCTCTGTAAGTTATTCCGGCTCAACTGAAAGATCAAGCTGGATTTTGGTTATTGGTCGTTTAAAAGTGACAATGATTGAAATTTGTAGTAGAGTGAATGTATGCCTTAGGATATTATGGAAATGTCTTCTTTCCCACAGATGGTGCCAAATATAATGGCCAAATTCCGTATGCTCGAAATGGCTTGAAATTAGCTCTTATACCAAAGTTCTTGTGATAAAAACTAATATGAAATAAGAAATAATACAAGTGATTTAGCGTGGAAAACCTTTGAATAGGTAAAAAACCACGACCTCGAGTTGAGAGTTTTTGTAATAGTGACTTTTATTGTTTGAGGCTGATATCTTATTATAAGTGATCTTTCAAACTAGAAATGCTTGATCTTGTAAATAAGAAGTTTGGGTGTTTGAGAATCTAGAAAATGTAGTTTTCTTGGCAATTTTTTGTATATTTTTCTGGTCCTTGTCTCTTCTGGAACTTTTTCTTTATATAGGCCATCTCCGCAGTTATTTATCGTGCTGAAGCACGTTCTCCGAACAATGTGGTAAGTGGCAGTTGATTGAGCAACTATCGAGTGCATGAGAGACATGTGTCTTTAACTTGTTCATGATTTTCTGTTAAGCTCGACCCACGTTCTTTATCAGTTCATAGCGTAGGTGCCAATATTGACTGCTTATGTCACATGTGGAATGCGTGAGTCTGATATGGAGGTAGTTCGAACTGGAAATAGCTTGAATTGGGTTAGATCGAGGGATAGGTCCCTACACAACCAATCACCTTCTTTCCCTTAGGCAACTTTGAAAGTTCCCAAGTTTCAATCTTAAAAAGAGATTACATATCTTCCTTCGTCGCTCCCTCCCAATGGTAAGTTTTGAAACCATAAATAGCTATCTTAAAAGTGGAAGGAACATCTTCTTCAACGACCGGTAGTGCGTAGGCTATTATGGCCTTCGCCCTTGGAAGTACCATGTCCTTTTTAAGCCATCTCGGCTTACTTGCATTCCTTTTTGGTTTACTAGTTGCAATTAACTCCACCACCGGAGTCTCCTCATCTGTACTGCCAAATATTCCACCATTGTCTCTATCTTTATCATCTAAAACATGAACTAATGGCTCGTCACCCGTTATCACACCATTAGATAATACCTCTTTTAGTACAGAACTATCTAGATCATGTGAAGATGGATCAATCTTCACCCGCTGCAAAATCTCGCTTGTCATCTTTTCTTCATGCTTAGAAACATGTGACTTTACCATAAAAGCCTCATCAAAAGTGATATTCCTGCTCAAAATAATCTTTCAGTCTATCGTATCCCATAACTTGTAACCTTTCACCCCTTACTTCTTACCCAGAAAAGTGGCTTTCCTTGCTCGAGAATCTAACTTACCATCTTTGACGTGATAGTATACCGGACACCCAAAAATACGAATTAAATCATATAATTTGTAGTAGGTTCCCCCGACCAAGCTTCTATTAGTATTTTACCTTCAATTATAGCCAAAGGCAACCTATTAACAAGGCAGCATGCTTATGTCAAAGCCTCAGCCCAAAACGTTTTGCCCAACCCATAATTAGACAACATACACCATACCTTCTCCAGTAAAGTACGATTCATGCGCTCCGCTACCCCATTTTGTTCAGTGTCTCCCTAACGGTAAAATGTCAAACAATTCCCTCATCTTAACATACTTGCAAGAATGGATCACTTGTATACTCCCCATCATTATCTAAATGGGCCAACTTGATCTGTCTGCCAGTTTGAGTTTTTATCAACTTCTTCCACCTCATGAATATTTTTAGGACTTCATCCTTCCTCCTCATGGTATATACCCACACACACCTAAAAAAATCATCAACAAACGATACAAAATAATGTTTACCTCCAAGTGTTGCATTCTTGGAGGATCCCCATACATCAGAATAAACATAATCAAGAATTCTACGAGTATGATAGATAACCGTGCCAAACTTTACCCTTGTTTGTTGGCCCATAACATAATACTTACAAAAATCCAACTTGCACGCCTTAGCACCTTTCAATAGCCTTTGGTTCGTAAGAACTCTCAAGGACTTCTCACCCATATGCACCAAACATATATGTCATAGTCTAGTGGTATCTCTAAAAGTAGTCTCCACACTTCCCGCAGTAGCAACCTCCCCAAGAACAGCCATATACATACCATCTAAATAGTACAAGTTATTGTTTCTTCTTTGACCCTTCAAAACCACTATTGCTCCCTTAAGAACCTTCTTCACACCATTTTCAGGCATAACCTTGTAGCCTTTCGCTTCAAGTAAACCAGTTGAGATAATATTTTTCTTCATAGTCGAAATATACTAAACCTCCTTAATTTTTTTAAGCAAACCATTGTACAACCTGAGATGAATAGTACCTATCCCCATTATACGACATGAATCATCATTTCTCATCAACACAGCTTCACCTTCTAGCCTTTTGAAACTTAAAAAATAACCCCTTTCGAAACAAATATAATAAGTAGCATCCGAATCCAAAATCTATTCTTTGGAATCAACAATAAATGCACTAGATGATATAGTTAAAGAAAACTCATAATCATTACCATCATTTACCTCACATTCTTGAGCAACATTTACTGAAGAGCCAACTTTCCCACTTTTCTTCTTCTTTAGAAGCATAGGACACTCATTCTTCCAATATCACATCCTTTTGCAAAATACACATTGGTATTTACCAAAATTGTTGTGATTAACACCGCGACCCCTAGACTTCAATCGAGAGTTGTTACCACTAGACTTCTTCTTGTCTGTAGACCTCCCTCTTGCCATCAACACCTCGGACGTTGACTTATCAGACTCAAGTTTATCCTTCTTTCAGTACACATGATTCACCACTGTCGTAGTCACATCCGAGTATTAAAAAAAACTCTTCCCATTGGTTATCGTCGTAACAAAGTATTCTTAATCTTCAGGAAACGAGTTAAAAAATAATAGAGCTTTTTTCTCATCACCAACAACCTCTTCTAGATTCGCCAAGTAGACAAGTAACTTGGTAAAATTGTTTCAAGTGCTTCGACATGAAAATCCTTTGTCTCATCGTGAAGCGATAAGGCTTCATCTTCAAATAAAGTTAATTTTGGATGCTCTTTACCAAATACTTTTCCTCAAGAATCCACCAAATCTCTTTCACCGAGGTTTCATTCATCACAATGTACTTTATGTCTTGAGTTAGGCATGACCGAATTTGGCCATGTATCTTTTTGTTCATCTTCTTCCAAACACTCTCCTTTGCCTCCTCGAATTTGTCTTCCAACACCTCATCCAAATCTTGTTGACTAAGCGCATCAATAACTTCGCATCGCCGCATGCCAAAGTTATTTGTGCCATTTAATTTATCAACTTCAATTTTGGCATTATTAAACATAACTGTTGTGTTATTCTGTTTACGTGCTGTCGAGGAACTTAGTTCATCTCCTTCTATCATTGTTCCTTCAATTTTCATACAATAATCGAAATTGAAAGTAAAGCAAAATCAAGATAAGCCGTTACCTCAAATTTTGAGAACTGTTGAGGATATAACTTCATTCTGATACCAATTGTTGAGCTGCACCACGGAAGCTGACCACTTATTCAATCAGATTAGCGATAAACAAAATAAATTAATAAACATAATCAAACGAGAACACACATTTATCATGGTTCAACAAATTTCCTACGTCCACACAAAATAAAGATAGAGTTTTATTCAATGATTCGAGGTTACAATCACAAACCAATTTAAGGTATCTCAAAGCATTTCTCTAAAAAGATTCTTTTCAAATAGATCTCACCAAGGGTGGCTACCAAATATCATAAGTCTTCCTTATATACTTGCAAGACTTATTACATTAATACAGATATCGAGGCAAAACCAACGTCTTTAAATCAATACTTAAAAACTGAGTTTACGATGTCTGTTTGAACAGACTCCAAAGTCTATTCGAATAGAAGGTATTCTGCCTCTTCTGTTTGAATAGACATTGTATCATATTTGAACATAAAGCATTATGTCTCTTCTATTTGAATAGACATTGTGTCTATTCGAACAGAAGGCATTTTTACCTCTTTGTCTGTTCAGGCAGAAAGTAAAGTACTCCTTTACAAGGGTAGTAGTTTTCAGCTCAATGCAAGTAAAGTTAGGAAGTCTATTATGAATGAAGGATTCCCCATTTGTCAAAAATCTCAAAAAATAAGATTTAAGTATCCTTCCTTCACGGTGAAACTGTGCCAAACCCATCTGAGTAGGAAACAAGTGGTCAACTTCTTAACTATAAAGTTTATACAAGCGAAGTTTATATGATCTTTTTGGCCAATTTTGATTCTTTTTTTTAACAAAATATAAAATGCACACTTGTTTCTACTTTGCAGCTTATACCAACAAGTTTTTACAAGAGCTACCTAGCAAACAAATCGAAAAAATTTAAACTCTATGCTCCGGATGGAAGAATGTGGATAGTTGACTTCTCTTTTGGAAGATAAGCTTGCATATGTGGAGGATGGCGTGCATTTTTATTGGAATATAACTTGCGAGAAGTTGATGTTTCTTTCTTTGAGTTGATTAAGGTGACAGATGAAGTTATAATGAAGGCTTTAGTTTATGGGGGATTAGTTGGTAGAAATCAGTCAATTGTGCCACAAGAGAAGATGCATGAAGAAGTTGTCCCTGATTTGGAGAATGAAGTCAGTCCATCTAATTTGTATGATTTTTCATTAAAACGAAGAAAGGGAAATGACTGAAGTCCAATTAAGAATACTGAAAACCTATAAACAATGGTTCCATCATATAAAGGTACTGAATTTCAGTTCAATGTAGGTAAACTTGCAGAGTATCCCATGGATAAAATTGAAGCACATGGCTTTAGGCAAAGTCATACAGTCGTAGAATCTACCGTTTCTCAGAAATCTCAAAGTAGTCTTGTTGAAGATGTAATAACGTTACCCGCTGATAAATGCTTAACTAATTCGGTCAATGATTGGCTAAAATACGAAAAGTTCTTAATTAATTGGTTTTTAAATTGATAAGATCTTATATCATGCGCACAGCCGCACAACTCTAGAAATATTATCAAGTAGGTAACATCTTCTACGTGCTTCGAGTCCAATAAATTATTTCATAATGCTTGACCATCTAATATCCTCATTGATTATCTTGATACATGTTTCTTAATAGTATTTTTTTTTCATTTGCAAATGTTGACTGGGAGGATAACATAAAGTTCTCTTGTAGTTTTCCTTTAGGAATACATAATTATGTAAGTGTCTTAGTTAAAAAATCTAAACCTATAAAGCTTACTTCCACCAATCGCATATTCCTCCAAGCTTTCCATGAGAGTTCAAAACCTAGCAATACCTTGTGGTATGGGCAGGGCCGTTCCTAGACCTTTAGGGGCCTTAGGTGAACTCCAAAAATGGGCCTTAGGTGAAATCTCAAAGTGGTCTTGTTGAAGATGTGATAACGTTACCCGCTGATAAATGCTTAACTAATTCGGCCGATGATTGGCTAAAGTACGAAAAGTTCTTAATTAATTGGTTTTTAAATTGATAAGATCTTATCTGATGGGCACAACTGCACAACTCTAGAAATATTATCAAGTAGGTAACATCTTCTACGTGCTTTGAGTCCAATAAATTATTTCATAATGCTTGACCATCTAATATCCTCATTGATTATCTTGATACATGTTTCTTAAAAATATCTTTTTTCATTTGCAAATATTGACTGGGAGGATAACATAAAGTTCCCTTGTAGTTTTCCTTTAGGAATACATAATTATGTAAATATCTTAGTTAAAAAATCTAAACCTATAAAGCTTACTTTCACCAATCGCATATTCCTCCAAGCTTTCCATGAGAGTTCATAACCTAGCAATACCTTGTGGTATGGGCAGGGCCGTTCCTAGACTTTTAGGGGGCTTAGGTGAACTCCAAAAATGGGCCTTTTTTTAATCTACAGTAATCTTCTAGATAATTTTTGTATGTCATATATAGTAATTCCCGGGAATAAAATCGATACTCTAAATTTACGTTAAGACGCATTCTTTACTCGAGCAATTTGAAATTGAAAAGGAGCACAAAGTAAGTTAGCTAGAGTTAATGAAATACAAGTGTATCAACCTTTTAAGCCTTAGGAACCCAACAAATTATATGAAAATAAGTATACGATGATTTTCTTATAACATAAGCTTCCATCTCTTATCAAAGAGCATATTGGGAGCCATTTTCCTATGAAAATGGCGTTAACTATACAAATAAGTAAGTGAACGTTTCCAATCTTATATCTTATATGATGTAAAAATTGTAATCAGCATTCAACAATATGTGTTATCTTGCAGTTTGCCAAATCGATTAATGGTTTACCTTAGAATTTAAAGGTACTTGAAATTTACCTAAGTGAATATGGGGCCTCTTATATGTTAAAAAAAACTAGTTAAAATAGGCCCCATTATCCAAAAAAAAAAATGGTTGCCATAATGAATCAATCCAGCAACCTTCAAGGATAAGAAATGTAGTTCTAACTAGCCAAACCAAGGCAATTTTGTTGTTAGTACCATTTTAATATATTAACCCCATTTTCTTTAATCCTAATGGTATAGTAAATTTTTGGGGCCTTTAATTTTTTGGGAGGCTAAGGCAGCCGCCTAAATGGTCTTATGGTAAGAATGGCCCTGGGTATGGGGTCAAAGATAATAGATAAGACCCTGAAATTCTATGTGCTCGTATTTAATGTATTTCAAGAAATTAGGTCAAAACAATTTCTATCAATCAATGATCTAGGATTAAGCAGAAAAATCAATAGTAAAGACAAGGAATTAAATGACACAAGCAATTGTTCACCCTATGGAAACTCCTTACTCAGGAGAAAAACCATAGGTCGTTGTCGATGAACACGACAACCAAAAATCTAGTAATCAAAAAGAGTTTAATCTGAATTACACTTATAGACTCGATAACCCTGTATCGTGATTATCTCTCTTCTGATCCAAGCATCATGCCCTATCGCTTTCTTTCTCGCAATGACTTTCCTTCGTTCTCGCAACGACTCTTCTTCGTTCTCTTAACGACTCTCCTTGAACTCACAACAAGGATCTCCCTTCTTGAATCACTCTAGAACAATATGTGGGAAGTAGGATAAACTATCTCAACATCAACCTCAAGGTTTTTAGGTTTTGATTGATGTCAAATTGTCTCTCTGATAAAGGATATTGAGCTCTTTCGAAAATAACTTTTTTCCAAAGAAAGAGAGAAAAGAGAGTGAGAGAAAAGAGAAGTAATGTTCGCTTAAATAGTGTTTCAGCTTTTCTCAAGACTCGTTCGAACAAGACCTTTGGTCGTTCGAACGAAATCCCTAATAAACCTTCGAAAAATATGCATTGTTGTTTTGAACTCGTAGCACTCGTTCGAACGAGACCTAATGTCGTTCAAACGAGATTCCCAAAAGTTTAGATAATTTAGAAAAATATTTTTGACCTTTTTTATCAGAGTTCTACTTAACCAACTTACCTTCTTGGTCGTTGGTTGATAGAAGATTGTACAAAGGTCTTCATCCTGTCACTGTCTTCGACTGAGATAACCACGGACATTTACATACACGAAATGAGACAAACCAAAACCTTTCAGACTCAACCAAACCTCGGAAATAGCTTTCAAAACCACCTTTCCTAAGAAAAATCTGCAATAAAAAACACTCAAAAGGAAGAACGCACGATATAAATGTTATCTGCCTCATTCGACAGCTTGCAGGCACTGTCCATTCTTAAGACGAGCTCCAAATAGGTATTGGGAGCTCCAAAGTCCTCTGTCAAGCTCCAAAACCAATAGCATTAGGCGACGCCGAAGGGCAAAATGCTCATGTGAAGTGGAGTGGAGTGGAGCTCTTCATGAGAGCATGGAGCACCGTTGCACTAGCAAGTCCAGCACCAAGAACAAACTGTTCGGTCGTTTCCTACGTGTTGCGGTATATTAGAAGCCTTTTTCAGGTTGAAACTTTTCATCTGCAGTTGCCAGTTGGAGTTGGAAAGCTAGAGAGAACCAGGAGCGAGTTGAAGCAAATTAGGGTTTCTGAGCTCCAATCATGGATGATTACAGGGTTAGTTCTCTTCACCTTAACTGTCTTTCTTGTATTTCAACATAGTAACAATGAGAAATAACGCAAAAACTATAATTACAAATCTTGATTCCATCTCAAAGGATCAAATGGGTACTCTAAATTCACTAATTAAAACTAAATCTGAGGATTGTCGGATTCTGTAATTATCATCATTTTAGGGATTTTTTATTATTATTTTAGGTGTCAAATTCGAAGAGGGTTATTGGGAATTTGCAATTATTAGTTGGGGTTGTTTTTTAATATAAACATTATATACGACTTGCAAGTTTTGGTGATTGAAGGGAGTTTGGGTGAATCTAGCTTCATATCTGATGTAAGTCCTGAATTTTTTTTACTTCAAGTTAGATGTTTGCGTTCAGGCTAGGTATATTCCTATTCTTCTCATAACCAGAACTCTATCCAAAAATTTTCCGCATAAGCATTTATTAGGTTGTTGAGCATCCTTAGTGGTAAAACCACCTAGTTCACTGACGGGAGTAGATTCATTATAACATTTTTCAAGCAACTTGGGGATGAACAGGCAACGACACCTTCATCATTCCCATGACGGGAGTACAAATTATGCTATCTCGCCTCCTTCATTAAATGCTTCTTATACCTCCTTGTAGTGCTCTTCATCATCCTCATTAAAGGACATCCTCTGAGACAATTATCATGGTGAATTTCTTGGTTCGGACAACCTTTGGAACATATCCTTTTATCACACAAATTACAGTGGCAGAAAACCACATCTCTTAGAGACACATTTGTTTTTGTATCCGTGTTTTTTCCTGCTTCATAAGCAAAGGCACCTTCTTCAAGACCCTGAGAGTGTAGCTCTGGGTGTGATAGAGCTTCTTGCGGGTTCGGAGAAGTTTTAGCCAACTCTTCTCTAGCTATCTTGTCACTTGGATTACCGCCAGAAACTTCAGTAGATCAACCCATGAGGTGGCAGAGACCCTCACCCTCGACCACTACTTATAAATGGCTCCACCACAGAGCTTTTCTCTCCCAGTGTTCAAATGTGTGCTTGTGATATTCATGGTTTGTAGTTTGCACGAACTCTTAGTAAAGATGAGTTTTCAGGAAAGTGTGTCGCATATTGATACTCTCGTCAACTCTTATGTTTTGATTATTTTTCTCGTCTTCTTGCAAGATTTTATTTTACCATACATTATATATTATGTCTTTTTACTCTTCAGACGGTAGAGTTTTTTCTATGGAAAATAGCAATATAATAAAAGGGTTCTGCTTTAATTTGTTGGAATTGAAACATTGAGTCAAAGAAACCTGTTTATTGAGTTTTCGCAGAATCCGGCAATCCGGAATTGAGATGGAGTTCGATACTTGTACAGTTGTACTGGTGTTCGTGCAACATAGATGGCGGTATAGTGTTCGGCGGTTTTGAGTTTCTTATCTTGTACAAGTACAGTCCTTTTGTATGGTCTTTTCTTTTATAAAGTTGGGATTTTACTAATGATAGAAGATTATGAGGTTGCTAATGAGGCTCGACCTTATAGAGACTAAGATGAAGCCTCTTACATTGCCAATACCCATTTAATCTAGCCTAAGGTCTATCTTTATAGAGGTAGGATGCCCTAAAAGGGATTCAAAAGATACATCCAGTTGCAAACTGCCCATCATAAAGAAGAGATCAGCTGGATAATTGCCTTCCCTAAGGAAATGCACAAAGATGATGTGCACGGCAGCACCTACCCTTAGAATCTAGGCCAAGCAGTTTGCATCGACCTAAGAACCTGCTGAAATATTTTGTACCAGTGTAGTAGACACCATAGACTCAACTTTAGCTACCAAACGGGTAAAATCCTACGTGAAAGCATCTCTGAAGATCTTTGAGTAATGCCATTATTACTGCAAGTAGGCTATTACAAATGCTATTGCTTGAAGCAAAACCCTACACAAATCCCCATTTGTATTTCTAATAACTTCCCCTTGTCCACAGCTACTTGGGTTGTCCAAGGCAGAGCCATCTGTGTTACGTTTGAAGCTTGTCGAGTGGCCTAGCCCATCTTGCAGTAACTGGAGCCTTAGGAGTAATTTTATGGTTTGAACGTTCAGGGCTGAAGATAAATTTGATCGGTAAATGAAGGAGATTACCGAGGATGAAATTTAAATTTCAGCTACTTAATCCATTTAAGACTTTGTTTAGATAACTGCTTCAGCTCTCATGCACCACCATAATTGGCCTTGTTTCTACTGAGCCAAACTCCCAGAGAACAAAGATGGTAGAAGCCCTGTAATGAGACCCATTTGACGGGTTCTACTTGCCAAAGAAAGCCTAGACTTGTGAAGGGATACAACAGAATGATGAGCAGCAGTGACACCCCAAGCAGCTCCAACGAATTGCTATACAATAGCAACAACCTCCCATCAACAAGAAGATGCTTCAGAGTTTCATAACCTCTGGTTTCACTGAACTTGCATCTTGTAACCAAAGTGATATTGAGAGATCAAACAACTGAATCCACTACCTTGGGCACAACTCCTCTTTTGGCTACTTAATAACTAATCTGACCCTCCTCGAAGCATCTTTGAAATCCTCTAGAAAGAACTTCCTCAATAACTATGAATAGCGACAGTGAAAGAGGATCTCCTTGCCTGTCCTCTCTTGTTTACTTAAAGAAGCCCTTGTATGCTGCACCCAGGATAACAGAAAGCTAAGGTGACTCCACACATTACTCAATTAAAGAGGCCCATCTATTAAAGAAGTCAAACTTTGCAAGAACCAGCTTTAGAAATCTCCAAATGACTATCAAATGCCTTAAAGATCCCTCTAGAGTTCAGTGGGAGTAATCAATCATTTTCCACTTCTTCCTTCACTTCCACAGGCATTTCATTATCAGAACTATAAGGCTTCTTCCCTTTGTCTTCTCCTTCACTTAGTTCTCCATTAGACTGAACATTTTTCTTAAGATTGCCGGACACATCTCCAGTTCTTCATCAATCTTCTCAGCAACAAATTCACCATCTTCAACAACAAACTATTAACTCCCCTCCTTCTCGGACACATCATCACAAGCAATGGCCTTGCTAGAACCCTCTCCCACTTTGAGAATAAACTACTCCATGGGATTGAAACAGATTTAGAAGCAAACATCTTATTTGCAGCTTGCACTCCATCTTCATTGATCACTATACCAGAGTTAGATCATCTTCTCTTAGGGAGATTCACCTCTCTAACCTTCTTCTCACCCTCCTTAATAGCAGGCTTCCTTTGAGCTTCAGTAACAACGGCAGTTTCAGCTAGGGTTCTCATTTAGGGGGTTCAAAATGTGGGTATACAAAAAATGAACCTAAAAGAAGTTCAATTATGTGGGAGATGGGACTTGAACCCATGTCTCATCTATCAAAATGCCTACTAAGAACCAGTTGGGGTCTTACATATTTATTTGAGGGGGTTCAAATATGTAACAACTGCGCTAAGTGATTTTTATTTTATTTTGATAAAAATCGCTGCATCAAAGAGAAGTTCCCGGCGGCCAGGACCCTTAGCCCCACAACTGGTTTCGGCACTATTTTTTGGGACCTTGGTGCAAGTATTTATAGCATGCCCCTGCTGAAAACAATGAGTACACTACCTACTTACTTTCTCATACACCACTTTCTGAAGAAAACTTCCTTCTTTAGGCGGATAAATCCAAATTTCCTGCAACAGGGGCTTGGAGAGACCGAGTTTGATATATTTGCCGTACTTTGTCGACCTAGGGTTGAATTAGTTTGATCTGGTTTCAAATACTTGCCCAGGATACTAGTAATGTTCTTCAATAACCCAGGGTTATAAAAGTTGAGCTTTAAACCAGAGTTTTACCAGACAGAAGCGAAAGGTGCATCCATCCTTCTTGGGATCAAACCCTAGAGACCACTAGAAGATATTATAAAAATAACTCTTGTTGTGAGAAGACTCATGAGTGCCTTCATCACATCATGCTCAGATTTCAACATCAGCATAACATGCCTAGTATCAATAAGCTCAATGATAGCCTCCCCCTGCTGACCTCACTGTCTCTTGATGTTGTTGCCAACATCGTCAAGAGAAGGTTTTCCAGCAGAAAACTTCATGAAAAGGGTGTTGGAGAAAGCAGCCTCAGATCTAGCAATGTTCTGAGAGAAAAAGAGATGGCTGGAAACCATCTTTGGCTGAGAAACGAGCATCCACGATGATCTCATCGAGTGCAGAGTTGCCTAAAATGAAGGTAAAAATTGCAACCACATGAACTGCCATCAAGAGAGAACCTTTTGTTTGATCGAGTAAGTAAAAGGCGTTTAACCATATACCTGGCTGACCTTTTATTGAAAGAAAATTTTGTATACTCCTATAAAGCCCTGAACCATCTTCAAATGAATTTTTCTTACAGAAAACACCTTTCATTCGATAAAGAACCTTATGTTTCTTTTCATTGGATTTTTGTTTTTGTGGTGGACAGAGATTGTTGTTTTATTTTTAAAGTTGGTTTCATTTTGTGGTTGGCCTGCCTGGATACAACTGAACATATATATTTATTCGGGAGTTTCGGTTGGCTATTAGATGTATGCAGACTTGATGGATCATCTATGCTTTCTTTGTCCTTTTGTTCGCTAAGTTATATTGAAACATTGATGAGCTCTAATCACTATTCTCCCCTGGCACCTAGATACTACTGCTTAGTGCTTTTCATCCTTACATCGGGGTCTTCGACGGGAAAGTCTGCCAAAATGCTTCCCAGCAGCTAGGTGCTTTATATCTCTCTTGCTTTAGTCTTCAATGCCCCATTACTCAGCCCTTTAGGTCACTGGAATTATATATGCCATTCCCTAAAATCCTTACTATGGAAAATACTTTAGGTGAAAGATCTATAATTTTTCAATTTTCATGATCCCTTTAGTGTGATATTAAAACTTTCTGATACAATAAGTTTATTTAGTATTACGTTTTGATTTTATATTTTGGTTATTCTGAATAGAGAAACTTAAAAATAACTGCAGATTGAGGAGAAAAAAACGAGAAGCTGTAAATGTTTTGTTCAGTTATTCCTGTGAATTTTACTTTTAAGTTATTTATGTCTCTTTTGGTATTCCTTTGTTATTTTTTCTTTCAAAATAGCTATGCATGGTCTTTGAGTGTATTTATATCGTGTTTTTCTTTTTTACCTGATTGGTTTGACAATTAAGTTCTGAAAGCATACTGAGATAGTTTGTTACCAAAGCTTCTGGGGAGAAGCAGGAAGAATCCTCCAAACAACTTTAAAGATGTCAATGGCAAATGATGATAATACACCATCTCTCTCGCAGGTAGGTTTTTTCCTTATTTTTTCTTATAGAAAAAGAAGAAGCACAAATCATATTAATATGCACCAATGCTTAAAATTTTGTTGTGATGTACGTTCGAATTTAAGACTACTCAAATATGAATCTTTGTCAATTTTGTATGGGGATTATGTTTTGTATAAGAATGTTAGAAACTAAAAATTGGAAATATTGTAAGGGTAGAGTACTCCAAAAGAGTAATAGCAGATGAAGAAAAAAAGAAAATAGCAACCCGAAACAGTAAAATGAAAAAAGTTGAAGCTTACTGTTAAAAATTGCATGCATCCACGGGTAGCAATGGTCAAGAATTTCCAGTATGCAACATAGAAAAGTACTTCTCACAGACCAATTCTCAATTCTCGAAATCCCCTTTCATCAACTTGCGATCTCATATTGACCACACTTAAACCCACACAACAACATTATTACCTCTAGCACATCAAGGTTATATACAGAGAGCACACTCTCCACTGGAGGCCCTCGAATTCATGATTTTGATTATATCGATAACTTGACATTGAAAAATGGGTATGGTTCATGAGTTCATGCTTTTTTTATCTCTGATGTTCCTAGTAGGGATGTTTGGTTGTGTATATAATCCTTTGTCCACTTCTTTTGTTGTTTTTTATTATAGATGTCATCCAATATCTTTGGGGACCTTCTCGACTCTATAATTGTAGATGTTTCATCAGAATGCCACCGAATTGCTAGGCTGGGACTTGATCGTAATTTGGAAGAGGAGGAAGAAGAGTTGAGGCTGTCCACACAAGCACGGGCAAGAGTAGCTGACCCTAGTAACAATGGGGAAACTAATACTAAGTCTGTTGTTGACATTTTTGGTCAGACTCCTCCTGCAGTTGCAAGTGAAATATTTGAATGCATGAACTGTGGACGCTCAACTGTGGCAGGAAGATTCGCTCCTCATTTGGAGAAATGCATGGGGAAGGTTAGCTTTCTGATCTCTTAGTTTCTTCAACACTGCTACTTTTAGCGTTGCCTAAAATGACAAACAAAAATGTTGTTCAGCAGCCGTAGCTCAACATAAACTATCAAAATTCATTGGGTTCTGCATTTGTTTTCAGGTACGGAAAGCTCGTTTGAAGGCAACAAGAAGTAGCACAGCTTCACAGAACCGATATTCACGAGAAAGCCCTGTTTCCACATACTCTCCGTACTCTAGTTCCAATCGAATTGCAAATGGAGGAACACCAGTTTCAGGAGAGGACTATCGTGATGGTTCTTTTGAAGAGTTGTGAATTTTGATTAAATTATGTTGTAAATACATGGTCCTTATTGAAACTTATGCTTAAAGAATCAAAATAGTTTTTCTTCGCTATACAATAAACAAAGAAATTAGCAGCACTGCCATGGTATTTCTGAACGTTTCTTGTTTTGGCTGTTAAAAGCCCCATATTCCATTTTTCGGTTTGTACACAATGCCTTGGGACTTGAACTCGTTCGAGTTACATTGAAAATATTTTCCTTCAAAATGTTCTCACAGCACAGGTCTATTAGGTAAAACATAATTTGATATGCTTGGTAGTTTAAAAATTATTCTCCCTTGGAGCAGCATGTACAAATTAGCAAGGGTTAATCAACTTTTAGACCCTAAATTACCACAAATTGGTTTAAGTTTTTGACCCTAAAACACCCGGGCTGTTACTTTTGTTAAAGGTCAAAAACACCCGGGTTGTTACTT
This sequence comes from Kingdonia uniflora, assembly GCA_014058105.1. Taxonomy (NCBI): domain Eukaryota; kingdom Viridiplantae; phylum Streptophyta; class Magnoliopsida; order Ranunculales; family Circaeasteraceae; genus Kingdonia; species Kingdonia uniflora. Next base: position 1,353,053 of record JACGCM010000004.1, read on the forward strand.
TTGTTAAAATACTAAAATTACTTTTTGATACTTTTGTTAAAATACTAAAATTACTTTTTGATTATGTTTTAAGTTTTAAGATTCAAGTTTTAATTAGAATACGTTTTAATTAGTTATCCAGTTGAAATATCCATGTGGATACTAAGAAAATCTAAGTGGGGAAACTTCTTCCTTCTCCGCCATTAAAGCTCTGAAACTAAAGTAATACAAAAATTACGAAACAAAACAGAAATTAAAACTAAATTAAAATAGAAATCCATTAACAACATCATCATCAACAACAACCAGCATCATCACAAAAAACCCCTAAAAACTTCAAACCCTCAAAACCTTGGCTTTCATCTTCCAAAAATCATCATCATCACCTTCCAAAGTCATCATCATCACATTCACCTTCCAAAATCATCATCATCAACAACAACCAACATAATCACAAAAAACCTCCAAAAAGAAACCCCCAAAAAATTTCAACAAACTCAAAAACTTGTGCTTTCAAAACTTCAAACCCTAAAAAACTTGGCTTTCATCTTCCAAAAATCATCATCATCACCTTCCAAAATAATTATCATCATCTTCTAAAACTAAAAATTTAAGTCTTCTAAGAGATTCATACTCATTTTTTCATATCCGAAGAACATTAAAACACTTTTTACTTGTAATACTAACTAATTCACTACAAAGTGAAAATCTCGTGATGGTGACTGTTTTGCTCTTACTCTTAAAAGGATGAGATTGTTTTGAAACCCTTGAGATTAAGATATAAGGGTTTGGAGGGAGAATTGAATTGTGGACTCTATTTTAGAGTGATCGATGAAACCATCAAACCTCGCTTCTCCACCTTCGTCGCTCTCGTTGATAATGATGACGATCGTTTCTTCATCTCTCTTTTCTATGTGTGTGTGTGTGCGTGCGTTTAAGGTGATGATGATAATGATGTTAGAATTACAACGTGACATTATGATATCGTAATTACAACGTGGCATTAGGATATAATCATATATGGCAGAGCTAGGAGTATTTATGGTACTTCATATTATTTTCATATCGGAGATAGACTTCCACGGTGTTTTAGGTTTTAGGGTCCAAAAACTAAAAATGTCAATCATATGGGGTTAGACCAATTTCATGATCATTATGTAGGGTTAGGGTTACTCACAGGTCGGGTCGGCCAGGGTTCTGTCCTGGGCCAGATCCGAATCGGCCTAACCGGGTTATATATTTATGAACCCGGACTCAAGCTGGACAAAGTCAGGTCGGGCCGGACCCTAACTCAATTTTTTTTATTAAACTAAAAAAATTTCTTAAAAAAAGCCCAAAATTTCATAACTCGGGTCCACACGCAAAAAGTCCTCAGTTCGAGGCTGGGCAGCAACATTTTTTTTCGTGCCAAAACTTCAACAAATATCATCAGACAAATCTTCATAGGAATTGGAAATCACTAAATATACCAAACAAATCTTCATAGTAAAACTCACTTCACCTCCAAACAAAGAAACCCTTATAAAGAGCGATTCATACTCAAGCGATTCTCACATCTCTACAACTCCTCCAAGAGAAGAACACCAATCTCCTCCTCCCATCGAACCCTACATTCCTTGCTCTCCTCATCACTTACAAATCTACTAGATCCACCAAAAAACTCAATTCCTCTCGCATTAATCCCAATTTTAACCCCAACCCCAAACCCCTCAAATCCAACCCAAAACCAAAGCCCCTCAAATCGGAACCCAATATTGAATCGAAACCCAAGATTGAATCATTTGAAGAACCCCAAAATCATAACCCTATCCCTTCCCCAGAATATTCGTCATTAATTTCTAGTTTATCGACACAAATCAACCACCCCTATCATTCGAGGGAAACCCTTCCTGCAAATTTAAATTTGCTTTCAAATAAGCCCAAATTCTTCTCGAGAAGCCACAGAAAGCAATCCGAATTGTGATGATGTCGAAGGTGTGGGAGTTTTTTATGATTCGATTGCTCCAAAGATGAGTTTTAAATGTGTCAATGGTGGGGAAGCTTAAGAGTGGAGGCGATGAGAGAGATGAGATGTGAAAGAGACTGAGAGAGGATTGAGGAATCATCGAATCGATACTAACCTAATTTAGAGCACTTGCAGCAGGGTGTGGGTTTGAGTTGGGTTTGCAAACCCAAACTCAAACTCACACTTTGAGCATCCCAACAGGGTGTTAGTGGGTGTGAGTTCTCTTACGTGGCGTTACAGTAACTCAACCGAGTGTAAAGAGCTCACAAAAAAAAAATGAGTTTGGCGGTGTTTGGATTATCGCCGTGTTTAATTTTTATTTTATTTTTTTTTATTGATGTGTGAGAGAGATGAATAGTTATGCGGACAAAGGAATACCACGCGGACAAAATAAAAAAAAATCAAACTCAACTCAAACTCACTGCTGGAAGAGAATGGGTGTGGGTTGGGTTTTTTGTGGGCCCCTGTCAGAGCTCACACCCAAAGTCATACTTGCTACTAGAGATGCTCTTAGAGAACATCAAATCCGGTTCAGTTCGGGTTTGGTCAGTTATCATAAACCTAAATCGAATCCGATCCGATAATAACTAGGTCTACAAAAATGAAATCAAAACCGAATCGGTTGTTACTCAAACCTAGACTGGGCCGGCCTGCTCGAGTCGGTCCGGATCAGGTTCTCGAGTTTTTGGGTTCGGTGTACAACCCTATGTAGGGTTTAAAAGCTAATTAACCCAATCAACAATGTATAACTGGAAAATGTTATAACCCAGGTCCAAGACCATGTTAGAAAGGTTTGGAAACCCGTATGTGGAAGCCCAATAGGGCTAGTTAGTTATTAGTTAGGGTAGTTATTAGTTGAAAAGAGGCACCCCTTGAGGGTTATAAATTATAAATATGTAATAGATGGGACCCTTATGTCCTAACGTTCATTAATTGAAAACTTGATTTCCTCTCCTCTCCTCTTTTTTCAAACTTTATTTCCTCTCCTTTCCTCTTTTTTCAAACTTCATTTCCTCTCTCCACTGATTTAGGGGTGTTTGGTTTTTGGCTTACTGCTTACTGAAGTACTTAATAGGGGTATTAAATATTTCAAGTGGTGTTTATTTTTTGTCCTACGTACTAGCTAATAAGTAGTTGCCAGTAAGCCAAAACTAGTAAGCTGTTTTTGACTAGCTTACTAGTCATTCATCACTTCTCTTTAATTTTCTCCTTATATGACCCGCGAAAAATCAGTTATTTGACAAAAGATCTGCAGAAAATCTCAACAAAGATTGTTTTCTCTTTTCTCTTTCTCTCTCTCTCTCCATCTCTGTACTCCATATTCCTCACGATGATCTCCAATTTGCAAGTTCGAAAACTCTCTCTTTCTCAACTCACTCGCAAACAAACATCCATCTATTCTAAAAATTATTTGGATTTAGAAATATGTATGTGTGATGGTAAAGGTGGTGGTGGTACTAATTCAAGGTATTTTGTTTATAGCGTAATGTTGCAACTTGTGCTATTTTATTAACAATGGTATTTAAGTTATCTATTAGCATTCAACACTTTTTGAAAATAAAACACTATAACATTCAACACTTCAAAACATTCAGCAATCAACACTTCATATCATTTAGCAGGCAATAGTCAACACTGTGTTCAGCATTCAACAAAAACAAACTTCTCCTATCTTAGTAAAACTCTCAACTTTCTATAATTTTTAGACCAAACCTCATGCAAAATGGTCCCTAAACAAGGGACCTACATTTTTATAGACAACCTTATTTTTTCTACCCTTTTTTTTTTTACTCTGTGTGATTTTAGGAAACCAAAATGATGAGTTTCTCACCAAAAAAACCAAAATCGAAGTCGAGGGCGTTGAAACCACGACTCCAGCAACCCATTTTTGCCTTTAGGAACACAAAAACCTCGCCCTAAAGTAAACTCCCTAAAGTGGAATGAGGAGAAACACCGGACACCCCACCGACTCAAACGTCGACAGTGTCAGTGTTGTCTCCTCGCCGTTAAAAAATATCGATTGAAATCGAAATCCACCAGTACCACTAAATGATCGCACCGACCCTACAATAAAACCCCGAAATTTGGTCTCAAACCAACGCTGAAAACTGTGTCAATCAACACCGATTTCAGATGATTTTTTGCGGTTTTGCTCGTATTGTTTCAGAGGAGAAACATTGATTCGCACCACATGAGATCATACCCATACCCTTAACTGCCACTGATTATCAAAACAAAAGAACAATTTTTTTCCAAAACCCGACACATACTGACACGTCTCATTTTCTTATAAAATTGTTTTTAATTTATGAAAAAAAAAATGTGGCAGAACATGTGGCATCGACAGTTTGGCCCGAAATTTTGAATTTTTTTTTCAAATTTCTTTTAAAACAAAAGAATAAGTGCCATGACAATGACCTCACAAGGGCACACATGTGCCCCATGACATCAACATGATGTTAAGTGCATATAAGAACACATCATGTGCAATGATGTGCACATGGGTAAGTGGACACATGTACAATGCATTAGGCATATGTACATTAAATTAAATGTCGTATGTGACCAAAAATATAACATTCGCACGACCAAAAATAAAATAAAATAAAAATCAACAATGGTTAACCTGACCCAGAGATGATTTTGACTTCGACATAGAACAAACTTAGACCGGTTCTAATGGACCAAGAACGAGCCTTTAGGCTCACGACCGATCCACATACAATCATTTTCAGCGAAAACTCATAGAAAATTCGTAGAAAATGTCGTAAAATCGTGAAAAAAAAATGGTAGAAAAATCGTGGAACCTTATACTATATAATATATTTGACCCCTATTTTATAAAATTAATGATTATTATTCTATGCATATTTTAAAAATTAGCTTATTTATATTCCAAAATTAAATATACTATTGCATGTTAAATTATATATAGTATTAGATATATACTATAAGAGCATGTTAGTACTATCTATAAGATATTTTCCTCTATACATTAGTGGTTTATGCATGCTTAGGAATTAACCCATAGCTTAAGGGAATAAAAGTAAGGGAAACAAATAAACAATGCACAACATATATCACTATGAGTCACCAGGTCTGTAGAAAATCCTGGATGCTTGAAAGCATTAACAACTTTCAAATTGATGATAGATTTTTATCACCTTAATGATATATTGGAAATGTACTAAAGATACATTTACTATAGTATACGTATCACTTTCCCTGAATTTTTATCAAACAAGAAATTAGATACTGTACTCATCACAATTGTTTATTATAGAAATAGATGGTTCCAAAGATCTGTGTATCACGAGAAGGCTTTAACTTTGGATTCTCCAGGAAGCTACGACCAGAGATCGTCGCTATGTTGAGGACATTGGACTTTTGACGGTTACAGATCCTCAAGCGATCTAGATGAGATACCTACAGGTTATATTGATACAACATGACATCAATCAGGACTATATCCCATTCATGGGACATGTTATGGATGCATCAACTATCTGATGCCCATCACAGTTTATCATACTCCCACAATCGATAACCTGAAGAAGAAATTCTTTGATAACCTTTGATGGAGTGACTCCTATCCGTAATCATTGACACGATAGCATAGGCGAGCCATCGATGTGGTCTCCCAAGACCCCAATCGTATCACATCTAGTTTGTCGCTGCACTGATTATGGCAAATGGTACCCATAGACCCTGATCTGGAAGATCAACATGTACATCTTCAACCGCACTCAAATCCCTGATAATTTTGAGATAAAAGGTTTGTTCCTATGCAAACCATCAGAGGTCCTAGGTTTCCATAGATAGGCCTAGATCATCATTATAGTAGATGATTAGGTCATTTTCATGTTTTAAGTACATATGATGTACATTATTGTATTTCCCTTTTCTCTATCTGTGTAATAGTTTAGATTAAATTAATATATCTTCTGATTAACAAAAAATCCTGAGGAATTTTGGTTATTAGTCTAAGTAGTAATCATATATAAACCATTGATGGATCTATATGTTTTTCATGCTACTATCAACAATTCAGGAGAACCATGTCTTATAGACAGTGGTACTACCCATTCAATATTATGAAATAATGAATATTTTACAAACTTGACCTTATAAGGCTCTAATATCGACACTATTGCTGGTACAACTAGTTTGATAAAGGGATCATGTGAAGCTTGCATCATGCTCCTCACATGCACGATATTGCACATCGAGAAAGTCTTATACTTTAGTAAGTCTACAAGGCACTTACTCAGTTTCAAAAAATCTGGCATAATGGAAATCATATTGAAACTCACGAGTCAGGAGAAGAAAATTTTCCTCACATCACTTCTATTAGAGATGGTCAAAGATATGTATTGGAACGACTGCCTAGTTTATTCATTGGTTATTTACCAGACATACATACGCATCATTGAATCTCATGCAATTACTAATTTCGGGATTAGTAATGAGAACATATATCATACCTGACATGATCGCTTGGGACATTCTGGAACAACAATAATGCGCTGAATTGTTAATAACTTAATTGGACACTCATTAAGAGGTCGTAAGATCCATTTGTCCAAAGAAACCCCATGCATTTCATGTTCACAAGGGAAGCTTGTAACTAGACCTTCAATAACCAAAGTAGGAACAAAATCACCAACTTCCCTTCAACATATTAAAGGTGATATCTACAGACCAATCCACCCTGCGAGTGGACCATTCCATTACTTTATGGTTTTAATTGATGTATCATGTCGTTAGTCACATGTATGCTTATTATCATCTAGGAAGAATGCATTTGAAAGATTACTAGCACAACTAATAGACATGGGAGCACACTTTCCAGATTTCCCTATTAAGTCTATACGATTGGATGGTGTAGGAGAATTTACTTCTCGGACATTCAATCAGTATTGTACGTCAATGGGAATAGACCTTGAACATTTAGTTTCCCACATACATATACAAAATGGTTTTGCAGAGTCATTAATCAAGCGATTACAGATAATCGCCAGACCTCTATTGATGAAATTTTAACTATCGGTCTCTGTTTGGGGTCATTCAATTTTGCATGCAGTAAACCTCATTCGATTAAGACCAATAGCTTAGCATCAATATTTACCAATACAATTGGTGACTAGGCATGAACCTAATTTCTTTTATTTACGCACATTTAGATGCAGTACATGTTCCTATTGCACTACCTCAAAGAACAAAAATGGGTCCCCAACGACGCCTAAGAGTATACGTAAGTTATGATTCACCATCAATTATTCGATTTTTGGAACCTACTGCGGGCGATACGTTTACTGCACGTTTTGTAGATTGTCACTTTGATGAGACAGTTTTTCCGTCGTTAGGGGATACTACGACAAAAGTGCGGCGCGATGTTCAAGATGTTGAAATCTCATGGAATATACCATAACTCTTTCATCTAGATCTATTAAACTCCCAAAGTGGCATAGAGGTTTCTAAGCTACTACACTTACACAGAATAATACTTGAACTACCCGATGCGTTTAATGATGCATCCAAAGTAATAAAGTCTCACGTAACCTCTTTGGTGTTGGGTTAGTGGTTTGGGACCACCTCTTGGAGAGAGCGGTCACGAGTTCAAAGCCCAACACCGGGGGGTCATCCGCCAAGATTTATCTCGACTTAAAAGGGAGCGTACAAATTGCGGAGCTATCGTGGTGAGTCCTGAGAGACTAGTTAGGAGAATGGTAAAAAATGATGAACCCGACGAACTTCCAAATTCCAAAAAAAAAGTCTCACGTACCTGCTAGGAATGTACCAACGCGTGTTGAGATACCAATAACGGTATATATACCCATTCCAGCAAATAAATCACAGGTTAAACGTAGACGTGGTACCTAATAAGCGATAAAAGGCTTTTACTGGACGTTTACCAAAATATGCCAAAGGATCGCAAACTGATGGTGTGGTCGAAGTCACAGAAGGACTAAAACCATCGAATTATGGTGTAGTCAGCGTTAAGAGATAATGCAGAATACCAACAACAAATATCTAGGCACCTGTAGCTACCAAATCAGTTGTACCTGTCGAGAATACATATTAAGAATTAGCCCGAATCGAGGTAAATGTGCATACGTAGATAACCTAAAGGTTTCCACTTTATGTATGCGAGAAGGAGAACAACTTGATCAAACAAAAGTAGTTGCCGACAATAAATTAACATATACAGTCACGCTCACCATTTTGGACAAGGATCCTGATCCAAAAACCGTTACTAAATGTCAGTAACGACAGGATTGGCCGTCTTGGGAATTAACGATCAAAGCAGAGTTGGACATTTTTGCAAAGAAAAAGGTATTTTGACGAATAGTCTAGTTGGATGATTCCACAAAACCAGTTGGATATAAATGGGTATTCATAGGGGCGAAGCTAGGGGAGACTAGTGGGATCATTTGACCTCACTGAATTTGCCAAAAACTACTTGCCAGATAGCTAAAAATGATACATATATGTATAATTTGTATATATTTTACCCCACTCAGTTTTAATCATATAATTGTTATTTGTCTAGTGGACAAGAATGTTGGTTTTGACTACCTAAACAAGGGATCAAGTCCCCACAACCTCATTTTTATATTTTCTGATAAGATTTTTTTTTTACTTGGCATGAGTTCTAATATAAGCGTTACTAAGTCTAAAATACCCTAATATGCTTCATAATTTTTTGTTCTCGGGGGCGATGCCCCCGAGCCCCCTCATTTTTTTTAACCCCAGTAGACTCATGTCCTGGCTTCGCCCCTATTCATACATAAATGTAATGAATCCGGGGATATACTAAGGTATTTAGTTGCACAAGGATTCTCTTGAAGACCAGGAATCGATTACGAGGAAACCAATAACCCCGTGATGGATGCGATCAGTTTCTGTTATTTAGTTTGTCAGTCAGATAAGGACTAGACACACATCTAATGGATGTGATTACAACATACCTATACGGTAAGCTGGATACATGCATACACATGAAAATTCCCGAGGGATATCCTTTACCTAAGCATATCAAACCAGGGGATAGGAAAAAATATGTACTGATAGTACATAAATCATTATACGGACTCAAGCAATTTCGACTCATGTAACATAATCGGTTCACTGAGCATTTAAGATATTGTGAATTCACCAATGATCTGATTGCCCAACGTGTGTTTATCAAAAAGACAAATACAAGATTTGTTATTATCACAGTATATATAGACGACCTGATTCTCATCGGAATTCAGGGGCAAATGAAGGGCATTGCCGCCTACTTAAAAGAGGGAGTTCGAGATGAAAGATCTAGATAAAACCAAGTTATATTTTGGATTACATATAGAACAAGTACCTAGCGCCATGCTAATTTATCAAACAACGTACACCAAGAAACTTCTATAACGATTTCGTATGGATGAATGTCATCCACTACCAACACTAATGATTTCAAGGTCTCTAGACATCAAGTCTGACCCATTTCGTCCTCTAGATGAGGGTGAAGAACTCATGTGACCTTAAATCTCTAACCTAGGAGCCATATGAGCATTACTATACCTGGCTGGGTATACAAGGCCAAACATTTCTTTTGCAGTAAATTTGTTAGCGTGATACAGTTCTGCCCCTACACAAAGACATTAAAATAGCATAAAGTACCTATTTCGTTACCTACACATTTTGACTCTTATACTCAAAGAAGTCAAGTACCAAGTTGATTGGGTACGTAAACGCTGGCTATCTCTCAGGCCCATACAAAGTTTGATCACAGACAAGATACATATTCATGATGAACGATGCAGAGATATCATAGAGATCAGTGAAGCAGACGATGGTGGTAACATCTTTTAACCATTCTTAGATCCTAGCACTGCATGAGGATAAAAGAGAAGCTGTCTGGCTCAGAGCACCTATTAACCACATTGACACATGTTGCGGTAAAGTCAATCGGAAGCTCACCTACAATAATCTTTGAATACAACTTTGCCTGTATCCAACAACTCAGAGTTAGATTCATCAAAAGAGATTATATGAAGTATATCTCGCCAAAGTTTTTCCACACACGAACTACAAGAGACTGGAGTAGTTGACATTCATGTTCACTCGATGGAAAATCTAGCTGACTTGTTCACCAATGCATTAACAAGAGGACCTTTCAGAAAGATATGGGATGAAAGGACTTAGCAGATTGAAAGCGTCAGGGGGAGACTCTTCATCAGGGGGAGATTCTCCATAGTACTCAAAAACTAAAGCGCGTTGTACTCTTTTCACCTTCGTAGTGGTTTTTGGCCTACTAGAGGTTTTTCCATGCAAATTTTTTAACGAGGCAACACTAAGCGTGTCTCCTACTATCTTGAAAAAATGGTTGTATTTTTTTCTATCCAAGGTTTCCCCCTTTGGGTTTCCTGGTTAGGTTTTGAATAGAGCAAACTACTTCAAGGATATGCGGACACCCAAAATGGGGAGTGTTATAACCCGGGTCCAAGCCCAAGTTAGAAGGGTTTGGAGGCTCAATAGGGCAAGTTAGTTATTAGTTAGGGTAGTTATTAGTTAAAGAAATGCACTCCTTCAGGGGTTATAAATATGTAATAGAAGGGACCTTTGTGTCCTAACGTTTATTAATTGAAAACTCTCTGTTCATCTCCTCCCCTCTTTTCTCTCCCTCTCTCCATTGAGTTATATTGGTCCCAACAGAAAATGCAAATCAAACAACTTTTATTTTTTGTATGAAACTATTTATAAGAGAAATGTAATATTTCCAAGTAATCAAAGCACCCCTACCGAAAAGGCGAAAACACCAATTAAATTTAAAATAATTCCCCCCACCCAATGTAATTCCGCGAGCCAAACACAACCTAAGTAATCCACAATCAAATTGAGATTAACCTAAACGAAGAAATGAAATGAAGAACAAACACAATTGGTGGGAGAATTTTTCTTTTGGAGCTTCAATTACTCAATGATTTGATTCCAATTGAATTACTCTCAAAACCCCAAGTCTCTCTTACAAAAACTTGGATTGATATAAAATAATTTTACCTTTTCTAGCCTTGCCCCTTTATGAGGGTTACAAGTTTCTAGTTATAAGATATGACCATTATGCCCTTGAAACGCATACAATATTGAAGGGATACGATAGTCGTTCGAACGACTGACCAAATTAAGCCTAAAAAAGGCCTCAACATGAATTGGTCTTCTGGAACTCCAGTTCGTTCGAACGACTTCAATGTCGTTCAAATGACTTCCCTATTTTTACCTGAAAATTACCTCAGCTTGAAATGGTCTTTTGGGAACTCCAGTTTCGTTCAAACGACTCCAAGTATTGTTCGAACGACTTTGCCTATTTTTGCCTGAACAGACTCAACTCAAATTGGTCGAATAGAGTAAGCTCGAATAAACTCTTATGAGAACTTCAGGTCGAATAAACTCAGCTCGAATAGACTCTTCTGGAAACTCTAGGTCGTATAGACTCAGTTCGAATTCGTCGACTAGACTCAGCTGAAGTTGGTATTTTGGGAACTTTTAGGTCGTTCCTTTCATAACTCGTTCGAACGAACCTTGGAGTCGTTCGAACGAGTTGGCACCTTTTGAAGGGGTTCGATCTTCAGATCCTCCTAGATCACTAAGCAAAGAAATGCTCTAGCTTATGCCTTACTCAATTAGAGACACTTAGAACTTAAAGAACCTCTCCACGAGTTTGTCTAGCTCAAGGCATTACCGGGGGTGTGAAAAATACTAGATGGACCTCTTCTTAGCAGCAGTTTTTTTTTTTAACCACCAGCAGCAGCACTAGGCACTGTTGGAGACACTCTAACTCCCCCCAAACTAAATACTCTGTGAACCTAAACAAAACTAAAGAATAAAGAACAGAGGAGGCGCCGAGGCGTTCTCAATTACAACATCTCCTTCTCTTCTCCTTCTTCTTCTTCAACTCCACAAAGATGCCAAAGTCCAAGCAAAACAGATCAGGTAACAATCCCTCTTAAACCCTAAACCCCAAACCCCAAATCACTAATCTCACTTGTATTTTATTATTTTATTAATTTGGCTCTGGGTTTTGGATTCTAGACTTTGTAAAAGTAAAACTCCAATTAATTTTCTTAATTTATATGCAGTGACATTGTCGAAGACCAAGAAGAAGGGAAGAGAGCACAAGGAAACTATTGTGAACTCGATACGGGATGCGATAGAGAACTATAACTCTGTCTATGTTTTCTCATTTGAGAATATGAGAAACCTTAAGTTCAAAGAGTTTAGGGAGCAGCTCAATTCTTCAAGCAGGTAAATTAATGTTAATGTTATGTTTTCTAGACTTGTAAATACGATATCGCAACTTATGTTCCCCATATGATCAAAAATGATTCTTGGCGCTTAATTTTTTTTATATTTGATAAAGATTCCCAACTAGAATGATGCATCATTAGACTCACAAGCATCCCAACTAGGTTGTCACCCAAGAGAGACTCAATCATATGCATATCAGTCCACACCAAGGAGAACAAAGAAGACTAGAGTACAATCCTAAAGGTCTCGGTGAGCCTCTTCAACCACCAGTATGAACTCCGGTTACCCAATTGACCTTAGCTCTGACCCAAGAGGGAGATTAGCTACTTTTTTAGACAGAGAATCAGCAGAGAATTTGGCTTCTTTCCAGATCGTAGAAAAACAGATGCTCTCTGCAATATAAGACAAATTTCCACTGAGCTTTAATGGCCCAAGGCAGATCCATGGTTTGAAATGCCATAACAGTAGCTTCCGAGTCGGACTCCACCCAGTTATTCTTCCACCCCATCTCGATGGCCTTGGACACCACGCAAGCGATTACCTGGTATTTAACTTTGAAATTCGTGTCGTGCCAATTGATTTAGCTAAGGTGCCAAGAACGGCTCACGCGTCGCTTGTAAAGATAGCTTCGACTCCAGAAAAACCCCTGGGTTGCATCTTGAACAACTATCCGTGTTCACTTTCACTTCTCTAGTATGAAGTAGCTGCCAAAATAAGATTGAAGCCTCATTTGAGGCCTGTGTTCACAGTTCATATTTCACCTGGATTTTAGATAGGGTTTTCAGCTCCACAATTTTATTAAATACACATTTTGTGCTAAGGATGGCAGGATTTTTAATGTTCTCAGTCACTTTCCCTGTATAATCTGCAAAGAAACCTTTGAGATTTATGGATGAGTTTATTCCTTGTTTCCCAAATGACTTGAGTAACTCTCAGCACTGCAGCAATTTAGAGCTCTTTAAAGAAGGGGTTGTAACCTGCAACGAACTTGAGCATTTCATGCTCTGAGAGTTATCAAGTTCTATTATTAGCTTGAAGCAGGAATTGATTAACATCATCAGGAACATTTCACCCAGAATGGTTAATAAAATCAGCCAACTTTGCTCTGAGAATTTTCCAAGTTCTATTATTAGATTCACCAACCATAACCATCCCCTAAAACCTATTTCATGCCCACCCCGAGCCAATTCCGGTTCCAGATGCCTGATTCAGCCATGTAGTCGTTTTGTTACCACACACAGAAACTGCCACGTCAGCTGGTCCTTCTAACCATAAATTATAGGTGTCCTATTTATAAGGGCATCACATCCCAGATCCATTACTTCAACAAAAACCTAAAAACAATGTAAACAAAATGATGATTAGCAACTTCTGTTGTCGATTTTTACATACTGCCCCCCTAAGATCCCCAAACCTAAACCCCCATCTCTGATCTGCTGGCTCCCTCACCCATTGTGGTGAGTATTTCAAATGCACCAAAAAGAGCCTGACTCCCTATCTCATTAATCGATTTCCTCATACCTCCTCTAATTTTCCAAAACCTTACCCTCATCTTTGGTCTGTAACTCCATATCCAATGCTGGTGAATCTGTTGAAAGCACAAAGAAAAGTGTAGTTGTTCGCGAGAAGAGCTTTGGGATCTACATTCCGTTCAAGAGGGTGAAGAACATCTTTGACCCTAAGATGGTACATTCCGTTTGAAGCACATCAACTCGACCCCAAAAGGGTTGAGGATTCCTATAAGAAACAAAGCAAGTTCCTAGACAAACTTTATATTTAAAAGAGCTTTATATTGAAAGAGCTGGTCTAGGAATCTGCTCTGTTTCTTATAGGAATCCTCGATCCTTTTGGGGTCAAGTTGATGTGCTTCAAACAAAATGTAAATATCAGCTTTAGGGTCAAAGACGTTCTTCACCCTATTGAACGGAATGTAGATCCCAAAGCTCTTTTTGCGAACAACTTGATTTTTCTTCGTGTTTTCGGTAGTCTCACAACCATTGGAGGGAGAGTTATAAACCAAAGATGAGGGTTTAGGTTTTGGAAAATTAGAGGAGGTAGGAGGGAATCGATAAATGAGGGAGTCAGGCTCTTCTTGGTTCTTTCGAAAAACTCATCACCATGGGAGAGGGAGCCGATCAGAGATGGGGGTTTAAGTTTGGGGAACTTAGAGGAGGAGGTGGTAGGTGGAAATCGACAACCGAGGCTGTTAATTATCATTTTGTTTCCATTTTTAAGGTTTTCGGTGAAGTGATGGATCTGGGATGCGATGTCTTTTATAAATATGACACCTACTGATTAGGGTTAGAAAGATAAGTTGATGTGGCAATTTTTGTGTGGTAAAAAAACGACCACATGGCCAGATCTGGCCTCTTGAACCGGATCTGGGTCAGGGTGGGCAGGAAATGGGTTTTTATCTATGTAACATGGACACTCAATATTCCAAAAAAAATCCGTGTCCAAACGTGTCGGACACACCGACACTCGTGTCGACACTCCAACGGACACTTCTTCCTTAGATCATAACCTTTTTGACATAGCTTTTAGAAAGTTTTCAATTCTTATACATGTTATTCAACCATACTACTAATCTTTGTTTTTTGTTTGTTATTAGTTGTAAATTAACCCATAAGTTAATATAACCCATAAGTATTGGGACTTGTTTGTTATTATTCGTAAAAATATGTCGTAAATTAACCCATAAGTGTGTTAGATAGGTTAAATAACCAACATAAGCATAGTAGAAAATAAGAAATAAATTTTTTACAGCCGTGTCCCCGTTTTTATATATTTTTGGGTCGCCGTGTCCGACACCCCGTACCCGTGTCCGACACCGACACCCGTATCCGTGTCGTTGTTACCTAGGTTTTTATTTAATTTGTATACGTGTAGACCACGTTCTATTATTAGTTTATAGGAGCAATTCTATACCAAGCCTCTCTCCAAAAGTCAATCTGCTTACCATGCCCAAATAGCCAACTACAACCTGCAGTTTAGATGAGGCCCATTTAATACCACCCCAAATGAATGAAGATTTATAGTAAGAAATGAAATCTCCATCCACAGTCTTAAACTTGTTGGCAAGGAAATTAGCGCGGTCCCCATCCAGTTGCAGGAAGTTCCAGACTAGCTTACTCAACATACAAGATTAATATCCTTAAGCTTTCTAATCCTAAAACCCCTCCTAGAAGCGCATACAAACCCTTGTCAGGGTTACCAGTTCAAACAAAATTCCTTATTATCTTCTCTCCCTTCTTAATGACCCCCATAGACCATTTATACACCCCCATGTTATACACAGGCACACTTTTCAAAACAGCCTTGGTAAGCACAACTCTTCCCTGAAACAAAATTCCTTATTATCTTCTCTCCCTTCTTAATGACTCCCATAGACCATTTATACACCCCCATGTTATACACAGGCACACTATTCAAAGCAGCCTTGGTAAGCACAACTCTTCCCTGAAAAGACGGTAACTTTCTCTTGGATGAAATGAATGCCAAGATAAGTCAGGGAATTTTTTTTCTTTGAAGCCAAACAATTTCAGTTATAGTCTTTTTTCTGCTCATTGTGATACCCCCCATGGCCACTTTAATTTTTCCAATGCTTGTATCCTGACCAGAAGCATGTTGGTAGGTAGGGATCAGTTGTTTCAATCTTCTAAGGCCTCTAATGTCTCCATTAGCAAAAACAGAGGTATCATAACAGGTGAGTAGGACCTTCAGATCTTCTAGTAGACACCATGAGCTTGCACAACTTGTTGTTTTTGAGAAAGTGAAGCCTCTATTATGGACATCCTTAGCAAACACGAATAAGAATGGGGACAAGGGATCATCTTTTCTTTGCCCTCTCCCAACATTAAAATAGCCACATGGCCCCCCATTCACAACAGAAAAAATCTTAGCACGGTTTAACCACACTTTATTTCACAAGCACAAAGTAGAAGAAACCCCATCCTCTCAAGAGTTTGCAGCAAAAACTCCCAGCTTTAAGTATATCATAGGCGTATTG
This sequence comes from Kingdonia uniflora, assembly GCA_014058105.1. Lineage (NCBI taxonomy): Eukaryota > Viridiplantae > Streptophyta > Magnoliopsida > Ranunculales > Circaeasteraceae > Kingdonia > Kingdonia uniflora. The sequence continues at coordinate 1,369,333 of JACGCM010000004.1, forward strand.
GATATCAATCTTGAGACCCAAGTTACACCTAATCTTTTAACTTTCTCCTCATTAACCATTTCAGAAGCTAAAGAAGTATTTTTACGTATGCTTCTCCGTTTTATGAAGGCACTCTGCTCTTTGGAGATGACTCTAGCTGCAATAGAAGTCAGTCTACTAGCCAAAATCTCGGTAATAACCTTATAAATAAAATTGCTGCGGCATATGGTTTTAATGACTAAATTTATAGCCTGTTGAATTTTGGGGATCAAGACTATGATATTAGAATTGAAGTCCCTGGGCAAACAACAATCTTTAAAGAAAGAAGACACTGCTCTACAAACATCATCACGCACAATAACCCAATATAACTGGTAGACATAACATGCTAGCATTATTTGTTTCCAAATCTTCTATTGCAGTCAAAAATCATCCAACTCAGACTCTTGCCCTTTGATTTGGTCAGCTAACCCATCACTGTCAGGGTTATGTTCAAGTTGGTTCTGAAGCTTTGAACCTTCTTTCAACTCTTTCATCTGGTTCACTAACCCATCATAGACTTAATACTTCCAAGTTTTTAATCACTCCCTTTAATCTTCTAAGCTTAAGTATAATAGCAAAAAGTGGGGCACCAGCCAAAGGCTTATTCCAGCTATCTTCAACCAGCTTATAAACCCTGGATGCAAAGTCCAAGCTTTAGAAAGCTTAAAAGGAACATTATGAGGCTTTGGAGCTGCTGAAGTTTCCCCAGTGAACGGTAATGGTGGGAGAGCCTTCCAGCAAGCACATGCTATATACTCGTTCACCCATTGAGACTTCATGTCCTCTATCAATGCACGTCAAAATTCGGTTCTTCCCTTTTTGATTATTGCACCATGTAAATTCTAAGCCTTTTTTTTTTATTGCAATCAACAAGTCTATTGTTGCCCAAACATTGTTCAAACTCCTCATAACTTTTATGGTAGCCAGTCTTCCTCCCTTTTTTCACTAGGCCTTAGAATGACATTAAAGTCCCCCATTACTAACCAAGGTTTCTGAAAAGCACTGAGGACAGTCAACTCATTCCATAAGCCCACTCATCCACTCTTAGACGGTGAGCATGAACAAAGGTAACCATGGCTTTCCCAGTATCCACTATAATTTGTTGAGTAGAGACATCAATCACCTTAAACTACAAAGAACTTTTAGCGAGAATCCAAATATTTCCTAATATCTCATCAGAATGGTTAGTAAACATTCTGATACAGTCTCCCCTAGCTTTCTTCTTAGAAAAAGTTATTGACAGGGGTCCTCTGAGAAGATACAGTCTCCGTTGCTACCTTCTTATTTTTCGCTTTGGGATCCAAATCCTTTCCTTGTTGAGATTGTCCTGTGTTAGGAGCAGTACCTTCCTTGCTTTTACGGTTTTACCATTTTTCTTCCTCACCTTCTCATTTTTTTTTTCTTTTGTTCCCGTGCCGCCTTCCCTTTGATCTTTTTACCACCTAGCAATACGGAACCATGTCCCAGAATATTGCAATGCATACAATATTTGGGAAATCTAGTAACTTGGACTTACTGTTAATATTCAAAGTCCTCCCCTTCAATGAGAATCATATCAGGCACAGATTTTGTCTATGTCAATCAAAATGCTTGCATAATTTCCAATTTTCCTCTCTCTTGTTGCTCTATCAATCTGCACTGGATTACCCAAGGCTATGCCGATTGCCATCAGAAACTCAGCTTCCCAAAAATTCATACTTATCCCCAGAAATCTCACCCAATCCAGAGCATGTGTTCTTTTGTCTCTCCGAACAGAATAAAAGAACCTAGAGTTGTAAATCATAGCGGTTGATTCACAATAATCCAATACCCTTTGCTCCAGATCTTGTTTTTGTCGGCTGGAGATTCAATCTAAGAACAAGGCTAAATTTAAAGTACCCCACACCCTCTCTATAAGAAGAATAATTTCGATTGATGGGGTAGTCCCTTCTTTTACCTGGTTCAGGATGTTTTTACAAATCAATTGGTTTTTGTTCTTTGTCTCACTTTATCTGCACAGGGCATCGATCCCTGCGCTCCTTTCTATCCGCTTCCATTATCTTAGAAAATCATCTCCACATTCTGCTCTACTCGCTTCTTCGTGCTGGCAGATTCAAGGAACTTCCAGGGGCAAAACGTCAAACAAGCTTGAGATTGGGCTTCCATCATTGATGAATCAGGGATCGAAGCTCAGATCTTCATCAAATCTTAAAGAAAAGCAGTGTTTTTTGATAGTAGAGTTGCGCCGTATTTTTAAGCTGAAACTAGGGGGATTTCCCAGCTACCTCCGAGCTTGACAAGAAAACCATAAATATCTTTCACAGCATTTGGTGAAACTATAGTTTAAAATTAGTAATTCTTGATATATAACATTTATTTATTGATCCATGAGAATATTGGAAGTTTAAGTAAAAGTCGTTCGAATGAGCTTGAGAGTCGTTCGAACGACCCAGTCGTTTGAACGACTCCTAATTTCGTTCGAACGACTAAAGTTTGTCCCACTGGAAATTTAGCCTAGAGCCAGATTTCGTTCGAACGACTAGGCAAGTTTCTAGGGTTTTAGTCGTAAAGTCGTTCGAACGACTCCCTAGTTCGTTCGAACGACTTTGGCGGTGTTTTTGATTCTCAGCGTTGTTTTGCCTCGAGATGCATTCTATTTTGTAATTTCGAGTTCCCTCTATATAAAGGAGACTTAGGTTATCTTTTTTTCTTATGTTAGATCTAAAAAGAGTTCTGAAAGAAGTCTAGGGTTTGAGAGATTCTCATTGTAATTGTTTGTTTTAGTAATTGAATTCTCTATTTTTCTAAATCCAATTGGTGTTCTTCGTTCTTTCTACTAACTAAAGCTTCTCAATCGTATTGTGGATTAAGTGGTATCAGTTTTCCAGTTACGATTCTCGGGGGGTTGATTGTGGTTTATGGTCTCTACACGTGACCGTCTCAAGCAAACGAATGAGAAGCTAGTGAGTCCGTTGACGATTCATCGCAAACCTAATTCGAAGAATAATGACGATTTGGAGATGGGCGATTCCAACGATCGACTCACGACTTTGGAACAACAGTTTCCAACCTAACTTCTACTGTAGTTAGTAGAACAATTGCTTCTCACAGACCTCGCGAAGGATTCCGTTTCGGCGAAACGGCGAGGCCGCTCAAAGAAAAAGGGGTTATGGAGGTGGATGGAGGCGACGATTTTGCGGAGATCGATAGTGATTCTAGTAAGGCCGATTCCGACAAAAAGCGATCGGGTATTGGTAAGTCATCGAATCCTATTCGTAATCTTCGTATCAATTTTAAGATTGAAATTCTGGTATTTAGCGGTTCGATCGATGCCAAGAAGTTGGATGATTGGTTAGATAGGTTAGAAACTTATGTTTTTGTTTATGAATACTCCAATGCTCAACAAATATGCTTTGCTACGTTGAAATTCGCAAGTCATGCACTCACGTGGTTGAAATCTTATCGGAAACGCCACGATGTAGGAGATTTGGGTTGGAAAGAATTCAAGGTATTAGTGCGAAAGCAGTTTTATCCGATTGGGTATGAGCAGAGAGATGGTATAAATGACACAATTTGCGCCAACAATTTGAGCAATCCGTACAGGAGTACACTACGGCGTTTCATAACCAAGTTTTGATTTTGGACATTGATGTGGACGAGTATGAGGTTTTCATGAAGTACACGGGGGGTTTGTCGGAGTCTATTAGGAGAGAGTTGAAGCTCTTTACTGTGGCCAATATCGAGGACGTTACCGTGTAGGCAAGTACTTGAAGAGTGACAAAGAAGACGACAAGATCAAGTCGGGGTACAAGTCTAGTTGGAAACACGAGCATAAGGAAGAGGCCAAAGGAGAGGGCTCTTTGTCCAAGGAGTTTTATTGCAATCATTGTAAGGCGAGTGGGCATATTTCCGATTATTGCTGGAAACTTCATCCGGAGCTTAGGCCGAAGGAGGAGAAGAACAAGAAAGAGAGATGCACTAGCCGCAGAGGTTGTTGACCTTCCGGATTTAGATAAACCGAATCCTAAGCTTACACTTATGTTTCAGCGGAATTTGGCTACCAAGGAGGAGAGTTGGGAATAATTTTTTCATGTCAGTATTCAAGTAAAACAGAGTTTAGTCGAGGCCATTATGGATCCGGGTAGTCAGAAAAAATTGATTTCTAAGACGTTGGTGACGAAGATGAGTTTGACGACTACCGCTCATCCTAAACCGTATGGTTTGGGGTAGATTAAGAAAGATACGGATTTGAGGATCATGAAGCAGTGCACTAGCCGTAGAGGTTGTTGACCTTCCGGATTTAGATAAACCGAATCCTAAGCTTACACTTATGTTTCAACGGAATTTGGCTACCGAGGAGGAGAGTTGGGAAGAATTTTTTCATGTCAGTATTTAGGTAAAACAGAGTTTAGTCGAGGCCATTATGGATCCGGGTAGTCAGAAAAAAATTAATTTCTGAGACGTTGGTGACGAAGATGGGTTTGACGACTACCGCTCATCCTAAGCCGTATGGTTTAGGGTAGATTAAGAAAGATACGGATTTGAGGATCATGAAGCAGTGCACTTTCAAGTTTGCGATCACTGAAAGATTTATTGACGAGGTGACGTGTGAGGTAGTTTCTTTGGATGTGTGTCAGGTCATCTTAGTAGCCCTTATCTTTGGGACCGGGATGCGATTCATTACCGTAGAGCTCGCAAATATCGTCTTGTGAAGGAGGGAAAGGAGTTCCATATCAATGCTTGTAAGGAACATGTCATTACGTCTAATTTAGTAACGGCGACTCAGGTGAAGTGGTTGGTTAATGCGAGCGGTAAGTTTGTGTTATTGGTGCGACCGGTTCAGGAGGGTACGTCGGCTAGAGTGTTGTCTCCAATGACAATATTTTTTAAGCAACAAACCGACTTGGGGATGTTGCAAGAGGAGGTTGTGGTACATACTGATCACGAACCGTTCCAGTTTTTAACTACACAGTCCAAGTTACAACAAGCTCGCCAGATGAAGGGGCTGTCGCATATCCAGCAAATTTTTCTTGATTATACAGTATAAGAAGGGAGTAGACAACAAATTGGCTGATAGGTTATCTCGACCCCCATTACCAACTACTTCCGCCATGTTGGTTTCTATGTAGATACAACCTTTTGTTAATTCAGGATATGTTGCAGGATATGATGATCCTAAGGGGCATGTGTTTTGCCGAAAGTTGTTGTCAGGCAAGACATGTGGTGGTATTGAGTCGTTTCGAGTTGGGACGAAGGGTCAGCTACCTTGTACGTCGAAGTGGTCCAGCAGGGTAATGGGCAGCGCTGCATTCCCACCTCTCCAGTTCTCGCTTGAGCAGGAGCTCAAGGCTCCTAAAGGGGGGAGCCATGATCCAGGAGGATCTGAGAATATTGAAAGTTTAAGTAAAAGTCGTTCGAACGAGCTTGAGAGTTGTTCGAACGACCCAATCATTGGTCCAGAGCCATATTTCGTTCGAACGAGTTGAGATTTCGTTCGAACGACTAGGCAAGTTTCTAGGGTTTTAGACCAATTAGTCGTAAAGTCGTTCGAACAACTTTGGCGGTGTTTTTGATTCTCAATGTTTTGCCTCGAGATGCGTTCTATTTTGTAATTTCGAGTTCCCTCTATATAAAGGGGACTTGGGTTATCTTTTTTTCTTATGTTAGATCTGAAAAGAGTTTTGAGAGAAGCCTAGGATTTGAGAGATTCTCATTGTAATTGCTTGTTTTAGTAATTGAATTCTCTATTTTTCCAAATCCAATTGGTGTTCTTCGTTCTTTCTACTAATTAAAGCTTCTCAATCGTATTGTGGATTATTTATAGAGTAAATTTTGGAGATGATATTCATGATATTGAACTGAAAATCTCATATAGTAACCTTAGTTTTCCTGCATGTGCTATGCACTAGCCCAATATTATCTGGTATACTACATTCTGAAAGTTTGTTATTGTTTTCTTACCATTTACAATTGGTTTTGCTCGATTTAATAAAGGGTATTCAGTATTATTTCGCTTAGTCCTTTTTGCATGGAGGAAGTACCGAACTCCACATCGATGGTCCAACTTGAATAAAATATTTATGGACTTTTTGTTTGATAATATAATTCAGTATATTGAGATTATTGGAAAATGGAAATAATCTAAATTTCAACATTTGCAGATTTTTCCTTGGTTCAAATAAAGTCATGCAGATTTCTCTAGGCAAATCTGTTTCTGATGAAATTAGGCCAGGCATACACAAAGTCTCTAAGGTACACGTCCTCATTCTTTCTCGTTTATCTTTTCGAGAACTACATCAACTCATTTTCCCGATCTAAACAATTCTTTTTTAATTCTGAATCAGCTTCTGCATGGAGATGCTGGACTTCTTCTTACCAATTTACCCAAAGAAGAGGTCCAAAGGTATCTCTTTTATGCCTTACAAGAAAGTGCTCAAATGTAAAATTATTATCACTTTTTCCCCAAAATAAAATAATGAAAGATGCTTCTTCAAATTTTGTTCTTTTAGCTTTGTATTAGATGAGCTTCGATATAAAGTACTATCTTCTGAAAAATAAATTCTGTATTTTAAATCTGTATCATTTGTGCAATAGGACTAAATATCGCTTTCCAGGTTGTTTGAAGAATACAAAGAGCATGAATTTGTAAGGACAGGAAGCACCTGCATAGAAAAGGTTTGGTGAACGTGCACTTTTAATTTGTGTCTAAATTTCTTATATACTTGTGTAACTGAGCCGAAAATCCATGATTGTCTTAGGTGGAGCTTAAAGAAGGTCCTCTCGATCAGTTCTCTCATGAAATGGAGCCGTTTTTGCGAAAGCAAGGGATGCCCGTTCGGTTGAACAAAGGTGGATTATACCTGCCTTTGATGACTTCTTTTTCACCTAAAAACTGACAAATTATTTATTGAGTATGTTTATCATGGTTAACAGGCGTGATAGAGTTAGTCTCGGATTTTGTTGTTTGCGAAGAAGGGAAGCCTCTATCTCCTGAGGCGTCTCACATACTGGTTTGTCCTTGCACCTTGAGCGAGATTGAATGTTTATATTACGCTTTCCTTTCATAAGCGTTATTAAGATCCATAGCAGCCAGGAGCTTTCACCTTCATTCAGCTTCTTAAACTCATTATGAGTATTCATAACTTGCCTTGGCACTTGCAAAATGCATGAATTTTTTCACCCACAACAACGAAATCCTCCAGTATCAGATGGGTTTTCTCATGGTTCATTGCACCCTCCACCACACGCGGTTTTGGATACGATGTCTTTCCACGTGGTACCCATTTCTCCAAAGCTTGCTTTGCCAGTTCTTAGAAGTCCTAGCTTTCACATTCTTCGCCTAAAAGCTTGTCCGATTTTACCATCTCCTGCTCAATCACCCCTCTCCCCAACTTCACTTTAGAGCAAAAACACTGTGATCGAGTAGAAATTGCAATACAAAGGAACTCTCTCATATTACACCTCTTGTCAAAAGCCTGATGACCTTGAAGGAGTAGTTCAAATTTTATTGGGAACTCCTTCGAAATGTCGATCACAATGCAAACCTTTGGTGCACAAGGCCTTGTCAACACGAGGGTTGGTTGATCAATCCGTAAGCATCTCTCCGTTGCATTAGCATGGGATTCAGCAAACTTGGATTGAAGAAATTAAGCACAACTGTTGGTAATGGACCCAAACAAGAGCAAAACAGGAATCCTTCTTCGGATTAAAAAACATCGACCAGCCAGAGAGGCTAAAAGAGTAACTCTTCACATTGGAAAAATCTCTAGTCATAGCACAGGAGCCACAAGCAAGTATCAACATAATATTCCTACCATCGATTATTCCAACAATTGCCTCTAATGGATCCCCTTGCTTACACGGATCTGATCTCAAATCTTATCTAGAGTGGGTAACGTGGTTTGAATGGATCTTAGCAAGATCCTGTCGTAGCATCTTTTGTCAAATACCGGGTGGCATCAAAGACATTTATCACAGGCTTACCCCTAACCAAAGAGGCAAAGGAAGGCTTTGCTACTAATGTGATTAGGGGATTCACAAGCAGAGCTCGAAGGAGCAGATATAGAAGGAACATCGCTTTATAAAAAGAGCAAATTAATGCACAATCAGAGCCATATAAATGAGGAAATTAACGCGTAATCAGATATAGAAGGAACAGTTTTCAAGTCTAACCCATTGTGACTTTGTTAACTTTTCATTTCATGCACAGATTCACATACATCCCATAAATATATATCAATTATATACACGCTACTGCATATTCATCTTATACTTATTGTTGATTTGCATCTTTTCAGAGGTTGCTTGGAGTGAAGATGGCTACCTTCCGTCTTCACCTTATCGCCCGATGGAGTCCTGAGGAGTTTGAAGTTTATAAAGGTCTAGAACTATTGGATATTGAAAGCTCGTAGATTCAGAGGCATGGTGTAGGTGCAGCGGTGTAGTTAACTTCAAATGAAGTTTTATTTTGGATGAGATACTGTTTTTCGGAGATATCTGATCATCTTAGCAAGGATGGCAACAGCGTGGTTAGGCCCTTGTCTGGGCACTTTCTGTAATCTACGGTGAAACTTTTTATAAATTATATGTATTGATTTGTTCGGCGCATGGTGCTTGATGCATTGATTCGCCATGGATAAATTTTGCCACAACTTGAATCCCAATCACAAGGTCTTGGGCACATTCCATCGTCAACTATGTACAGCTCTCCTTGTTGAGTAGTTGTCTTGATTTGTTTTAAAGTTTAACTCATAATATTGGATCTAAGTTCTGAGGTAAACTATATAACTAGGCTGTGCTCTTGCCAGTCAGTAGTCCTATTCTCCTTTTCGCTTTTATCTATGAAATCTAACCTGGTATAGTTTTTTTCTTTTTGTTTTTAGCAGAAATATCTTCACATCCCTGTGTATTTATCACTTTCAAATGTTGTTTGCAAAGATTATAGTGAAGGCCTGTAGGAATATATACTTCTGTAAGTATTTGTGGAAAGATCACCAGAGAGAATGGTGTAATAGAATATTGCATATGTAAAATTATAAATCAACATAAGGAAATAACCATAGTATGAATCTTTCTGCCAAAATTCAACATTCTTGCATAAATCAGGATGGACTATTGCTCTTCGGTGGAATGGTAACTGACATAGCAAGACTGATAAGAATTGCCACAAAAAAAACAGCAATAGTAAGAAGAAAGAGAACTTAGAACAGGCCTCTCTCTAAAAAAAAAGGAGTACTAATCTCAAGGTATTCTGAAGAATCTTTTGACCACACTATTGTAACTGTAAACAAAGGTGGCTTACTTTCCCTGATATTTGAAATTTGAAAACTTCGTCTTTTATTCCTAATTTTACTTGAACGCCTCATATTCTTCTGTAATCTCAATGAAGTCCCAAGAAACGTTTTCCTTTCCAAAGTAATAATGGCACGACTGTTTTTAAAATAAAAGTAAGAAAACCTGAATCTTCTCATTCTTTCCCACCCTCTCTCTACAAAAAAAAATTGAGAGATGGATACAAACCCAAAAGGTAGAAGCAGCAAACCATCCTTCTTCAAGGTCTTACAGGGCAACTTTTCTCAGGAACTGGTGAGCTTCACAAAATCCTATTCTCACCATCATTTAAGTTTTTCTTCTTGTAAAACTGCATTTTTATCTTAGGAACTCTTTGGGATTCCCTAGTATAAGTGCAGAACATAACTAATGTACTTGTATAATTTACTTTCTCCTGTTGGTAAACCACTTGCTGTTGTTTTCTTGGCAAATATGATATTTTTTTATTGATAGTCAAGAAAAGATTACAATGGGAGGTCTAGAGGCTGGCCCCTGAGACATATCATACATCCATTATTTTGTGAAATGGGCAGTCCCCATTTTATCTAAAAAGAAAACTCCCCTCAGTTGCCTAGGCAAATCAACAATATTCTGAAAGAATTGGTTCAACTGTGCACTGCCTAGCTTGGCCAATGCATCAGCTGTGTGGTTAACATCTCTGCAAATATGAATTAAGCACAAGTGTATGACATGGTTGCATAGTTGATCTTGAATTTTATGATCCTACTTCGATAGGTGTAGCCATTGTTATTAAATCGGGCGATTTTACGATTTGAATCAAAATGGAAGAAAACTAGTTTAATCAACTAATAAATTGTGATTCACCATAAATCGAGTGTATCGGCAATTTAAATCACAAATTATGTAAATCAGTGAATCGTACGAGTTGGGAAGTTCTGAGCTTTAAAGCTTTTGATGGAAAAAAAAAAATCCTATTACAAAAATTTATTTTCTACTTTTGGTTGATTATTATTTAATCGACTTTTTGTTAGGAATCCTTACTCCTAATTAGTGTTAATCATAAATTTAAACCTTGCCCCCACTTAGTAATTCTATTCTCCAAACTAGTCCACACAAGATATGCACTTAATGATATAAAAACAGTAACCAATTAGCTTTTATGAATATTTATTTTCATGGTATTTAAATATTTGAAGGAATATAAGCACATCAATTGCATATGGTATACATATGTATAAATCCTGAATCATATGATTCAAGATTCAAACGATTCACCGATTCTTATAAAAATGATTCACCTTATGATTCATGATTTGACAACAATGGGTGTAGCTCATTTGTTGTAAAACCAATTAGCTATTACCTGAGAATCAATTTCCACAACTAAAGGCTGTATATTAACCTTACTCCAGATACTAAACGTAGAAAATACTCTTTGATGATATCCCAAACTTTGATTAAAAAGTAGGATGTGAAACCATCATATCTTACGTATACTAAACTAACTCTCTTTGAGTTCATTAACTGTAAAAAGCATATTGTTCTCCTCAGTGGTGATTGACGTGGGGATACAACTGAGTAACTCATCATCTATGGTAACATTTGTAGAACTGAGAACCTCAGCATAATATGTAATTGCATGGTCATAAATGACACTCATGTCACTTTGGTGGTACCATCAGGCAATGTGAAATTGGATAGGGATGAGTTTCGATTTACCTTGGTAACCTTATGAAAAAAAAAAAACAGTGTTAGCATCTCCATCTGCAAGTCATTTGATCCTGGACTGCTCTTCAAAATCTCTCTTCACTATAAAACATGGTTGCATGTTCTTCTACTGCATTCAGCTCAACCTCCTTGTAACTGATATCAAGCTCTGCGATTCTGTCTTGTGTCCTGTCTATGTTTTACTGAACATTACCAATAACATCTCTATTTTCTGCCCTTAGTGTCTTTCGACCTTCTTATACACTTGAATGCAAACAATGAAAGAAAGACAATTGCCATATACCACATTAGACTAATTGAGTTGGAACCACATTCAGAAAATTTTCATCTTTGCTCATCTGTAGAAACTTAAAAGCCTTTGGCCCTTGATATCCCTCGTTAGAGAAACTAAAAAAGAAGGGGAGAGTGACGCGAGCACAACCTTTCAAGGTGAATAACCTGTGAGTGGTAAAGCTAACAATAGAATCAGAGTTGTGAAAGGCTCTATCCTGCCTTGCGCACATTCTGGAATTACCATTGTGATTGTTGCACCTAATGTAAAGGGTTTCCATCATACTAGACACTTGAATCATTTCTTCAAATTCTCTCATGGAGGTATTACTTGTTTAGTTGCGCCATGGAAGCCGAACTCCGATTCGATCCGATTAGAGCACAAACAAACTAAAGGAATAAACACAATCACAGGAGAACACACATTTAAGGTAGTTCGGCAAGTTGCCTACGTCCGCACACAAGAGAGAGAAAGAGTTTTATTCAAGGATCCGAGGTTACAATCACAAACCAATTTTAGATTTTTTCTCAAGAAATTCCTCACACAAAGATCTCACCAAGGGTGGTTATGAAACAACCCTAAGTCTCCCTTATATAGTGGGTAGACTTATTACATCAATACAAATCTCGAGGCAAATCCAATGACATCAACTCAATACTCATAACTGAGTTTACCGATGTCTGTTCGATCAGACTCCCAAGTCTATTCGAACAGAAAGCATTCGGTCTAATCTATTCGAATAGACTCATTGTCTATTCGAACAGAAACCACTCGGCCTAATCTATTTGAATGAACAATGAGTCTATTTGAACATAAACCACTCGCCTAATCTGTTCGAATAGACAATGAAAACAAAGCCAACTCAAAGCCGAGCAACTCCTCTACATTACTAACAACCCGTCTTCCTAGTATTTCATCTTGTCTTCTTATGGTATTAAAATCTCCTACAATTATCGATGCCCAAATAGTAATCAAGTCCTCCCAAAGAGTATACCCAGAGTTTCACACTTTGTATGGACCAAACCAGCTAGTGTACACTATGTGTAAAAACATTTCTTCAAAGTTATTCTTCAAAAAAAGTTTAAATTTTTCCACCATGATCATTATTACAAACTGAATGCTGACAAATTAATCTTCTAGGTACTTAATCCAAATGCAACACATCTAAAAATTGTTCAAAAAGAACAATCACCGAAGCCATGAACTTCGTAACAAGCATCTTCAAGTGATCAACTGATTTATTGTCGCCCACACCCTTGCAAATCCATACAATAAGAGTTCCAGACATGAGAAAAACCTTAGAGATTTGGTACAGCTTTGCTCCCAGTAACAACATTCAAGGGCATCCAAGCCCATTCGAACGACATTACGCTAATTGGTCTTAAACCCTAGAAACATGACAACTCGTTCAAACGGCATCCAAGCTCGTTCGAATGAAATTTGTCTATGGGCCAAAATTCCAGGGAATTGAACATTGGTCGTTCGAACGAAAATAGGGAGTCGTTCGAACGACTTGGGTTCCTGGGCCAAATTCCAGAGAGTTGGAAAAAGATCGTTCGAACGACTCTAAACCTCGTTTGAACGACTTTACGATAATTCCATTCTTCACATACGAGTTCACCTCAAAACGTCCCTAGATCCTCCTGGATCATCAACCCATGATTGTGGAAGCCTGGCATTTGAATCCAAAAAGGGGCAATTGATCCCTAACCAGGGCCATCACCATATCATCTTCACTCCCCATATTCACCATGATAGGCCTAAAATCAAGCAGACCCCATTCTTCTATTCTTCATCTCAGTCAAGTAAACTCAAGCCTTTAATTCTTCTATATATTTGACCCAGTTTACAATGTTTGATACCGGTAAGCCTCATGTTGGTTTGTTATTGTAAGTAAACTAGATATCCATCCCCCAAACTAGTTATCATATATATCATTCATAGAAAAATATTAATGGGTTATGAGTTAGCAATGAGCTGCACAGTAAATAAACAAGAAGTATAAAATATTTAAGCAATTTGATTCATTTATCCAACTTGAGAATTATTTTGTTCAACTCATTATTGTGCTTATTCCATCTGTTCTAGTGTCTTGATTTATCAGAGATGTTTTTGTTTTTCCCCAATCAAATTATATTTCACTTATTTTTCTACTGTGATGGTCTTTATCTGATGATTAACCTAATGATCATTATTATGTAGAAGATACCAGGAGCTTTTGTTAAGCATCACTTCAATGGGACTCTACTGGAAAAAACTTTTCTTACAGGTCCTACTGGAAAATCTTGGGCGGTATTAATGGAAAAGGTTGGCAATGGTTTGTTTTTAAGTAGAGGCTGGCAAAAATTTGTGAGTGACCATTCTATTAAAGTGGGGGAGTTTTTGGTTTTCCAATATTGTGGTAATTCAAATTTTAAAGTCAAAATTTATGCTAAAACATGCTGTGAAAAGAATGTGTCTTTAACTAATGAAAATGTTGGTGGAACCAACTCCTGCATGGCAAAATTAAATCAAGGAGAGTCTATAGGGCCTGATTTCTCTTGCAAACATCATAACCGGAAAAAAAGAGCTTCTGTTTCCAAGAAAAAAAATTGTGAGTATACTTGTCTCCTAAGATAAAAACTTTGCACAATACTGGCTTCCTAAAAAAATATATGATTATTTTGATTTGATTATTTAGGTGGATTTATGGAGCCAAGGAGATTGCCTATTATCAAAGCTGAAATAAATGGAGCAACTCAAGTACCCTCTTCTCGTAAATCTGTTAAATTATCTTTTGCAACAGATGAGAAAAAAGAAGCGAACATAACGACTTGTTCTAACAAATCTAATAATAAAAGGGTGAAACAGTTTACCAAGATTGAAGGCAAAGGTTGTTTCTCTGCGGTTTGTAGGCCGTGTAGAGAGTACTCTATGGTAAAGCTTCCATTCTTTTACATAAATAGTGGCTATAGTTCACGAAGACCATCATACAGTATTTTACAGAATATATAGATAACGAAGTTTCTAAACTTGATATTGCAGACTGTTCCAGAGCAGCTGGTAGTTGAACTGCACCTTAAAAAAAAGGAAAATGTGATGCTTCAGGGTCAATGCGGTGTGTCATGGCCAGTGAAAATCACTATCCGAAAATGTGGTTGCCTTGATTTATCACAGGGTTGGTCTAAATTCTGGAATGATAACAAATTAGCAGGAGGGGACACATGTAAGTTTGAGTTTCTTCAGGGGAAGAAAATCCAGTAAAGGTTGACATATTCCGAGGAGCTAGTGTGAAACTGGCTACTCGAACTGAGGCTAGATTGAAAAAAAGAAGAGACATCATCATCAGTCCCCCAATTATTTCTATTCCTCCAGATGGTAGGCTCGCTGAAAACAAAAGGAAACGGACTGAAGGTCAGTGTGATATTGAAGGATTAGTTGGTAGAGACCAATCAATTCAAACCAAACAGAATATACATGAAAATGATATCATTGATTTGGAGAATGAAGACAGTCTAGTCAATACAGATGATTTTTCATCTAAACGAAAAAAGAAGGATGACCCTAATCCATTTATGAATGCTGAAAATTTGCAATATTCATCTCACCCGGATAAGGTTAATGGTTTTAAGCTCAATGCAAGTAAATTTGCGGAGCTTAATAGGGTAGAAAGTAAAGCACGTGAAATTGAGAAAAGTTGTACTACTAAAGGAATTTTTGTTCCGCAAGAAAATCAAAGAACTGGGCATAACAATCCTTTCTTCACTGTCAAAATGCATCCAAGTTATCTGAAGAGATCATCCGTGGTCAGCTTCTTAACTCAAAACTTCATACACATTTAAAGTTGATTTTTCTTAAACTTGATTGTTGTTCATACTTATTCTGCTTGTGCAGTGTATACCGATTAGTTTCTACAAGCGGTACCTTACAAATAATTTGACAAATGTTAAGCTCTATGGTCCAGATGGAAGAATGTGGGAAGCTCAGTTCTCTTTTGGAAGACAAGCTTGTATATGTAGAGGTTGGCTTGCATTTGTATTGGAGTATAACATGCTAGAAAATGATGTTTGTTACTTCGAGTTGATTAAGATGACAGATGAAGTTGAATTGAAAGTTTCTGTTTCCCATGCTCTTGTTGAAGATGTGGTGACACTGCCAAGGTATTACTCTTACTAATATATGCGGTTCTTAATTGAGTAATTTCTTTGCCTATAGTTATTGAAAATATTGTCTTGAATAATTATCGGCTCCCTCTGGTAGTCATACCCCCCCTGATGGTCAGCTTGCTAAAAATAAAAGGAAACGGGCTGAAATTCAAAGAACTGGGTTTAACAACCCTTCCTTCACTTTCAAAATGCGTCGAAGCTACCTGAATGGATCCCATGTGGTCAGATTCTTAACTTAAAGCTTTATACAACTATTTCAGTAAGTTTATTAAATATGATTGTTCTTCATACTTATTCCTACTTGTGCAGCATATACCACATAGTTTCTACAAGAGATACTTGATAAACAAATTGACGAAAGTCAAGCTCTGTGCTCCAGATGGAAGAATGTGGGAAGCTCAAATATTTCATAGAAGACAACCTTACATTGGTAGAGGTTGGCATGAATTTGTAATGAAATATGACATGCGAGAGAATGATGACTGCTTGTTGGAGTTGATTAAAATGACAGATGAAGTTATACTGAAAGTTTCTCTTTCCCGTGCTCTTGTTGAAGATGTGGTGACACTACCAAGGTATTACTGCCAAATGATCCAACTAATATACGTGGTTCTTAATTGAGTATTTCCTTTGCCTATAGTTTTTGAAGAATTGTCTTGAATACTTATCGGCTCCCTATGTTAGTCCGATTCCCACAGATGGTCGGCTCGCTAAAAACATAAGGAAACGGACTGAAATTCAAAGAGTTGGGCTTAACAATCCTTCCTTCGCCGTCAAAATGCATCTAGGCTATCTGAATGGATCCCATGCGGTCAGCTTCTTAACTCAAAACTATTTAAGTAAGTTTGTTAGATATGATTGTTCTTCATATTTTTTCCTATTTGTGCAGTTTATACCACATAGTTTCTACAAGAGATACTTGATAAACAAATTGATGAAAGTCAATCTATGTGCTCCAGATGGAAAAACTTGGGAAGCTCAAATATTTCATGGACGGCAACCTTACATTGGTAGAGGTTGGAATGAATTTGTATTGGGATATCGCATGCGGGAGAATGCTGACTGTTTATTCGAGTTGATTAAAATGACAGATGAAGTCGTTCTGAAGATTTCCCATGGTTTTGCTGAAGATATGGCAACACCGCCAAGGTACTATAGTCTATAGCCAAATTATCCAACTTATCTAAATGGTTCTTAATTGAGTAATTTCTTTTGCCTGTTTGAGAATTACCACGAATGATTATCGACATGGGCTCCTGGGATGAGCTCAGAGTTTAGAACTGTTACTGTGTACGAAAATTAGAAAAACTTGAAGGCAACTGGATCATGCATTGGCCAGTGTGAGACTTTATTGGACAGCATGCCCCGGAAAGGGATTCCACGACCTTGTACTTTATATAATATATAGTTTCAATCATTATAGATGTGGTTAACAAGTATCCTTTAATGTTAACTAAATCTGTGAATCTCCTCATCTCTATCTGCAGGTGATTTACAAGGGAACTATTGAGTATTGAAGGCTTTGCGGCAAACTTATCTACCAACGACTCTCGCCGACCTTTTATTCAAGCAGGGCGTACTCGCAGCAGTATACTTGACGTTCAAAATGAAGTTTTTCTCTGGACAAGATACTGTTTTTCAATGATATTTGATCATCTAGCGAGGGTAACAACAGTGTGATTAGGCCCTTGTCTAAGCACTTATTGCAATCTATGGTGAAGCTCTTAAGAAATTATCTTTGTATTGATTTGTTTGGCTTATGGAACTTGATGCACTGAACCATTGGGCTCTTGGCCCAGTGGGGGTTGTACCTCTCCACCTAGAGAGAGGTCGTGGGTTCGAAACCTCATGGGGTTGGAAACTCAGGGTTACGGATCCCTATATAAAACTGGCTTGCCTTGCAAAAAAAAAAAAAAAAAAAAACTTGATGCACTGATTAACCATGGATAAAGTTTGCCATAGCTTGAATCACATTTTAGGTTCATTTCATAAAATCTAACCCAGTCTAGTACTTCTGTGTCAGAAGATGCAAAACATCCCCATGTATCTTTTACTTTCAAACATTGTTTGCAAGCATATAGCAAAGCATGTAGAACACATAAACTAGGGAAATAATGATAGTATGAAGCTCCAAACCAAAACTCAACATGTAGTAGCTTACTCGCAGCCTTCGATAACAGATCAACTACTTGAAGACTTCTGAGCAGCTCGAAGTTTACCAACCTTGCAAGCTAACCAACACGTCATAAAAGCACTTTCGAATCCTCCAGGCTTTGGATAGCCATTGTGGTACAACTCAGCCTTAGATCGAAGGAAGACAACCCATAAGATAAAGACCAGTGGAACACAGTTGTATATAAGGATATTTTTGTAATTTGACTTCTCTAAGAGGACCTCACATCCCCCTCCCCTCTACACACACATATATCCTAGAGAACACCTGACAACCTTCGAGCACATTCTAAAAGCTTGAAGATTTAGGCTACACGAGCCTTTATTTGTAATCTCATCCATTTATACAATCTCATCTTAAAAATTCTTACTAGAGGTCGTGGAGGAATCACATTCTAGGACTCCACACAAGTGTGCCTATTAAAATCTTTATATTTGTTTTAAGTAAGCTTGTTAGAACCCCTAGTTTCGTATTAATTATGTGGTGTAAGAGTCAAAATCTTCTACCAGATTGAGCAAACTTCAAATGGCTTCTAGCCTTTATTTGACCTTCACGGTAGCAGGAGGAGCCCTAGCAGGCGACATAAACACGTAGCTTGCCCAAATGCGAGATCAATTCGCCTAGGCCGAAGACAGGCATGCAAATCAGCTTCGAGATGAGCGAGAAGCAAGGAGAAAAGAGCTAGTGACAGAGCGACAACGTTGCGTCGAAGAAACAGATAGACACAACCATGACATGGAGAAACTTTGCAACTCAGCGCGTGACCTACAACAAGCACAACTACAAGAAGATCTCGTAAGGTCGAAGGGACTAGACCCCTAGAGGATCTCTGCTTGCTCGTGAATAGGTCCTAACCCTCTAACGCAGGCACCACCAGTCCATCTTGGTGTCAACGGTACTACCTACCCTATACCCGAAGGCTCGATTCACCAAGGAGTACACGCGTTAATTAGAAGATTCGAGCGACTATACCTTTTGAACCACCAGACCTCATAGTTGGAATCCAGCTAGAGAACGTTTGGGAGAGCAAAGTGAAGAACACATTCCTAGACAGGAACCACACCAAACAAGAAGAGAGCGTTCCCCCTCTCGAGCTGTTTATGTAACGCAAAAGGAGCTCGACTAGCAAATCAAAGCTGCCATGCGATCCAGCTCGAGCCTAGCTCCCAGCGCCTCAAGCAGGCTTAACAACCCTATTTGCAAAGAACTTTTAGCCATCGAGGTCCCGTTAAACTTTCATATCCCTAAGATTCGAAAGTAGAAAAACATGGACTCGTAGTCCCACATCCTCGAACTCATTAAATCTACATGCTTTTAGCAAAGATCAAGACTGTTCATATATAATTTTGCTTTTAGCAAAGATCGAGAGGTCAGAGTTCATGCCTGATTCAATATTAGGAAGGGAAAGCGAAACACTCGAGACGTTTACCAAATGATTCTTAGACGAGTCGCGAAAAATTGAAATCCTCGACTCTGCTAATACTATTTTAGCGTACTGATAAGTTAGGATTTTTATCTTATCTTGAATCAATACCCAATTTTGTACGCTCAACTCATTTTTTAGGGAACGCGACAAGAAAGGGGTCGAATCCTCAAGGAGGATACTTGAACTTCTCGGCTAATATACTTATATCCTTACTCTTACCTAATCAGTAAGGTTTTAGGCAATTTCTCAAGTCTTTACTCTTAGGTCATGTATACAAGATTTAGATAATCCTTTTTGGTGCAAACTATATTAGAAGAAAGATTAACTATGGAATTGTCTGATAAACACATTTTTGTGCAGAATTTAAGCCCTTCTTACCGGTATTTTTAGCCGTCCTGAAACCTTTTTTGTCTAATTATTGCCTAACTACCTCATTTTTAGGCTCTCTACTCTACTAGAGTCAATTTGGCAAGAAAATGGTCAAATCAAAGCAAAATAGCACAAGAACCACACTAAGGGATTCCAGCAGAACAATTTTTATCCGAATTGGTCTAGTTAGGATGTCTGAAAATCAAGATCATCACTGAGACAAGGGATAAAGAGGATGGACCTCAATTCATACTCTACCATACAAGCGAAGAAGAACCCTAGAAGATGGGAGATTCCAGCCACTACCTACTAACGATTATCGCTGGCCAATGGCATACCACTAGCGATCGCCAGCTATCGATAGCCTATTATCGTGATTTTTGAACACTGATTCCGAGGTGATCTAAGAAGAGAAACACTTCATCAAATGTCTAACTTTCACTGCTAGACAAGACTGGGGGTAGTTAAGACAATTAAAGATCAGGGTTTTCCTATTTAATGTTCTGTTCACTCTTTCCAAACGTACTTTTTATTTTTGCAGGGTTTTGGAGAACTTGAAAACTGAGTTTGTATCTCTAAAATTTGTTATAAGATTTAATGAAAGTTAAATCTTTTTCTTTAATTATTTTTGCTTATTAAGATGTTGCAGGGCTAATCCCCTCAGACTAGATCTGAGGAAGAAGCTCTAGAAGTGTATGTTAGACTTTTTTATAGGTAATATGTCTGACTAAGAGGTATTTGATCACTCTTTAGGGTTTCTCTTCAGCTCTCTTGAACTAAACAAGTTAGGGGAGAAGAAGAACAATTCTAACTGGGAAGAGAGATTGGTGTCCTAAATAAGGAGTTGGTTTCTCAGTTCAGTTAGTGACCTCTAGATCTAGGGATTGTTCTTATTTTCAAAAAATAAAGAATAAGCCCTAGGTCAGCAACCTAGGAATTGAGGTTAGATCCTAATGGATTAGACTCTTTGATTTGTTCTTCACGGAGAGATCAGAAAAGAATTTTAAACCCCTCGAATTCAATACAAAAGAGAGAATTCGAGGAGAATACCAAAAAGCCTATTAAATTAAAACCTAATATACTAATATAGAGTAAAATCTAAATGTCTAGTTACCCTTAATATATGAATTACAACACCTAGATTAAACATAGATGACCGACAAAACAAACCCTTTTCCCTAGATTTTAGTTTACCCTAGAATAACGTTCTTCTGTGTGGATTGACACCCTACTTGCTCGTTACTATATTAATTTGTTAAGTTGGATTTTGATTAGACTTACGACGGTTTATCAAATGGTGATGTTATCGGGGAGGTAACAGTAAGTTTTGGGTTACATTGAAATCGTTTATTAGGTTTAAAATAAGATTTCTCTAGTTTTTAGGTTTTTGTAGCTTAAATTAGGTCTCTGTTAGGATAAGATTTTAGTATGATTGACCTAGAGTTAAAAGTTTTATTGAACTCAGGAATACACGATAAAAATTGAAGGAGATAGGGGTCCCACCAACCAACGATCGTCGCCAGCCAAAGGCTTGCTAGCAGTGATCGCATGCTGCTGTGCTCCCCTGGCTTCCTTATTTTTGGGTTTTGTTCCCCTCAGCTAAATTAGATATAATCTCTTACAGTCCATTGTTTCCATTCTCTCAGGTTACTGGATAATTCAATCTCTATGACGAACCTCTTTCCGCTTTCACGGTTTAAAGGTAAATTTCTTTAACAAAAGTGATAGTAAGGGTTAAAAGGTTGTTGTACCCTAACATAGGCTAAAACTTGATCTCTTTAATCATTTATTAGATGCAAAAAAGAGAAAAAAAGAAGAAAATGAATTAGATAATATAATTTAGTTAGTTCCTAGGATATTTTATCTCATATTAGTGGATATTTATTAGTGTTAACCCGTACTTTATTATTAATACTATAGTAAAAGTAGTTGTGTTGATTATTACTAATTAATATATAGTTAGGAACCTCAGGTTAGTTAGTTAGTTTATGAGAAGTTGTTCTCGTGAGGGAAATCGTTTAAATTGTGAAGATCCATCGTTTGTTTACTCCGTGGTAGCTAGAAAACCCTGTGGCTGGGATAGATGACAACATCTACTTGAACAAGCCAGGCTAATGGTTACCAAAGCCCTAGCCAAATATTCCAGTTCTGTACCCAGGACAAACCCTTCTTGTATTGCCTTGCCTGAGCTTCCTGCTGGAGCTAAACAATTTGAATTGAAAATCGACATTATCAACGCCTTACCTTCTTTTCACGGCCACAAACGTTATGATCCTTATCTTCACCTCACTGAGTTTATGGAGCTGTGCACTACACTTGACTACAAAGATTGTACAGATGACTCCATACAGGTATGCCTCTTTCCTATTTCCCTCAAGGATAAGACTAAGATTTGGTTGTACTCTCTACCCCTTGGAATCATCACAACTTTTGAGATGTTACAAAAGGCATTCTTGATTCTTCCCTATTCACAAAATAATCCTTTTATGTAATGAAATTCACACTTTCTCTCAAAAGGAAGATGAACATTTCTACGACAGTTGGGAGAGATACAAGAGTTTTTTACTTAAGTGCCCGGATCATGGCCTAGATCTATGGCAGCAAGAGTACAATTTCTATAATGGGTTTCCTAAATTAACAAATGTATGGTAAATGCCACATGTGGAGGTACCATAATACATAAATCTTCTACTGAAGCATGGGAAACTATAGGAGAAAATTCATATGAATAAGACTACTCTGCTCAGAGAAAGAGTGAACATAATAAATGATAACTTAGTGAGTTAGACACTAGCACCGCTATCCATTCGCAAATAAGCCTACTCAAGAAGACGAGCGAAGCTTTCACCAAGCCAACTTTGCCTCCAGCTCAGTAAGTGGTATGTACTCAATACAACAACACTACTCACATCTTAGACTCCTATCCTACTATCCAACCTGACTAAGAAATACAGGAAGAGGAAGTTTACGTATTTAACACGTACAATCTAGAGAATCCCAACAACTCGTTCCGATCCTTTGTACCTCAATATCCAAAACTTGGCTTATAGAACTGGACCACATTAGGGAGGACCCGTTACATGCGATAATTGTAATATCAACAATAATAATAACAATAACAGTACCAGTCATAAAAATTTCAACCTCAATAATCCAACACATAGAGGATTGAGAGTCTTGAGCGAACTCTTGAAACCTTCATCCAAGACACATAACGATCTATTAACTCCTGTAATGGCTAGTTTTCCGATTGGTAAACTTCGCCAATACTCTTAGTAATGAGGTTAGGATGATTTCGTAAATAAAGCTAGAACACATTAGATTTTACGTGGAAACTCAGTAAAATCAGAGAAAAATCATGACCTTAAAGAGGATTTTAGGTATAAATCCAATATGTGTTAGATTATTACAATTACAGAGAGATTTGATAACTGTAGTCAAGAATGATATAAAAAAACCTATCTTGGTTGACATATGCTCTACCTATATTAATAATGGATGTAGGCAGTTATAAAATAATTGGTCTCCTGGTTTAATAGGTAGTGGGTAAACTTCATGGATCATGGGCAACAACTCTATTTGACCAAGTGTAATAGTTACCGTTGAGGGTTGAGATATGTAGACGTGGATCTTCTCGAGTCAATCAGATGCCTTCAACGTGGTTCTACTAGCTTCTCTTTATCGAGTTTGGGGAATATACTACTACAATTACCCCATTCTCGATATAATTACTTGTTGTGTCGAGAAGAAACTATTTGAACATTGTTTTCAATATTGTAGTAGTATTTTTGTCGAATACTTTTTGTTGAAATTTGAATTATGGTTGCAACTATTCTGTGTAAATAGAAGGTAGATAAAAAAGGAAAGATATGGTTTATTTGTTTAAAGAACAATGGCTAGGTATGTTCCCGTAGGTGTTATATTAAGTTATAAGGAACATGATGTACAATATCTTTTTATGAGTTTAAGAACTGCAGTGGTGAAGATAGAGAAGACAGAGGAGGTGGAGATGTATCTAAATGGTTTAGAGTAGCAGTGTCATGACATGTTTTCTTTTAGGAGAAGAAGTGTTTAGGACTTAGAGAAGAGGCGTACTAGGTTATGGTAAGAAGTTAGCTGAAGAGTCTCAAAGGTGTGCATCGAACCGTCACGTGAGGCTTATAAATACCCCTTCGGGTGCCAACTGTTCACACTCCACTCTTTCAGAAAATTTCAAAGGTGATTCTTTGTGTTATGCCGTGGTTAATCCTTCCATCATTGTTTTTGAGGAGATTGTTGTGCTTATCAAGAGAGCAAAACTTATAATGGGGAGAGATTTATGATCTGCGTGTTAACAAGGTTGATTTTGCTATTCCTGAATTTTTGTGATTTGATATTTTCTTCATGTAATGATGATTTTGTAGAAACCCATTGTAGAAAATAACATGAATTTTTATTTGTATGAATGAATTTGAGTAAGGGTGATTAGTTGTGGAGAAATTGATTAAGAATTATTTTAGGGTTTTACATAATTTTTTAGTTTTGAGTTGAAACTGGGAAGTTGTTGACGTGTGTAAGGTATCGTGGATGATATTGGAGTATGATGATTGTTTGGGTGTGATTCCGTTTATGGTGGAGAAGGAATTGATTTTTGTCACAGTTGGCGTTGCGGTGGGTGTTTGAGGGTTTCTGGAGTAAAATAGGGAAATTGAAGGATAAAGGAGTTTACGGAAAATACTCTGCCGTGTTACACGCCATATTCTGCCGGATTTTATGCTAGAGAGAACGAAAAATATAAAAATTTAGATTTTGTTTTTTTTCGCAGGAGTCTGGGCGCCATATGAAACATCTTCGAGAAGATATTACTAATTGTTCAAAAACTTCGAGATAAATTAGTATGGAAATGAAATAGTTTGCGAATAAAGTAATATCGATAGTATAACTTAATAAAAAATGATTATGTAATTGGATCGATAACTGAAGTAATAATGTTGAAGTAATCGAATTCGAATAAAAATTTGGAAATATAATGATTTGTTGGAGAGCAATCTGCAACAACCAATGCTTACAGATATATAATTTTATAGAAGAAATGAGTCCTTACTAACTGAAAAAATGAATTATAATTTTTAGGTTAAAATAAATGGCTGAACCAGTTCAAAATGCTAATTATCCTGTTGCTGACGTAGAGGGAATTTTTGAAAAATTTACCGACTCAAAGCTATTAATAATCGATGTGACTACCTGTGTATTAGATTTGGGTATGAACTATAGGGTTAGGGATAACAGTATTGACATGGCTCATGTGAATCGAGCCAGGTTGGAAATTGAGGTCGTCAAGGATTCTGATGGGGAGAGAACATAAACTGATGTGGAACATGAGCCACAACCAACTGATCGAGAAGAATGTTCCGGTGGGGGTGTAGAAGGAGGCAGGTAGATTTGGATCTCGATGGGGAGTGTTATGGGGATGTCGAGGAAACCAATGAAAATTTTGACTTTCAAATAGAAGTATGGCATCCATGATGATATTAGGCTGAATGAGTATCTTGGAGAAATGATTGACCAAGAACTCCCTTTGGAGGGCATTATGGTTCATCCATAATAGATAAAAAAGGGTTTAAAGTTACCCCTTCGAGCTGATGAAAAGAAGTTGTTAAATTTCTATGATATGGCTCATGGGCAGTTTAATCCAAATGTATACGACCTCCTTAGGGTAGTGGCTGTGTTAAATGGTCGACTACTAGAGAGGGGAGAGCAGTTGATTTCTGTCGATGATTTATGTGTATATTACACACTAAAGCATAACCCTTAGAAAGTTGGCTATAGATACTTAGTCAGGTTTCTCAAGAGGCCTTTGTTTTATGAGATAGTGTCGACTGGGGGGCAATATTTTGCCGACTGCCTGCTTGTTTCGGGGAACTATGAGTTCGACCCTAAAAACCCTGGGGAGCCTCTGAAGAGGAAATGTTTTTATCTATGTTTGTGGTTTTTGTGTGTATGTGTTTGGATGTTGAATATACATTGTCTAACTTTGTATGTTGATGAAGTACTAACTATTGTTATTTGTTCGTGCAGTTGCGAAGGAGATAGATAGAAACTCAAAGGGGATAGGGAAGTTGTACAACTTATAAACAAATTACTTTGGGCGGGTTGATTCTCTTGTCGAAGATTAAGAGAAAATATAAATGGTTGTTTAGGGAGGCTCGTTTAAATTAATCCCGAACTTGAGGTTCTGAAGTTCTAGTTGTCAATGGAAAAATGTCAGCAAAAAATAAAAAAACTGTTGAATCAAGTATTCCCCTCGAGAACCCTACTCTCAGTAGGTACACCACTGACTCTGTTGTTGTAGAGAGAGAGGCCTTGTTGAGTGGGGTCTTTGGCAAAAATAAGAAAAAGTGAGCTGCCAACCTATTGAGAAGATGGAGAAGTCTAAAGTTGTTAAATCGGGGACCGCCAGTGCTCCTAGGTCGGCTATTGTGACGTGGCAGGAGGCTGCGACTGGGAGGAAAAGTTCTCCCAATTTACTGAAGACGAAGGCTGCAAGGAATCTTGGAGATTCTGAAGAGGAGGCCCAATGGACCATCAAGTCCTATGCTGCGGGGACAACATCCTTGGAGAAAAATTTTGCTGACTGCTTGGCAGGAGCAGAGAGTTTGTTGACCTTCTTCATTGAAGGTCACAAAACAATGAATAAGGTATGGATTTTTCATGCTTTATTCCGTTTAATGAAGTAACTTCCATATTCGAGGTCCCACATTATTACTATCATGCAGATCAAGAAGTTGCTGATCGATGGGAAGCCTCATCTTCTTGGAATTGAGACTTTGGCGAACCAGTTGCTTATCGATAAAGATATTGTGAAAGAGCTTGCCATGGAAAAAAATGAGTTGGTTAAGGAGAAGGAAAGCTTGGAAGATAAGTTGGAAAACAAGAAGCTTGGCACAGTTAAGTCGAAAGAGACTGCCGTTTACGAGGCCAAAAAATATGGGAGATGGAGAAGAGGTATGAAATCAAGAAGATGGGTCGACCTTGCGAAGGGGAGGGAAGATGCGTTGGGTATACAAAAGTCCAATTTTCAGGACGATGTTTAGGAACTGATTTTATTTGTGCGAGGATCTACGGTGAAGGCTCTTGCCGAAGCTACCGTGGAAGCATATCAGACTAACATCGATTCTCTCAAGCGTATGAAAGCCAAATTCTATGGGTAGTTTGACCTTATGGAGGAAAGGATGATGTTTACATGAGCTTGGCTACTGCCGTAGGGGCGGTATTTGTCGACTCTGATACAGAGGAGGAGGTTCTCGAGGCTCAAGAGGTTGCCCCTAACTTGGCTGATGGTACAGAGCTGATAGGAGGGGATCTTCTCGATGATTTAACTCTTGGTCTTCCGGTGAAGCTAACAACCCCCATAATCTTTTCTGAGAAGTAGGAAACAATGTTATAAGCTTTCTCTATCTTTGTTGGTTTTGTTTTGATGTTTGGTAAACAATTTTTTGTACAAGTTGACAATGGGACCTGACAACTTTGAGTGTGATGTTGAATGAATTTGGCAAATGGTTTAATTTTTGTAAAATCGAATATGTGGATTTATCGATGAATGAGACAGAGTTATTATCTTTATTGAATATGTTGTTTGGATTTGATTAAGGATAATATTTGAGATGCTTTATTGATGTATAACATAGTTGTAGGGGCCTAACTTCGCGGGAAAGGAAGTTGACTCTTACATCACGAGTATTATCTTTAACCAAAGGATTCAAGCATATAATCAGCAATAACTAATCTACTGGCAATATACTTGCGTGAAGGCCTAGAATGGGTCACTCCACGACCTCTGGTGAGGATTTTTAAGAGTACTGATATAAAGATCGAGTAGTCAAAGTTTCAAGTACAGGGTGATTGCAGGGTATTCAAAGGAAAAGTTTAAGGTCTGTGGGAAGATTTTTTCTAACCCCTCCATAATTCCCCTTCCCTCCTATTTATAGAACATAGGAAGGGCTGAGTCACCATGGGAGGTTAAATTACAAGAGTATCCTCTGGGACAACTGATTTATACCCAGAGTCAGTTCTGATGCCGTAACTGTCGGGTTTGACACTATAGCTGTTGTTCCTGACGCTGTAGCTTGTTGGTTCTGACACTGCAGTTATTGGATCTGACACTATAGTTTTTGAGCGATGTGCTCTGCCATTATGTCTGATGAGCTGGTTGTCTAACATGTTTTCCTTCGACCACGTGAGATCATGATCAAAACTTGTTCACAGTCGAGTGTTCGTATAGTCTCAGAGGGCTTGATTATGGTTTATTAGTCTTCGGGTCATCAGGTAGGCTTCGATGTAGCCTTCAAGTGTTCGACTGGAGCTAGAAGGCTACGAGTAGGCTACTGCATTCACCCCATCTAAGCAGGGGCCTCGAAAATAGGTGTAGAGGTGTTTGCTGAGAAAATCTATTGGGTGTTGGAAGTTGAAGGGTTGACTGTTGCATATTGGAGTTCCAAGGGAGGTAATAATGGAAGGCAATTAAGTAGTGGTGATTCCGGTGTAATAAATGAGGTTAATGGAGGTATAAATATGGGTAATCAAGGAGTAACTCTGCATTCTTTCTTCTTCATCTTCTATAAAATTCATCATGGAGAATACACCTAACACCAGACATCAAAGGAGGATGGCAGAAAGGAACCATCGGATGGGACGCTAGACGACCGAACTGCAAATAAGGTTCTTTGGCGGCAGAGGGTTGGACTGGGTCATGCCAGATCTGGTCGAACTAGAACCTGGGGAGCTGATCAATGGGCAATCGTATGCATACTTATGGGGGATGCTGCAATGGGTGTTTCCAACGGCCGAGGAACGTTACCTCTTCCTGCAGAGCTTGGCTGACAGAATAGTAGAACAGGAGGAACAGGGCTAGGTGGTCAAAGAGGAGCCAGGGTTGTGTACGAGGAACTGCCCCGTCTGCAAATAGGGGTGTTCTTCATAATATGGTGGCAAGGTGGTGGTGATGGGTATTTTTTTTGTATGACTGTTTTTGAAGGTTTCTATTTTGTTTTGTTGGTGTTTGTATATTTCTCTCTTCTTCCCTTTTCTCTTCTTTGTTTTTGTATGATCAAAGTAATGGAATGAAAAGGTAATTCAATGGAATTATGTGTTCTTTATCTGATATGTTTGGTAGACGAATAGATTGTATGCGCGGGATTGAACATCCAGTTTTGATTGAAGGGTAAATAGTAGAGTCAGTCACCTACTAGGGGAACTTTACTTTGAACTTACATGTAGTGATTGAAAACATTGGTTAATATTCACCTTAAATGACTTAGTGGGTCCGAATTCTTCAAAGTATTATCTAGAAAATGTTGTGACAGAGTATAGAAAAGTATCGATGATTCGAGAATAGGGATGGGTCGAATGCAAGATCTTGAAAATTGGTGTAGAGTGCGCATGCTAATAAAACGGTTAAGTCTGGGAAGTTGAGAAGATTTGACTGTTAAGATTCCGAGGAAAACAATTGAAGACTGTGATAATACGGGTTGTGATTAAGGAGGCTTTAAATGCACATGCCTTCAAGTATAAGTAGGGGTTGTCTAGAGAGCTTCAAACATCTACACTGTCTTCTCTGAATAAACTGTCTGCGTTGTCTTGTTCAAGTAGTCGAATTATGGATACCACTCCTAATATAAGATACTAAAAGAGGATGGAAGCCTGAGAGTATCAGATAGAGGAGAAGATGTATGAGCTTATTGAAAAATTCTTTGAGGACCATGAGTTAGACTTGGAGATGCCTTACTTGGTAGAAATAGAGCCAGAAGAGCCAATCTATGGGATGCCATATGCTCAATGGTGGAGGGTGTTGCGATGGATAAATCCACTGGTCAGTAACCGGTTCTTCTTTTTACAAACTTTTGTTGAAGATCTGATAACTAAAGAAGACCTCGGTGTTGAAGAGGAGGCTGGGCTCTGCAAGAATTGCCCTATCTGCAAATAGGGGCATCTTGGTTGTGGTAAAGGAAGCTTGTAGCATTCTGTTTTGCTTGCTTGTTGTTGTTGTTTTATTGTTTCTTTTTGAATTGGTGTAAGCATCGTTGATCGAATGAAATGAAATATATTAAAACAATTGTCGAGGTATGATATTTAAATGTTTTTGTATAAGTAGGACAATCACAATACATGATGGTAATTTAACCACAAAAATAGCTTGTCGAATGTTTATTATGTAGGAAATTGAATGACCGACAAATTTTGAAATTTAATATCTGGTATGTGTGGATGAATGTTCGGGATACAGTATAGGCGATGATTCGTAGATGGGAGGAAGGGTTTTCGAAGGTCGATGGGCTTCAAACGTAGATGGGCTTGTCTGTAAAAACTGACAGCCAAAATGGCTAACATGTCAGAAGCGATACTGTTCATAGGGCAGAGTTCCCTGCAGGTCATCATGATGTTTCTTTGGATTGCGGGAAAAAAGTTGACATGATGTATAAATTTGACTGGATGGCTTTGAAAAGGATACCAGAAGGTTCAACTAGGTTAATATAAAATTGTTAAATGTTGGGCGTGGAAGTTGCACGTGTGAGTTGTTGAGGGTAAAGGCGTTAAAACGTAACTCAGCCGAAAAGTAGGGGTTGAGGGGTAGTGGTAATGGTAGCGGTTTTGGAAATCGAGGTGGTTTATTAATATTTTGGGGAGGTATTTATTGAGGCAAAAAGAAATTACTATTCCCAATTTACAAGGAAAAGAAAAAATAGAGAGTTAAAAGAGAACATACTCCATTGCTGAGGAAGTTCTTGTTGAAGAGGAGAGGAAGGACTGTTCTTTGTTACCATTTGAATCAACCATACAGGTATTCGTCTGACCTTCTTTGTAACTAGGTTAACTATAGTTCACCTTTGTAGTTTTGTCTGTTATAAATGTTTTGAGGGGTAGGTATTGTTAAGGTTTTGTTGGCGAAGGCCTGGCCGAGGGAGAGGGTGATCCAAGTGGTTGGAGGTTCGTCCCAGTATGAAAGTGGAAATATTGGGGTGGTAACCAGAACTGTAGTCGAATGTTTGACTATGGTTGTTTGATTTGGGGAGGGTAGATCAAAATAAGTTATTGACACGTAATAGTCAAATATATTGATCTAATTGCGTACCTCTTCTTCTGTAGGGTAAAATGCATACCCGTCGATCTTCGAGACTAAGGCTGATAGAAGAGGAGATCGAAGAAAATGAACCGAGTGTGTCTGGCCATGCTCCAGCAGGTGAGAGCAGCGACGTAGAAGAGTTAGACATTATAACAAATTCCCCATTAGCCATGGTGGTTCCTGAAAATGGGACTTCGAGTAAGAGCCATCAAAAGGCTTGAGTGATCGAGGAGAGGGATGGGGAGATGGAGGAAGGAGTGAGAAGGGGACACGAAAGTAGTGTCGAGCCTTCGAGGGATGAAAGAGAAGAGGGGGAGCAGAGTGGTAATAGTAAGATTTTGACTAATTCGGGAGAAGTTGCGGGGTCTGTCTCGGCTAAAGAGAAGCTGAGACTGGATCGATTTGTGGCTAAGATGGAGTTGTCGACGGTAGGGGTGATATTATATGCTGTGGGGTCTGGGTATACCTTCAGGTCTAAACCTCGAGAGGGTTTCATGGCATTTAGAGGCCAGATTCAGCTAGGGATGCAACTACCCCTTCGAAGGCTGGTGAAGGTGGTTTTAAACTTCTGAGAAGTTGCCCCGTGCCAGATGAATGAGAACTTCTATGAAATGATGAAGGTGGTCGAGGGTATGAATGTAAAACTGAGACGTGAGGGGAGGGGCTTGATCGAGTGGTACGACATTGTGTCGTTCTACTAGAGGAAAGCAAACCTGAAGATGGACACGTACCACATCCAATGTCACGCAGATAAGCCCTGGTTGTTTCATTTGTGCTCAACGGGTCGAGGGTGGGATAAGAACTTGGTTGTGGTACGGGGAAATTATGAGAATGCCAAAGGGGAGGACGTTTATAAGCTACAATATAGGATCTATAATCCAAGTAAGTTGATAGTCAAAGATTTTTTGAAATATTGATCAAATAGACTGATAAACATGTTTATGTTTTTTCTACAACACCTGGTAACTGAACTTTGGCAAATCCGAGGAATTATATTGACGGGCGAATCAACTCGGACGAGGAGTGGGTAGACTGTGTGTTCAGGAAACTAGGTATAAAAAGGAAGAGGCAGAAGAAGATAGATTCTATGCTTCAAAATGTTCCTGTTACTCCGAAGCCATCAAAGATGAGGGGAGACGAAGGTGCTTCGAGAGGGGTCGAAGGAATTGAGAAAGTGAGATTGGTTGAGGAAGGTGAATTATGTTCCAAAAGGGCAGTAGGCGCCAAGGCAGGCAGCGCCAATGCCCAAAGTAGTTCGTGATGCGTCAAAGTAGGCGTCGACGCAGGCTGCCAAAGGGAAGGGAAAGGTCTTTCCCGCATCTTTGATGGTCCAGCAGCCGAAGTTAACTTAGTGTAAGAGGCGTAGGGAGCTGGGGGAGGATGATGCGGAGGATGTGGATGAAGCATTAACAGAAGCTGAACTATAAGAGCATGCTCGAGTGATGGCTGTTTCAATGGCAACGCTCTGCGGTATTGACCCAGGGGAGGCTGGGAGGCGGATGAATACGACTTCACATCAGGTAACTATTTTTTTTTTTTGGGATTCTAGAATTTTGATATTTTGCTAAAGTTTATCATTCTTCGAGAAGTGCTTATGGCTTAAATAATCTAGCAATCACATGCTTGGTCTCAAGCTTTTATCAAGGCCCAAAAAGTAACAACGAGGCCGCTGAAATAGGCAGTTGACACCTGGAACTCGCTCAAGGGACCGAAGCGTCGATGGTGTTGGAGATTAAAGTTTTAAGGCAAGAACAGTTGACTATCAGATCTGAATACGAGAGGAGACTCGAAGCTCAATGCTATAACCATACGCAGGTGCTGGAGTCGAAGCTTGCCGAGAAGGATAAGGCGATAAAAGAACATAGGGAGACCTTCCAAGGGAAGTTCGATGATGAATGTGAGACTACTGTCAGGTTGAAGATGTTCATAGAAGGTTTGAGGTATGATCCCAAAACTTTGAAACGCTATCCCACAACCAATGATCCTATCGTCAAAGATGTTGTTCAAACAGAGGGGATAGAAGTAGATGTTGTTGGTGTAGGTGTGGGAGGTGGCGTGGAGGCTCCTACAGTAAAAGAAGCTACTGCTAGGACTGTAACTGATGAAGTTGTGGATACTGCTGGGTCGAATCCTTCTGTTGAGGATATTGGAGGTGTTGGCGGCTGATGAGCCTGTAGGGGGGATGGTATGGCCACCCCTGTATGAGGAATTGTTATTGTTTACTTGCTATAACAAAGACTCTTTTCTCTGTACTTGTTAAGGTTTGAAATACTTTGAGTACTGGTTTGGATAATTTGTAACTAATTTGAACTTGAGCTGTCAATTTGTGATTGATTTGAATTGCTGATATGTGCTAAACTTGATTTTAATTGGTTTGCTGATTTGTGTTGAACTTGATTATCTGATATATGTTGTACTGAGACTTCTTGCATGTAGTAGAGTTGTTGATATTTCCGTATACTTGTATCTGTGTATGCTGGAAGTATAGAATGCTTAAATAATTATCGAACCTTGAAGAGCTTAGAGGTGGTTCCCCAAGTATCAGTCGAGAGTGGTCATGATACTTTAACGTGGTCGCCCCTAATATATTTTTGAGGATCCGGTCTATCGACCATTCTTGCCCCTTGAGTTTGCTCGAAGTTGGAGACTTAAAAAATTTCAAGGTCGCTCCCAAGTATCTGCCCGGTCGAGGGGTTGACCTGATACTTAGGTTATACCAAGAAATTCACTGGACTTCAAAGGCCTGAGCCTAGTTGAAGAAAAACGTGGTCGCCCTCAATCCATTCCCGAAGGTCCAGTCTGTTTGACCATTCATGCCCCCCGAGTTTACTTGAATTTGGAGACTTGAAATTTTTTGAGGTCTCCCCAAGTATCAGTCTGGTCAAAGAGTTGACATGATACTTAGGTTATACCAAGAAATTTACTGGACTTCGAAGGCCTGAGCCTAGTCGAAGCATAATGTGGTCGCTTCCAATGCATTCCCGAGGGTCCAGTCTGTTCGACCATTCATGCCCCTCGAGTTTGCTCGAATTTGGAGACTTGAAATTTTTTGAGGTCACCCCATGTATCAGTCTGGTCGAAGGGTTGACATGATACTTAGGTTATACCAAGAAATTTACTGGACTTAAAATATTTACTGGAAGACATGATGCGAAGTTCAGGGAAAAAAATGTGTTCATTGATTATTTTGTATTTACATCAAGTAAACAAGGTGGAGGCCGTAGCCTTTTGTATGAGACTAGTTGTATTGTATTCCATGGATTAGGTAGAACCTCTTCATCTTCTATCATCAGGTAATATGAACCCTTGTCAGTCTTATCGTACACGACGTAAGGTCCTTCCCAAGATTCATCTAGTTTGCTGGCATTTTGAGGCTTCGAAGACTGTGTGACACGTTCAAGTACAGGATCTCCAATGTTGAATCTGCATGGTCAAACTTTCTTGTTATATGACTTTTGGAGGGAGAGATGATACCGGTCGAGGCTAGTGATGGCTCGGTCTCTGGTTTCATCGATCCACAACATATTGTATTCGAGTTCAAACTCATTATCTTCATCTGGGAGGTTAGAATCACGTGTTGGCACTTTAAATTGAGTGGGTAGCACTTCTTTGGTACCATAGGCTAGAAGGAAAGGTGTGCAGCCCGTCGCCTTTCGTGGTGCTGTTCAGTAGGCCCAAAGGACATGTTGTAGTTCTTGAACCCATCGTCCTTTCTTCGCATCGACACGCTTCTTGAGATCGTCGACTATTGTTTTATTGATTACTTCGACCCGACCATTCCCATGGGTGTAGTAAGGTGTTGAGGTGGAGAGGATGATGTTGTACTTCTTGAGAAAATTTTAGACTTTGTTCCCAACAAATTGTGGACCATTGTCACATCGAATCATATGAGAACAGCCAAAGCGTGTAATAAAATTCTCCCATAGAAATTTGATAACTTCTTCTTCTCTGGTTTGACATAAAGGCACGGCTTCGACCCATTTAGTAATCTAATATGTTGCCATAATAACATTTTCATGGCTACCCGATACTTTAGGAAAAGGCCCTACAAGATCGATGGCCCAACGCTTGAATAACTAAGAGACTTGACTAAAATAGAGGTCTTGCGAAGGGCTATGGATGCCGTGGGCGTGACATTGGTATTTGTCATAGTGTTTGGAGTACTCCTCGGCTTGCTTCTTCATATTGGGAGATGGTTCGAAGGGCCATTGACCGACCAGCAGTATGAGCACCGCAAGTACCTTCGTGGAGTTCGGCAATAATTTTAGAGGCTTCATTTTGAGATATGCATCGGAGGAGGACGCCATTTGGGGATTTGTGACGTAATTCGCCTTTGAGAGTGGTGTATCTGTGACAGTTCTCTAATAACGACCGTTTGGCTTTAGGGTCGTCTAGTAGGGTAGAACTGTTGAAGTAGGCAAGAATTGGTATTCTCCAGTCGCTTGGATCGAGACTCTCTCCCCCAGTATTGATGGCATTGACTTCCATCTGGTTGATACTTAGGCATTCGAGTACTTCGATATGGAGTGTTAGAGATTTGGACTAGCTTAACATAGCTGCTATGCAGGCAAGGGCATCTGCGTGTTTGTTTTTACCTCGGGGGTAGTGAGTAATGAAAGATTTTTCAGGGAAACGGTCCATGCATTGGCGGACGAGACCAGCATACTTAGCCATGCCACCGTTGGCTTAATTTTCTCCTGGGTATTGTCTCTGAGCAAGTTGGGAATCTATAAAAACTGCCAGTTTAGGAACATCAAGATCGCGCACGAGGTCGAGGCCATGGATCAAGCCTTCGTACTCAGCCTCATTGTTGGGGAATTCAAAGTTTAACTTGACTGCCTTTTCAATTCGATCATTGGTGGGTGTAACCAGGACGATTCCAATCCCCAAACCATTAGGTCTAGCAGATCCATCTGTGATGAGATGCCAAACCTGTGTTAGGGTTCTATGGGTCGGTTTGTTCGGGCAGGTCTTCTAGTAGGTCGTCCTCGTCTTCCTCCCAGTCGAGATCTTCGACCGGGAAGTTATTAAGGAAATTGGCGACTGCTTGTCCCTTTTGGGATACCTGTTTCTCAAATGTGATATTATATTCGGTAAGATAAATGGATCACTGCTGTACCCGTCTGGATTTGAGTTTTCGAAAAGTGTAGACGAGGGTGAGAAGCAAATGTTCAGGTTTTGTGTATTGCGTTTCTGCAGGTGTCAGGGTTTTGCTGATAAAGTATACAGGTTTCTCGATGTTGGATTCAAGTTGAATGAGGTCTGAACTCATAGAAGTTCCAGTGACCGTGAGGTATAAAGAAGGCTTTTCACCTTCGATAGGCGTACTGATGATGGGTGGTCGACCGACGTATGTTTTAAGCTTGAGAAAGGCCTGTTCACTGTCGGGTATCCAATTGATCTCAGAGTTGTTTTTCTTTTTGGCCTTTTAGACGCCTTGATCGCTTAAGAGAGAGAAGGGCCAAACACAACGGTATGAGGATTTCGAAATAAAGCGGTTAAGGGCCGCTATCTTACCAGCCACCTTTTGGGCATCTTTTTTGGTTCGGGGGGAAGACATGCCAATGAGGGCTCGAATATGAGTGAGGTCGATCTCGATACCTCATTTGCCGATGAGGTAGCCTAAGAATTTGCCAGACGAAGTACCAAACTGGCATTTGTCTGGGTTAAGTTTCATGTTGTATGTTCAAAGTATCTAGAAGACTTCGGTTAGGTCCTGGATGTGGGTTTATTTTTGGAGGCTCTTGCATAATATGTCGTCGATGTAAACTTCGACCAACTTGCCAGGCAAGGGTTTAAACATGGTTGTAACAAGGCGTTGGTAAGTGGCGCCCACATTTTTAAGGCTAAAGGGCATGACATTAAAGCAGTAAAGGCCTTGTTCAGTGATAAAAAATGTTTTAAGTTGATCCTCGGGGAGGAGGGGTACCTGATTGTAACCTATAACCGCATCCATCATTGATAGTTGCTCATGTTCAGTAGTGGCGTCCAGGAGGACTGAAATGATCGGGAGGGAAAAACTATCCTTCGGTGTATGTTTGTTGAGGTCTATGAAGTCGACACAAATTCTGATCTTGCCATTCTATTTAGGAACTGTAACAATGTTAAATATCCAATCAGCGTACTTGACTTCTCTAATGAAACCTACGGCTATGAGCTTGTCGACCTCGACGTTTTCAGCTTCTCAAAGTCGTAGAGCCAATGTACGCTTCTTCTGCTTTACTACTATAATGTGAGGGATGAGGTCGAGGCGATAACATGCTAAACCGAGGTCGACACCGGGCATCTCCTTAAACGTCCATGCAAAGATGTCTTTATTGGCTCGAAGGCAGTCGGTGATTTTGAGGCGCTTGACCTCATCTAGAAAGGTACCAATGAACGTACCTCGACCTGGACCGTTAAGTTCAATATAGACAGTAGGTTTGATGGGTGAGATGGCGGGAGTTGAAGGTATAGAGATAGAGGGAGATACTGATTGCTATGGTAATTTGACAAGTTTCCGGGTCTGATCGATCTTCAAATGCTCACAGGAACGGGCGAGGTATTGTAAGACTTTTAAGTTCCACGCACCATAGGGGGTTGTGAAACGAAGGGTCTGATGGTAGGTCAAAGGTATGACGCGCATGGCATGGAGCCAGTCACGCCCAAAGATGCCGAGATATTCAGATTTTTTGTCAATGACAAGAAAGCTGGTTTGAAGTGTATCTGGGCTGGTAATAACTGGAAGACTAATTCGGCCAATGACGACTTCGTTAGCACCGTTAAATCCTTTCAGTTTGACATTGGTGGCAGTGATAAGGTCTATTTTGTTCATGGCTTGAACGGTTTGAAGGAAATGTACATCAGCTGCACTTCCCGTATCGATAAGCATGGTGTAGAGGATGAGGTATTCAACCTTAATCATAGTGACTAAAGGTTCGGAATGGAGAAAACGAACATGCGATGTATCGCAGTCGATAAATGAGATACCCTCGGGTTGGGGATACTGACTTGATTATGGCAGGAGGGTGGGTAGCTTCTCCTGGTAAGTGAGTTTGCAGCATTCTTCGTCACGCTTGCGCCTGCTTTTGGAATGACCACTATCGATATTATTTACCTTGATGAACTGAACCTGGTAGATGTGTACCTCGGCTAGGTCGGCAGTAGGGGCGGGTTGAGGTTTGAGGTACGATCTGTCGAGGTAACTAAGGAGGTCAGCAACATTCTGATGTAGACGACTCGCCTTAAAGATTATTTCGAGAGAGCGCTGCAGGGTGAAGTATTTGTTGGTGTGGTGACAGTTATACTTATGGTTCTGGCAGTAAGGTTCACCTTGTTTGACCTCGATAGGGAAAGAGGTACGCCATATGGGGTCTGCTTGAATCTATGTTAGAAGGGTGCTGATAGGAGCAGTAAGCTTAGGTAAGGCCAGCTTTGACCATTTTTTGCGGGCTTCGATTGTGTTGTCAGTGTGGGGGAGTTTGCGACTCTCAGTCTCGTGTAAGACGGGATCGATCATGGGTGTTGGAGTAGAAGGTTGGCCTTGTCGAGGTTTGTTCAGAGTGGGGGAGTTTGCGGCTCTCAGTCTCCTGTAAGATAGGATCGATCATGGGTGTTGGAGCAGAAGGTTGGCCTTGTCGAGGATTGCTCAGAGTGGGGTTCGAAGCTTGTCCCTGGCGATTTGACTCGTGGAGGTGCTCGAGGTCAATATATCCGTTAATTTTGGATAACATCTCCTCGAGGGTTTGGGGCTAATGGAGTACTAGGTTCTCTTTAACGCGGCTGTTATCCAGCAAAGCATTGGAATAAGCGAGCACCACATTTGCACAGTTGAGGTTTTCGACCTTGCACGACTCGTCGAGGAACCTCTTTGTGAAGGCTTCGAGGGTTTCACTGGGGGATTTGCGGAAGTTGAAGAGGGCATCGACCCGGACCTCTCGATCTTTGTTAAAGGTAAATTGGGTGATGAAAAGACTAGATAATTGCTTGAAGCTTCGGATCGAGCCACTGGGAAGGTTATGATACCATCTGAGAGGGCTGTCTGTGAGGTTGGTGAGAAAAAGTTGACACATCAGGTGGTCGGCCGTCAAGTAAAGGCTTAAAGCATTTTGGAATTTGGGGATGTAGGATTGAGGGTCGGTGTTGCGATATTTGCTGATTTTGGGAGCGCAGAAATTTGGAGGCACCTCTATAGTGAGGAGTTTGGGGTAGAGGGGGTTGTTTAACTGACTCTACAAGTTCGGTGTAGGGCTCACACTGATGCGGATGGCAAGGTATATTTTATAGTCGAGGTCCTGTTGTGTACAATAGGCAGGGTGGGGGAGGGAATCTTTGTTGTCGAAGGGGATGAGGCCAAATGTTCGGCGTCTGCTTGGCACTGCCCTCCCCGAGATGTTCTTGAGTAGGGGGGCATTTGGGAAGTCTAGTAGTACAAAGGGTAGAGTCCAATGAATCCTCTGTGGGATGTATTCCTAGGTGGACTGATCCAGTTGGGAGAATAGTGGGGGGAGCACCGTCTGCGCCGAGATGGACCTAGGGTACTTCGAGAGGCAGCCCCAATCGGGCGTGGGGAGAGTCGCACGACGGGGCGGGTGCTCATGACGGCAGAAGGGCCTCTTGAAGCTGAGATCGTTGCTGCATGTGAACTATATTCTGTAGGTCGTCGAGGGTAAGATACTGTCTGTCTACATCATCCAAATGGCATTGCCGTTCAACTTCAAACTCCTGACAGTATTCCTCGCGCTCCTGCTCCAATTGTGTTTGGTGTTACTCCTCAGCCTGAGCGAATTACTGGGTAAGCAGGTCGAGCTGGGTGGCCACTCCGTCAGCAGAGTTGCCAGCATGGGTAGAAGTAGAGTGGAGGGTGGGGGCCATTGGAAGTGATTAGTAGGATTGAGAAAAGGAAAGTACATGGCAGTGGAAACTGGTACGGTGGGAAAGCATAGATGGCGCCAAATGTAGGGGCCTAACTTCGTGGGAAAGGAAGTTGACTCTTACACTACGAGTATTATCTTTAACCAAAGGATTCAAATATATAATCAGTAATAACTAATCTACTGGCAATATACTTGCGTGGAGAACTAGAATGGGTCACTCCACGACCTCTGATGAGGATTTTTAAGAGTACTGATATAAAGATCGAGTTGTCAAAGTTATAAATACAGGGTGATTACAGGGTATTCGAAGGTAAAGTTCAAGGTTTGTGGGGAGAGTTTTTCTAGCCCCTTCATAATTCCCTCTCCCTCCTATTTATAGAACATAGGAAGGGCTGAGTTACCATGGGAGGCCAAATTACAAGAGTATCCTCTGGGACAACTGACTTATACCCGGAGTTGATTCTGACGCCGTAATTGTCAGGCCTGACACTGTAGCCGTTATTCTTGACGCTGCAGCTTGTTGGATCTGACACTATAGTTGTTAGATCTGATGATGTAGTTGTCAAGCGGCATGCTCCATCGTTCTTTCTGATGAACTGGCTGTCTAACATGTTTTCCTTCGACCACGTACGATCATGATCAAAGCCTGTTCACAGTTGAGAGCTTGTATAGTCTCAAAGGGCTTAATTATGGGTTTATTAGGCTTCGGGTCATCAGGTAGGCTTTGATGTAGCCTTTGAGTGTTCGACTGTAGCTAGAAGGCTGCGAGTAGGCTACTACAATAGTTGTGAAATATTTTTTAAAAGTTTCTTATGGAAGAGATATCTGAGTGTAACGAGAAGATAACCATGTTGGGCTTTGCCGAGTATAAAAATAAATTATAGATATATTTCCTCTATGGGATATCTATTTGATTGATAAGATAACCATAAATGAGTTGTCAATTTTAGTAATTATATTGAGATGAACTTTCTTTTAATTGGAGATCTGTTTGTCGAAGAAAAGAAAACTTAAATTTGACAAATACTTATTAAGTTTTGCCAAAAGAAAGAAGTAGAATAGATGATGTATTGACGGGAACAAAAGGTTCTTTATTAAAGAAAAATTGATGAGATTATAACTTCTATATGTCGAACATCTTCAAATGGGCTGTATTCCATGGGAATTCTTGTTGTAATTCATTTTTAGTCATCAACCAGTAGGTACCACTGTCGGTCTTATCACCGATAATGTAAGGTCCTTCCCAATTTTCTGACAACTTGCTCGAGGTTTTTGGTCGAGTATTGTCCTGAATTCGTTGAAGTACAAGATCGCCTATGTCGAATGTGTATTTCTACACCTTCTTGTTGGATGCCTTCCTCAGAGTGTCATAGTATTGCCCCAAGTTTGCAATGACATGATCATAAGTTTCTTCAATCCAATTGAGATTACAGATCAGTCCAAGCTCAATTTCTTCATCTGTAATTTGTCTTCGAGCGACAAGGAGGTCGAGGTCTGAAGGGATTGTAGTTTTAGTGTTGGTGTGAACTCGATGTGAAAAATATAATTGTTAAAATCAGAAATTGTTGAAGTCGTTTGAATGAGGAAGGAAGTCGTTCGAACGAGCTTCAAAGTCATTCAAACGAGATTATTTGTTTTTGCATTTTAGACTTGGTTCGATGTATTCGTTCGAACGGGCTTGGATGCCGTTCGAAGGAGTTGTTCATTTATAGGGCTGGAGACCAATAATCGTTAAAGTTGTTCAAACGAGCTTGGATTCGTTCGAACGAGCTTTGCGTAGGTTTGCCTTTGATGTTATTCTGAGATCTTGAGTTTGCCTCGAGATCCATTCTACTTGTATTTGAGTTCCTTAATATATAAAGAGGACTTAGTTTATCTGTTTAAGTAATCCTTCCGTGTGAGTTTAATTCTAGAGACCTTGAATTT
Organism: Kingdonia uniflora; assembly: GCA_014058105.1. NCBI lineage: Eukaryota > Viridiplantae > Streptophyta > Magnoliopsida > Ranunculales > Circaeasteraceae > Kingdonia > Kingdonia uniflora. Next base: position 1,410,615 of record JACGCM010000004.1, read on the forward strand.
GAGAGACTCCATTAAAGCTTGAGAAGCTTGGAGAGATCATTGCAACCCATTTGATTATCATAGTAAATTGTTCGGGGAGTGGTTTTTTATCTGCAAGGGTTTTTCCACTTCCCTCCTCCGCGTAAATTATTGTGTTATTGCTTTCCTATAATTTCTTATTGGCATTTCTATTTATCGTTCTTGGGACAAGGGATTGGGATTAGCTACCCTGATTCCTAACAACTGGTGTCAGAGCGCAAGGTTAGGGTTTGTGTGATTAGAGTGATGGCCGATATGGAGAAATTTGAAATCGATGAATTATATGGAATGAACTTTGGGATTTGGAAGATGCAATAGAGGATTTTCTATATGCGGAGGATTATAATTTTCTTCTAGGAGGGATTTTGACGAAGCCGGGCCAATATGGATTATTTGGAGTAGGAGCTTTTAGATCAAGATGTTCTTGATAAAGTTCGTTCAACACTCCCAAATTCTATTTCTTCTAAATTGCCTAAAGTGAGTACCATGTTAGAGATGATGGACAAGTTATCAAAGATATTTTAATCAACTTTAAGTGATTTAAATTCTCAGAAGTGTGTTACGAGTATTTCAAATTCTCGTAAGCGGGTTACTTTCAGCAACATAGTAGAAATATTTGGTGATGATTCTCACATAATACCTTTCTGATCTTCATTGTTAACATCGGGTGACTACTCAGATGTTGAAGTTAAAGGAAAAAGAGTTTCACATATGGAGAATAAAAGAAAAAGGCGCATAAAGGCATAGAATTGCAATCAACAAGATATTTGTTACAATTGCGGTAAAGTTAGTCATAAGAAGGAAGATTGTAGATCGACAAAGAGGAGAAGATCTGTAAAGAATCGTTCGATGACTTTCTCTGGGGAACGTAAAAATTCTGATAGTGCCTCCAATCTTATTTCTAATAATTTAGTTAATTTAACTTGTGATATTAAGGATAAACCATGTAATGTGATTCATGGTACTCGGGATAAGTCATGATTGTTGTCTTATGGTATTTTTAAAAGGTCGAGGTTAGACTTGGATGCTCCATTAGAAATTACGTCGGGTAAAAGCAAATTATCTAGCTATGATGAGTAGTATCACATAGTAGATAATGGAGATGTTCAGATTGCATTAACGAATGATAATTCGTTAAGTTTGGACACTATGTAATATGTGTCTAGTATGGTTAGAAGTATGCTTTCGAGTCAACTGTCGAACTTGAGTCTTTTGGCGACCTTCGGCGATGATGTTATGATCATGAAGGATGCTATTATTTTAGCTTGGGACAAAAGGCAAGATGCATTCTTAGAGACGTGTAACATTAATGATGAGATTATTGGTATTGTTACTTCGATGGTAGACTCTAGTGCATGGCATGAGAAACTTGGCCACATGAGCATTTGAATGAAAGAATTGTTCTCAAGGAAAATACTTGACAAGTTAAAATCAATAGATTTGTTCTTTTATGAAGATGTGGTCTTGGTGAAGCAAAAGAAATTTGTGTTTCCTAGAAAGAGAAGAAAATTAAATATGGGATCGAACCACTTATACGGTGAAGTATGGGTACCGACTAAAGTTAGTTCCAACAGGGGATTTCATGGTTTTGTTGTTTTTATTGGTGATTCTACACGAGAGCTTGGTGTATATTTCTTGAAGAATGAAACGGATTGGTTTAATGTCTTTACTAGATGGAAAGCTTGGGTTAAGATTGAGATGGGTTCAATGTTGAAGCGTCTTGAGTCTAACGGTGATGGTGATCAATTTTGCTGTGATGAGTTTATTATAGATAAAACATCTATTGGGATTGAAAGGCCTGGAAAGATCCCAATAATACTATAAGAGTTTGGTATGGCTGAAAGTGTGGTTTGTGATATTACCGAAAGGGTGCAAAGTATGAAATGTTTCATCGAGTTGTCAAAGAAGTTTAGGGCGGATTTGGTAGTTTCGGCGGTTGATATAGAGTCTTGGTATGCATTGGATCTTGGACTATTAGAAGAGATTACTTAGACGAAAAATGAGGTAATCATTTATACTTTTTTTATCTATTCTTGTAGTAGATCATTACTAGATTATATGTCTAGTTTGTGCATGTTCATTGGATATGTTTGTGATGATTTTGGTGGCCGATCTTGTAATGCGAAGAATTGGAAAATTATCCAAATTATTGATGTGATATCCAATGATGATGTCTTTTGCAAAGACATGGATAAGTGGACCAGAAAAGTGGATTTATCGGGGTCATGTGAATATGTAAAAATATCTGCAGAGATAGTGTTAGAACCATTGGTTAAAAAGGTCTAGCGAGAACCGTATACTTCTCCAATTGTAATGAAAAGAAGAACCAAGGTTTCGAGACCTGCGGCCCATTATCATTACTCTCGACATTGTTTGTGGCTAGCCAGTATTGGTGATGACTACAAGGTGGCTTTTCATGGTGAGGTCATGGGCAAGTGGGAGCTTGTCATGGATGATGATGAGATTAGATCTCAATCGTCAAATCGGGTATAAGAAGTAATCTTATTACCGATGGTAAAAGCTCTTTACTTCACCAATTGGTTTACAAGTTAAACAAGAACAAGTTTGCTTAAGCGGTTCAAGGTGAAACTTGTGGTAAAGTTTTTTTTAAGAAGAAACAGGTGTTTATGTGAAGATGTTTTGGTACACCGGTTGTGAAGCTAATTGTTTTGTGGTGGCTTTGTTTTTTCGAATTGAGTGATTCTTGATACGGAATAAAAATTCTTCATGATTGATTTTATTGAAGATGGGTATATGTAAGTCGGCTACATGGATACATAGTTATTGGGTGATGTTGCATTATGGAGGCTAATACATGAGAGCTTCATATGCGTATTCGAGATATACACTGAAACGATGGGGCTCGATGTTGGATATGTTCATATCATTGGTGGTTTTTTTGAGAAATACCACAGAGACCATTGTTGATGTTATAGGTTTTGAGAACTCGTGGATCATCCGTTCTTTGAGTATGGATGATATGCTAGTTGCGTATGCAAGTTCTAGCATTGGTGAGATTGAAGAGTCGTGGGAACGGTTATCTCAATAAAGGGTTGGACCGATGGATTGGTTAATCCTTGTACATATGATATAGTTCAGCAAGAAGAATGTGAAGCAAAAGTTGTTATTGACATAGTACATTGAGACTAGTTGGAGTATTATTTGGTAAGGCACCATTTATCATTACTTTGGGCTTAAGGCACGTATTTGTTTGACTATGGAATGCGATATGAGTGTAGATCGAGGTATGCCTAAACTCATTGATGATTTCATTGTTAATGTATGCCATTGTTTACATGAGACCAGAGTTTTCTTATGAAGTGGGAACTGTGAGACATTGATAATAAATATTATATATTCGTAGAAGACTCGGTTGCAGCTCATAGCTATGGAGTATTTTTTGTTCAGCTTACAGGGTTGTGCTTACTTGTAAAGGCAAAGTACGTTAGTGACATAGAAAAGACTACAGTTTTGTGATGTTATACTGAAGCCTCTTGGGTATCGAGATTGCAAAGGCATGAGTACGGTGCGGCTTTGGAAGTTTGCAAGGAGATGTTCTTGAATTTTTTTGTTAAAAAATGTTCAAAACATTATCACATGGTTTTGTGTGGCATGATAGGTTTTGGCGTGAAGAGTTCGGTTTGACACAATTAGAAATGTGGTTGCTTTGAAGATAGGTGAAGTTACGGGAACCTCACATTTTAAATTTCATGGGGGAGATTTGTTGAAGATTGTGAAATTTTGTAAGTGGAACTTCATGATTGAAGGTCTGGGTAGTGCGGGAAATTCATTTGGAGATCTAGAAATTGGTTACGGGATTTAATTTCAAGTGGAAGATTGTTGGATGTGAACTCGAAGTGAAAAATGAAATTGTCAAAATCAGAAAATGTCGAAGTCGTTTGAACGAAGGAAGTCGTTCGAACGAGCTTCAAAGTCGTTCGAACGAGATTCTTTGCTTTTGCGTTATAGACTTGGTTTGAAGCAGTCGTTCGAACGGGTTTGGATACTGTTTGAACAAGTTGTTGTTTTCTAGGGCTGGGGACCAATAATCATTAAAGTCGTTCGAACAAGCTTTGCCTTAGATGTTATTCTAAGATGTTGAGTTTGCCTCGAGATCCGTTTTACTTGTATTTTAGTTCCCTAGTATATAAAGTGGACTTAGTTTATTAGTTTAAGCAATTCTTATGTGTGAGTTTAATTCTAGAGACCTAGAATTTGTTAGACTCCATTAAAGCTTGGAGAGATCATTATAACCCGTTTGATTATCATAGTAGATTGTTCAGGGAGTAGTTTTTTATCCGTAAGGGTTTTCCACTTCTCTCCTCCAGGTAAATTATTGTGTTCCTACTTTCGTATAATTTCTTATTGGCCTTTCCGTTTATCGTTCTTGGGGTGAAGAATTGGGATTATCTACCCTGATTCCTTACATTGTTAAGATTGGTGGATCAAAGTTAGTCCCACATCGGGTAAAAGATGTAGTTTACACAAGGATATAAAAAGATACAAACAATTAAATTACACCTGAAGCCTTTTTTGAATAAAACCCCACACCTTGCTCAACCCAACTAGGTGGCAAAAGTAGGGATAATATCGGTGCAATGGGGGCTCGGGCCCTAACAAGTGGTGTCAGAGCCGATGGTTCGGCTGGGCGTATCTTAATATATCGGTATGTCTTTCCAATCGTTCGAGGTGGAGCTCATGTTCTCTCTCCGTGAAGCTCAAAATGAACGATTGTTCTGGCATAGATGTGCGGTGGTGGTGACGGTTATCGCTCGAGGTGGAGCTCATGTTCGCTTCCGTGAAGCTCAGAATGGATGGTTATTGACTAATGTTGTTTGATCTAAGGTGGAGATTGTTAAGATTGGTGGATCAAAGTTAGTCCCACATTGGGTAGAAGATGCAGTTCACACAGAGATATAAGAAGATACAAACTATTAAATTGCACCTGAGGCCTTTTAAAAATAAAAACCCACACCTAGCCCAACCTAACTAGGTGGTAAAGGTGGGGACAATATCGGTGCAATGGGGGCTCAGGCCCTAGCATTTAGTACCAATGGACAAAATAAATGGTATGCAACCTGCTGATGTTCGAGGTGTTGTTATATATGCCCATGAAATGCTAAGTAGCTCTTCGACCCATTTGCCTTTATTTTTGTCGAGGCATTTCTGCAATCCTGACTTGATGTTTTTTATTAATTGCTTTGGCTTGGCCATTTCCCTGTGGATAGTAAGGTGCTGAAGTAATCAACTATATTTTGTATTTGTAGAGGAATTTAAGGACTTTGTTGCTGATGAACTGTTTTCCATTATCAGATCTTATCATTTGTGGACAGCCAAATCAAGTTATAATGTGCTCCTATAAGAATTTGATTACTTCACTCTTATTAGTATGATAAATTGTTACAACTTCGACCTATTTTGTAAAATAGTTCGTAGTTTCAAGGATAAATGTTTTGTTTCCCGATATAGGGTGGAATGGACCAATGATGTCGATGGCCATCTTTTAAATGGCATAAGGACATTGCTGACATGTAGGTCGAGAGCTAGACTTTTGATGTCTTGTACGTGAATTTGGCATTTGTAGCATTTGCGAACAAAGTTTTCGCAGTCTTGTCTCATCTTTGGCCAACAGAAATAATCATTTTGTGAATACTTTTTACGCCAGTGATCGTCCTGAGATATGTACAACACAAATTCCTTCATGAAGTTCCTTGATCTTTATTTGGGCTTGTTTCTGGGAGATGCATTCGATAAGTGGGCCTCCTCTTGTAATCTGGTATAGTACTCCTCCTTCGAATTTAAATCTTGGACATTTGGCTAATAAAGATCGAGCTTCATCCTTATTCTCGTGGAGAGGATTAGAATTAAAATATGTATGAAATAGTTTTTTCTAATCTTCAGGATCGTCAGTGTCGGCAACTTGGATTTGCATGGAATAGCTTACTTCGAGGCTGGAATGTTCGATAACTTCGATATATAGTATTCTTTTCTTACTATCTTTGAGTATTGCAGCAATATATACTAGAGCTTTGGCATATCGGTTTTCTTCCCGTGGCAAATAAGAAATTATGGCGTATTTGAAATTTGTTATTTTTTCTTCGATCGACACAGTGTAGTCAACCATTTTTCCTGATGTTTTGAATGCTTTGTTATAATGATTAGTTACGAGTAATGAGTCTACGTAGATGGCTAATTCTTCTTCTCCCAGTACTACTGCGAGGACTAGTCCATATAAGATAGCCTCATACTCTGTTTCATTATTTGTTGTATAGAATTTGAGTTTGATGGTTTTCTCAATTTTGTAATTGGATGGTGTAACAAGAACGATGCTAATCCTTGACCCTTCTTGGTCCTGCACATTCGTCTGTAAAAAGTCTCCATCTTGTACTTTTGGATCATGTGTTTGGTTATGCAATTGAGTCATTAGTTAGAAATTTTTTGAGTTCCTCCCATTCAGGGTCTTTGATGGGAAAATCTGCCAGGAAGTCAGCAACTGCCTGCACTTTAATCAAAATTTGTGGCTCGAATGTAATGTCGTATTTGCCTAGGAAAATAGACCATAGTTGAACCCTTCTGGATTTCTCTTTTTTGGACAACACTAGTTTGAAGGGGAATTTGGTGATTAATTTGACAGGGTATGCTTATAAATAAGGTCAAAGTTTTTGGGAACTGTACACCAGGGCCAGTTGCAATTTTTATGTTGTTGTGTATCTTTTTTAGAAGGCATGAGTGTTTTGTTGATGAAGTAAATTATTTTTTCTATTCCGTTTTCTTTTCGAATAAGGATAAAACTGATAGAGTCTTATGTTGTCGATAAATATACCGTTAATTCCTCGCCATCAACAGAAGTACTTATTATGGGAGGATTCCCCAAGTATCTTTTGAGATCTTATAAAGCCAATTCACATTCTAAAGTCTAGATGATTTCCTTGGGTTGTTTTTTTGTCATAGGCGATGAGATCCCCAAAGAAGAAGGTAAAGAAGTTTGCATTGATAAGATGATTTTGAGATGAACTTGTTGTAGGGGCCTACTTCTTTTGGAGGGGAAGTCGGCTCTTGCAACATGGGGTTAATCTTTAATCAAAGAAATACAAGTAAATAATCTAAAGTACGAACAACCTATAGACAAATTACTTGCGTAGAGGCCCTAATATGACGCTCTACGACCTCTGATGAAGATTTTTAAGAATGCTTTTATTACTGATAAGTAATCGAAGGTTCGAATACTGGGTTTTACAGGGTGGTCGAAGGTAAACTCCAAAAGGGGTTGGGGAGGATTTTTCTAATCCCTCCTTGGCTCTCCATCTCTCCTATTTATAGAATCAAAGGAAGGGATAAGTCACCAAGGTTTGGTTAGATTACAAGGGTACTATCCGGATATCTCGGCAGGGTATGGGCGCCGAACATGTCTGTACTATCACTGTAACAGTTATTGGAGGTGTTTCTATACTTTATTACTGTGGCAGTGGTTGGGCCTGTCACTGTAGCTGCAAGAACCAATCACTGCGCCGTCTTGTCTAATGAGCTGGCTGCCTGCCTCGTCATACCTTGACCATGTACAACTATGGTCAAAGTGTTTCTGTTGCGATGTATGGAGTCCATTCTCGAGGTTTGTTTAATGGTCGAAGCTTCATCTTCAAATGATCTTTGGAAAGATTGTTTAAGGATTTAGTGGGTTTCGATACATTTGGGTAGGCTGCAAAGTAGCCTTCGAGTGTCTGAGTGGGGTCGATGGCTGCGAGTAGGCTACTACATTCTCCCCCTCTCAGCGAGGGTCTCGAAACCAGGTGGAGAGGAGTTTGCTGAGAAAATTATTTGGCCTTAAATTTAAGCAGTTTGACTATTGGTTTTTGGGTAAGTAATAAAAGAGGATAATTAAAAGGTATTGGTGGTTATAGGGTAATAATGAAATGAGGCTACAAGTATAGGTTATTGAGTTGGGATACTGTATAACCTTCTTCTTTTCCATTCTTCTCTCTTTCCTCTGTAAATTTTTAAAATCTCTATGGATACCATGCCCAATATGAGATATCAAAAGAGGATGGGGTTCGCCCAGGACCGTCGTGTAGGGTAGAAGACTGGTGAACTGCATATAAAGTTCTTCGGGCATCATGATCTGGACTGGGACATTCCCGAACTGGTGGAGGTAGAGGCTGGAGTGCTCATCAATGGGGAGCCTTACACTACTGCGGAGAAACATTATCTATTTCTGTCGGCTTTGGTCGAATATCTTGTTTGTGCAGAAGAGGAGATGGAGGAGCCAAGCGCGGTGAGTGGAGCTGGGCCTTTTGGAAGTAGGGTTACTGTTTGAGGTGGTGATGATTAGTCTCTCTGTATTGTAAGATTTTATGTAGAGGTTTTTATTTGGGCTGGTTGTGTGAGTGTATTTGGGTTTAAAATTTTGCTATTTTGTTGTTATGTGGTAAAATGGAATGAGAATATTATTTTTTTGCATATTTGAGTTTTTATTACTGCTAGGCATTAGAAATGAATAGGCTCATAGGCACGATAGTAGATTTATCTCATCGAATGTTAATGGGTAATACTGATTAATACTATGAAAGGTACTCTCGAAGTATAATGACGTGGTCGAAGGTAATTGGCTTGGTACAAGTAATTGGGGTCAAAGCGTGATGATGGTCGATGATTCGATGAGGGAGTTTCGACTGCAAGTCCTCGTAAATGTTGTTTCCATGCACATGCAGAGGGAACTATTACGTCTTGGAAGTTGTAGAGGTTGAACTGTTGGGTTTTTCAAGGTAGGAATTGAATGTAGCAATAAATCTGGCTTGGGAAGAGGGTAAGTTGACATCATTCTCCATGTATAAAAGTAGCTGTTGTGGAGGGGATTTTTCACCATTCTGCATTCTTTCTTCATCTTTCTTCTTATTTGCTCAGATCGAGATGGCTTCAAATGTACCTGTATAAGAGAACCAGGCGGCAGTGAGGCTCAGGCGAATAATAAAGAGGACGTTGGAGCTGCAACGGAGGTTTGGTATTGATCAGGATATTGATGCAAAAATGCCGAATCTCTTTGAAGTGGAACCCGGGGTACCCATTGTGGGAATGTCTTTTGCATACTGGTGGGGGATTCTTCAGATGATGGGTCCATTTTCGGGTCATCAGTTATCTCAGCTAGAGTCCTTTACAGAAGAAATGGTGGATAAAGCTGGTGCTGTGCCTGTGTTCAAGGAGGAGCATCCCACTGATAATTATGGTCCTCTTTTAACTGTGTTGCTGGGTTCTATGATTGATCTGTCTGTGGTTTGTTTTTGTTGTTGCTCTTTCTTTCCTTTTTTTTGTATATGGGGTCTGTAGTTGGTGATTAGATGTATTGGCTTGTTGAATGAAATTAGAATTTTGAATTGCTGTTGAAGTAGTATTCCTTCTTATTATAAGTAGCAAATTGAACTGTCGTACTAAGAGTCTGCAAAAGTGGAACTAAAATTCTGAACTGTTAAAGTATCGGTAACATCTGTCGAAGGAGGATTTTTGATTCTCGAAGTAGTATCCTGAGCTGTAGAAGTAATAATATAATATGTCGATGTAGGGTGTTTGAACTGTCGGGGGGAAGTTTTGAATTGTTGATGTAAGATACTGCAGTTTGTCGAAGTAAGAGGTCTATTTTGTCGAAACTGAAAGCATTTATCCGTTGGTGTAATAGGTTGGATCTGTGTGGGCATAAATTTTTGAACTATCGAAGTGCATGATTATAATCTATCAGAGGGTGAATATGATCTATCGAAGGAAAATGGGTGTTCAGGTATAAATATAAGTTGGGAGTATCGAAGTAATTAATTGTGGAAGTATCGAATATGTCGTAGATCGAATGGTTGGTATACTTGGGGATCGAATATGAGGTTATCTGTTGACGAGTCTTTGAGACGCTGTATAGTCGATTACTTGAATGTGAGGAGTGTGTCAAAGGTTTTGATGTATTTGACTGGTCGTACTAGCAGCTCGGACAGCTAGCTTGTCAGGACAGTACATGCGTCTGGGGCAGTGTGCCTGATAGGTAATCATTATTGTTGTCCATGTTTTACGGAAAAGTTATGATTTGATGTTTGGATTTGACTATTTTAGCTTCGAGTGAGGGAAAAAGGGTTCGAGAAGCTTTAGTTTTACAAGTAATTGGAAGTGAGCTTGCGACTCGCACGTGAGGGATATGAGGGTTAAATTGGTCAAAACACATTGTAACCGGAAAGCCAGGGTTGTGGGGTTGTGGTAATGATAGTGGTTTGAAAATTGTGGTAGTTTTGGTTTTTTGAGAGGGTATATAAGTGTGGGAGAAGTAACCACTGCACTGTTCACTGAGAAAAAACTAGAGAGAGTGAGAGATGAAGGACGTACGCCATTAGTATCGGTGCTTGAGAGAAGTTACTGAAGTCATTGCATTGATCTCGCTGTCTTGGGTATAGTGCATCTGACACAGGCGTGTCATTTGAACTCTGCCAATTTTGCTTTGTTTTTCCTTCTGTGTCTGTGAGCAGAATATTCTGGGTTTGGGGTTTGGCAATTATTTTTGAGGATAAGAGAATTGATGAATCTAGGTTTCGACCCATTCTCGGATTTTAGAGGCTTTTGAAGGAGGCATGGGGTTTAGGATCGAAGTTTCGAATGTGTATAGATCTGTTGAAAGATCTAGATGGGATATGGGTTATTGACGCGTAATTATAAAAAATATCAATCTAATTGTGGGCCTCTTCTTTTGTAGGGTAAGATGCATACCCGTCAAGCTTCGAGACAGAGGTTGATAGACGAAGAGATCGATGTTTTCAAAGTTAGTCTTTCTGGTTGTGCCTTATTAAATGAGGGCAGCGATTTAGAGGTGTTAGATGTTGTAACTGATCCCCCTCTGTCTATGGTTCTGCTGGCTGGTGAGATTCCAATTACGAGACGTCGTAGGACGGTAGTTACTGAGGATAGTGAGGGGGAGGAGATAGTCTGGGGGGAGAGGGGCGAGGGTAATGTGGGTCCTTCTGGTAGTGGAAAGGGAGAAGAGGGGTAGAGTGATGACAGTGGGGATTCGACTGAATCAGATAGGGTCGAAGGTGCCATTTTGGTGAGGGATATGGTTAGATTAGATCGATTTGCCGGTAAGTTGGAGCTGTCAAAGGTGGGGGTGTCGTTGAGCGTGGCGGGAGCAGGGCTAACTTTCAAATCAGACCCTAGAGACGGAATAATGGTATATAGAGGTCATATTCGATTGGGGATGGAACTTCCTCTTCGAAGGCTGGTAAAAGGGGTGTTGAATTTTTGGGAGGTTGCCCCGGTGCAAATGAAGGGAAATTTTTATGAGATGATGAGGGTTATAGAGGGGATGAATGCTAAGTTGAGCAGTGAGGGGAGGGGTTTAATTAAGTGGTTTGACATTATTACCTTCTACTGGAAGAAGGCGAGCCAGAACATAGGTACCTATCACATCTAGTGTCACCCTGAAAAGCCCTAGTTTTTTAATCTGTGTTTGACGGGTCTAGGGTGGAATAAAGACCTAGTCATAGTACGGGGTAACTATGAAAATGTTGAAGGGGAGGACCTATATAAGTTGCATCATAAGGTGCATAATCAGAGTAAGTTTGTTGTTGAAGGATTATTGTTGATGTATGTCTTGAATAAATGGTGATTATATTTTGTTTGTTCTGCAGGTCCGAAGAATTTGACTTGGAACAATCCAAGGAACTACATTTATACCTTTCTCGAAGTTAGTGAAGATTGGGTGAATTCTGTTTTTGATAGTCTTGGCATTAAGAGGCAGAGATGGAAGAAGACAGATTTCCTGCTTTGAAATGTACCCGTTATGCCAAAGCCATCGAAGATGAGAGGCGAAGGTGGTTTGAAGGGTCCAAAAGATATGGGAGGGGATGAGTTGCCAAGAAATATTCAGTATGTTCCAAAAAGGAGGAGGGGTTCGAAGCAAGAAGCGCAGGTACCTGAAGTGGCTGGCGATGCTTCGAGTTTGAGGTCAAGGCAGGTGCCAACGCAGACTGAGAAGGGGAAGGGCCAGGTTATTCTTGATGTTCCAAAGGTACAACAGGCGAAAGTTATTCTGCGTAAAAGGCGTAGGGCACTGGGGGAAGTTGATGCAGCAGATGAGGATGAAGAGATGGCAGAAGCTGAACGACAAGAGCTAGCGATAGCCAAACATGCTTTGATGGTTGAACTCTGGGAAGATGACCCAGATGAAGCTTCGAAGGAGATGAAGAGGAGTATGTTTTAGGTAATTGTCTATTAATTTCTTCTGTGAGATTATGATATTTCTTTTAAGTTTTTCAAGTTTTAGGGGCTACTGACTGCTCGAATATTTTAGCAGACGGATGCTTGGGTGCAATCTTATAACAAGGCAATGAAGTCAGCAAAGGGGAAGCTTTGGCAGGCGATTGAAAGTCTAGATATTTCCCGAGGGACCGACGCTTCGTTAATGTCTAAGGTCAAAGTTTTGAAGCGATATTTGGAGGTAATCACGAACTCCTTTGATGAGAGGCTGGAGGATCAGCGGTCTAAATAGGAGCGGGTGTGGACAGCAAAGCTTACTACGAATGAGAGGGAAAAAGCAGAATAGATGGTGAGTTATCCGGCATAGTATGATAATGAATGTAAGGTGATTGTCAGGCTGAAAGAGTTTATAGAGGAGAAGGCGTATAACCCTAACACTTTCGAATCCTTCCCTATTTCCTTAGAACTGGTTGTTGGATATAATTTACAGATACAGGAAGGAGATGCAGATGTTATCGGTGGGGCAGATGGAGGTGCTGGGGGTGGTGTGAAGGCCTCTATAATTGAAGCAATCAGTGCTGGAACTGTGGATGGTGTAGTTATCGATGGTACGGGGATGAAGCTTTCGACTGGAGGTTCTGTGAGTGCTGGCATTGCCGATATAAGGTATTTGGTATTGGGGTTCCATGTCAACCTTTTCTGATTTGCTGTTGAGTTGTAATATTTTGAACCATGTTTCTTTTTTTGTGGAGTTTGGTCTTTGAACTTGGTATTTTTGTGAGTTGTCGTATTATACTAATGTTGTTTATCTGTTGAACTTCTAGATTTTATTCTGAACTGCATTTAAATTTGTATTTGATTTTTGAACTAGATTTGTTGTCTTCTTCTAGCCTTGCTTTATTCTAGATTTTTGAAATATTGAGGCATATTCTGTTAGTTTTGCTTGTACCGAATGTTTGATGCATGGCCTAGCTTGAGTTGTGTTGAAACTGCTTCTCTGGTTGATGATAGTTGAAATCTTCTTACATCGTGGATATTTATGTATAATAGTATATGTATGTACTGTTTCTGTCGAATAACTGCAGAGTGATCGGATCCCGAAGAGCTTCGAGGATGTTGTGATACCCCTTTTGAAATTGATGGATCTGCTGGACATCGAAGGCCAAAGCCACAGTGATGTAAGCAACCCATTCCCGAGGGTCCGGCCTTTCAACCATTCGTGACCCTCGAGTTTGCTTGAATGCTGGAAACTTGAAAATTCCAAGGTAGCTCCCGAGTATCAGTCGGGGCGAGGGTGGACATGATACCCAGAGTAAACCATTGAATCGACTAGACTTTGACGGTTTCGGAGCCTGATTGAAGCATAACTGTTCACCCCCAATGCATTCCTGAGGGTCCGGTCTTTCGACCATCCTTGCCTCTCGAGTTTGCTCAAAATTGAAAGTTTGAAAATTTCAAGGCCGCTCCCAGTATCAATCGGGTCGAAGGGTTGACATGATACTTGGAAGAAACCATGAAATTGACTGGACTTTGGTAGTTTCGGAGCCTAATCAATGCATAACTGTTCTCCCCTAATGCATTCAAGAGGGTCCGATCTTTCGACCATCCTTGTCCCTCGAGTTTGCTCGAAATTGGAAGCTTAAAAAATCTCGATGTCGCTCCTAAGTATCAGTCGGGTCGAAGGGTTGACATGGTACCTAAGTTAAACCAAGAAATTCAATGAAAGGAGGAGATGAAGTATGGGTTGAAAAGTTATTTATTGATAATTCTGTGTTATATCAGTTGTACAAGGTTGAGGCCATGGCCTGTATTGTGTTCCACGGGTTTTGGTAAAGGCTCGTCGTCTTCTATCATCAGATAGTAAGAACCCTTGTCAGTTTTATCGTACACGACATAAGGTCCTTCCCAGGATTTGGCTAGGTTGCCAGCGTTTCAAGGTTTTGAAGATTGGTTGACACGTCGATGTACTAGATATCTGATGTTGAAACTTCATGGTTGAACTCTCTTGTTATAGGATTTCTAAAGTGATGTGTGGTAGCGGCCAAGGTTGGCGATGGCTCGGTCTTGAGTTTTGTCGATCCATAACATGTTGCATATGAGCTCAAACTCATTGCCTTCATCTGGGAGGTCAGGATCTCGTGTAAGTACTTTGAATTGAGTAAGGTGCACAACCTCGATACTGTATGTTAGAAGGAAAGGGGTGCAGCTTGTAGATTTTCTTGGTGTTGTGCGATAGGCCCAGAGGACATACTGTAACTCTTAAACCCATCGACCTTTCTTTGCGTCAATTATTTTCTTGAGACCATCGATAATGGTTATGTTGATTGCTTCGACTTAACCGTTGCCTTGGGGATAGTAAGGTGTTGAGGGTGAGAGGATGATGTCGTGTTTTTTGAGAAAGTTTATGACTTTATTACCGACGAACTGGGGACCATTGTCGTATCGAATCAAATGGGGGCAGCCGAAGTGTGTGATAATATTTTCCCATAGAAATTTGGTAGCTTCTTCTTCTCTGGTTCGGCACAAAGGTGCAGCTTCGACCTATTTGGTGAAGTAATCTGTTGCAACAAAGATATTTTCTCTACTACCCTAGGCTTTAGGGAAGGGGCTGATGAGATCGATGGCCCATCTTTTGAATGGGCAGGAGACTTGCCTGAAATAAAGGTCTTGTAAAGGGTAATAAATGTCATGAGCGTGGCGTTGGCATTTGTCACAGTGTTTGGCATATTCTTTGGCTTGTTTTTTCATATTTGGCCAAAATAATCCTTGGGAGACGACTCGAAGGGCCACAAAATGACCAACAGTATGAGCACCGCAGATTCCTTCGTAAAGTTTGGTTAAGATTGTAGAGGCTTCGGCGTGGGATATACATCGAAGGAAGACGCTATTTGGGGATTTGCGATGTAATTCATTTTTATGGATAGTGTATCTGCGGTAATTTTCTAACGGCGATCTTCTGGCTTTGGGATCATCTGGGAGGGTGGCATTGTTGAGGAAATGGAGGAATGGTGTGCGCCATTCATCTGGATTGAGACTCTTACCCCTAGTATTGATGGCATTGAATTCCATCTGGTCGATACTTGGGCGTTCGAGTACTTTGATATGAAGGGTTTGGGATTCTGACTGTCCGAGCATGGCTGCGATATAGGCGAGGGCATCTGCATGTCGGCTTTCTCCCCGGGGGTAATGAGTGATAGTTGAGTTTTTGGGAAAATGGTCCATGCACTATCTAACGAAAAGAGCATAGTCAGCCATGCGACCATTAGCTTGATTTTCTCCTGTATAATGTCTCTGAACAAGATGGGAATCTGTGAAAACGACAAGTTTGGGAATGCCAAGGTCGAGAGCGAGATCGAGGCTGTGGATTAAGGCTTCGTACTCTGCTTCGTTATTGGAACATTCTAAGGTAAGTTTAACAGCTTTCTCTGTTCGATCATTAGTGGGTGTGACCAAGACAATACCAATTCCTAAGCCATTAGGTCTAGCAGATTCATCTGTGAATAAATGCCAGCCAGTGTTAGGGTTCCAGGGGTCTATTGTTTCGGGTTGGTCTTCTGTTAAATCATCTTCGTGTTCTTCCCAATTGACCTCTTCGACTGGGAAGTCTGCGAGGAAGTCTGCTACTGCTTAGCCTTTCAGGGATATTTGCTTCTCGAATGTAATGTCATGTTCGCCAAGGTACACAGACCACTGTTGTACTCTTCTGGATTTTTCTTTTTTACTGAGTACTTCTCGAAGGGGGTAACTTGTTATAACACGGATGGGGTGGTCTTGAAAGTATGGCTTGAGTTTGCGGGCTGAATAGACAAGGGTTTGGAGCAAACGCTCAAGTTTTAAATATCGGGTTTCTGCGGGTGTTAGAGTTTTGCTGATAAAATATACAGGCTTCTTAACATTGGAATCGAGTTGAATAAGTACTGAACTGATAGAAGTATCTGTGACAGTAAGGTACAAAGAGAGTGTTTCACCTTTGACAGGTATACTAATAATAGGTTGTCGGCCAAGATAAGTTTTGAGTTCGAGGAAGGCCTGTTCACACTTGGGTGTCCAGTTGATCTCGAGGTTGCTTTTCTTTTTTACTTTGTGGATGCCTTGGTCACGTTGGAGGGAAAAGAGCCAAGCACATCTATCTGAGGATTTGGAAATAAAACGATTGAGGGCTACTATTTTACCAGCCACTTTCTGGACGTCTTTTTTAGTTCAGGGTGAAGGCATATCGATGAGGGCTCGAATATGGGTGGGGTTAATCTCGATACCTCGTTTACTGATAAGGTGGCCCAAAAATTTACCAGACGAAACGCCAAATTGCCATTTTTCTGGGTTGAGTTTCATGTTATATGTGCGAAGTATTGAGAAAACTTCAGCTAGGTCTTGGATATGGGTCTGTTTTTGAAGGCTTTTGCATAACATGTCGTCGATGTAGACTTCGACCGAGTTGCCAAACAGAGGTTTAAGCATGGTTGTGATGAGGCATTGGTAAGTGGCTCCCACATTTTTAAGGTCGAAGGGCATGACGTTAAAATAGTAAAGACCTTATTCAGTGATAAAAGGAAGTTTTGTGTTGATCTTTAGGTAGAAAGGGTACTTGATTATAACCCAAAGCTGCGTCCATCATTGATAGGCGCTCATGTTCAGCAGTTAGATCGAGGAGTGCTGAAATGATCGGGAGAGGGAAGCTATCCTTCGGTGTGTGCCTGTTGAGATCTGTGAAGTTGACGTAGATTCTGATCTTGCGTTCTTCTTAGGAACTGCCACAATGTTTGATATCCAGTCGGCGTATTTCACCTCTCTTATAAACCTTGCGATTATGAGCTTGTCTACTTCAAGGTTAACTGCTTCTTAAAGTTGTGGTGCCAGGTTACGCTTCTTCTGCTTAACTACTGAAGAGTAGGGAATGAGGTCGAGGCGATGGCACGCCAGACTGGGGTCGATGCCGGGCTTCTCTTGGAATGTCCATACAAATACATCCTTGTTTGATCAAAGGAAATCTGCAAGCCTGTGGCATTCTGCTGCATCAAGAAAAGTTCCAATGAATATACCTTGACCAGGACCGTCGAGTTCGATATAAACAATGGGTTCGATGGGTGAAGTCGTATCTGTCGAAGGTGTGGGGAAGGAAATAGACAGTAATTACTATGGATGGCTGATGAGTTTCTGGGTCTGATCGATCTCTGGGTGTTTGCATGAACGGGCGAGGCGTTGAGTGCCTTTCAAATCCCAAGTACCTTCGGGGGTGGTGAAACGAAGGGTCTGATGGTAGGTCGAAGGTATGGCACGCATGGCATCGAGCCAGTCGCGCCCGAGGATACCGAGGTATTCTGACTTTTTGTCGATAACAAGGAAGCTGGTTTGAAGTATAAGAGGGCCTGTGGTGACTAGTAAGCTGATTCGACCAACAACAACTTCTGTGGCCCCATTGAAGCCTTTCAACTCGACATTTGCAAAGGTTATGAGATCTATCTTCTTCATGGTTACGACAGTTTAAAGAAAGAGGACATCAGCTGCACTCCTTGTGTCTATGAGCATTGTATGGAGGACAAGGTTTTCGATCTTAATCATGATGACTAATAGATCGGAATGGGAAAACGGACATCAGATGTGTCGCAGTTGATGAAATAACTGCCTTCGAGGTGAGGGTGATGGCTTGGTTCTGGCAGGAGGGTGGGAAGTTTCTCCTGGTAGGTAAGTTTGTAACACTCTTCCACATGCTTACGTTTGCTTTTGGAATGACCGCTATCTATGTTATTGACTTTGATGAAGTTTATTCTGTAAATGTGCACGTCGGCTGGGTCAGCAGTGGGGGTGGATTGAGGTTTAAGGTATGACCCGTCAAGATAGCTCGGGAGGTTGACAATATACTGATGTAGATGACCTGCTTTGAGGATGATCTCAAGGGAGCGCTGGAGGGTGAAACATTTGATGGTATGATGACAGTTCTATTTGTGATTGGCGCAGTAAGCTTCGCCTGGTCTGACTTCGATTGGGAAAGGGATACGCCAGATGGGGTCTGCTTGTATATGTGGTAGAAGGGTGTTGAGAGGGGCATTGAGTGTGGGTAAGACTGGCTTCGTTCGCTTCTTGTGAGCTTCAACACTGTTGTCGATGTTAGGGCATTTGTGGCTCTCAGGCTCCTGTGGGATGGGAGCGATCAGGGGTGTTGGGGTGGAAGGAAAGTTTTGCCGAGGTTTATTAAGAGCTGGGGCCAAAAGTTGGCTTGGTTTGTAGAACTCACAGAGGCGCTCGAGGTCAATATAGCCGCTGACTTTGGGGAGCATCTCCTCAAGGGTTTGAGGTTTATGGAGAACTAGGTGTTCTTTGACTCGACTGTGATCAGGTAGGGCATTTGAGTACACGAGTATGAAATTCGCGCCGTCGTGGTTCTCGACTTTCCGTGATTCATCGAGGAACCGTTTGGTGAAGGCTTCGAGTGTCTTATTGCTAGATTTTCGGAAATTGAACAGAGCGCCAACTCTGACTTCTCTGTCCTTATTGAAGGCAAACTGGGCGAAGAAATTCCATGACAGTTGCTCGAAGCTTTATATTGAGCCATTTGGAAGATTATGATACCATCGAAAGGGGTTGTCAGTAAGGCTGGTGGGGAAAAGGCGATATAACAGGCAATCTGCTATGGAATAGAGGTATAGGGCATTTTGAAATTATAGAATGTGTGATTGAGGGTCTGTGTTGCGGTATTTGCAGAGTTTGGGGGCACATAAATTAGGGGGTATCTCGATAGCCAAAAATTTGGGGCATATGGGGTTGTTGAGGTGACTCCAAGAGTTGTGGCTGGGCTAGCGCTGACGCGGATAGCTGGTTGTATTTTGAGGTCGAAGTCCTGCTGTATAGCATAGGTAGGATGAGGGGGAGATCGTGGGATTCGAGGATGGTGAGTTCGAGTGGGTAAAATGTGTTCAACGCTGTGTTTCCCGAGACGTTCTCGAGCAGGGCGGTGAATGGGGCGTCTAGAGGATCGGAGGGTGGAGTTAGAAGAGTTTTCTGTAGGGTAAATGTCGAGGTGGATGGATTCGGTAGGAGGAATAATGTGGGGAACACCCTCGGCTTGGATACGGCCATGGGCTACTTCAAGAGTGGGTAGGGGTCCCTGACGGGTACAGGCAGATATGCGCGACGGATCTGGTGCTTGGGATGGTCGAGTAGGTTCTAGAGGCTGTAGTCTCTGCAGCTCTCTGACGGTATTGCGTTACTCGTCGATTACCCGGTTCTCTCTATTCTCGTCGTCCAGGCAGCGGTTCTGATCAGTTTCCATCTCCAGGCGGTGGTTTTCATGCTTTTGGCTAAGTTGTGCATGGTGGTGCTCTTCAGCTTGAGCAACTTGTTGAGACAGTAAGGCTATTTGGGCGGCCACTCCGTCGATGGAGATTCTGGCATGGGTTGAATTGGAACGGAGGGTGGGTGCCATTGAGGAGAATCTGTGGAAGTTGAAAACAAAGGGAGGGAAAGATAAAAGGGGATTGGTAGGGTGGGAAGTACAGACGGCGCCAATTATAGGGGCCTAACTTCTTTCGGAGGGGAAGGCAGTTCCTACAACACGGGGTTAATCTTCAATCAAGGGAATACAAGTAAATAATCTAAAGTACGAACAACCTATAGAAAAATTATTTGCGTAGAGTCCTGAATGTGTTGCTCTACGACCTTTGATGAGGAGTTTTAAGAATGTTTTTATTACTAATAAGTAATCGAAGGTTGAAATACTGGGTTTAACAGGGTGGTCGAAGGTAAACTCCAAAAGGGGTTGGGGAGGATTTTAATAACCCCTCCTTAGTTCCCCATCTCTCCTATTTATAGAATCATAGGAAGGGCTGAGTCACCAAGGTTAGGTCAGATTACAAGGGTACTGTCCGGATATCCCGGCGGGGTATGGGCACCGGACATGTCTGTACTGTCGCTGTAACAGTTGTTGGAGGTGTTTCTATACTTCATCACCGTGGTAGAGGTTGGGCTTGTCACTGTAGCTGTAAGGACCAATCAGTGCGCCGTCTTGTCTGATGAGCTGGCTTCCTATCCCGTCATACCTCAACCATGTGTAGCTATTGCCAAAGTGTTTCTGTTGCGATGTATGGAGTTCATCCTTGAGGTTTGTTTTATGGCCGAAGCTTCATCTTTGAATGATCTTTGGAAGGCTTGTTTAAGGATTGAGTGGGATTCAATATATTCGGGTATGCTGCGAAGTAGCCTTCGAGTGTCTGAGTGGGGTCGAAGGTTGCGAGTAGGCTACTATACTTGTGAACTGCGGCAATCTTCCAGGCAAGTTTTTGGACATATTTTTTGGTTCGCGGTGATGACATGACCATAAGTGCTTTGATTTTCTTTGTATCGATTTCTATTCCTCTTTTGCTTACCAGGTGCCTTAAGAATTTTCCAGATGCAACTCCGAATTGGCATTTTTTAGGGTTTAACTTCATACGGTACTAATGAAGGATGTCGAAGATAGTTTGTAGGTTACTGTAATGATCCTCTCACTTCAGGCTTTTATAGATTATGTCGTCGATGTATGCCTCCATAGCCCAAGTGATCTTAAAATATTTTAGTGACGAGCCACTGATATGTGGCTTATGCATTTTTAATCCAAAAGGCATGACCATGTAACAGTAAAGGCCCATTTATGCTACGAATGTAGTCTTATCTTGGTCTTCTTCAGCAAGAAAAACTTGATTATACCCCGAAGCTACATCCATCATTGAAAGAATTTCATGTTCCATTACGGAGTCGAGGAGGTGAGGAATCAAAAGAAAGGGAAAATTATCATTAGGTGTGAATTTATTTGGTTTTGTTAAATCCACACAAACCCTGATTTTTCCATTCTTCTTTGGAACAACTACTATGTTAGAGACCCACTTGGGATATTTTTCTTCTCGAATGAATCCAGCTCAAAGTAGTTTATTGATATCTTAGTTAATTACATTTACGAGCCTGAGGGCCAGGTTATCACACTTTTGTACTATAGCCCTGCTGTCGGGGATGAGGTTCAACCTATGGCATACAATAGAAGGGTCAATTTCTGGCATTTCTTGAAAAGACCATGCAAAGACATCGATATTTTTCTTTAACAGCTGTAGGAGAGTTTCTTTCTCTTTTGATGAGAGTTTAGAGCCAATAAAAGTACTTTACCTTAGTCCATTGAGCTCTACGGATTTGACTATTTCAGCATCGTGTTATTCGAATGTGGGAGGTGGCTTTTGTTATAATTGCTATGCCTTTAGATGTTTTGATGCGTGACAGTTTGTGGTGGTATTTTTACACATTCGTGCTACATCTTGACTCTCTTTGATTTCATAAACTCCATGATATGCTGGAAAACGTAATGCTAGATAATATATTGAAGGTACAACCTAGATAGAATGAAGCCAGCTTCTTCCTAAAATTCCCAAGTATTTTGATTCGGTATTAATAACAATGAATTTAATGAAGGTGGCTTTTGGTCGTGCTTGAACATATAATAGGATTTCTCCCAAAGCTGATTCTTTTGAACCATTGAATCCTGTGATGGTTGTGGTTGAAGCTTTAACTAAATCCTTGAGGCCTATAACGTCAATTGCTCCCCTAAATAGCACGTCAGCAGCTCTTCCAGTGTCGACGAGGAGTATATATAAATATTCCTTTCCTATTTTGAACATTGTCACCAATGGGTCGTCATGTGGGTATTTGACGTGGCTGGTGTCACAGTCTTCGAAAGAAATATGGTATGGGTGTTTGGCTTTGCTGAAGATGGATAGAAGTCTGGCAGATTTCTTGGATGAAGTCATCTTGCAGCAAGATGTGATTCTGTCATCTTTCTTTTTCTTTTTACCTTTCTCAATCTCAATCATATAAAGATGGTAGGCTTGACCTTGTCCTTGTTCTTATTCGACTTCTTTTCTTTTTGTTTAATCTTCGAGAAATTTTTGGAAATTAATTACGTACTCGGGGAGCCTCCCTGCCAGGATAATACAGTAGAAAATGCATATAAGAGAGTAATACTTGTAAGTCTCATGGCTGTTGACATAATGAAAATGGCACAAGGGTTTATTCGGGACGTCTAAAATTTCCCATGCTTCTCGAAATAACTCATCCCCCCTTAGTATTGGTAAGATGGCAGATAGGGTGGTCGTCATAGGGCAGGATCAGGATAGGTCTATCTTTTTCCCCGTCTTATCTTATGATGTTGTCGTTGAAATGCCCACGTTATTTGACAATAATATTGCTTGCTGGTTTCGAGTATGGTGGTGAAAGTACATCATTAGAATGAATAACAGAGGAGCTTTTCATCTTATCTTTCTTGGATTATTCAAGCTCGATGTAGTTGTAACCACATCGATCATTTTGGTAACTATTTTTGGTCTGTGAAGAGTAAGCTCTTCTCGAACTTTAGAATCGATGTGGAGTACTGAGGTGAATGCTGGTATGACAATCTTTGGGTCTCCGAATTCCAAATCTTCCTTGTTTCTTGCAAGAAACATTTGTAAAAGTTTGTAAGAGTTTCCTTCATACCTTGTTCGAAAAAGAATAAAGAATCAACTGTTATCTCATGCTCTTTAGCAGGTGCATAGTTTGATTCGAACAGTCGCTGTAACTGGACGAAGCTGGTTATTGATCCTTCGTGAATGGTGTAAAACCATCTAAGAGACTTTTCTTTGAGGCTCATATTAAAAAATAGACATCACATATGATCAAGTTTAGAGTACAGGCCGACCGCTGCTTTAAAGTAACGAACTTGGGTGAGATGGTCGGTGAGACCTGCATATTAATGAAATTTTAGCAGGTGAAAGTTGTCTAGAATTGGCATAACTTCGAGGTAAGGGGAAATATGATTTTTCTTGATCATATCTTGAGTGGATCTTCGATTCGGATTGATAGAATGTATGGCTTGAATTTGATTGTTTGAGTCATCCAAGGTAATAAATTGTGGTAAAGTGTTTGGTGCAGCTATAGCCTGAGGATCAAAATCTCATTGTTCTTCTGGGCCCAACCATTCTCTAATTGGTTATCTTAGAGGAGGTTGTGGGGTTTGGTAACATGTTCGCCGACTTCCTTGGGTTCTCGATGCTGATGATATGAGGCCAAAATGTCGTGATACTCTATCTAGGTTCCTTGATCTAGATCTTGAAGTTCGATTTTGTTTTTCCCTTGGTATGTTCTCCCTCTGGGAAGCTCTGGATCAATGATCACTTCGGGCTTGCGGAGGTGATCCTTGTTGAATAGTAAATTGATCTTGTTGCCTTTGTAGATTTTGTATTTCTTTCTGATGAGTTTGACTCTGATGTTCCCAGGCTTTCCCCCTCTTGTCTCTCTCGACTTGGAGGGCTTGAGCGTAAATGCTTTGATCTTTAAGCCACTAGACCCTGTCAGATTCTATCTACTTCTGAAGTTTGATTACAATATTGTGTAAATTGGTAAGATACTAGCTGGAATGTTCTCATTGTTCCTCTAGGCACTGGAGGTACTTCTGAGGTTCATGCTGGTCATAGTAGTGACTGTTCAGGATGAGATTTGGTAAAGAAAAAAGTATAATAATTCCCACAGACGGTGCCAATTGTAATGGAAAGTTTATCGGTTGGTAAATATTGCCAATACTCTTAGTAATGAGGTTAGGATGATTTCTTAAATAAAGCTAGAACACACTAGATTTTATGTGGAAACTCAGTAAAACCTGAGAAAAACTACGACCTCATGGAGAAATTTAGGTATAAATTTAAAATGTGCTAGATTCTTACAATTGTAGAGAGATTTGATAAGTGTAGTCAAGAATGATATAAAAAACTTATCCTTGTTGACATATGCTTTGCCTGTATTTATAATAGATTCAAATAATTATAAAATAATTGGTCTCCTAGTTTATTAATGGGCAGTGGGCAAACTTCACATATCATGGAAAATGGCTCTATTTGACCAAGTATAACAGTTACTGTAGAGGGTCAAGATCTGTAGACGTGGACCTTCTCAAATATATCACATACCTTCGACGTGGTTCTGCTAGCTTCCCCTTATCGAGTCTGAAGAATATGCTACTACAACTCCCTTGGTAAAAAGATAAATGTATTGGAGGCAAACATGTCTCAACTGGTAAGTAGCCTCCCAAATAATCAAGCCAGGGGTTCAAATAAATCAACAATGACCAATAAGGAACACTGCAATGCAATCAAAACTCTACGGAGAAGAAAGGTCGTTAAAAATATAGTAGAGGTACCTTTCGAGGAAATTTTAACGAATGCATCACCGAAAATGGAGATAAGGCAACCATTACTAGAGGCATCTTCAAAAGAGATAATGTGGCAGTTCTTGCTTCAGAATCCTACCCTGAACACTTTTAAAATTGCTACTTCACAACCACTATTTCCTAAGAGGTTATAGCCAAGCAACACCAACCCATATAATGCTGAGCCAGTAGAAACATTCAAGCAAGTCCATATAGATATCCCATTGCACGAAACTATTAAATAGGTCCCCTCATATGCCAATTTTTTTTAAAGAGGCATGCTCACACAAAAGATGTCTCAATGTACACAATAAGGTTTTCCTTATAGAAATTGTGACAACACCTAAACTAAGGGACCCTGGGTGCCCAACCATTCCCTGTACTATTGGAGAACATGGAATTGATTGGGTCTTATTAGATTTATGAGCGAGTGTCAGCATTCTTCGATATCATATCTACAAATAGTTAGGACTTGGAGAACTTCAATCAATGAGGATGACTTTACAAATGACTGATAGATCAATAAGATTTCTGAAAAGAATATTGATGGACGTGTTTATACGAATCAACAAACTGGACTTTCTAGTTGACTTTGCAATCTTGAATACTGAGAACTGTAGAAAATGACAATGAAATGCCAGTAATATTAGGAAGACCATTTCTGGCCACTGCTCATGCCATAGTTAACTACCAATCATAAATATTAGCCCTCTCCTTAGGGGATATGAAATCAACCTTAAATGTCTACAACAATAATATTCAGGTTCCAAAAAAGATGACATGGAGGATTACACATTAATTGACAGCTTGATCTATGAATCGTTCCCAATAATTTATAAAGATGATACCTTGAGTATATGTCTCTCAGGATTTCAAGAAAATAAGGATGAAAGAGATTCGGTAGGGGAAATTCACACATTCTTGGATGAGACACGACCAATTGATAAGGCTAATTAAAACCTAAGGATAGAACCACACCGCCATCTACCATCTTACCGATACCCTTCATAATAAAGCTCCCTAAGCTAGAACTTAAACAACTTCAAGACATTCTCAAGTACGCTTTCATAGGACTAATGAAAAACTTCCACTTATCATCCTTGCTAATCTCAAAAGTTCACAAGAAACAAAACTCATGGAAGTTCTATCCCGCCCTAAAACAGCCCTGGCGTGGTCGATTGGTGACCTTGTGGGAGTAAGTCCAGTTGTGTGTACACCTAGGATTCACCTTGAGGATGAAAGCAAAACATTACGAGAAATGTAATGAAGATTTAATTCGGCCATGATGGAGGTGGTTTAGAAAGAAGTAATCTAACTGCTTGACTCAGAGATCATATACCCAATCTCAGATAGTACATGAGTTAGTCATGTTTAGGTCCTTCCCTAGAAATAAGGAATTATAGTAATCGAGAATGATAGCAATGAACTCATCCCCACTCATACAACCACCGGATGGAGAGTATGTATTGACTATCAAAAGCTAAACACCGTAACGAGAAATGACCATTTTCCCTTACCCTTCATCAATTAGATGTTGGAAAGACTAATAGGAAAGGACCATTATTACTTTATGGATGGTTACTTAACCAATTATTTATCGCTCTAGAAGACCAAGAGAAGACAGCGTTCACATGCCCCTATGGATTATATGATTACAGGTGAATGCAATTTGGGTTATGTAATGCCCCAGCGATATTCCAGAGATGCATGATGAGCATTTTTCCCGACATGCTGGAAAAATTCTTAGATATATTCTTGGATGACTTTTCTGTCTTCGGATCATCATACGACGAATGTTTACATCATCTAGATCTCGTCCTTGCACGATGCAAGGGGCCAAATCTAATATTAAATTAGGGAAAATGTCACTTCATGGTCACGCATGAAATTGTGCTTGGACATGTTATGTCAAAAGATAGAATCTCTGTCGACCCAGCAAAAGATGACGTCATATCTACATTACCACCTCCCACGCCCGTAAGAGAAAGTAGGCCATTCTGAGGTCACGCAGGTTTCTACTAAAGATTTATTAAAGATTTTAGTTAAATTGAACAACCCTTGTTAATTCACAATACGATTGAGAAGCTTGTGTTAATAAAGAATTACGAAGAACACCAATTGGCTTGGAAAAAATAGAGAAATCGATTACTTAAAATGAAGTAGTTACAAAAAGAAAACTCTCAAGCCCTAGGCTTCTCTCAAAACTCTCTTAAGATCTAACATCCCCTAGAAAATAACCTAAGTTCCCTTTATATACTAGGGAACTTGAACACCATAAAAGAACGGATCTCGAGGTAAAATAATGCCTGAGATTCTAAAATTGTACCAAGTTTGTTCGAACGAACTAGGGAGTCGTTCGAACGACTTTACGCCTAATTAGTCTAAATCCTAGAAAAGTAGACCAACTCGTTCGAACGAAACCAAACTCATTTGAACAAAAATATGGCTTTGGGCCAAATTCCAGAGGCATGACAACTCGTTCGAACGACTTTGACAAATCTTACCAAAATACTAGATCCTCCTGGATCATGGCTCCCCCCTTTAGGAGGCTTGAGATCCTACTCAAGCTAGAGCTAGAGATGTCGGAACGCAGCGATGCCCAATTCCCTGCTGTACCACTTTGACTTACTTGGTAGCTGACCCTTCTTCCCAATTCAAAACAAATCAATAGCGCCATGTCTTGTAGTATGAAGATTCCGCTCGAGAATACCATCCTCCAGTAGTGGATCTTCTCTTTCCATCCATAAGTCAACAACTGATGGTAGGTGAGTATCGATTGCAGAGTCTTCATCTAAAAAAGATGGCTCAAACAGCTTCAAATGTTCGACATTAATGACTGAATACATCTTCATAAAAGGTGGCAAATCCAACTGGAATGCATTGTCACCAATCTTCTTGTGGATCAAAAGCAGACCATAATGGAAAGGTTTGAGCTTCTTACCTTCCCCCTTAAGCCGTTCCTTACCTAAATGCAACCAAATGAGGTCGCCCTCAAGAAAAGTACACTCAACCCTATACTTTTCGTGGTGAGCCTTATACTTTACTTGAGTCATCTTCAACTGAGCTTCAACCACCGTATGAACCTTACTGATCTTCTCAATGAAACGCTAAGCTTTAACCTGCTCCTCTTCCTCCTTCCCTGATACCATCTTGTCGCCAAGACTAAACGCCAAATCAAAAGGGCTTTGCGGCAAGTACCCCAAACAAACTTCAAAAAGAGATTTCAACGTTGAACCGTGAATCACTCGGTTGAACGCAAACTGAAGATACGGTAAATTCTCATCCCCAGTCTTAGGATGCTTAGAATGGAATCTCCGTTATAAATGTACCAAAGTGCGGTTAACGACCTCTGTTTGCCCATCTGTCTGGGGATGAAAAGCGGTACTCCTCTTCAACTTAGTGTCCATCATCCCCCATAATGATCTCCAGAAATTCCCTAAAAAGTAGCTATCCCTATCATAAATAATAGAAGAAGGGAGCCCGAAATTCCTCCGGACATCTCTGAAAAACAATCGCGCTGCTTCTTCCCCTGTGATCGTCTTCTGGCATGGAATAAGAACAATAATCTTGTTGAATCGATCTACTACCACAAACAATTAGTCATTCTTGCACCTAGTCATTGGCAAACCATATCGCTTTATCCCCCCCTTTCAGAGGCGGAGTAGTTACTGTTGGCTGAGAGCTGCAGCTGTTGGATCTAGTTTTGGGTTACTGCAAATCCCTTCTTGTTGTTGTACTCATGTACGATTCCAGCTTTTGGTGCTGTATTGTATTTTAAGACATTGTATTTACATTTTTAGCTGATATATTTATATATATCTTTGCTTCCGCTGTATTCCTTTTACTCTGATGATATTGCTATAGTCAATGACTGAGCTGGACTTGTCCATGGCTCAGTTGTTCGTGAGGGCAAATCGGTTGGATTCCCTGACCTGTACCTCCCGAATGACTGTAATTGGTCTAGCTACCGATTATTGAATTTTGGACCGTGACAGACTTGGTATCAGAGCTGTAGGTTAATCCCTATCTCTGGTCTAGCAATCATATGACGAGTAATTTTTCTAGATGGAGTTAGGATCGATCCCTTCCTGTTTTATGTATTTTGTCATCTTTCCTCCTTTCCTGAGGTCTGCTTCTGTTATGTAGATGGCTAGAGGTGGTAGAGGCAGAGGCCGTGCAGTAGGTCGTGGCCCTAGGGGTTTACGTAGTGGTATACTTGCTGATGAGCCAGCATCTAGTCAGGAGAGTTTGGGCTCTTCTCAACCCCGAAATGACCTGCCACCCAGGAACAATGTGACTCTAGAATCCAATGCAAACGGTCTCCACCCTCAGGAATACATAGTAGACTGCCCCCAATAAATCAAACCATCTATCAGAACATACTCGCATGCCTTACCTTGCAGTAGCTTCTCATAAATCACACTGAGCTCCTTATCCTCGTCATACCCTGAAATGTACTCAGAAGGAACAATAGGCTGTATCTGCATAGCTACCAACAAAGCAGAAATAGTTGGTTTTGAGGGTCGAGATAACATATCAGCCATTTTGTTGTCCACTCCTTTCTTATACTTGATCAATAAGGTAAACTGCTAAAGGTACGACATCTACTTCATATGGCGAGCTTGCTGAAGCTTGGACTACGTAGATAAGAACTATAACGGCTTATGATCGGAATGTACCACAACCTCCTTCCCCAATAAGTAACTTCGTCAATGCTTAACTGATTGATATAGCACCTAAAACTCCTTATCATAGGTAGGATAGTTGCATACTGCTCCTGTAAACATCTCAGAATGGTAAGTAACCGGCTTCCCATCCTATAAACGGATTACCCCCAAAACATAGTATGATATATCTGTATCGATCTCAAAAGGCCGCTGCAAATTAGGCAATGCTAATACTGGTGCATCCATAATTTTTTGCTTTATTAACAAAAAGGTCTTCTCATGGTGCTCCTCTCACACAAACTATGCCCCGTTCTTTGTCAAAGAATGCAATGGTGCGGCTATTTATAAAAAATGTTGTATAAATTTTTGTAAGTACTAACAAAAACCCATAAAACTCCTCACTTCCATCACTGTGCGGGGTGTAGGCCAATTAGTAATGACCGAAACCTTCTCTGGTTCGACATTAAGCTCGTCGCTACCAATAATAAAACCCAAATAGACTAGCTCCCATTTCCTAAACTTAAACTTCTTCCCGTTCAGAAAAAGCTGTTGTGATCGCAACACGCCCAACACTTTGCGAAAATGCCCAAGATACTCCTCCCATGTACGTCTATATATCAAGATATCATTCAAATATGTAATTACAAAATCATCAATAAACGCATGAAGTACCTTATTCATTAGCCGCATAAACGTCGCCGGAGCATTGCATAACCCAAAAGGCATCACCAACCACTCAAATAAGCCCTGTTTGGCTTTGAACGCTATCTTCCAAGTATCCTCCTCCCGGATTCGTACTTGATGGTAACCCGACTTAAGATCCAACTTGGTGAAAAACTGAGCCGTCTGTAACTCATCTTAAAGCTTGCCAATTCGTGGAAGTGGATAACGATTCTTCACCATGATCTTGTTTAACGCCCGATAATCTACACACATCCTCAAAGACCCATCCTTCTTCAGTACTAGTAACGCTGGCGAACCACAATGTCAGCAACTTGGATTAATAACTCCTTGCTCCAGGAGCTCATAAACTATTTCTTGATCTCAGCAGACTCTGTAACAGAAGTTTGATATAACCCAATATTGGGTAGTGGCTTACTATTCACCAAGGTGATATCATGCTACACATCCCTCTTGCACGACATCTCTTTTATGCCCAGAAACAAGTCTTCATACTCCTCTTACAACTCTACTATAATGGTTTATTTCTTAGGAGACATTGCCAAAGTAGACAATACTGTAGCCGACGGACCCTCTTGAACCTGTCGCACCAACAACAAAACAAATTTGCCGCTCACATTAACCAACCTTTTCGCCTGAGTCACCATTACCAAATTACTAGTAGTGATATGTTCCTTGCACGCATTAATATAAAACTCAGTCTCATCCTTCACCAAAAGATACTTGTGAGCACGACGGTAAAGGATTGCATCTCGGTCCCAAATATAAGGGCTACCCAAGATGACTTGACACATGTCCAACATAAGCACCTCGCATATCACTTCGCCAATAAACTTATCAGTAATCACAAATTTGAGCTTACACTGCTTAGTGATCTTCAACTCCGTGTCTTTCTGAATCCAACCCAAACCGTGCGGCTTAGGATGAGCCTCAGTAGCCATACCCATCATCTTCACCACCGCTACAAAAATTAAATTCTTCCGGCTACCTAGATCAATAATGGCCTCAACTAAGCTCTACTTCACTTGAATGCTGACAAAGAAAAGCTCTTCCCAACTCCCCTTGCCAATAACTAGAGGTTGCTTGAACATTAGAGTAAACTTAGGATTTGGCTTATCTAAATCTGGAAGATCCACAATCGCTGCAGCCAGTGCACATTTATCTTTCTTACCCTTTTCCTTCTTCGGCTGAAGCTCCGGGTGAAGTTTCCATCATCTATCGGAATTGTGCCCATTAACCTTGCAATGACTACAGATAGTTCCCTTGAATAAAAACCCCTCTCCTTTGGACTCCACTTTCTAAACAAACTTCCAATTAACCTTGTATCCCGACTTGTTCTTATCGTCTTTCTTGTCGCTCTTCAAGTACTTGCCTTCAATGGCTATTGCTTTAACGGTAGCGTCCTCGATATTTGCCACATTGAAGAGCTTTAATTCTTTCCTAATGGATTCCGACAAACCCCCTGTATACTTTATGAACACATCGTACTCCCCTACCTCAATATCCAAAACCAATACTTGGTTATGAAACTCCGTAGTGAATTATTGCATGGATTATCCAAACTCTTGGCGCAAGTTGTGCCATTTGTACCATCGCTCCTGTTCATACCCAATTGGATATAATTGCTTCTTCACCAAAACCTTGAATTCCTTCTAACTCAGACTGCCAACATCATGTCGTTTCCGATAGGATCTCCACCACGTGAGTAAGAGACTTATGAATTTCAAAGTTGAGAAGCAGATCTTTTGAGTGTTGGAATATTCATCAATAGAAAAATAGGTCTCCAACCTATCTAACCAATTATCCTATTTCTCGGCGTCGACAAAACCATCAAAAACTGGAATCTCAATCTTAAAACCAAGACAAAGATTACGAATAAGATTTGTTGACTTACCAAAACCTGGGCGCTCCTTGAGGGAATCGACATCACTAGAATCATTGAATACCAAAACGTTCTTCTCCCCATCCACCTCCATAACCCCTTTTTTCTTCGAACGGCCTCACCGTTCCACTGAAGTGGAAGCCTTAGGGAGGTTTGTGAGACGTAATTGTTTCGCTAACTCCCCTACAGTAGAAGTTAGGGAAAAAACTGTTGTTTACAAAATTGTGAGCCTTTCGTTGGGATCGCCCATCTTCAAATCGTTCTTCTTCATCGAATTAGGTTTGCGATGGATCTTCAATGGACTCACTTTCTTCTCCTTCGTTTGCCTGAGACGGTCACGTGTAGAGACCATAAACCACAATTAACCACCCGAGAATCAAAAATTGGAAAACTGATACCACTTAATCCACAATACGATTGAGAAGCTTGCGTTAGTAAAAAATTACGAAGAACACCAATTGGTTTGGAAAAAAATAGAGAAATCGATTACTTAAAATAATGTAATTACAAGAAGAAAACTCTTAAACCCTAGGCTTCTCTCAGAACTCTCTTCAGATCTAACATCCCCTAAAAAATAACCTAAGTTCCTTTTATATACTAGGGAACTCGAAAATCCTAAAAGAATTGATCTCAAGGAAAAACAGCGCCTGAGATTTCAAAGCAGTGCCAAATTCGTTGGAACGAACCAGAGAGTCGTTCGAATGACTTTATGCCTAATTGGTCTAAACCCTTGAAAAGTAGACCAACTCGTTCGAGCGAAAATATGGCTCTGAGCCAAATTCCAGAGGACATAACAACTCGTTTGAACGACACTGAAAGTCGTTCGAACGACTTTGACAAATCTTAAAAAAACACTTGATCCTCCTAGATCACTTGTACATGATGCTTGCTGATAGACCGTTGTTTGTCTAATTAAAATCTTACGTACTTAATAATGTAGTATAAGGGAAAGTAGGGTGTCAATCTGCTGAAAGGTACATTATTCAAGGGTAAATTAAAATCTAGGGGTCATGAGGATTTGTTTTGACAGAAATTTCATTAAACTAGGTTTTAAAAATGACTATTAAAGATAACTGGACCTTTAGATTCTACTCTATATTAATATATTAGGGTTTAAGTTAATATGATTTTTAGTATTCTCCCCGAATTCTCTTTTTGGAATCGAATATCGCGGGGTTTAAAGTTCTTTTATGATATCTACGTAAAGAGCAAATTAGAGAACCTAATCCGTGATGATCTAGATTCAAACCCTAGGTTGCTGACCTTGGACTTACTCATTCTCATTGGAAACTAGAGTAATCCCTAGGACTAGAGGTTACTAAGTAGTCTAAGAAATCAATCCCTTATTCAAGGCATCGATCCCACACTATGTTATAATTGTTTGCCTCTACTCCCAACTCGTTAGGTTCAAGGGAGTTGAAGAAAAACTCTAAAGAGTGAACATAAACATTTGGGTCAGACCTATTATCTGTAAGAAAATCCTAACATACACCTGATGAGCTTCCTCCTCAGATTTAGTCTGAGGGGATTAGCCCTGCATCTTTTTAATTAAACAAAATCAATGAAGGAAATTGAAGTAACTTTCATTAAAATTAAGAATAGAGTTATGAGATACAAACTCAATTTTCAGGCTCTTCAAAACCCTATAAAAATGATAGGTAGTTTTGGTGATGAAGAAATGATCCTTAAATAGAAAAACCCTGACGTTTGAAATGTCTTAACTACCCCTAGTCATCTATAACAGTGATAGATAGGAATTCAATGAAATTTTGCTCTTTTTAGATCACCTAAAGATTTGTGCTAAAGTTTTACCACTTTTGACCACCGTCAGCTGGCGATCGATAGTGCTTTTCCTTATGCCGATGGTTGGTGGTCGGAGTTGCCTATTTCTTTAGGTTTTGCTTTGCCTGATTTAAGATGTTTAAATTAGCATCCATCCTCATGTTCCCTTGTTTCAGTGATGATCTATTATTTTTCTGTAGCCCAACTAGGCCAATTCGGGTAGAAACTGCTCTACTGAAATCCCTTAATGTGGTTCTTATGACATTTTAGCTTTGATTTGGCCCTTTTATTGGCAAATTGACTCCAGTGGAGTAGAGAACCTGAAAAATAGGTAACTTGGCAATAATTAGACAAAAAGGGTCTCAGGACGGCTAAAAACACTTGTGAGAATGGCTTAAATTCTGCACAAAAATATACTTATCAAATTCCCCCAAACTTGTCTTTTTGCTCATCCCTAGTAAATAAAATAAACTAGGAAATTTAAGTTACTTTCGTAGGTCTCACGATTGCATTTCCCTGATGGACGAGTTTTGTCTCATGAGGGTTTTCAACATTTTTACCCGCAAAAATTATACAACTTAGTGACTTAAGTATTTCGAACTAATTATTTTGTTGTCTCATAGACTCTTATTAACCTTAGATATGACGTAGATAGTTCCCAAAAAAGGGCTTAGTTTATTTATCAGTTTAAGATGGTTTCCTAAAATAATTAGGCAAAACTGAGGAGAAAATGAACTATACTACAATGACAAATGAATAAGACTCCCCTATAAAGGGTTATATGTCTGAGTATGTATTGTCACTGCTCCAGTACTGTCTGTTAGAAAATTATTATTTAGCAGCTTAACTTTCTCCTTATAGAGTTGCTTGCAGGAAAATATTTACTTATCCTATTCACTCACCTACTTTGTTGAGTTGGATTAGTAATACTTATTCATTTGCTATCACTGTCTTTTTATAATAATTCCCGTGTATCTAATTGGTCGACATTCAATACCAGGTGGTTCTAGGTATCAAGATTTGGAGTCCCTTCATGACATAGACTTCATGTTTACACCATTATTTTTTATAATATGATAGCTTTTATTCTTTTAATTACTCTTTTCATTTCTTTTTATTATTATTATTTTTATTTTGGTATCATACTGTACCATTTTCTAATCAGCTGTTTCAGGTAGTAAGTTTATTACTCTATAAGGATTGGTTAAGTGTCTCTTGATAACTTCTTTGGATTACTGGTGCAAAGTGCATGTTCTTTCAAAAAATTTCTAACTCTATAATTTTAGAATATCATTAATATCCATTATAGTATCTTAAGTTTAATTTTTCTTTTTAATTTTGGCATATTATTCCATAATTCCGTTAAACAGCTAAAAGTTTAGGGATTCTTTTTATTTATTAACAGCTTGAAAATGATTCCCCACCCCCAAACTTAAAATAAGCATTATCCTTAATATGAGCAGATGATAAGTAAAGTAAAGGAAATAAAAGGGTGAAAGGAAACATTACCAACATGAGACATGTCGCCAATAATATGCACTATGCAAGTATTGACGGGAAAAACATATACCAGACAGGGGCGACACTATTGATGCTAAAATAAAGATATCTGAAAGAAAAATAAACTCTAAGATAAATATAAATGCATGTCACTACTTATAGTCATGATCATGGATACCCATGCCAAGTGACTCATCTGTGCTAATAATCTATTGTACTTCCTCATCAAAATCCTCTATCTACTCATCCTCTGGGTCCTCCATAGGATCCTTCTTGTCATTATTATGATGGATGTTTACATTCCACACATGTAACAGACCATCGTGCTTGTGCTCTAGAATCTGACAAGGTATCTGTATCCCTCGAGCTAAGGACACTCGATCTCATCTATACCTCGAGCTCTATAAAACTCGACCTTATCCAGTACCAGATTCATGCTTAAAAAAATGCGCTAACAGTTACACATCGACCACGAACTCGAGCAGAACATGGATCGTCCACAACAGATGTAAACAGAACAAGTCAACATATACCCGTCTCCCACGAGCTAGCAGTTACACACTCAACTGCCCATGACTCCTACTTTCAGGAGAACGTGTTCGAGCATGATGTCAAGCTAAGAGCAATAAAAGGGCAGAGCTCCTAAGGAAACAAGGTGGCCGACAGAGAATTCTATACATACAATTATCTGATATCAAGCTATTCTATCTTAGATTAACTCTTGTAATCAGATTCTCCCACTTTCTCAAGCAATAATGCTACTTTCACAAAATCCTCCACTCGAGGTCGTGGTTTTGACCTATTCATAGGTTTTCCACGCTAAATCCCTTTTGTCAAGTGTTATCTCTTATTTAATTCTTGGCATAGTAGTTCATGGTGTAAGGATCGATTTCAAGCCAGTTTGAGCTTTACGAAATCTGGTCCTTACATTTGGCGCCGTCTGTGGGAATCGAACTATTTTTTCTACGTACTTAAGGACCACGATTGACACTCATCAGTCGAGTAG
This sequence comes from Kingdonia uniflora, assembly GCA_014058105.1. NCBI lineage: Eukaryota > Viridiplantae > Streptophyta > Magnoliopsida > Ranunculales > Circaeasteraceae > Kingdonia > Kingdonia uniflora. Next base: position 1,446,557 of record JACGCM010000004.1, read on the forward strand.
TATTCAATTATGGTTCAAACACGTCAGTCTTCGGGAGCTCAGCCTGAAAGTTTGAGGGAACCTGATCGGGTTGCCGAGCTTCGGGCGAGCTTAATCGTCGAAGCTGAGAAACGGAGTCAGCTCGAGCGCCAGCTATTGGAAGATCGAGAAATCCGTGAGAAGGAATCAGAATAAGAGCGTCAAGCTCGAGTTTTGGAGATAAAGAAACAAGAAGCTCAGATGTTAGCTTTTCAAACAGCTCTGAAGGCATTACAGAGCAACCAACCACCACCAGCCCTGATAGAGCACGAAACAGTACCAACAATCTCAAGAGTTTCTGGTCACGAGAGGTTAGGGGCACATGAGGTACATAGTACAAACATTTCTAGGATTTATTGTGAGGATCTAAAAGCACCGAAGTCTCAATTCATTTGGGACAGGAGGTATAGACAGATATCAGCAGAGATCGCAGACCTTCCAAGCAACCCGAGGAAGTCTTGCGACCTCCTTACCGAGCCCCGCTTCCTGAATGTGTGAGTGAGCCAACAGGTGACCACATTCCCAGACTCATACGTCAAGCAATTCCGATAGTTCCAGCAGCTCCGGTAGTTCCAACAATTCTAGCAGCTCCTATCCCTCAGCATTATATTTCTCAGGAACTCATGGACCAGCGTATCAGGGAAATCATCGAAGCAACGACTTTAGACGCGAAGGATGACTCGCACAAATTATAAGGTAGTCCAATTGTTAAAGAATTATTTGATATGAATGTCCCAACAGGTTTTCATACACCCAAGATCATCAAATACAAAGGAACCAATCCTGGTTAGCACGTTCAGCAATTCTGTGACTCATTGGGTTTATATTCTAATCTGAATCACATCCTTTGCCGGCTCTTCGCAACCAGTCTTTAGGACGATCCCCTCCGTTGGTTCCACTATTTACCGGAAGGTTCAATTCATACCTTTGAGCAGTTACAGAAAATCTTCATCGAGGCTTATGCCCACAACAAAGACAAAGAAGAGAACTTATATTCTCTTATAAGTCTCAAATAAACACATGGGGAGAAACTCGTGGAGTTCTCCAAGAAGTTTCTCGAACTGGCTCGGAAGGTCGACAATCTGGATCAGAAGATAGCCGTGTCCGCATTCACAAATGCTCTACAGTTTAATTGCAAAGCTAAAGAGTATCTCTTCCTGAAGAAGACCAAGACTCTCGAAGATATGATCGAGAAAGTTAACAATTATATCGATCTAGAGCGGATGATGCCCGAACCAAATAAACCTGTAAAGGCAGTCCACATCACCAAGGATCCTTCTACAGATTTCAACAACAACCGTAGCTCGAGCGATCCAGGTGATCCTAAGCGAGCAAAGACAAAACCAGAAAGAGACAACAATCAGAGGTCGCAGAAGCCATCCAGAACAGTCATACCAAAGTTGAATGCCAAGCTTTCCGTGATCTATCCTATTCTCCAGAACCGTAGCTCGAGCGATCCAGGCAATCCTAACCGAGCAAAGACAGAACCAGAAAGAGACAACAATCAGAGGTCGCAGAAGCCATCCAGAATAGTCATACCAAAGTTGAATGCCAAGCTTTCCGTGATCTATCCTATTCTCCAGGACCGTAGCTCGAGCGATCCAGGCGATCCAGGCGAGCAAAAACAGAACCAGAAAGAGACAACAATCAGTGGTCGTAGAAGCCATCCAGAACAGTCATACCAAAGTTGAAATGCCAAGCTTTCCGTGATCTATCCTATTCTCCAGAAAGATAAATTTTTCCGTCTAGCTCGACATCTTGATCCAATAGCAGGTCGACCTTATTGCGAATATCACAAGATTAAACACCACAAGACCGACAATTGCTATGGTTTGAAAAATCTCCTGGAAATTATTTTTAAGGAAGGGAGGATGCACGAATACATCATCGATCTTCCCAGCTATAAAGACGGGAGCTATCAGAAAGAAGATGACGTGGCTCAAGCAACAGAACAAGCAGAGGAGAAGCATCTATATCATCTGTGCTGTAGCAATATGATCGTGATCAATCAGGTTTCAAATTCCAACAGAGTCAAGAGGAGGAAGTTGGGCGAGTGCTGTGACCTTGCCGTTCAAGATAAGTAAGCCAAGCTTCTCCCAGAGTCAAGCAGCCGTCAAAACAGAATCTCCTTCGAGGACTGCGACGCAGGACATGTGAAATATCTTCATCATGATGCACTAGTAATTATGCTCAAAATGAGGAACTTCGTAAAGCACACCATGATGGTAGACACAGGAAGTGGGGTTGAGATTTTTTTCCAGAGCACAATTGACTAGATGGGACTCTTAGATCAGGTCGTTCAAAGTGAGACAGACATCAGTGGATTTAATGGGTCCAAAGAAGAACGAGTTGGGAAGATCACTCTCCCGATCACAGCAGGGCCTACCACTATCGACATTATTTTATACGTCATCAATGCCAAATTAAGGTATTTGAGGATACTAGGACGCTGTTGGCTGCACAATATGGAGGCTATCCTGTCCACTTTCTGCCAAACATTTTGGTTCAAGCATTACAATGGTACTTATGAAATCAAAGGAAGTCAGAAACTCTCTCGAGCTTGCGAGAATATACTCTCACCAGTTCTCGACCATTCAAAATAGATTGCTGCATAGAATTCGCAGAAGGCTGATCACCTCAATGGTCAGTCTTCTCTTCAAAGTCTTGCCACATCTTAAACATCAGCGAAGGCGCCGCAACAGTTAAACAGAAGCAACGCAGGTTATTTCTAAGACTCAGAGACGAGGTGAACAAGGAGATCGACAAACTTATCGAGGTCAGTTTCATTCGAGAAGCCAAGTACCCAGATTGGATTTCTAATATCATTGCTGTTCCAAAGAAGAATGGGAAGATCTGGGTCTGCGTAGATTTTACAGATCTCAACAAACACATGCCAAAGTGCAACTTCTCTTTTCCAATCATTCATTAGATCCTCGACTCTACAGCAGGTCACGAACTCTTATCCATGATGGACGCCACCTCGGGGTACGATCAGATTCTACTCTTGGAAGCAGATCAAGTGAAGACTACGTTTTATAACAGAAAGAGGTCTCTACTGTTACAAGGTCAGGCTATTCGGCCTTAAGAACGCTGGAGCCACTTACCAAAGGCTGGTCACGGGCATGTTCAAAAAATACTTGGGAAAAATAGTTGAAGTTTATATTGATGACATGCTTTGCAAGAGCCTAAAGAAAGAAGATCACATCTCTCACCTCTCTACAGTATTTAGTATATTACGATCCTACAGAATGAAGCTTAATCCCAAAAAATGTCAGTTCGGCGTTCTCTCAGGCAAGTTCATGGGTCATCTTATCAGCAAGAAAGGGATAGATGCAGATCCAGATCAAATTCTAGCTCTTCTGGACATGCCTTCACCATCAACAAAGAAGGATGTACAAAATCTCACAGGAAAGATTGCAGCAATCAACAGATTCGTATCCAAATCCTCAGACCGATACAGATGGTTATTTATATTACTCAGAGGTTCTACACAACGAGGCAAAAGTTTAAAGAACAAAGATATCGACTAGACACTGGAATGCAAAGTAGCTTTTCAGGAACTCAAAACTTACCTAGGGAGAGCTCCAATCATGAACACTCTGATAGGCAATGAGGACCTAATTATCTACCTTGCAGTTACAGATACATCTCTCAGCTCAGTTCTCATTCAGCTCGAAGAAAAATTGAGAAACCGATCTTCTTCATCAGCAAAACACTTACTCCAGCAAAAATGAGGTACTCTAAAATTGAAAGATTTCTTTTAACTCTCGTTTACACCGCACAAAAACTCAAACACTATTTTCAAGCACATCCTGTCAAAGTCATGAGGAACTACCCACTTCAGGAAGTATTGTCTAAGAAAGAAAAATTCCGAAGTGTACAGCAGTGGTCCGTCTGTATGGGGGAGTACAAAATCAAATTCGAGCAGCGAATTTCTGAAAAGGGTCAAGCAGTCGCTGATTTTCTAGCAGACTTTCCAGTTTCAGATCCTGACTGGGATGAACATGATCCTGATCTCGCCGAAGATGCAGTAGATGATATTCCACCCTCCAAATCTTTTGATGGTCGAGCATCATGGATATCTCAAAAAGGGTGGAGTCTCCTCACCGATGGTTCAGTAGGACCCGCAGGATCGGGAATTGGGATCGTTCTCATTACACCTTCCAACGACAGAATCGAGAAATCCATCCGTCTCGACTTCATTTTCTCGAACAATGTTACAGAGTATGAGACACTCATTCACGGTCTGGACATGGCTCTTGAACTCGGAATATTCTCAGCCTACACACACTCTCTCCTAATCGTTCATCACTACTCAGAGCATTACAAGAAGAACGACATCATGGTCGATTATGCAGCTCTGGTTGCAGAAAAACTAAACAAATTTTACAAAGCTACGCTCGAATACCTCACTCGAGGAGAGAATCGCCACGCTGACTTCTTGGCTTACTTAGCCGGAGTATTGGGTACAGAATCACGACACCTTCAAATCAAGGTTATTTCTAGCCCCAGTATTAATTGTACTACGATATATGTGATTAACACTGGGGGCGATAAGATGCCGGAAGATGATTGGAGGAAACCTTTCGTTACTTATCTCGGCCAGGATAACTCATGCAAGGGGCCACTACCAGATGATCCACAACAGCGCAGACACATCACTGAGAATTCAAAATGCTACACAGTCTAGCCAAACGACGATCTCTACAAAGGCTCGGTCACTGGACCATACCTCAAGTGCCTCTCTAAGGAACTTGCCGACAACATGCTTCGAGATCTACATAAAAGAATCTGTGGATCCCATAACACAGGACGAGCTCTTGCTAATAGGGCTATTACCCAAGGAGTGTTCTAGCCAAAGATACGAAAGCAAGCTGAAGAATACACAAGGAAATGCGATGCATGTCAACGTCATGGAAATCAAATTCAGGCCCCTGCCCTCGAACTCAATGCCAGTAAGGTGCACTGGCCGTTCAAGCGATAGGCACTCAATCTAGTTGGTGAATTCCCCAATACTCCGTGTAATAGGAAATTTCTTCTTGTTGCCACGGATTACTGCACCAAATGGGTCGAAGCAGTTCCTCCATGCAGAACTCGAGAAGAAGAGGTCATTTCTTTCATATGGTAGCATATCATCACAAGATTTGGTTGTCCACATTTGATCCGTATCGTTAACGGTCCTCAATTCATTGGAGCAAAGGTCGTAGCATTTCTCAACAAACATAACATAATCCATTCTCCATCAAACCCATACTACCCCTAGGGAAATGGACATGCGGAGATCACAAACAAGATCATCGTAGATGGTCTCAAAAAGTGCCTTATGTTACAGAAGAAAGGCAACTGGATACATGAATTGCCTCACGTCTTATGGGCTTATCGAACTTCGCCTCGGAAGTCAACACAATGCTCTCCTTTTCTGCTTGCCTATGGAACTGAAGCAATCATCCTAATAAAGTTCCACCATCCTGTGAGAGTCCACGAGCTCACAGACGAAGAAAATGAGTTCGAATTGGCTTGCAACCTCAATTGGATCGATGAGACACGAGATCGTGCTATTGAAAATCTTGGTCGATATCATCAAACATTGGCAAATTCATACAACAAACGAGTTTGCATTCGGGAGTTCACTATCAATGACTGGGTCCTTCGAGAAATCCCTGATAACAGAAAAAATCCACATGCTGGGAAACTAACAAAAAACTGGGAAGGTCCTTTCATGGTCATTGGTCGAACTGGCCTGGGTTCATACTATCTCATGACAGAAGCTGGTGACAAAATTCCAAATCCATGGAATACAAGAAGATTGAAGTTATATCAATGCTGAACAACTTTTCCATCACTCAGCGGTGTTCAATCCACCTCGAGATTTCACCTCCAATGTATGTACAAACTCTTTTCAATCAATGAAATCTCTTTTTTATCACAAGAATCCCTCCTATACAATTCTACTTCATCTCCATCCAAGGGTAAAAGTGCAGTTTATCCTAGCTCGATCCCTAAAGGTAAACCACATCCAACATTGGTAATGGCATAGATAATACTAGCCTAACTCCTGAGGATACTCATACATCCGAAGGCGGGGGTTATAACGAACCTCTTAGCCTGAAGATAACAAGCCTAAAGTATGAGTGAGGAACAACTTGCTCACTGCCGCTAAGCTCCAACATCCAACATTAGTAATGGCATAAATAATACTAGCCTAACTCTTGAGGATACTCATACATCCGAAGGCGGGGGCCATAACGAACCTCTTAGCCTGAAGATAACAAACCTAAAGCACGAGTGAGGAAAATACTTGCTCGCTGCCGTTAAGCTCCAACATCCAACATTGGTAATGGCATAAATAATACTAGCCTAACTCCTAAGGATACTCATACATCCGAAGGCGGGGGCCATAATGGACCTCTTAGCCTGAAGATAACTAGCCTAAAGCACGAGTGAGGAAAAAACTTGCTCGCTGCCGCTAGGCTCCAGCATCCGACATTGGTAATGGCATAGATAATACTAGCCTAACTCCTGAGGATACTCATACATCCGAAGGTGGGGGCCATAATGAACCTCTTAGCCTGAAGATAACAAGCCTAAAACACGAGTGAGGAAAAAACTTGCTCGCTCTCCAATATCTAATATGGTATCAAGGCATAGATAATACTAGCCGAACCCTTGAGGATACAAAAACTTTCAGGGCTAGGGCCATAAAGAGCCTCAGCCTGCGGGATCAGGCCTAAAGCACGAGTGAGACGTTGCTCGCTGCTGATAAGCCCAGCTTTCCAATATGGTATCAAGGCATAGATAATACTAGCCGAACCCCTGAGGAAACACAGATCCGAGGCGGAGGCCATAATGAACCTCTTAGCCTACGGTGACCGCCTAAAAGTACGAGTAAAGATAATACTAGCTCGCTACCGCTAAGCCTCCCTGAAGTCCAAGGGTTGAAGCACAGATAATACTTACTTTTACATCCACAAACATCTTCTAATTCAATGGGTCAAACCAAAGAATAACATCTACTGCAGGTGTGGAAATATTATTTTCTCATATCAGGATTTCAAATTACAACGCTCCTCTCAAAGTCCTACATCTAGCACTGAAGCATCAACATTTTCTACATACAAAAGGTACTTGTTATTAGAGTTCAATTCAATTTATTTTTAACTCTACAAGATTTTCTGTATGGGAGAGCAGTCGACCTTCCTCCCACAACAGGAGTAGGTGAGACTACACTCGAGCTTCCCCTTATTTCAGTCCTGGATGACATAGCTGTCTTACCTCAGTTGGTAGAGCTTCCCTACAAGGTTATTCCAGGAAATAGTAGACGCGGTAACCAATCGCTCCGCTTCGGCTTCACTTTCGGCCCTAACTTTCTTGAGCTTTAGGGCAGCAACTTCCCTTTCTTTCTCCCGCTCCAACTGGAAAGCTCCCCTCTCCCGAGTCAGGTTCTCTTCCAACTGGTTTTTCTCCCCCTCGAGCTGGGAGATCCTCTTTTCCAGCTCAATCATCCTATCCTGGAAACCAAGCTGAACGTCCCTCAAAGTACGAGCAAACTGCAAAAAGAAGTAAGTCAGCTCGAGCAACAAAATAGCTCGACAAAATCAACCTTTTACTAACCTTCTTAAACTCATCATCCATAACAACAACCATCTTCTCTCGAGCTTTAGCTTGACATTGTTCCTCCAAGAGACCGGATTCAACCTCAAAGCGCGGCCTCAAGTCCGCCCCCTCAGTCATCTTATCATTTTCCTCTAGCACCTCCTGCGACTTTGTGAGGGAAGTTACCATTCTCCTCTTACTGCTATCGTCCACACTGACCAACGTAACAGAACGAGGAGCAGCCCCTCTTTTAAGTGCCTTCCTCTTCGCTACGTTCCTTTCAACAGTGTTAGAGACCATGGCCATGTCCACTGGCCCATTTAGAATTTCTTTGAGCCGTGCGAGCTTCAAGGGTGCATTAAGTTCAGGAGTTGACAATTTCTCTTCTATTGAGCCTGGAGTTTTTTCGGCCAGTCTCCTCTTCGCTTGCGATCTTCTGACCTTGTCGTCCTTACTAGCTACCCTTTTAAACCTACTTATCTCTAACTCTTTGAGAACAACTTCGAGCTCAGTGCCTTCCCTGGAAACGACGTCTATAAAAGATTCCTTCCTCGAAACTTTGCAATTAATTCCTGCATAAAAATTGGCAACGTAAAATACGGATCAACTATAAAAGTATAATTAAATATACAAATGATAGTTTAATTTTTAATGGTATACTTACTCTTTGTTATAGTTATATTATTAAGTTCCAGGGGTTCCTCATCAGACCGCTGAAAACATTCACCAGGCACTCATAAAAGGTTGTCGTTCCATACTCACCCTGCTGAAGACAGGTCGAAGAAGCATGGTCTTGAAGAACTAGACGGGAGATATGCACCATCAGTTACTGTAACATATTTTACAGCATAATACTTTAGAAAATCCTTGGCAGTAATCCTCCTCTCACTACCAGATGCAGCCCATCTCCCATTCAGGGTTTCGCATACAGGAATAACTTCCCAAAAATTGCAATTCAATTGGGTCGGACAAGCCCCAATCAAATTCATAACACTCTTATCCAAATTGCTCAAAATCAGAGTTAACTCATAATCGAACTGGGTTAAATAGCAACAAAGCCCATCAGTTCGACTATCCTTCATAGCGCCTTGGACGTACTCCAAGGATACTTCATCCCCCAAATGCCTGTACTTCTTTTCTTTGGCCAAATCAGGCAGCAAATACAAGTAATCCCCTCCTTAACTGACACTACAAGTCCTAATGAAATTACCCCAATATGCGAAGGCGTGCCCCCAAATCCCATTCATACTACTTTTGGTCTTACAGGACTCCCTAAACTGACTAGAGCCTGTTGGGTACTGAGCACGAGAACCCTTCAGACGAGGCCATTCTATCAATTCGGCTACAGTATCCTCCTCATACCCTACACCAATGACGGGAGTTAACTGCCCTACGAGGTCTGCTTTATCAGCCTTTGCACAACCGGAAATCGAAGCCATACTTATCTACAGAAAAGGGTCTACTTTACAAAATGCTGGTCCAACAATACCTACAGATAGGTTGAGGTATATATATTAATTTTTATCTTACACTACTAAATCACTTATCAATCACAAACTGTCTCAAAACGATTTTTATCGCCCCACAGTCATTATTCCCATTATTATTTTTATTTCATTTCTATGTTTGGTAGGTATTACATCCTTATCCCGACACAATAAATTTTTTTTATACAAAAACTCTTGTAAACACAAAGACAAGCTTACCTTCAACACCCGAGTGAGAGTCTGCAGCGTTGGTCCACACCAGTATGCTCAATTTTTGCAGCTTCGTCAAAACCTCCTCGATATCCGCCTCCTCTCGTAGTTTGGAATTGAGACTCCTAGTCACTGCTTTCCTCTTATCCTTTCCTCCTTCGGCGGTAATGGAATCGTCAGTTGAGATCTCTTTCTCTCTAACCCTTCTCTTCTTTTTCAGGTTTTCTATATTCGGAGAGGGAGGAGAGGGGGTACTTATGCACCTTTCTACGAACCGCTGGCTGTTTGGATTTTTCCAGTAAGGAGTCCTCGATTCCTGAACCGAGCTGTCTTTTCGTCTGAACCTGTCAGACGTGTCGTACCACTTCGGTGAAAACACCTTCCCATCATTACACCAAATATTATAATTTAGCGTATCACTCAGCCTCTTGGTCCCACTTTTTTCACAATACCCCAAACTCATTATTCTAAATTTTCTACTTTAAAAATTCACGTACATTTCTTTGCCCAAGTTATACACCTTGGCTTTAACGTCAATATCAGATAGCACACAAATTTAAAAATTCAGTTTTAACAAACCATCCTAGTCATAGCCTATTTTCGTGAATAGATTTTTTTTTCTTCAATAAATTCGGCCAATTACATTTCAAAAATTCAAAAATACAACAGTCAATCACTCCAATCCCCAAGATACTTGAATTTGAAGCAATCGGTGTGCCCGACAACACCACATGCCTTCAGCAGCCCTGAGGCGATATCCATATCCTCATTAATGATCTCCTCCTTGGCCATCATCAGGACAAACTTTTTACGATCTTCAACAGACCGCCAGCAGGTACGCATGGACTCAAACCAGTACACGCGGTTCATTTCCTCGCCCCTGTCTACATCAGTCTTACCCTTGTAGTTCACTCGGGTTTCGAGCAGAACCGCATCATAACCTTGCTGCCCGAAAACAGCTTCCCTTATTTCATCAATCTTAAATGCTAAACGCAAGTCGTTCAACACACGCGGTTCAACAACCCTCTGAGAATGAGTCTTCACCATTTTTTATGAAGAGCCTTTTTAAAGAACAAGTCACACTTTTATACTGTTCAGTTAACAGGAATAATTTTTTGATTGACTATACGCAACGTATTTCAGTTTCTATAACCCACTCTTCCCAGGTTCGAGCTACTTACTATTATCTTTTCGTGCTTAATCGAGCTCCCTTAAATGAAATTTCAAGCTTTATGTTTACATCTATTAAGCTCGATTCATTTACGAGGTAGGATCAGGTATGTTATCCCACCAACTATTCACACCCATATTATGTACAGCTCGATGACATGTCGACTATTTATGCTTTTTCGCTGTTAAAAAAAAAAACAAAAAAAAACACAAAATATTCTTTTATTACGCTCGATTTTTATCTAACAAGTTGGTTACAGGACTACTCCTACAACGTTACTTTACAATTACAGAATCAAGCTCTTCGAAGCTCGATATTACAAATACTTTCTCAGACACGAGGACAGGTCTTGAGTTCTTTTCTCGTTGCCAAGATAATCCTGATCTTCTAGAGAAACCTCAGCCACAAATCAAAAATACAAAACTACAGCAGGTCAAAAACTTCTTTCCCCTTCATTTACCAGTAGGAAGAATTAAAAGATAAATGATTGTACCAAAAGAAGCGATCCATCTTCCACCTCCACCACCGCCGTCTCTTCCTCCTTATCACCACTTACCCGGAGTTCGTGGAAATTGAGGACTCCTGCCTTAGAAATTGGAACATCAGTAGGACCAGGGATTTTGCATCGCATATACCCCGGCCGCTAAATCGGATGCTGCATAATACCCAGAAATATTTCAAACAATACTTCTTCAACAAAACAGCAAAGGGAGTCTCCCTACTCTGATAAGCACAAAACCATATCCGGAATCCCTCCATGATGATAGAAAACCGGGTATGATACACTTGATTCCTCATCTTAACCATGATTTTGCAAAGGTACGCTTCTAAAAAACTCATATTTTTTTTCTCACTCTGCAAAACAGGCATATTTGTTTTTCTCTGCTGCGAAGATGTGTTGCAGGTTATTCAACAATCAAATCTGATCACTATTTATAGCAATACCGTATTTAATGCATGTTGTTTCCCCAAACAGTCATCCGCTCGAGAAAACTAACAGTCTGTCCATGACACTCACGCGTCATAATGGCGACACATTCTTCAATACAGACGTTCCATTTTTCAAGCGTCGCTTACGTCTTCACAAGGTCCGAGTTTTAGGGTTTTTCTTAACTAAAGTCACGTGTAACTTTAGTTGCGAGGGGGTGATTGTAGGTATTTATCCCTAGAGCTAAGGACACTCGATCTCATCTTTACCTCGAGCTCTATAAGACACGACCTTATCCAGTACCAGATTTACGCTTAAACAAATGCGCTAACAGTTGCACATCAACCACGAAATCGAGCAGAATGTGGATCGTTCATAACAGATGTAAACAGAACAAGTTAACATACACCTGTCTCCCATGAACTAGCAGTTACACACTCAACTGCCCATGACTCCCACTTTCAGAAGAACGTGTTCGAGCACGATGTCAAGCTGAGAGCAGGGTCTATAAAAGGGCAGAGCTCCTAAGGAAACAAGGTGGCCAACAAAGAATTCTACACATACAATTATCTGATATCTAGCTATTCTATTTTCGATTAACTCTTGTAATCAGATTCTCCCACTTTCTCAAGCAATAATACTACTTTCACAAAATCTACCACTCGAGGTCGTGGTTTTTACCTATTCACAGGTTTTCCACACTAAATCCCATGTGTCAAGTGTTATCTCTTATTTAATTCTTGGCATAGTAGTTCTTAGTATAAGGATCGATTTCAAGCCAGTTCAAGCTTTACAAAATCTGGTCCCTACAGTGTCTCCCAATAGTCTCCTCCATGAACCATCCAAACGTTATGTATACACTCGATCAACTCCTATGAAATGTCTAAAGGTTCCTAAAGAACCTTATCTGATGCTCGAACCACTAATGGATCGATGTATCAAATAATAGAAGTCACAAAATCTTGTAGGAGGTATGTACCTCACTCCCTTCTGCCAAAGATGAATGAACATTTGTAACATATTGTTGTATGTTATCTTCAATATCATCTATAATATCATAACTGGAGATATCTTATTGTAGAATGCATAGAAACTCTAGTCCCTGGAGTTCAATACTGGTCGATCGTCCTGATGTTTGGATGTTACCATAAAACCAATAGAGGATGGCTAACTGGTTGGTGAAGAGACTCGAGACAAGGAGTCTACCATTATCTCATGCTATCATTTCATACAGTCCATTCACTCTTAAATAGTCCTCGCGACTCAAAGCCAGTCTATTGATCAAATCTAGGACTGGTGCTACTCTGGTGACTGCTCATAAGAATGCTATGTCCAATATAATAGGTGCTCAACTCTCCTAATTAATAGTTATAACTGGTGATCAATCTTCAAACATGATGTTCTGATTGAAACGGTTAATTAAATCTCTATAGAAGAAATTGGCCTCCGTGTAAAACATCAAACTCCATCCCCTCCGTGTAGTACACTGGGCATATGTGGGACCGCAACGCCTATCTAGAAACAGTGAAGTGCAGTAACTTTCAGGAAGGAAAGTAGCATCTAAAGCCATGTGATGAATGAGTGTATAATCAACTATAGAAAGAAAGAAAGAGATGAAAAATTAGTGAAGAGGAGTGGTGAAAAACCCTAATTTCTTCCTAATGATACGCTAAATTCATGGAGTCATAACTCAAAAATGGTGCGCCTGAAAACATGTTCTAGTATAATTTAGAAAGGTTATGAAACACTGTAGAATGATAACATAAGACTTTTTCCCAAACCATTGTCTAATAGCCCTATTAAATTGTAAAAAAAATGGTATGTAGTTTACATTTTTCTCTGGAGTGCAGTTTAGTAAAATAATGATATGATATATCTCTCAATTTTGATCCAAATTATGTTAACTTAATTTCAGTAGAAAGATAATTCAATAGGAAGTTGATCGTTAAAAACAACCATTTTTTAGGGTTTGTCGTGTTTTAGAGAGAGAAAGTAATATTTCAACCCAAATTAGACTTAGAGTGACCTATGGTCAATATACTTCATTGTAAGATAGGAAATTTAGATTTCACTGATCGAATATAAAATTACAGGACATATCTTGAAAAGAAAAATATAAACGATACTTTGGTATGTTTATCAAACAATTTTATGAAAGAAGAAACAAACGACTAAACTTGATCTTAAGAAGGGAAAAACTAGATAGTAGATCCCCTATTCTTCAACCCTTGAGCTTGTAGAGTGACGACAACAAGTTGGAGGCGATTGAGATGGTCTCGCCTCGCGATGTTGTGTCATACTTTGGAGAAACGTCTCTGTGCAAGAAGCGACCTCATAGGTCTCCTTTTGGTGCTTCTCAATGTTCTTGATTGACTTGCGATTCATCTTAAAAAGTTTGTCGAGAGAGACACAATCTCTTGCCATGATCCCTATGGTATTACGAGTTGATGGGTCTTGGATGTGGATAATGTCATCTTCAGTAGGGAAGACAGGGCTTGGTGTACGCTCGAGTTCTTCTTTAACGGCGCGACTAGTTTATTATGATTCAACCCTTATGCTTGTATCCATGGTACTTGGACAAATTAAGCTTGAGATGCCTTAGCCTAGTAGCAATCGCTGGTTAGCTGAAGAGTTGGGTTCTTTAGCTTGAACAGGGTGCTTCTAAGAGAAAAAGAAGATGATCATGGGGCAGAATGGGGAGGTATCCCCTTGGTATTTATAGAAAAGGCCTCATTGAGTTTGAATTTTGAATACTAGAGTGGCATTAGTATAAATAGGGGAACCTACGGTTGAGTAGTGGGAGATCAACTCATAACCCCATGCCCCCATGTGAAGGAAATCACGTGGGTGTATTCCTAAGATTGCTCCATGATTTGGGTGGGAAATTTAAACTCTTGGCTTTTGAATTCAAATGAAAACTGGAGGGGTATACTTGACCTTATTCTGATCTTTTAGAAGGTTAAATAAGTATACCCATGCCCTAAATAATGTGCACCATGGGGCTAAACCATGGTGTATGCCCTTAATAATGTCCTTAGCTCAGGGAATAAACATGCCCTAATACCTAATTATTTAACTAAAAAGACTATAAAAATACTAGGAACTACACATATAATTCCTAGTACTTAGGTTGTCTCCTAATATATGCTAAGTTTAATGTCTTCAGCCAGACATAACTACTCCCAAACTTAAAGTTTGGCAATATTATGGTTCTCATTCTCTGGAATTTCGCTAAGAGAATGGATTAGGGGGTCACCAAGATATAATATTCTATGTGGCCTCAAAAAATATTCAAGGTGGCATGACCAGTCTTTAGGATGCTTGTGAATAATCTCACTCATAATATACTGAATTTTAGCTAGTTCTTGCTATCCTTTGCACATGTCCTCCGTTGAAGTAGTTCTATCATAGTAAACAAATGTCTGATATAGGAAGTATTGCAGTTCAAGGTGGAGTTCATCTAGGTAGAAGATGACCATGTAAGGTGAGCTGAACTATTGGAATAATTATATCAAGAATGATATTATGTGATAGGTATGTTTTGGAAGGCATGCGAAAGCTTGGGGCCATTTTGACTCGGAATCTATAATAATAAAAACAAACGAGTTTTTTTGCGATTGTGGAAATGGTCTGATAAATCCTATGTTCCACACCACAAAGATCTCAGCAGGTATAGGTTCATGCAGCGTCATTCACCTTTCCATGCTCAACTCTGGGATATGGCAAGCTGTGCAACTTTAACACTAGTATTGGGCATCCCTAAATAATAAATGCCAGAATATCCTACTTTGCAGTATCCTTGTGACTGTCCGTTTATCTCTATAAAATCCTCAGTATGCTTCCAAATGTCAATGTGTTAATGCCTCAGGTATTTCCTCATTGGCTATGCATCTCTGAATAATATGGTCAGAACCCATCTTATAAAGGAATGGCTCTTCCCATGTTAAAATTTTAACCTTCCAGGGAAAATCATGTATCATATCCTTGCAATCTAACTCTTTGGTACTTAACCACTCAAAAGATATTTCTTAATTTCCTTGTTCCATGGCTGCATTATTTGTGGGTTTAAATCAATCGGGTTGTTCCGAGGCTTCCTAGAGAGGAAGTTTGGACTAGCGTTAGGTGAATGTCTTTCTTAGTGGATCTCTATCGCATGCTTTTCTTTAGATTTTGATGCTTTGCCTTTAAAGATGGATATGATACTACAGTCTTCTATTTTAACTGACGTGGGAACAAAATTCTTATTGTTAAAAATGTTCAACGTTGTTTCCATGCTTCGTAGGGATAAGGTAAGCATGCTTGATTGACAGTTTACTACCGCATGTGTAGTAGCTAAGAATGGTTTTCTCAGAATGACTGGTATATTTTTTCTTAGGCCAAATGTTTTTTTAGCCTCTATAATACTGAAGTTAACAGGGAAGTCCAAGCCCTCGAATATTCCTCTTGGGTACCTAATAGAATAGTCTACCATTTGCAATATCATCTTTGTTAGCCTCAATTCCCCAAGTCCAAGCGGTTAATAAGCATGGTATGGAAGGACATTAACGCTAGAACCTAAATCTAGAAGAGCTTAGTTAATAACGTGCGCTCCTATCATGCAAGGAATTGTTAGGCATCCGGGGTCTCTAAGATTTGGTGGTGTCACTATTTTTGTACAAAAAACCTTCTTGTTGACATTGAGACTCCTTTTGCAGATGCATGCTTCCTTTAAGAACTTAGCATATGATGGTACTTGCTTGATGGCTTCAAGCAGTGGAAGATTAATGTGAACGTGTTTAAATATTTCTACTAGCTCATCGTAATACGGGTTTGAGACTCCTGGTTGGAGCCTCTCAGGATATGGGATTGGCGGTACAAAATTGCTTGTTGAAGTTTGAATAGGTATTTATTCTAGCTCTGGGTTAGAGTCAATTTTGGTTATTTCAATAGTTGGATGCTCATCAGTGGGCATCTCAACTTGATTGTAGGCAACCTTACCAATCCTAAGAGTGGCTATGGCATGACACTGTTTAGTAGGCTTAGCGTTGTCACTTGATTTCACTCCATATTTCTCATTTGGATTAGCTTCTAACTGACTTGGCAGCCTTCCTTGTTCTCGATTGGCAAAATCTTTTGTATATTGTGACATATTTGTGTCCAACTGACTTATTTGTTAATTTAATTAAGTAAAAGATTGACTTGTCTATTGCATAAAGTTTTCTAGCGCCCGCTCAAGTATCCCAATCAATTCAATGTTGGTTGGTTGAGGTTGATATTGTTGTGACTGGCATTGTTGTTATTGTGGCCTTTGGTATTACTATTTTTGCATGCTCGAGTTTCCAATATGTCCTCCCTGATGTGGTCCAAATCTATAAGATAAATCGGGATGCTGAGGTACAAAGGATTGAAATGAGGTGCTGAGATTCCCTTGATTGCAAGTATTGAACTCGTTAGTATTTTCTTATGGAATTTCCTGGTCAGGTTGGATGACAGGACACAAGTTGGAGACATGAGTACTAATGCTACAATAGCTACATGTCCCTCATTGAGCAGGAGATGGTGATTGCCTAGTGAAGACATCGCTCATTTTCTCGAGTAGACTTTTTTGCGAATGGATAACAGCTAGGATAGTGGTGTTAAGTCTTCCTTTTTTAGTTTCATTCTTTCTATGAACAGGGTATTCCTGTTCGTACGAGCTTTCTCCCATAGTTTCAAATAGTTCCCAGGCTTCTGTAGAAGATTTACACATTATGGAACCTCCACAAGTAACATCCACCATACGTTTGTTTATTTGAAACAACTCATTATAGAAATCATGCGCTTGCTGCCATAGATCTAGTCTATGATACGGGAACTTAAGTAAGAGACTCTTGTATCTCTTCCAGCTGCCGCATAAGTGTCCATCTTCCTTTTGAGTGAACATGTTAATTTTTTTACTTAAGTAAGAATTTATTCAGGAATGCCTTTTGTAACATCTTAAAAGTTTTTATGGTTCCAAGGGTGAGAGAATGCAGCCAAATCTTACCTTTATCCTTGAGATAAAAGGGAAAGAGACGTAGCTACACAAAGTTATCTACGAAATATTTGTAATGAGGTCTTATGCATAGTTCCTTAAACTCTGCAAGGTGAAGGTATGGGTCTTCTTGATCAAGACCATGGAAAGAAGGTAGGGCGTTAATAACGCTGATTTTAAGTTCAAATTGTTGCTCTTCAGCTGGAAGCTCAGGTAACACGATGAAAGAAGGGTTTGTCCTAGGTACATGACTGGAATATTTGGCTAGTGTTTTGGTGGCCATTATGTTGGCTTGTTCAAGCTTACGTTACCGCGTCTCCCAACCATGGGGTTTTCTAGCTACCGTGGAGTAAACTAACGGCGAGTCTTCACGATTTAATTAGTGTCCTTCGCAAGACCATCTTTTCATAAACTAATTAACTACCTTAGGTGAGCTACTAATTTATTACTAAATAAGATATATTAAAATGAACTACTACTACTAATACTGGGGTACTAATGTTATACTAATATAAAAGGTATCTACTAATGTTATACTAATGTAAAAGATTTTCAAAGGATTTTATCACCTGCGGAACTAGAAGATACCGGACCTAGGTATCGACAACAGAATTAATAGAAACACTAAAGTGTACGTTACTAGCTATTGATTGGAGGTGTGATGTCACCGAAACTGGGTGTTGACGACCGAAAAGGCAACCTACCTACGGCCCGTGGCTCTGTACAGTGTTTGGACCAAACACCTACCTGTGATTCAACACTAAAATATATAAGCCTTTTTATAGAGACCTTCTACTACACACATACATATTATAGGGAGATCCATAATTCTATTAAAAAGGGTTGATCGTGCACAATTGGCTTTCCGTAAAAGTGCTAATTTAAATTCAATCATTTGTTAATTGTAGTAAACGAGATTTCTACCCCATGCAAAAATGCATTAGAAGGAGTCATTGTAGTAATAGGTACCGTACAAGCGAACAATCTAGAGTAAATCAGTTTATGTCTAATCAGCCCCATTCAGTTGACGGTTAAAATATACATCAATCCTCTAGTGGCTCAAAACTACCAACAAAATTATTGGACCCCTGAGGTTAGCACAATGCCTTCTTGTATAGTCTTGCCTGACATTGTAACTGAATGTTATATAATCAAACTGAGTATCATTAATTTGTTGCTAATCATTCACGGGTTTGGCTCATGATGTCCATATAGGCACCTAAGAGACTTAAAAAAAATTACGTTGTCACATTACGAAAATATTACAGAGGGAACTCTTTGCCTCCATCTTTTCTCATTTTCTTTAAAAGAGAAAGCAAGCTAATGGCTTGAGTCATGGCAATCAAAGTTAATAAAGGCATGGGTCAAATTGGAGAAAAATCTTATAAACAAATTTTTATCTATAAACAAAACCTTAGCCTTGAAAAATAAAGTCATAGGATTTTACTAAGGCGACTCTGAAACCTTCTACAATACCTGGGAAAGATTTAAATATGACCTCTTGCAATTTCTAGCACAATTCTTCTGTCGTGGTATTATACCTGATTCTCACTATCGTTTAGAGTATATTTATTCATGAATTTTTTTAAGAAATCCAACCTAACAAGGCTCTCCTAACCTTTAAGATATTTGCAGAGAAATCCCAACAGTAGGATTTTGATCCAATTCGAGATGTTCATCTCACAGAAAGTACTAGTCCATTAGAGGTTACTGGAAATATGGCACTCATTGCCAAACTTTATTCTCTAGCTAAGAAAGTAAAAAAATTAGAAATGGGGCAAATGAATGCTTTATCCCATAAACAACCCTGTCTGGACCAGCCTAATATTGACAACCAATCATATTCTTGGTCATATTAGCAAGGTGCTCAGCATATTAATAATGGCCAATATCCTCCTAAGATATCACTCAAAAATATAATGGATGAACTATAAACTAAAGTTAATCAAACGTTATCCACGCCAAAAAACATTCTTGAGCCACTATACGACCAAGGAAAATGCAAATTGCATTGCCAATCATAAACTAACCATAGAGATAGCCAAGATTAGGTATTAACCCTATGAATAAGATGAGTACCTGTAGTCACAACTCTCAGGAGTGGCAAAAATATCAATAACCGGGTAGAGATGCCAAAGGAAGATACTCTAAACCTCATGCCAAATACTTTGGTAACTATTGGAAGTACGAGGATAAACCCGTTGAGGTAGACACTAGTGCACCTCTGCCATCAAGTATCTCTGTGTTAACTAGAAACTCAAGAACAACACCCGTTGCACCTAAAAAACATTTCACTCCTAGAGTTCCTTGCCCATAACGCCTCGAAGATTGATAAAAGGATAATCAATATTCTAAGTTAATAAACATGTTTCGTTATGTTTAGATCAGTATTCCATTACTCAAAGCCATTGAGTGTGTTCCCAATTATGCTAATTTCTTAACTTAAATATGCACTAAGAAACGCCATCTAAACATCCATTAGAAATTATTTCTCAGTAAAATACTTACTTCGCCAAAACTCCATGATCCAGGAACTCCCACTATTTCATGCATGATCGAAGATCATCATGTAGACAAAATTATTCTAGACTTGGAAGCTAACGTTAATTTCCTACCATATATGGTCTACAATGACTTAGGGTTAGGGGAGTTAAAACTAATTAGGATGACCTTACAAGTAGCTGATAGATCCGAGAAGCACTCAAGATTAATACTTGTGGATATCTTCATCTGACTCGAAGTATTAATTTTCCCAGTTGACTTCATCTTAGGCAGACCATTCTTTGATACAACCCATGCCGTGATCAACTATCTCATGGGTATATTAAATCTATCTATGGGAACTCTTACAGTGAGTTTGAATATGTTCAACAATGATCCAACGAGCATCAATTCAATAAATATGTGTGTGTGTGTGTATGAATTCCTTTTGCGGACATATTCAATAATCTCACAAGAGTCTAATGACACACATATAGGGGACAATCTGAATGAATTGGATGGGGGCTCAAATTAGAAATTAATGGAAAATATCGTGGCTGACTATCCGTTTGAACTTCAAGGTAATCCAGTAGATAATCAACCACCTTTGATAGGGACACTTCTTATGAGAGTTGACTCATTGCCCTGGTATGCTAACATAGTAAATTATCTTTTTACAGATCATTTGTCAGGACATTGGTCACCTCAAAACAAGAAGTATCTTCAAAAAATAAAAAGATTTACATGGGATGAACCATTTTTTTATAAGCTTTGTTATGACCAAATAATGTCAAGGTGCATCCCTGATGAAGAAGTGAATAATGTCCTTAAAGTATGCCATTTAGGAGCATCTGGGGGACATTTTGTGTCAAAATATACAACCGTTAAAATACTACAAAGTGGGCTTTATTGGCCCACTATCTTTAAAGATGCATATAGTTATTATGCATTGTGTAATAAGTGTAAGCGATTTGGGAATATCTCTTATAAAAATGTGATTCCCCTAAACAATCCTTCTTGTCAAAATATTTGATATTTGGGGCATAGATTTCATGGGGCCATTCCCTGCGTCGAAAGGAAATTTGTACATCCTTGTGGCTATGAATTATGCATTAAAGTGGGTAGAAATAGTAGCTTGTCCATTTAACGATCATGGCCTGTTATAAAATATCTTAAAACCATCTTCAATCATTTTGGAACACCGCATACTATAATGAGTGATAGGGGAAAATACTTTTGTAACCTACCATTTTGCAATCTATTACAAAAATATTTTGTCATACATGAGGTAGCAACTACTTATCATCCTCAGACTAGTGGTCAAATAGAAGTTTCTAATCGCGAAATAAAAAAAATTCTTGAAAAATTTGTACGAAGAGATAGAGGGAATTGGTCAGATCATCTAGAAGATACCCTTTGGGCTTATCACACTGTACTTAAAATATCGATTGGAATATCTCCCTACAGACCTGTCTTTGGAAAATCGTGTCACTTGCTAGTTGAATTTCAACACAAAGCTTTATGGGTCACTAAAGCATTCAATGTCGATATGACCAAAATCGGTGAGCATAGACGACTACAGCTTTCAGAGTTAGACGAACTACAGAGAGAAGCTTATGACAATACATAATCTTATAAAGAGGGCACTAAAGCACATCATGATAAAACTATTATGTGAAAGAGTTTTCACACATATTGAAAAGTGCTTCTCTATATCTCTAGATTATTTCTTTTCCAAGGAAAGCTAAAATCAAGATGGCAAGGTCCTTGTATCGTTTAAACACTCTACCAAATAGGACTACTGAACTTTATCAAAAAAATGGCAAAGGCATATTTTTCGTCAACGGCCAATGTCTGATACCCAATTTTGAACAAGAAGAACAATTGTCAGAAGTACTCTACTTTGACGACCTGATCTATCTAAATGATTGATTAATTAATTCTTATACCCAAGAAACACTTATAGGAAAAAATAAGTTTGGGGGTATCCTATGTCAGGCTGAAGACATAAAACGCAGCGCCAAATGGGTGGTAACCCATATTTTTCTTCATTTGTGTCTATAAAAAATAAAAAAAAATAAAAAATTAGATAAACAAAAAGTGTCATGTATTTTTCCATTATTATGTACTTGTTAATTTTAGAAATTATTTTAGTTCCCGCATTATTTTCCCACACTCAATTTGGGCATCGAATTGCAAGAGAAATCTCTTTATTCTCTCATCTCTCTGCTCGGTTCATTAATTTTTTGTTTAAATTCATAGTGATTACTGTTTACCGTGATTACTGTTCATTGTGAATATTGATCACTGTTCATCATGAATTATGTGTTTGATGTCCTTTAGAGCTTAAAAACATGATGGATCTCCCCTTGAATCCCTTGAGTCCGTGAAGCCCTAATCGATTATCAAGCGTTCGCAAGATGAATCTTCCCATACTGAATCTCCTTCAAGAGATTCTAAATAAAGAAAACAATTCTTTCGGCAATGAGGGTATAAATGATTTGGTGTCATCACTGAGGAAACTTATGCAATACTCTCCTGCAAATACAACTCCCATCATCTCTCCGATCACTCCAGCAAACCATATTGAAGATAATCTTGATCTGCACAGAATTTAGGTCTCAATTGGTCATCTTACTGAAGAAATCAAGGAACAATCGGGTCAAGAACATAGGGTTGTATGTCCCTGAAGTTTTATGAAAATGGCAGAAGGGAATGAGACGATTAAAACTGCAGCTATAGGAGAATTCGATGAACATACAAGCTTGCTGGGATTGCAACAATCAAAGAAGATCAGGTTATGGAGATTTCCTCTGTCCATGGTAAAATCCCTGAATCTACTTTAAACACAAAGACACCCACATAATCTTTTACAGATATGGTAGGAGGTAGAATGGATACCCCAAGTGAAGCTGCATCACTTCTGGATGTGGGGATGCGGGGGGATACTCCGTTGGTCTCTATTCCTATAGTAGAGGTTGCTATGGGGATGTCCCCATTCCAGTATAGCTTGATCAGGCGCCTGGATCTTCAGAAGGTAAAATTTGAGGCTGTTCATGAATACGCTCGAACACATTGGAAACTCTCTGGGAATTACAAGCTAATCTCATTAGGGAAATGCTTCTTCATCATCAAACTTGATAATGAATGTGATAAGATTCACATATGGGGTCAAGGACCTTGGATGGTAGAGAATATGCCCATGCGTTTGATGCCATGGAGTCTATTTTTCTCAGTGGATAATTACTAGAACACAAATGCTTTAATTTGGTACAAATTTCTAGGATTACCGAGTGAACAATAGAGTCAGAATATTGTTAAATCCTTGGGGAAGACAATGTGTGCACCAATTCATCTGGATAGGTCAACAATTAATCATGACTATGGTTACCATACTAGTGTTTTGGTAGATATTGATCTATCAAAGCTGATTCCTAATCATGTTTTTATCTACGTTGAGGGTAAACTGATTAACTAAAAGATTCTCCTCTACCGGGTTCCAAAATTCTGCAATCATTGTAAGAACGTGGGACATAGCATTACGGAGTGTAAGGTGATACTTAGAGATGTTTGTGGTGAGCAGAAACAAGTGAAAAAGCCGGTAAAAAACCTGGGACTACAAAGAGTACTGGCAATAAAGTGGCTCATAGTGAGGAAGGGGTACAAAGCAAGCTGGAGATGGGAAAAAACTTCCAGGAACCACCAAATACACATACTTACTTTCAGGATAATTCAGCTGCAGAGAGTGAAAGACCCCTTATTGGTCATATTGAAAAAGCCACAGAACAGGGAGACTGGTCTACCCCCAAAGCAAGAAGAGGTGGAAGTGTCTCCCCAAAGACTAATTCCAGTTTCCAGTTTGGGTCCATCGGCTCGACGAACAAATATCATGCTCTTAGCGATGGGGAACAAGATACCGAAGCGCAAATGGTTTCTAGTAATGAAGTGTACAAGGGAGAACATGGGAATACAAATGGTGGAAACAACGAGAGTACCCCATAAAGTCAAAATGAAGAAGAAGACAACTTGGGAGATTAGAATAATCCAATTGAGGAGGTGAGGAAACTTCTGAATCCAGACAGCTGGGCAGATATCATGGAAGAAGAAGATCAAGGGTTATTATATAATCAAATTATAAGAGGGGGTCGAGTTTACACTATGGACCCTAGAGTTACACGTTCTACTGTAGGTTTACAATGGGAGTACTTTTTTGGAATGCAAGAGGTTGGGTAATAAGAATACCATGACCTATATTAGGAATTAAATTGTGGGACTGAATCCCAATATTATTGGGTTTGCAAAATTTTTTGCAAGAGGATTTCGTATATCAAGATACAATAATATGATAATCACGAATGAGGTTGGGGTTCAAAAAGGAAACATCTGGATGTTATAGAAGGAAGGCCTCCATAATCAGAGTGTGGTTCTGAGTAATAGTCAGCACATCACAATCCTCTTTATGGATTGCCTCCTTACTTTAGTTCATGCGGATTGTTTGCGCATCTTGGAGCCAGCTGGTTCATATTTCAAGCACAAACAAACTGCCATGGCTCTGTATTGGGGACTTCAACACGGTACTTAGAATGTCAGAAAAGAATGGAAGAAAATCTCCTTGTAGAAGAGCAGTGGTGGATTTCTCGGATTTTTTGGATGCAGCTTGCCTTACAGAATGTGTGACGATGGGTGTCACTTTTACCTAGTGCAATGGTCAAAAGGGGGTGTTGAGAATATTGAGTATGCTGGATAAAAGTCTCATTAATGATAGCTGGAATGATAAATTCCGTAACTGGAAGGTAAAGGGGTTTCCCCGAACTAAGTCTGACCACTCACTTCTTTTTGGTGAGTGCAATGATATAGCTAAACTGAGTAACATACCTTTCTGTTATTTGCAATCTTGGAGTAAGATGAATGGGTTTAGAGAAATGGTTGTGAATTGTTAGAATCAGCCTCTCTCTACCGTTCCTTTATTCAACATCATGATAAAATTACGGAGACTGAAAGTGGAGATTAAAAACTGGAAAAAGCATGCCTTTGATAATACTGTCCACAACAAGAAGGAACTAGAATGAGAGATACTGCAATTTCAGATCTGGCAAGAGGATGATAAAATAGATGATATCCTTTATATGCAGATGCTTACCAAAACAAAAGAGCTAGAAAAAATAGAGGATAAGGAGGAGGAAGATTGGCGCCAATGATCGCGGGAAAAATGGCTGCTTGGTGGGGATAGAAACACTACATATTTCCACCAGGCCACTCTATGAAAATGGCCAAGACCTGCATTTTGGAAATTATAGATCAGTATGGGGCAGTGATCTCTAATCAGAACTGTATTAAAGAGTACATTGTAAACTACTACGTAGACAAGTTTGCACGATATGAGGTGACGGAGTGCCCTGAACTGTTTACCCACAATGAAGTTTTGGTTACGCAGGAAGAAAATACTAGTCTCTCTGGCATTCCTAATGAGGAGGAAGTTCGAGATGTTGTATTCTCCTTGGATGGAGAGAGTTCTCCAGGGCCAGATAGGTTTTTAGGAGCATTTTTTAGGACCAATTGGGATATTATTGGGGCGAATGTTATGATAAGTACCTCGTCTTTCTTCAGGGACAGAGTTCTTCTAGTTAACTTTAACTCTAACCTCATTGTTCTGATCCCTAAAATACAGAAACCGTCTCTGGTGAAGGACTATAGGCCTATATGACTGAGTAACTTTATTTTTAAACTCATTAGAAAGATTTTGGCTACAAGACTCTCTTCGATTTCTTCGAGAATTGTGTCTAAGGAGAAAAGTACATTCATACCTAAGAGAAGCATCCAGAGTAATATTTACATGGCTTCGGAGATGGTGAATGAGATGGGGACTAAAACACATGGTGGTAATGTTGGGCTAAAGCTGAATATTACCCAAGCTTATGATACTATGAGTTAGGATTTCCTCCTTAAAGCTCTCCGGTCTCTGGGGTTCTGCAATATCTTCTGCCATTGCATTCATACCATTATTAATATAGGGATGATATTGGTTTCAATCAACGGTACCCCTTCTGGACAATTCAAGGCATCTCGGGGTCTCAAGCAAGGTGATCTACTATCTTCGCTGCTATTTGCTATTGTTGAAGATATTATGAGCTCCAATCTCAAGTTTCTTGCGAGTCAAGGACAAATTACTCCCATGATCAAGGTTAAAGGTATTAAAGGACCTACTCACTTATTTTTTACTGATGACATTTTTCTGTTTGTTAACGGTAATGCCAAGTACTTAAGGAATTTATGTAAAATTTTAAAAGCCTACCAACAAGCCTCTGGGCAGGTGGTTAGCGTTGAGTAAAGCAAGATTTTTTTGGCCATATTCCGAATCATAGACGATGAGAGGTGATCGATATGTTGGGTTTAGGGAGGGAGCGTTCCTAGAGACATATCTTGGCATCCCACTGGTACAAGGAAGGATATCCAAAAGTACTATTGCCAGGTGGAAAGAATTCGGAAGAGAGCGAATAGTTGGAATGAGATAATGTTATCCTTTTAAGGGAGAGTAGTTCTTGCCAAATTGATTCTTAATAGTATCCCCATTTGCAATATGGCCATCTATAAATGGCCTCAATCCTTAATCAAAGAAGGAGATTCCATCATTCATAACTTCATCTTGACTGGGATCCTACAAAGAGGAAGGGAATTTCTCTGTGATGAGAAAAGTTGTGTAAATCGCTCAATGAAGGTGGTCTAGGTATACAGAACTTGAGAGAGGTGAATAACGCTATGCTATGAAAGATGAATTAGATTTTTACTCAAAGAGAAGAGACTTGGGCTCAACTCGTATATGCTAAATTCCATACTACTTGTGGTGAAAGCATTCAGTACCATAAACGTTCTTCTGTCTGGCCGGGTATAAAACATGCGAATGGCATTACCAAACCTTTTATAGGATGGATAATCGGAAAGGGTACAAAGATTGACTTTTAGGGAGACTCTTGGGCATCAGACATCCCTTTACGAGAACATATTGATCTTCCTTACCATCTATAGAGGAAGTGTACAGCTAGGGTAAGTGATTTCATAAATGCAGATGGATGGAACTTCCCTTATGATATCTTTCTTGCCTTCTTGGCTATGGGAATTAACATTACTAATATTCCTTATAACCAGAGTGTGGAGGATATTTAGATCTAGAAGTCAGATGTTCATGGTGATTTCTTAGTTAAAAATGCATTCGAATGTACCAGGAAACTATTAGACACAGCTTGGTGGTGAAAATATACATGGAGGAAGTGTCTACATCCGAGTCTAAGAGGGTTTGCGTGAAGATTAATGAACCTAATCCTCCCTACTGATGAGAAAGTCTAGAGGAAAGGAATACAAATAGCCTCAGTGTGTTTTCACTGCGGTAGCAATGCCAAAATGGAAGACCACCTATTCAATGAATGCCTCACGGCCAAAGTACTGTGGGTTTGGGATACAAATGCTTTCCAACTTGCTGCTATTTCAGGCACGGATGGTTGGAAAAATATTCTGGAGAAATGCAAGATACATAGCTCGTACCTCAATAACTTACGGATTACTATGGTGTTCGCAATCTGTCGATGGCTTTGGCACTCAAGAAATAAAATCAGTTTCAATAAAAGTAAGCTGCCCATTTGAGAGCTACAAAATAAGGTTCTGGGAGACATATCTAATAGTGCCAAACTATCTTCAAATAACATGTACAACACAACCTTCGAACTACAGGTGGTCAAAGTACTATCGGTCAACTGTAAAATGGGGAATGTTCCATCCATTCGTAGCTACGGATGGACTCTGCCGAACATCGAAGAGGTTAAGCTATGTCGTGATGGCTCAACATTAGGATATCTTGGACCGTCCAGGATTGGAGTTGTATATAGAGACTGGGAGGGCAGAGTTTTGGGTATACTCAGTAAGGCAGTGGGTTCCACCTTTAACAACCTGGAAGAAGTTCAAGCTATCGTAGACGGGGTGGAAAAGTATTACATAGAGGATGGAAATCTTCGTGGATAGTGTTGGACTCCTCAGTAACTATCAAAGCTTTTATTTCAAGTAAGATACCCTGGAAGTTCTGAAGTAAGTGAAGGAAACTACTCACATCCATACAAGCAATACGTTATAACTCAATATGGAGAAAAACAAATTTCTCGGCAGACACCACGGCTAAGAGTAGATCCAGAGCTGACCTACCTTTTGAGGAATGGGTTAAGGCTAGACCAGAATTTCTGACAAGAATTTAAGACCTTCATACTGAGTTCTCTGAACCTGATTTTTAATTTAAAAAACACTTCTCCTGTTCGAATACATTCTTTACTGAGTGATTGTATTCGAATATAATTTTTTTCTGTTCGAATACACCCTTTTCTGAGTGATTTTATTCAAATAGAAGGTTATCTTTTTAAATACACTCTTTCCGGAGTAATTTTATTTGAATAAAATTTTCTCGGTTCCAATACACTATTTCATGAGTGATTTTATTCGAATAAATTTTTCGCTATTCGAATACACTGATTGATTTTATTCGAATAGAATTTTCTTTGTTCGAATACAGTCTTATTCGAATATACTTTTAGTCTATTTGAACAAGGCGCTATTCAGCTTCTAGTTTGAGCTTTTAAGGGAAATTTTTTCCTTGGTTTGTAATTATCTTGTACTTATGATCCAGTATTTATAAATATTTTAAACTTCTTACTAAAAAAATTAGGAGTTTGGGTCCGACCCAAGGTGAGAACCCAACTGGGTTGGGTTGTCTTACTGGAATCCTAACAAGCCCATATAACATTAGGGTTTATGGAAAAAGTTTGAGAGAAAGTATATAACCATATTAAGGGTTCAATATTTGTAACCACCGAAAAAAAAAACCTATCAATAATTACTCTATATTCTTCTCTTATATTATGTGTGTGTGTATAATTGTTCAGTAGAATAGATTATTATCTAACACGTTATCAACACTGCGAAGGGTTAGTGGATTAAAAGGATAGGAAAGGGGTCTCCAATGAAGCATTTATAGATTTTTTTTATATTGCGGAGAGGTTTAGTTTCTTAAATTTCATTTTTATGTATTAATTACATGATCAATCATATAGGATATGTAGATCTGAGTCTGTAGATTAATGCCTAATTTTTTCAAAATTATTAAACCTATTTTTAGTGATTTTTACCCTTGTAAAATTATTGCTTCCAAACTATAATTGGAATCGTTCTAGTCATCAGATTGATACACTTTTTTTTTTCTTTCCGTAGCCTACCCTATAATGATCATGTTCATATATCACACTCCAACATGAGAGGTCCCTGCCGCCAGGAAAATGGCATGGAAACTGGGCAGTTCAAGACCAAAAACCCAATTTTTGGTAGCGCTTAGGTCATGATGACATCGCCTACCCTTTTAGGGTTTTTTTAAAATCATGTTGACGTCACCTAGGTTAATCTAATATAGACCCATTTTTGGAAATTGGGCTTGGATCTGATCTAATCCCCAAAATTAGACTGAATTTATTTATTGACACAGCAGGGACGGGACCATAGTAACACGTGCTAGGGACCACCCCATGTTAACGTAGCAGACACATATCCTAGACATATGGCAGTGCGTATGACCCACACTTTTACTGTAGGAGTGATACGTGCTTCACTATGGTAGTGACATGTATCGTACTGTAGCAGTGACACATTTCATACTATAGCAGTGACAGGTGTTATAATGTAATTATATGTGCCAACCTGATCTAGACTGGTCAACCCTATTCAGGCTTTGACCCAGACCAAGTCAGACCAGTTCAGGTACTAAAATGGCTTTTAGGGACAATTTTTTGATCAAATTTAGTTAAAATTTTTAAAAAAATCCTATTGACTAGACCTACCCCTAAGGAGAACCATTTTTAGTTTTTATTATGGAAATATTTTTTAATTTTTTTTGAGAACGGGTGCCTTGCATAAAAATACTGACTAACTTATATTTGATATAAGAATACAAATTAATACCTATTTAAATATCCTACGATAAGTTATAGAATATTAATAGTATACCTCTAGGATACTAATTATCATGACCATGAATAAAAAATAATACGAAAAACATGACTAATTTAGAATACGACTGAGAGCCATATCTAAATCATGGTTAAATGTCAAGGACAATAATTAGAGATAAAGTAAAAATTGACTTAGTCTTATTTTCTAAAAACTTGGTGTCTGAGGAATCAATTTTATGTATCTATGTACAATTAAATGTTACTTGATAACATTTAGAGGCATATAGACATTAATAATAGCCTATTGTACTCTAAAATATTAGTTCAAAGACAAGACTAATCTACCTATCTTGTGAACTCAGCAGACTTCGGGGTGGGATCACTTGTCAGCTAAACATTTAATAACCTTTATATTCATAGTAAATAAGGTTATTTGGCTAGAATATTCAAACCTTATAGAACTTTAGGGATTAGAGTACCCTAGTTTCTAGAATAAGGATCGCAACATTGAGTGGTTTTGAATGATTGTCTTGGCTAAGACTATTAAAATATAATTTAGGGTTAAGATCACCATTTTACGGGGTAAAGTTAGGATTTAATGCTTAATAGGATCTCATGAGTATAAGGCCATAAACAGGGTTCACTCAGAAGTAATGATTAGGAATCATGTACTTCATTGTGTTATATACTATAAACCACAAGTAATAATTAAAAATCATATAGAGCACCCTAGTTTCTAGAATAAGGATCGCAACATTGAGTGGTTTTGAATGACTATCTTGGCTAAGACTCTATTAAAATATAATTTAGGGTTAAGAATACCATTTTATGGGGTAAAGTTAGGATTTAATGCTTAATAGGATCTCATGAGTATAAGGCCATGAACAGGGTTCACTTACAAGTAATGATTGAGAATCATGTACTTTATTGCATTATATGCTTTGAACCACAAGTAATGATTGAAAATCATATACTTAAATAGGATTTCATGACTAATAAGACATGAACAAGGTTTACCAACAAGTAATGATTGGGAATCACTGTCTTGAATAGTATGAATTGCCTTTATGTAAGGAATGTTTATTAAGTACTACTACTGGTATTAGTCTACATGCATAATAGATATTAACGATACTCAAAACATTAAGTACCTCTCATACTATAACTCTATTTTGGTACCAATAAACTTGACCTATATGGATACTAAAATCCATCTGCCGTTGTTGAATTTAGAAAAGACTATTATGGAGAACAATGAGCCTCTAAAATAACAAAGTACAAGCTTTGCTTGTACCCTTGCATTCATATTCAGGAAGACCTGAATAATGGATTACCCTTATACTATTCTTGTATTGTATGGCGATATAATTTTTATTCAGCTGTGCAACTTCACTATAATGTTACGTGGCAAAATAGTAGAAGTGGAATATTCTATTAAACTTTCTACGCTTTAAATATTACTCTTTTGGGGCAATATTCGATAAATCACTGCGTACGTGGACCTTATTTAAGTTTTCCTCATTTATGAGAAAAATAATGAGCTACAGGCTAATAATCTCGAACTTATGCCTACTAAAAGAGTAAGCATGTGCCAGGGTTACACAACGATAGGTCTAGTGAGAGGTGAAATTGCAAATAGGGTCACAATTATGGATAGACAAGAGGTGGCAATAATGGCAGGATTAAAATTCTAACCATTAGGAACTTGAGGCAAGGGAACAAGAAGTTAACCAATTGACCAAAATGGAATAGGAAGGATTCATAAATAGATACAAGATAGTTGGGCATGGGATTGCAAGGTACCCCAGACAATCTAAAGAGATCATCCCCAGACTTATCATGTGATCACAGCTGGTGCTAACCACGTCGTGACAGAGTCTGTGGCCTTAGATTTCTCCCACGATACCAATGAAACTTTGGATTACGTTATAAGAATTAACAGCAGTAAATTGTCAGTAGATAAATGATGTCACCTAGTTAAGAGCATTGTTAGGTAGTAACTTTACTTGTTGCATAGTAGTTATTTTGCTATCATTGCTAAGTTGGGAATAATCCACTGGTTAATTTAATAGAATGTTTGTGACAT
Organism: Kingdonia uniflora; assembly: GCA_014058105.1. Taxonomy (NCBI): domain Eukaryota; kingdom Viridiplantae; phylum Streptophyta; class Magnoliopsida; order Ranunculales; family Circaeasteraceae; genus Kingdonia; species Kingdonia uniflora. The sequence goes on from JACGCM010000004.1 coordinate 1,478,497, forward strand.
GCACTAGTTTGGTATTACATCTATAAGATTATTCTTTAGTTATAAGAATTTATTGGTTGGGAAATAGTTAAATTCTATGTATGATAGTTGATCTACTATATATAACTGGCCTATGGATCTATCTGCTTATTAAGCATTATCGTTAATCGGACGAGTGGCAACACATGTCTATGAGACATTAGTATAACGTACTTGATCCATTTGAGATATGAAGATATTTCTTTCCTTTAACCTTGTGCATCAGGGATGTCACATATATCATTAGCAGATCCAACATGATAAAACGCACTAAACACGTCACGTTATTACTCCTTAATGGTACGATACAGAGTTTCTAGTATGCTTTATATACTAGTAAATTCTGCCATATTTTATTAAGTTTTAGAGAAATACATGATAATGCTTATCACATAAAGACTATTGGATAACTGATAGAAAAGGTTTTGTGTACTTCTCCATGTCTAAAGGTTAAAATACACTATTGGAATAGTTTATAATATTCTCCTCCGGGATAGGATAATGAGGAAAATTATCGGGAATACATCTCAACTTTCCTTAAAAGGAGAGAAGATCTAGAGAGTGTACGTGTAACAATTTCTTTCAAGTATAGTCTATTATTTCATCCTGATATGACCAAGGTAGAGTAAAATCTCCAGCCTTTGCTCCAAACACATCCATTGAGATTAGAGACACATGTTGACCTATCTATCCACATAGTAGTCTACTTGAGTATTTATGGTCATAATAAATGCATCTAGGAGATGATCATATATATACCTATTATTAACAACTAGGAATGCAACGTTAGTACAACATCTCACTTAGATCCTTCAATTGCAGACTCAATTCCCAGATTAACCGATCAAATCGATCGATGTGACTTGTCGGGGGATTGTAAGTTTGACTCACAGGCTTTTGATGATTATTTTATCGCTAAATGGGATAGATGATTGAGCATCATGAGTACCCCATACCATACCCAACTCTGGATTGGCAGAGAACCAAATCAAATTAATTAGGATAATTTTTAGGCAACTATTATTATGTGGGTTATGCACTATTGCTCCCACAAAACTGATTAGGGTTTATCCCATAGCAGATCATCAAATCTTTTCCAAATCAACTTCTAACTTGGTCGGAGCCCTGTGTCACCCATCGATGAATATTTGAGTAATTTTTTACAAGTGCCAATCGCACAACCATAATGTATGAAGATGGGACCCTCAACGTCAGCCTGGTATTATATATACTGCAGGGCAGATTGTCAATTTTATGAGATGATATTCCCAACATTGGGGGGAGATATGATAGTCAATATTGAGGATATTTCCAAGATTAGTTAGAAAACACCATCATTTTATTATCTAGATCCCTTTATATAAGTTAAGTGACAATAAGGTTCAGCGAATTATAAACTTGTAATAGGTTATAAATGAATTGCCAGACACATTCATAAACATTGTTGAAGTATTAAAGGTGTATGTACCTACAAGTAATGTGCTTACATAGCTAAATGTTCTGGGGGAATTAGTACCGTAAATGAATCTGAGGCTCACACTTAGTGCGGAGCACCGTTGGAAGAAAGTATTATGAGCCAAAAAGCTATAAAAAAAGGACAAATATGACTAATGGTGTAGTCAATTCATCGAGGATGGAACCACCTCATTGATAAGGCAATAGTAGCTACATGACCAGCTGATGGATTACGAGACAAGCCCAAGGTGGCACATACGTATGATAATAAGAAGATATCGATCTATTATCTGTAATGGCACAACATAGGACCGTTTAGTAGAGATTTGTCGATAAAGTATTTATATTTGCTGATGTAGTCGCCAACAAGGATGAGGATTTATAGCTACATATTGTAAATAACTGTGTGTTGTTGTAAATTGGCCAAAGTGGGTGTTTGGAATCCAAGCAGAGCTCAGCTTGCTAGAATAATGCGAAGTGATACCATAGAACATATCAGTTATAAATGGGAATGGTACGGAAACACGATTAACTAAGAAAGATAATTAGGTCAAGGAAAAACTAGTTGCCTATGAATTCTTTAAGTGATCTGGCATCGATTATAATGAAACCTATCATCCGGTTATGGACACTATAACGTTTTGGTACTGATCAGCCTACCAAGTTGTCGAGGACAAGCTAAATATGTATCTTATGTAATTACCATGTATTTATATGGGAAATTAGATACGAATATCTACACGGAGCCACCCCGGGAGGTATAAGCTTTTGGAAGCAATTAAGCCTGATAAACGAGGTGTGTACATAATAAGTTGTTGTTGACTTGAAGCTATCAAGGCCTATGTGGCATAGTAAATTGACTGAGTATTTGAAGGTTGGGGACTTTGCAAATAGTTTTATCTTTTCATGAGTTCTTATTAAAAATAAAAATATTAGATTAAGTCATCATAATAGTGTACTAAATGATTTGGATATCATTAAAACTCCGTGTGAGATCGTGAGAACCGCCGAATACCTTAGGAAGGAATTTGAAATAAATGACCTTGGGAAATTAAGTAATGTCTTGATTTGCGGATCGAACATCTTGGTAGTGGCATACTTCTACAGTAAGCAATATATATCAGAAAAGTTATTTAGCACTTCAGTATAAATGTAGTACATGGTGTTAAGTCGTTTATTATACATATATCACTTAGATGTTGACAACGATATCTTCCACCATCCTAATGGGGGTAGAAACTCCTAGGGCCATAATGCAATAGCTAGGAGGTGCTTTGCTATAGTTAATTGGGTATAGTAGACCCTATGACTCATTCACAGTGAACTGTTTGTATTATAATAGTCTTGTTCCTACCCAAAGGTACTAGAATAAGATCAATCACATTCTAAAGTATCTGACCGACATGAAAGACTGGGATATGTTGTACTCAAAATGGTAAACGTAAAATTATAGGGTACATCGATATAGAATACTTATCAGACCTATATAAAGGCCATTGCAAGATGGACTATTTGTTTATGTACGGGGATACAAGAAAAACTTAGAAATCGATGAAACAGACGGCGTTTGTCACATCTTTGGACCATAAGGAGATTCTTACACTTCATGAACCTGGAAGAGAATGATAGTTGCGCTCCAAGATACATCGCATCAACTAAAGTTATGGTATGTTCTACCCAAGGTAAAGCATTAACTATGTATGAGGACAACTCAACATGCATCATTAAAGTCAATAGCGATTTTATCAATGGTAACAAAATAAAGAACATTTTACAAAAGTCATTCCATACTTATGAATTACAGAAGGCGAATGAGATTGATGTTATTCAAGACAATTTAAAAGATCACATTGTAAACCTATTCACGAAGACTCTTGCACCACTTACGTTCAAGCAGCTGGTACACGGAATCGGTATGCAAGTGTTTTATTCACCATTATCTCAGGGAGATATATATCAAGAAGATAGATCTCAGGGGAGATTGGCGTTAGTAGGAGTGGTTTCGACCTGACGTGGATACATAAGTGTTGTACTCTTTTTCTTGATATTATAATTTTTATCCTATGAGGTTTTACTAACAAGAGGTTTTGATGAGGCAATGTATACGCGTTCATAGCCACTATAAGGCATAGTATTGTATTCTTTTCTTGTACAACTTTTTTTCCAAAGGGGCTTTGCTTGTTAGAGGTTTTGACGAGGCAAGTCATCTTGGTTAAAACACCTCAAGGAGGAGTGTTAGGAGTTGGGTTCAGCCCAAGGTGGAAACCCAATTGGGTTGGGGTGTTCTACTAGATTCCTAACATGCTCATATAATATTAGGATTTATGGAAAGATTTTGAGAGAAAGTATATAAACTTATTAAGGGTTCAGTATTTGTAACCACAGAGAAACACAAACAGCCTATCAATAACAACTCTCTATTCTTCCCTCATATTAGGTATGTGTGTGATTCTTTAGTAGAATATATTATTATCCAACAGTACTTTGTGATTCCCTAATGAAATGTTTATTTCAAAATATATATTTTTTCTTTCGCAAGATTTCATTTCAGCATAACAATGGTAATATTTCCTTATCTTCGACACTTAACTTATTTTTCTAGCATATCTAAAACATTGGGGGCAATGTTCATTTTAAGTTTAGGATTATGGGGATACATTTTGATTTTGGGAAAAAATAAAGCATTTTTAAGTGGAAAACAAAACAAAAATGCAACCTGCCTAATAATTTTTCTCCGACCTACATTAAGACTAAAGAGTAGACACTTATATTTTTTATCAACTAATGAATGCATCCAGTTTAATAACTCTGCTAAAGTGGAGTAGATCAAGCCTGAAACTAAACCAAGTTTCAAAGATCAGTTCATGTAGTCTAGATAGTTCCCCAGTCTCCATGGAGTAACCAAAATTTATTCTGCACATTCCAGGATGACGGGACCAAATCTGAGTCAAAAACTACAGTTAAAAGGGGCCCAAAAGAAGTCTGGAAAAAAATTCATATGGAGCCCCTACAGTCCCACATTCGCTGGTCTAGAGAGTAACTTGGTCCCCAAGTCTTGACACAATTACCAGAATACTCTTTATACATCAAGAATAGATGAAAAATGAGAAAAACATAGTTTTGTTTAGTCCCACATTGCTTATGTATTAGGTAGGCATTGGTTTCTTTAGCTATAAACAAAACCTCCCCTCAATTATAATAATCATCTCTCAGAGGAATAAAATTCAAGAAAGAGCTCTTTATTTAAGGGTAAGTATTTAGTTTTAGACTTACTTGGGAACAAACCCAGGTATGGCCGATTAAAATCCTTAGCTATGACTACAGAGGAAGATAACCTACCTGAGTAGCCTCTAGCTGAGTCTAGTTGCTGGGTTACCTTCAAGTCTCCCCATTAAAGGTCTGAGGGAGGGTCTAGGAGTGTTAGAGCTCTTACTTAAGTCTAGCCCTTATTCCTAGTGTCCTTCCTTAAGACCCCAGAGGCTTAGGAGTATGCCACTCAAGAAGGTGCTTAGAGACCTAGAAAGTCCTCCTCATCAGAGGTCTAAGGGAGGGACTAGAAGGATTACCGCTCTAAAGTGAGACTAGTCCTTATTCCTAGCCCTCTCCTAACGACTAGCGAGGGATAGGTGCGCGCCTCTCATAGAGGGCACAACTTATGGATTAATCATGCCTTGACCTCTTCTGAGGTAGAGACTAGGGCAGGTGGTGCTCTCTATAGAACAGACATGTCCCAACTCACTCAGTTGGTTAATAGGTAGTGGTGTGTGTCCTTAATTGGATCACATTCGAGGGCCCAGGTAGGTTGTAAGAAGGGTCCAAAGCCTTTAAGGCGGTAGAACTCTGGAGACACTCACTAGCCTGAACAAGGTCTTGGGTCCCAATAAGCTTAGGACTGAGTTGTCCCTCTCTCTAGAACGACTATTTACGGTGAGCCCTTTCCCTTAAAACGGAAGGTCCCGACTCTTTCCTGAATAAGGAGGACCCCAATTTAGGATAGTCGCGAGTGGTAGCCCATAAAAAAGTACTTAAATAGTGCTTAGGAAGGCAACTCCACAGGTAGATCCAGTTAAGAAAGGTCTAAGTGGGGGACACAAAATCCCAAAGTCATAGTTCTCTTCTAGAATACTCTTCTCCTCTCAAAACAATCTCTAGACATCTCTAGTAAATAGCCAAAAAAACCCATTCCCAAACCGCAGACCCGATACAGATCCTCAACGTGGTTCGACCCCACTTACCAATATACTGCAGCAGTAGTGGAAATTTATTTAAATAGAAATTAGTGCACATCAAACACCAATAAGCCAGTTAATCACAACGTGGGCTGTGGCCAAGAATGGTCTCCCTAAGATGAGAGGAATTTCTTTTATAGCGTCCAACACATCCTCTGTGTCCACTATGATAAAGTTAATTGGGAAAATTAATTCTCCAACTCTGATAAAGGCATTGTCAAGTAAGCCCCTTGGGCATTTTTCGAGTCAATTGGCCAGTAGCAGAGTCATCCTTCTGGGGGTCAATTATTCTAATTAAAATTCCTTGTAGACAATATAAGGTAAAACATTAACACTTGTTCCCAAATCTGGGAGAGGTCTGTCTACATGATGATTTCTAATCATGCATGGAATTATTGGAGTACCTGGATCATAGAGTTTTTGCAGAGTTAGTGTCTCTACGAGGAATATTTTCTTGCAGACATTAAGATGTCATTTGTTATTGCACATTTGCTTCAAGGATTTGGCATAACTAGGTATATGTTCTATGGCTTCAAGCAATGGAATATTTATGTGAACATGACGAAATATGTCCATTATCTCAAAATACTAACTGTCCTTTTGTCCACTATCAAGGCGCTAAGGGTATGGAGTTCTAGGAGTTGAGCATTTTATAGATGTAACAGATGCATGTAGGGATTGGATTTCTAGTAATTAACATAGGGTTACTTAAGGGTTTACTAGTTTCTACCTCAAAGTGTTATTTCTTGATATTTTCTCAGTTTCTGGAGTACCCAGCGTGAGGTTCAGAGTATATTTCTTGGGAATTTCTACCAGGTTATTAACCATTTTACCACACCAAAGAGTGGTAATCGTATGAATTTTTTTTCTCCTATGGTAGATGCTTGATTCTGAGTTCCTCTGGGGTTTGCTTCCAGTTGACTAGACACTTTGCCTTTCTCCCATTTTCCAAATTTGTCGAATAGGTTCCCTAGTTGTTTCTCTGTTCTTGTTAGGGATTGAGAATGAAGGTTTATTTGATTTTTGAAATATCCAAAGCGGCCTTCTATTCGACTTTCAAATTTAATAAATCGAGTGGTGAGAGGACTTCTAGGTGGGTACTGACTATCATTGGTGCACCTTGCTGGACAGGCCTAAAAGTATTGGGATTCATTTGGTCATTTCTATAAGCAGAATTATGGTGGTTCTGCCATGGTGGTTTCTGATACAAACCATTAATTTGCTATGTACTATTAATTTTAGCGTAAAGGGGGCAATCGTTCTTAATATGATAAAATTTTCGATACATCACATACGACTTTTGGACATTATTCATCGAGGCTGGGGTAGTAGAGAGTTGCTCAATTTTATTTGCAAGGATATCTATCTTGGTAAGAAGTGTCATGTTATTGCTAATCTCTACTACTTCTCCCTTTTTGCTACAACCATCCTTATGGGGAACAAAGTTCCGCTGTTGGGATTTCTCTGTTAATTCCTCAAATGCCTTATAAGCATCATCAGGTTAAAAGTTTTGTAAATCACCTGTGTAAATATATTTTAACCTATAGCGATTGTCAAGTAAAATTGCACAATACAATATTTGATTAAGTACTGCATTTCAAAACCGTGACATGGGCATCGTAAGAGAAGATCCTTAAATCTTTCCCAGGCCTCGCAGAATGGTTCGGACTTATCTTGGTGGAATTCCATAATTTTGTTTTTGACAACAAGAGTTTTGACCATGGTGAAGAGTTTTAACGTAAATTTCTTTAAAAGTTTGGCCCATGTTCTAATTTTTGAAGGCGCTAATGAGTCTAGCCATCAGACTGCTTTCTCTTTTAAAGAGAAAAGGAAAAACTAATGGTGAATAGTCCTCTATTATGTTTTGATAGCACAAAAGTACGCTTATCTTTTCCAATTCTCGTATATTCCTATAAAAGCATTATGTGTCAAACCCTTGATAATTGGGTAGCAGGTTAATGATACTCGGTTTGATATTATAGCTTTGAGTTACAATGTTAGGCAAAGCAAAATAGGAGGGCATTCTACCCACCTTGGGAGTCCAATAATCTCGTTAGGATTTTTGAGCCATTGGAGGATAGATATTTATTTTAACCGTCAAAACTTGAATCAATTTCTCTAGATTGTCAGCTTGTAGGGTCCCTATGCTATTACTATGACGATGCCTTCTAATGCATTTTTTATGTGGGGTAGAAGGCCCAATAACTGGGACTAATTCAGGTAAACCTCTTAGACATTTTCCTACTCTAGTCCAATCTATAATGCACTACTACTGCTAATGACTGAATTTAAACTAACACTACTACGGAAAACCAATTGTACACGATCAATCTTTTTTAACAGAATTATGGATCTCCCTATAATATCTATATGTGTAGTAGAAGGTATCTAGGTTTGGTTTTAGGTACTTAATTCCTACATAAAAGCTTTTATTTCTAGTGTTGAATCGCGGTTAGGTATTTTGTCCATACATTGCGTAGAGCCATGGGCCATAGGTCAGCCATAATTTCGGTCGCCAACACCTGGTTCTAGTGATGTCATACCTCTTATCAAAAACTAGTAATGCCCACTTAAGTGTGTCCTACAAACCTGTGGTCAATACCCAGGTCTAGTATATCCTAGTTTTGCAGGTGATGAAATCCCTTGAAAATCTTCTAGTAGCTTTTAAGTTTTAATTAATTATGGTCAATGGGGATAGTTATTAGAATCCGTGTGATATAACTCTTACAATATTCCTAGTGGGTGGTCCCTTATGTTGAGGGTCTCTCATAAGAGTTTTCTCCGTAAGGTGCAGCTTTAACCTTTGTTACTACCTTTACAAAGTGGTGCGGAATTTTAACAATCAACTAAGCCAATAAAATAAAACTAATTAAATTTTATATTTTATTTTTTTGATAAATAAAAAATCTAAAGCTTGCGTAAAATAAAAGTTACCTTAATAGGGCTCCTAAGTTGGGAGCTAATGCTTAGTCAAAGCTTGAACTGTGAACTCAACTTCTATTTCCTGGCAAGGGCAAAAATTGATGCACTAAATTTTTTGCTTTCATAAATTCCCGCTACTACTATAGTATGTCGATAAGCGGGGTTGAACCACGCTGGGGATCGATACCGGTTCTATGGTTTGTGAACGGCTAATTTTTTTTTTTTTTGCTGGAGATGGTTGGAGATAGTTTTGGGAGGAGAGGAATGCACTATAGGTGAGCTATGACTACGGGATTTTACGTCCCCTGCATGAACATTTCTTATATGGATTTACCTTTGGGGTTGCCTTCCCAAAATCTCTTTGAGCACCTTTTTAAGAACTAGTACTCACGACTGTCCTGAGTCGAGACCCTCCTTCTTCTGGATAAAGCTCAGATCTTCCTCTTTAGAAATGAGATCTTTCCATTAGTACTCGATCTAGTGATATAAAGGCAACTAAATCCCAAGCATATTCAGCTCTAGGACCCTATTATACTCTAGTGTGTATTGCCAGAGTCCCACTATTTTTAAGGCTTTGGACCCTTCTTACAACCCAACTAGGTCCTCGGATGTGATCCTATTAAGGACTCACATCATTACCTATCAACTAAGTGAGCTAAAACATGGCTGGTATACTTTACAAGCACCACCTGCCCTAGTCTCTACCCCAAAAGAGGTTAAGGCCTGGCTAGTCCTCCAGGAGAACCCTCGTTAAGAGATGTGCCCTTATATCTCATTAGTCCATAAAAGAACACTAGGAATGGAGATTTTGCTCACTTAAGAACACTAATCCTCCTAGTCCCTCCCTCAGATTTCTGAGGGGTGGGGGGACTTTCTAGGTCTTCAAGAGTACCCTCTTTGAGAGGTATACTGGAAATAGGGGTTAAACTCAATCAAGAGCTCTAACCCTCCTAGACCATCCCTCAGACCTTTGAGGGGAAGACCCAAAGGTAACCCAACAACTAGACTCAACTAATAGCTACTCAGGAAGGCTAGCTTCCTTTATAGTCATAGCTAAGGAGTTTAGATTCCTTCTCTTGAATTTTATTCCTTTGATAGATGATTTTTGCAAATAAGGGGAGGTTTCTTTTATTACTAAAGAAGCCAATACCATTTTATTTTATAAGCAATGTGGTACTTAAAAAAACTGAGTTTTTCTTCTTTTTCTTCTGCTTCAGACATACAAAGAGTATACTTGTATTTCTAATAAGACTTGGGGAACAAGTCACTCTATGGACCCATGAATGCCGGTCTTCTAAGACCTGGAAAACTGTGATTACAGGTCTGCGGGGACCCCAATTGGTATTCTTTTGATGGACTTCTGTTGAGCTTCTTTAAGGTGTAAATTACTTTACTCAGATCTTGCCCTGTTGTCCTGAAACATGTATAATAAGTTTTGGTCACTCCATGGAAACTGTATAACTATCTGAACTGCTAGAACTGGTCTCTAACACTTGGTGTAGCTTCAGGCTTGATCTACTATACATCAGCAGTGTTTTGGCTTCTCCAAAATGCCTATGGAATAAGGAATGTATAAAAATGGTATTTTTAGGTTTATTACTCTAATTTTGTACCAAGTTTTCTTAGAAGTGTCTAGAATCGTGAAAATAGATAACATAGTCATTAGACACACTTATTGGTAACTCTAAATGGCAAAAATGGCTTGGTTTAGGTGCTTTAAAATACAAGATTTTAGCATTTATCAGTCAATAACATCAAATGTGGTTATACTCAAAGAAAAATAAAGCGAGTTGAAGATTGATGGAAACTCACGTACGAGCAAAAATTACCAGTGCTTCTACCTGTAACCAGCGAACAACCCTGACTCGACGACATTTCCTTTGTCAACTGTTATGATTCTCACATGCGACTTCCATACTTAAACCCAATTTTTATAATGGTAAGGATCGATAACATGATATTGCACACGATGCTCGTGGATACTGGCAGTGAATCAGACATCCTCATCCTCCGAACATTTGAAAAGATTTTGATGACGGACCGCATAACCCTAGCAAACGTAGAATTAACAGGATTTAATGGTGCTACGAAAGTAGTAGTCGACCAAATAGGCCTCCTAGTTACGAAGGGACCGATAGTCCTTTAGACTAGCTTCTTTGTCATCGATAAGTGATCAAAACACCACGATATTATTGGATGCAATTGGATCCATACTATGAAGTTGATACCCTCGAGCTATCACTAAGTATTGCATTTTATTACTCCCAACAGATCCTGGGATATGAAGGAATCCCAACGAATGACTTGATTGTGCGAGCACCCAGAGATAGATAAGACTTGGAAGCTGGTCAAAGCATATATATAGCAATAACAACAGCTCGCTCTTCCCGAACCCTCAACTGGTACATTGGGAATATCAACCGTCAAGCTCGTCGAATATGTTAATCTCGATGGTCCCGGAAGAGGGACATTTGTTGAAAGATCACTTACCAAAGTAGAGATAACAAAACTTATAGATTTTCTTTAAGTTAATAAGGGCATCTTCGCATGGACTTTCCAAGAAATGCCAGGAGTCAATCCTACCCTGTCATGTCACTGACTTGATTTGGTTGAGAATTGCATTATAGTAAAATAAAAGAAACGGATCTTAGCCCCTAGATTTTGAGAAGCTATTAACCTCAAAATAGATAAACTGTTTACATCAGGTTTTATCAGATAAATCAAATATTTCGATTGGATCTCAATCATTTTTGCTATACCAAAAAAGAATAGGAAGATAGTCTGCGTCAATTTCATAGACCTCAATAAACACACATCGAATAGAAGTTTCCATCTTCCAAAGATAGGGTATGAGCGTCTATCTATGATGGACACAGCCTTGGGTTACAATCAAGTAGCTCTTCTTCCGGAGGATCAAGGCAAAACTTCCTTCATTACAAAACTGGGCTTATGCAGTTGAAACGTAATACCTTTCAGACTCAAAAATACAGGCGCAACTTATCAGTGACTTATCACAACTATGTTCAAACCTTTCCTTGATAATACATTCAAAATATATATCGATGACATGCTCTGTAGAAACCTTGAGAAACAAAGCCATATTTTAGATCTTAACAATGTTTTTTATCATACTTCGGCCATACCAGATGAAGCTCAACCCAGAAAAATACCAGTTCAGGGTATCATCAGGAAAATTCCAAGGCTACCTCATCAACAAATATGTCATTGAGATTGACCCCTTACAAATTCTAGCTTTGATAAATATGCTATCTCTTAAAAAATGTGCAGAAAGTCGCTGGTAAAATTATTGCCCTCAACTGCTTCATTTCAAAGTTAACAGAAATATGCAAATGATTATTATTTTTACTTCGTAGGCAGAGCAACTTGAATATTAAGAAGATGAATCTGGATATTGAATGGAAGCCAGAATGTGAGCGAGCCTTCCAGGATTTGAAAACCTATGTAGGCTGACTATCTGTCAAGGGTACGCCATTCGAAGGGGAAGTCCTCTCAGTTTATCTTGTAGTAACAGACTATTTTCTAAGCTTTATTCCCATTCAAATAAAAGATGGTATCGAGAAACCCTTTTATTTTATTAGCAAAACCTTAACCCCAGCCGAAACTAGGTACACCAAACTTGATAAACTTTTGTTGAACCTTAATTTATACATCGAGAAAACTCAAACCATATTTCCAAGCATATCGCATAAAGGTGATAACAAGGTATCCTCTAAGAGATGTGTTAACCAAAAAAAATCCAGATGGGTACAACATTGGTCTATCTGCCTAGGGGAGCATGATATCAAATTTAAGAAGAAAATCTTAGAGAAAAGGCAAGCAGTAGCAGATTTTTTGGTCAAAGACGTTAATTGAGAGGAATACGAGGATGATAGTATTGAAAAACAATTTAAACATTTAAATCCATGGAACATAAATGCAGGCTGGAGACTCTTTACTAATGGCTCAGTCGGCCTGAATGATTTAGGCATAGGCATCATTTTGGTCATGTTATCAGACGATCAACTGGAGAAAGTAATCAAGTTAAACTTCAAATATACTAATAATAAAGCAGAATACATGGCCTTAATTCACGATCTTGACATGGCTCTCGAGTTGGGAGTACACAAATTAGCAGTATTCACTGATTTATAATTGGTATAACAACACTGCACTCGAGAAAGTCAATCGAATGGTTGAATGGCAGAGTATGTTGAACTTGTTCTCCAATAAATGGACAACATCCCATAAGAATCATCAGTCATGCATTTCCATCGAGGAGAAAACATTTACGCCGACGCTTTAGCTTATATAGCAACTAAGTTAAGAAAATTCGAGCCCAGAAAGCTTGAAACGAAGGTACTCAAACGCCCAAGTATAGACAACAAGGAAATCAACATCATCAATACTGGGGGTGAGAGTACCGATCACAAAGATTGGAGAACACCTTTTCAAGCCTACTTTAACAAAGGCATACTACTAGAAGACCTGAGAGCAAAGCGATTGTTGGAAAATTGCATAAGATATTTAGAACTTAACGGAAAATTACATAGGGAAACTTCGAATGGAAATACACTAGGGCACTTGTGGATTACAAATTGCAGGGTGGTCTATTGTGCTTCAAGCAGTCATACAGGGTCTATTCTGGCAAAATATGATGAAAGAAGTTAAAAAATATGCAAAACATTGCAATAAGTGTCAGAGACAGAGATATGACATCAAAACCCTCTCCCAATACCTCTATTATAGCCAGGTTTTCCAGCCATTTAAACTATGGGCCATCAATTTAATCGACCCCTTCTGTAAAGCTTCGAGTAAGAGAAAGCATGTCCTCGTTGAAACATCCATTTTTGGAGTTTGCTTCATTTAGTGTCTAGAGTAGGCATCAACATTTTCTCATGGTTATCCAGCATCAGTAAGTACACGAGGAACGACTACAGCTGGACAGACTGACTCTGAACAGGTAAGTGGGTTTCTAACTCTTTGTTCTAAAAAGTCAAGCCTATGCCTTTTACAGAGTATGAAAAACTAGTAAGAATGTCTTCCTTTAGAAAACAGAGCTTCTATTCGAATAGACTATTTTCTATTTGAATAGAGATGGAATGATTCCTTCTATTCGAACAAGATTCTGTCTATTCGAATAACTTACCTCAGCGTGATTTCAAGCTTGGAAAAATTTCTTCTATTCGAATAGGATTTTGGTCTATTCGAATAACTTACCTTAGCGTGATTTCAAAGCTTGGAAGAGAGTTACCTTTTTTATATTCGAATAACTCACTTCAGTGTGATTTCCAGCTTAAAGAGAGATCTTCTTTAAGCAATTCAAGAGAGAATCAAATCACTCTAATCTTGAATCAATCTACTGATCAAGAAACCCTAGCCATAAATTAAAGAACTTGAGCAATTCATGACTTGGAGCTTCGATGAGAGATTGAAGCGAGGCGTTGCGAGAACGCGGGATTGATTTCAAGAAGATTACTCCGAAGAGAGATGACCATGAGAGGTGCTTATCGAGTCTGTAAGTGATTAAATTCTTGTAGTTTTTTTTTCATATAGTGGATTATTTAGTTGTCGGGGATTCGACAGCGACCTGTGGGTTTTACTCCTGAGAAAGGTTATCCCACAGGGTTAAAAATTATTGTATTCTTCTTTAACTTCTAACTACTTGTCTGACATTAGATAATTGGATGAGAAAGGTTTTCCCACAGGGTTAAAAATTGTTGCATGCTTCTTTAATTTCCAACTACTTGTCTGATATTAGATAATTGGATTAACTTGATTTAAGTTTATCTTAGGCCATTAATTCAGAGCAATTAGGACCTGACAATTTAGACCTAAAAAAATTAAAATTGATTAGTTTCAAGCGTCTAGGAATTTCAATTGGTATCAGAGCGGTCACGCTTTGAGATTTAACAACCTACGCGTGGATCCCGGATAGTTCGCTTGAGAATAATGAGTTCTGAGAAGTTTGGAGGTCCTGTAAATCGCCCTCCACTCTTTAATGACAAAGATTACCCATACTGGAAAGTCCGAATGGTTGCATTCTTACAATCAATTGTAGAAGATGTATAGATTTCTATTGAGGATGGTTGGTCGTATCCTACTGAGATGCAAGGAGCACTAGGAGATGCCATAGAGGTCCGGAAACCTAGGAATCAATGGACAAAGGATGAAAAGGATACCGCCGGCTATAATTCTAATGGCCTCAATGCAATCTTTATGGCCGTGAGCCAAAGTGAGTTTCGACATCTCTCTGCATGTACCACTTCGAAAGAAGCTTAGGAAATTCTAGTTTGAACTCATAAGGGCGATGATACAGTTAAGAAATGTACGCTACAGATGCTTACTTCACAATTTGAGAATATCAGAATGAGTGAAAATGAACCGTTTGAAGAATTATTTACGAGGCTAAGTGATATTTTAAATACTAGTGCCGCATTAAGAGCTCCTTATTCTGATGTTCAAATTTTCTACAAAGTCCTAAGCCATTTTCCTAAAAGCTTTAGGTCCAGACGCGATGCTATCGAGGAGGCTCAAAATCTAAAAAAATTGAATCCCGATACATTAGCTGGAAAATTGCGAACGTTTGAACTTGAGATGAGGATGAAGAACCCTGAGAAGAATAAGAGTGTTACTTTTAAGTCTTCATCCTACTCCTCTTCTTCTAAGGGTTCTAGAGAGGTTGATCACTCATTTATCTCAGATGATGATGAAGGTTTGGATATAGATTCATCTATTGCTCTTATTTGTCAACAGTTTTAAAAAATCTTGAAGAAACAACAGTTTCAAAAACAAGAACAAAAATAAAGGCAATCAATGAACTATAAGCCGCGATCTCATGATCGGGTCAAGACATATAACCGGCAGACCAACAGTGATACTGACCTTAATCAAGTTGAATGCTTTAAATGCCACAAGTTTGGTTATTAAGCCCATAGCTGTCCTAGTAAGAAATCTGGCATTAATCATAAAGCTATGAATATCAATGTCACTTGGGATGACAGTGATGATGAACATGATAATAATGAGATTCATTCCCAAGTAGTTGATAACGGAAATTTTATTGCTTATCCTTCTTTTCTTACTTGTTGCAATAGTAATTTTGATGTCTTTAAACTTAAAAATTCTGATAAGAATGAGAGTAATCAAGAACAAGATGAGTTTGATGACCCGACTCTTGAGGACTTGTATGCTCAAACTCTCACTAAGTGTATGAAATTAGGTAAACGTAACAAAGTCTTAAAAGACCAAGTTGATACACTTACATGTGAACTTCAAAGAAAAATTTAGAGTACAAGTCACGAGATAGAGGTACTTGAGAATGAGAAACAATGCATTAGTGACAAAGTTGCTTTTCTAGAAAAAGAAGTTAATGATGTGAAAGAGAAAATGAAATCAACTTTGGACGAACTTCGTTTGCCCAAACTTGATGTAGTTTTATCTCAGCAGAAACTTGAGAAGTTCTATCATGGGGCCAAGAACATTGATAAAATGTTATGTATGGGAAAGACAGACAGTGACAAAAGGGGTCTAGGATATGAGGAATCTCTTCCTAGTACCAAGACTCCCCAAATCACAAAGTTTGTAAAAGCAACTGCTGCTACCTTGTTTCCTAAACATAACATGATATCCACTACTCATGATCATGCCCAAAGGGTTTCTTACTCTCAAATTTACTATTGTAATTTATGTGGTAGAAAGGGACATATTGCATCGTACTGTAGATTTGTTGGACCTTATCAATCATATGTCCACCCTTTTGATAGATATCGATATAATTCTATTGCAATGTCTACTAACGTGAAATGTGAGAATGTATCTAGATAGTTTGCACAGGAAACTACAGGTCGAAGAACTCTTCAGAGCATTTGGGTACGAAAGATGGATTTGGCACCTCAGATATGGTGTAAGGTTGCACTAACTGCCCTGAATGCTTTCAAGTCAGTTCAATGGTATATGGATAGTGGGTGTTCCCATCATATGACTGGTGATGAATCCAAATTGTGTCACCTAGAGAGTATTCAAAGAGGTAATGTTACGTTTGGTGATGGAAGCACATCCCCTGTGGTTAGAAAGGGATAGGCCGAAGGACTTGGTACTCTCAAGGACAACGTGTGATGCATTCTATGTGATACGGATCATACTGTTACATTTTTCAAAGGTGGATGTGAAGCTTTGAACTCTCAAGGACAACGTGTGATGCATGCTGCTAGAACCGCTGATAATTGTTATGCTGTTAAACAAGAAGTTATACTATGCAACAAAGCAAAACTGAATGATATGGAGTTATGGCATTAAAGGTTGGGACATATAAACTTCAATGATTTGTCCAAGATTACAAGTAAAGAGCTAATTCGGGGAGTTCCAAAGTTGGGAAGATTGAGCAATGTGGTTTGGGGTCCTTGTCAAGTTGGCAAGCAAACAAAGAGCTCTCACAGGAAGTCCAACAATATTGCTACAACTCAGACTCTTGAGCTGATACACATGGATTTGATGGGTCCAATGAGAATGGCATCCTTGGGAGGTAAAAAGTATATCTTGGTAATAGTAGATGACTTCTCTCGGTATACATGGATAGCACTTTTGAGAGAGAAGTCTAACACATTTGAAGAATTCCGTACTATATCATTTCGAATCCCAAATGAGAAAGATTGCTCTATTGATAAAATTCAAAGTGATCGTGGAGGCGAGTTTAAGGATACTGGGGTGATTGAGTACTGTACTTCTAATGGGATTAAACATGAATTCTCTGCTCCAATCACTTCACAACAAAATGGAGTTGCAGAAAGGTAGAATAAAGTTCTTCAAGAAATGGGACGTGTCTTTCTTCATAGCAAGGATCTTCCAGCACACTTTTGGGGGGAGGCCATCCATACTGCGTGTTATACTATTAATAGAGTATATCTACGTCCACCTACCTTAAACACGCCCTATGAATAATGGTTTGAAAAGAAGCCGAATGTCCATTATTTCTGGGCTTTTGGAAGTAAATGTTTCATCTTTAGAGATTGAGAAAACATTTGGAAATTTGACTCTCGGAGTGATGAAGATATTCTTTTAGGTTACTCAACAAATAGTAGAGCATTTCGAGTCTACAATTTGAGAACCAAAGTGATGATGGAGTCCTGTAATGTGGTAGTAGATGATACTTGTGCCATTGGTTCTAGAGATATGAGAAAAGATGACTGTAACACGGAAACTTTAGAACCATCTACTGATATTCTTGCATCGAGTCCTACATCAAAGAGTGATTCTCCGTTGTCTACTCCACGACTTCCAGTTCCGACATCCCCTCCCGCTCCAAGTGTACCGCAACCCGGATGGCATCAAGTTCGTAAGGATCACTCACATGACGATATTATTGGGGATGCTAACTAGAAACCAACACCTTGAAACAGCTCACTGTGTTTGTTATGTCTCGGTGATTGAACCAACCACGGTAAAGGAAGCTCTTTTAGACGAATATTGGCTTCATGCAATGCAAGATGAGCTTCGGCAGTTTGTCATATTTGCTCTTTTAGACGGTCAAGATGTTTGGGATTTGGTTCCACGTCCTTTAAGTACAAATGTTATTGGGACTAAATGGGTTTGTAAGAACAAATATGACAAACTTGGGAATGTAATTCAAAACAAAGCTCGATTGGTCACTCAAGGGTATAATCAAGTAAAAGGGGTTGATGTTGCTGAAATCTTTGCCCCTACTGTAAGACTTGAGTCTATTCGGTTATTGTTCGCTCTTGCTTGCAATCAAAAATTTAAGTTATATCAAATAGATGTGAAGAGTGCGTTTCTGAACGGGCTCTCAGAGGAAGAAGTGTATGTGTCTCAACCAAAAAGGTTTAAAGATCCTCATCATTCCGATCATGTGTTCTACTTGAAGAAGGCTCTTTATGGTTTGAAGTAAGCTCCTCGCGCTTGGTATGAACGACTTTCCAATTTCCTCTTAGATAAGGGATTTGTTTGTGGGGGAGTTGATAAAACACTATTTATCTAACGGAAGGGAGGCGCGATACTAGTTGCTCAGGTATATGTTGATGATATTGTGTTTGGTTATACTTCAAGTTCACTAACCTTTTCTTTTACAGCTTTAATGAAAAGTGAATTTGAAATGAGCATGGTTGGGGAACTAGCTTACTTCTCAGGTCTCCAAATATGACAAATGGATAGAGGAATGTTTCTTTCCCAATCTACATATGCTAGGGATCTCGTGAAGAAGTTTGGTCTCTCTTCTGCAAAGCATGCTGGGACACCCATGAGTACCACAACAAAGTTAAGTAAGGACTCGACAGGTAAGGATGTTGATTAAAAGATGTATAGAAGTATGATAGGTAGTTTACTTTATCTTACTGCTACTCGTCCTGATATTATGTTTAGTGTATGTATATGTGCTCGTTATCAAGGTAGTCCGAAAGAGTCCCATTTACAGGCTGTTCAACGCATTATTCGTTATGTATGTGGGACTTCAGATTTTGGCTTATGGTATTCACATGACACAACCTCTGAGGTTATTAGGTATTCTGATGCAGATTGGGCAGGTAATGCAGATGATAGGAAGAGCACTTCTGGTGGATGCTATTATATTGGAAATAATCTTGTGGCTTGGCAGAGCAAGAAGCTGAATTGTATTTCCCACATAGCAGAAGCGGAGTATATTGCTGTGGGTAGTTGTCGCACTCAACTGATTTGGATGAAACAGATGGTGCTTGACTATGGAATAGTCCAGGAGACAATATCTGTATTTTTTGACAATACGATCGCGATCAATATCTTTAAGAATCCTGAACAACATTCCAGAACCAAACATATCGATGTTCGGTTCCACTTCATCTGAGATCTTGTTGAGCGCAAGATAATCAGTGTTGAGTATGTTCCTACAGAGAGTCAATTAGCCGATTTTTCTACCAAGCCGTTAGATGCTATGAGGTTTGAGCTTTTGAGACGGTCGATTGCTGTCTGCTCTATTGATTAGGAATGTCTTTTACTTCCTTTTTACACTATTTTGGTAGACTATCACAGTGATATATGCTTGGCCAGATACATTTTCCAATTTAATGTTAGGAAAGTTTAGTATAGTGTTTACTTGGATTTGATTTTACTCACGGCAGTTAACTATCGCATGCTTAGATAGATAGGCACTCAGTGATATTATGCTTTAGGATATATGTAGAGACTTCATACCTAATGTTATGTGAGGATCTGGCCTTCTTTATTAGCTTCGAGTATTCTGAAACTTACTCCTCCTTTTGATCTTGTTGTTTTGATCTCATTTCGTTTCCTTACTTATTTGTCAAATGGTAAGCTCAAGTTCAACTTAGTTTAATAGAACATTCCATATTTTTATTTAAGGCAAAAAAGTGACTGTGTTCAATCGAAGATATGATAATAGGCGTTTTATTACTACACATTTTTGGCCTTTGTTATGTCTAACCCTATTTTTATCTACTTGCATCCTTTTGTGCCTTAAAATATGTTTTTTCTTTTCTATCAAAATTCCTTGTTTTTACCCATTTGTTCTGAGATTGTTCAGTGAAGAAAAAAAAAGGGAAAAGAAGTATATGAATGATTTTTGGGGGAAGATGCAGAGAAGAATGACAAAATAAAAATAAGTATATGTATTACATTTTAGTATCTCAATTTAAAAAGGAGAGGAAAAAGATATGGAGAGGTATATCTCTTAGTGTCCTTAATAAAAAGGAGAATGACAGAAGATGTATTTGTCTTCGAGTGAGAAGGGGAGTTAGTATTACTGCAGTCTCAGAATGCCAGTAAAACACCTACTCTATCATTTACCTACCCGTGCCTACATTATAACCTTTTCAAGACCTGTTTGATCTTGAGTTTAACACAGCTAGTTTAGTGGAGATGAGAAATACGGAGTCTATATTAATTAACTTG
This sequence comes from Kingdonia uniflora, assembly GCA_014058105.1. Lineage (NCBI taxonomy): Eukaryota > Viridiplantae > Streptophyta > Magnoliopsida > Ranunculales > Circaeasteraceae > Kingdonia > Kingdonia uniflora. The sequence goes on from JACGCM010000004.1 coordinate 1,499,013, forward strand.
ACACCATTAATGACAATTGATTTCCTTTCCATGATATCTTCCAGCTCACAGTGCGTTGCTTATTTGATGAAATCAGAGTCTTTCTTTGCATATTACCCATACTCATATTTCACACAGAGTGTTAGCTAGTCAATTCTTTGTGAATTCGAGTGACCACCAATGAGAGGCCTAAGTTGAAACAACTATCCTTTTAGTGTCTTATTTTTGAATGTTGGGTCTACCGAATGCATGGTACTGTTTTATGTTGACTGCGGACACACACACTCTGAGTAAATACTTATTCTGTCTGAGGGGAAGTATTTTATTCTTTTTCTTTGTATTGCTTTGCCTTTGGTTTTCATTTTTTTGTGTCTTTGCCTATGAAAAAAGATGGTTCTTTATATTCGAATAAGAATTTCTTCCTATTCGAATAATCTGCCTCAACGTCGTTTTGATTCAAAAAAATTCCTTTCCTATTCGAATAGGAATTTTCCCTATGCGAATAATTTTCCTCCGTGCTTTTTGGTCTTAAAAATTTTCATTTCCTATTCGAATAGGAATTTTCCCTATTCGAATAATTTTCCTCAGTGTTTTTTGGTCTTGAAAATTTCCATTTCCTATTTGAATAGGAATTTCCCTATTCGAATAATTTTCCTCAGTGTTTTATGGTCTTAAAAATTTCCATTTCCTATTTGAATAGGAATTTTTCCCTATTCGAATAATTTTCCTCAGCGTTTTTTTTGGTCTTCAAAAATTTCATTTTCTATTCGAATACAATTTTTCCTATTTGAATAATTAGGTTCAGCTTTGTTTTAAAAAATTAGAGGAAAATTGTTATTCGAATAGGGTTTAATCCTATTCGAATAGAAGTCATTTTTTTATATTTTTTTTCTTCGATATAAATACCACACTTTGTTTTTTTTTTTTACTCACTCCTCGCTCAACTCTCCAACGCCGTCTCTCTCTCTATACTAGATTTTTCCAATTGCGTTACTTCTTTGCATAAATTACTTGTTTATATCACTCGCTGCTTGGATCGTGCACAATTTCTCATCTTAGATTCCCAATTTTACAATTTCGTTGAGACAGTCGTAATTCTAGGGTTAGTGTTTGGGTTTCTCTTTTCTCCTTAACGGTTAGTTTCACCCTCTTACTCTTGTTATTCACTTGATTCGCCGTACATTGTGTAAATTGGTGTTGTTTGGTTTGAATTTGGAGACATTGATTGCACTGCTAGTGCTTGGGTTGTTGCAGTAATTTTGAATGAACTGGTATTGGGTGTGTTGTTATTGGAGTTTTGGGTGATTGAATTCAAGGAGGTGATTCATTGTATCTTGGGTTCCCCTGCATAATCTTGTGGGTTATGTATGGGGAAATTGGGGTTTTGCTTGCAGGTTTTTATAGAGTTTGTTTAGTTGTTGTGTTTCTTTGGTTACAGCGGATTCTTCTCACTATATTTTATATGGCCAGAGTAAAACATCCTCAGGAGGATCTTCTGTTCCCAACCCGAACAATACGGCAAAACAGGGACGGACGACTCGAGGCACTAGGACGGGTCTGCCTCGCACCCTCCTTCGAGTAACTAGCAGAGCGCGGGGGGGGGGGGGGGGGGGGGTCTAGTGCAGAAGCACGAGGTCATTATCCTCAAACTGGAAAACTCCGAAATTAGGTTTTAAATTTTGTGGATATCAGAAAGAGGTGGCTTTGGATAGAGTAGAGCTGTGTGCGAAATATCCCGATATTTTTATGATTTTTGAGATTTTTAATAAACATGGTTGGACGGGGATTATGGAACCGAAAATGTCGTGCTACCCTCGTTTAGTTCAACTTTTCTGTGCCACCTCGATGGTACTGATTTTCATATCGACTCAGATGATATTTGGACAACGTTTGGTCTTGAAGAGCCCGTCATCTCAGATGTACCACCTTTGGAGTGGCCTCCGGTTATTTTAGAGTTTCCACCCATGGAGGTGATGGAGGAGGAGCTTATTGTTTCAGGAAGGAAGAAAGGAACATATCTGAAACCCAAGAACGTGAGGCCATCACTTTGTCTCTTCCATATGGTGGCTCACAGGAACATCATTCCCCAACTGGGGAATAAGAATGTTCTCGTGGGAAATATGATTTATTTAGTGTATCTTTATGCTAAAAGGTTAAGCGCTGATTTGGTTCTTATTATTCTACATGAGATGTATGCCACGGCAAACCCGGACAACCAGACTCGTCCTTTACCTTACAGCAGGTTCATCGCTAAGATTCTGACAGATTTGGGTTATGCGATTCGTCCTGATGAGGAGATTGATGAAAAAATGAAGTGATTAACTCTCAGTATTGGGAGAAGAGAAGAAAGCATATTCTTCCAATTTCAGAGTCAGAGACCGAAGGAGATGCAGCGGACTCGGGGACTGAGTCTATACCTGCTAGACGAGCTGCGAGATTTTCTACTTCTAGGACTGCTCCTATCAATTTACCTGACCCTTCTGCTTCTGCTCCTACTAAGTTGGTTCCACCAAATTTAGCTGCTTTGAACTCCTACATAGAGACTCGTTTTACTAGGATGGAGACACAGATTCAGTCTCAGTTTCAAATATTCACGGATGCACTTGGTCGGCTTCAGATTCTATAAATGCTTTGAGCAGTGGTCCTCCAGCTCCATATAGAGATGAGCAGTCTTAGACAAGCAGTCTTCTTTTGTTTTTTTTTCTTAGTGTTTTTCATCTTTGTGACTGTTTCAGACTATACTATTTTGACTGCGTATTTTTTTGGGAAGTCATTTTTTGAATATGCTATGTATTAACAGTTTCTTTTCTAATGGATGCTCTAACGGTTTCATGATATTGTTATTCCTATATTTCCATTTTTTGTGACTATATTTTATTTGGCATATTTGATATGATTTCATTATTCTCTCTTTGTGTCCACATACCCTTTGTTCTTCTATGTCAAAAAGGGGGAGAGATGTTCATGATAGGTAAGTCAGGTAAGTTTTTTTTAGTTCTCTGAATACATTATTTTAAATGTGAACGGTTACGTGATGTATCTTGTTTAGTGTGCAGGGATTTCAGAAGATATGTTTTTGAGGATGGATGTTTGGTGAGAGAGTCAGTCCATCGTGTCTGTAATTTTTTCTTTCATTACCTAGTTCATGTTTTGACTCAAAATGAAACAAAGGGGGAGATTGAAACATCTATTTTTGGAGTTTGCTTCATTTAGTGTCTAGAGTAGGCATCAGTATTTTCTCATGGTTATTCGGCATCAGTGAGTGCATGAGGAGCAACTACAGCTGGACAGACTGACTCTGAATAAGTAAGTGGGTTTCTAACTCTTTGTTCTAAAAAGTCAAGCCTATGCCTTTTACAGAGTATGAAAAACAAGTAAGAATGTCTTCCTTTAGAAAATAGAGCTTCTATTCGAATAGACTATTTTCTATTCGAATAGAGATAGAAAGATTCATTCTATTCAAACAGGATTCTGTCTATTCAAATAACTTGCCTCAGCGTGATTTCAAGCTTGGAAAAATTTCTTCTATACGAATAAGATTTTGGTCTATTCGAATAACTTACCTCAGCGTAATTTCAAAGCTTGGAAAGATGTCTTCTATTCGAATAGGATTCCTTTATATTCGAATATCTCACTTTAGTGTGATTTTCAGCTTGATCCTATTCGAATAGGATTGTCTCTATTCGAATAGAGCCCGTATTTTCTGTTTTGTTATTTAAGACAAACTTACCTTTTTTTCAAGTTCACTTCTTGAAAATCTATATTTTTAAGGGCTTGCTTTTGAGAGTGAAGAGAGATCTTTTTTGAGCAATTAAAGAGAGAATCAAATCACTCTAATCTTGAATCAATCAATTGATCAAGAAACCCTAGCCATAAATTAAAGAACTTGAGTGATTCAAGACTTGGAGCTTCGACGAGAGATTGAAGCGAGGCGTTGCGAGAACGCGAGATTGATTGCAAGAAGATTACTCGGAAGAGAGATGACCATGAGAGGTGCTTATCGAGTCTGTAAGTGATTAAATTCTTCTAGTTCTTTTTCATATAGTGGATTATTTAGTTGTCGGGGATTCGACAGCGACCTGTGGGTTTTTCTCCTGAGAAAGGTTGTCCCACAGGGTTAAAAATTATTGCATGCTTCTTTAATTTCTAACTACTTGTCTGACATTAGAAAATTGGATTAACTTGATTTAAGTTTATTTTAGGCCATTAATTCAGATGAATTAGGACCTGACAATTTAGACCTAAAACAATCGAAATTGATTAGTCTCAAGCGTCTAGAAATTTTACTCGTTACCACTTATTGTTTTACAAAATGGATTGAAGCAGTTCTGCTATGTAGAACATGAGAAGAGGAAGTAATCAAGTTTTTGTAGAAAAACGTAATTGCATGTTTTGGCTGCCTACATATGATTTGATGTGGCAATGGCCTACAGTTTGTGAGGAATAAAGTATGAACATACTTAAAGAAAGTGCAACATTATTCTGTCTCCCTCCATACCTTACTACCTACAAGGAAACAACCAGGTCAAAGCCATCAATAAAAAAATAGTCGATGACCTCAAGAAAAGAGCCAGCGACAAGAAAGGATGATAGGTGCAGGGATTACAACACGTCTTAAGGGCCAATCGTAAAGCACCAAGAAAAGCTACTGGTTGCACTCCCTTCCTTGATGCGTTTAAAATAGAGGCCGTTTTACCAACACAGTTCAAAATCCCCACAAGTGACCCTGATCTACCAGATAAAGAAAATGAGTTCCAACTTGGCTGTAACATGTTATGGATAGACGAGACATGAGACAGGGCGATAGCCAACCGTGGTAGATATCATAGTTTACTGATTAGGTCTTACAAAAAAGGTTCGTCCTTGATCCTTCGCTATAGGAGATTTAGTCCTTTGACGAGTAAATTATTCTTCAAAACCCAGGAATTTAGGAAAACTAGCCAAATCTTGGGAAGGACCATATGTTGTCTACGATAAAACTGACAAAAGATCCTATTATCTCATGACCAAAGATGAAGAACCTCTGGCAATTCTCATAGAACACGATGTAGTTAGTTTGATACTATCACAGAGTAGACTATATGTATTTTACGCTATAAATTTATGAGTTCTACATAAATAAAATACCCATGTTGAGCGAGTACATGTATAATGTTATGTAATTTACACACAACACATACCAACTTCTTGATTTGGATAAACCTAATGTATGTACATTGACATGACTGATACTTGGAGGCGACCTTAAAATTTTCAAATTTTCTTGACTTGGGAAGACATAAGTGTCATGAATAATCGAACAGATTAAACACTTGGGGGAGACCTCGAAGCTGACCACTTGGCTTCGCTTAGACTCAACCCCACGTATGTGGATATTAGGGGCGGCCTTGAAGTCTCATAAATTTCTTGACCTGAATAAACCTAAATATCATGTCAGTACTTCAACCTGACTGATTCATGGGGCTGACCTCAAAGTTTTTCAAAGTTCTTTAATTAGGGTAAACCCAAGTGTCATGAATAATCAAATAGATTTAACACTTGGGAGCGACCTTAAAGATGACCTCTTGGTTTCGCTTAGGTTCAACCCTATATATGTGGATACTGGGGGCGACCTTGAGGCCTTATGAACTTCTTCAGGTGGGCAAGCCTAAGTATTATGCTAGTATTTTGACCTAACTAATACCTGGGGGTGACCTCAAAGTTTTCCAAAGTTCCTTGATTTGGGCAGCCCAAGTATTATGAATAATTGAGTAGATTAAACCCAAGTACCATACAATACAAATTAAAAATATCCCCAGGTTTGAAAAATAATCAACCAAACAAGAATACAATTCATAATACAAAGGAGTCGGAACCTACAAATTCTTGCACATGGAGATAATTAGGATTCAGCTCAATAGAATCTTTAATACTGGACCACTTTGAGAGATCAACTTCGAGAACAGTGGCCCCCTGTTCGACGTTTGGCTTCAAGCCTAAGGGACTGAGAACTATCTCAAGATTCTGGACCGCGTCACCAATAATAGTGCCTAAAGGCAACTCCAGTGCATAACACCCGAAGGTATCAGAATTATAGCCAATGTCATCGATGAATTTCTTCAAAGTACTCATCAACTTCCACTCTTACTAGAAGTCTGCCTAAAATATGGTATGGTTGGACTTCAGTTTCCCCTCGAGCTCTGTTACCTTCTTCGCATGCTGCTCGACCATCGTCACTTTTTCCTTCTAAGCTTCTGCTCAAACCTCAAAGAGTTCTCGCTCTAACTCAGTCACGCGGGTGTTCAGTGACAGAATGGTATCTTTTACCACATTCCCAGACTTCATCACCTCCTTTACCCTCCAAGTCAAAACCTTTTGAGCCGTCTAAAATCTCATTCCCTAGGCTAAAGCCTGACATAGAAACATGTTAGAAGTGAACCAAGAACTACGAGAAGATGTTTAAAACATGTAAAGGTGGGAAAGAAACCTACTTCTAATAAACCTCAAATCGCCGATCAGCTTTATCATGATCCGACATACAGAGTTGATCCAGCGACTCTGCCGTCACCCGAGCAGCGTCCTCCTTTTCTGCCTCGAGCAAGGCATTATTATTCTTACTCTCATTATCCTATAACTACTCTCGAGACATCTTAAGAGAAGAAGACAAATGATCTTTGGAAGCCGACCTATCCCCAACCTTGTCTTTATCCTTTGCAAGACCTTCGACACCTCTTTAGTGAAGCTGACCTTTTTGGCAAAACTCAGAGAAGTACACGAGTCGGCATTACCTCACTTGTTTCTAGGAATGAAAGTACTCTTCGTCCTTGTCGGGTTATAATAATCTATGATGTGCGAACCACCCTGGACCTTTAAGACGCTCTTTCTTTTCTTTGGCCCTTGTAAACTCCATGGACCATCGATAAGTCGATTCTTCTTTTTCTTCCTCTTTCTCTTTATTTTTCACCTTCGACTGATCTTATTAAATTATTCGTCATTCTCGCCTCTCAAGTCATTTAGAAGTGTTACTAAGATCACCTCCAGCAGAATAGTATGCGATTTTGGTTTACCATACCAGTATCCAAGAATCGTATACGGTTTTCATCCAATAGAAAATTACGACTTTAAGAGAGAAGTTGTGATGGGAAAGAGTGAGAGAGATGCCATATGTATTAAAAAAAAATTGACGCGCTCAATGGTTCAGCGTCTAGGCAGTGGTATATTAGAGAGAGAAGTTGTGATTGGAGATAAAGATGTCAGTTGTATTTAAAAGTAGTTGGGCGCTGAACGGTTCAGTGCCTAGGCAGTATGCAAATACTCTTTGCCAAGTTCAAGTTTCTCATACTGTAGAGGGGTATGGGGGTGAGTATGCTGAACCCCATACCCCTGTTAGATAGGTCTTTTGCAAGAGTATGGGAAAACCTTAACAACATACCATGCTGTTGGAGGTGGTCTAAGTAGTCTCTACTAAGTACGAAAAAAAAAAAACTTGAAGGCAACTGGACAATGCATTTGATAGGGTCTAAGACTTCTTCTTTTCCAAAACAATCTGGGGTCTGGGACTTCATTGGACAGCATACCCGTAATAGGGATTCCATGGAGTCCTACTTTATATGCTATAGTTTTGATCATCATAGATATGGTTAACAGGTGGCCTTTAATGTTTCTAAATATGTGAATATTTTTATCTGTATCTGTAGGTGATTACGTAGGAACTATTAAAGGCTTTGCAACAAATTTATCTACTAAGAGCATCATCTAAAGTACCTCACTACCTTAGAATCCAAGGTTCCACCTAGGATTTTTGTCCTCCAACAGTGCCTTACTGACTTGGATTTAAGTCCCTCAAGTGTTATGTGCTTATTTGTTTTATAAACAGATGCCTAGGACTTAAATGCCTATATTAAAAAAAATTAATTAGGCGCCCAATTCTTAGGTGCCTGTTGAACTGACTAAACTCGTTGGAGCTTTCAAAACCGAGTCATTTCCATCTCTTCACCACTTAAAAAAATCGACCTCCTATTATACCACAACTCTTCTTCTTCACTTTATATCCATTAAATTAGGTTTGAAATTGTTGAAGTTTGATCTCTCAAGGTAAGCTCATATTTAATTTTACCATATCCCCTTAAATTTCAAGATTATAATATTTAAGGGTTTTAAGTTTTTCTTGATTATTAATATTCTCTATATTAAAACTATTAGATGAGTTCTATGAATAAAGCGCAAGAGAAAGATTCTATATCCGAGAGTAGTTTGAATCAACCCAACAGTTGGGGACAACATCAATAATTAATACCACCTAATTAGTTATAATTCACTCATTCCCCTTAACCTTAATCATCTCAATCACAACCCTTTCAATCATTTAACTCGCCCAACAATTGGGTACAACCCTCTCAACCATTCATAGAACCTAATAATTGGGGAAAACCATCTTAATTTGTCATTCCTGCTCAATTCCAACATCTTTTTCCATTCGCCAATCCTTCACAATCCCAATTATCTCAATCACCAGTATCTCAATCGGTTGACTTATCTAAATTCGAAAATGTCGGGGTTGTTAATGGACAAAAGGAAAAGGTAAACCTCGCTTGACCAAGAAAAATACCAATGGAGGGGAGGGGTCTCAGTTGTTAAAATTGACGGGCATTCAAAACTAAAATCTTGGTAAAGCTTGGATTCATGTCTCAGAGGATAGAATAAAAAGAAACAACCTACAACTTGATTTTATAGGGACACGGTTTCGGATGCATTTCATGATTTTTGTGAACAGAATGGTGAACGGGTCGTGCGTACGGTGTCATCTTTGAAAAATCATTGGTCGGATATGAATTGTACTTGTAAGGTTTATGGTACTTGTTTGAAAAATGCGATGCAAGGTCCTATAAGCGGTATGCAACAAGTAAATTTGGTAAGTAATTCAACATTCGTCATTACTAATAAATTTTAAACTCTTTTTACCAAAATTATATATATTTTATTATCTTAATCTATTAAAGAAGCTTATGATGTTTTAAGTCATCATGAATATTAAAAAATATTGCTAGACCATTTTAGCTTGTAGTGTGCGAATGATGCAAATATCAAATTCTAGCCCGGGAATGTCTACTCCAACAACACCCGACACTCCTGTTAACTCAAACTCTGGCTCTCAAGTACTTAATGAGTAAGTAGAGACAAAATGTCTCAATGGTATCAAAAGGGCTAAACTAAAGGAAAAGAATGAAAAAAGACAAAATCTTCTAATTGATCACCAAAATATACGTATTAGTCACCTTGACCGAATAGAGAAGAAGAAAGAAGAGTATATTGCTGAGAGAGATAAGAAGAAAGAAAAGTACATTGTCGAGAGAGATAAGAAGAAAGAAGAGTATATTGTCGGGAGAGATAAGAAGAAGGAGGATAGAGATTCCCGTATAATGAAGTTAAAAGAAAAGAAGACAAAGGCCATGGTGAATTTAAAAGCTCAATTTCAAACTCAAAATGATCGAGAGGTGATGGCGATTGACTTCTCTACTTTGGACGATACTCAAAAAGTTTATTAGGAGGCACAACGTAATGCGATTATGGTGAGAATGTTTGAGGCTAATAATAATACCTAAGATGCTCTAGCTGAAGAATTTTATTTTGGAATATTGGTTGAATTTGGTGATTTTTGTTTAACAAGTTTAGTTGTATTTTGTTTAAGAATATTGTTTAAGAAGTTTAATATATTTTGCTTAAAAACTTTGTTTAAGAAGTTTGGTGTATTTAAAATAATAGAATCTTGTTGAGAAAGTTTAATATTTTTATTTACTTTAAACTTGAAGTTTGATCGAAATTGAAATAAAGTTCTTAAATAAATTTAAAGAAATTGCTTAGTTGAAACTACATAGAATTGAAATAAAGTTGCTTAAGCATTAAAATTACATATAATTGAAAATGATAGTTTTTTCCCTAATGCTTCGACAAATGCTTAATAAGATCATTTCGAAGTATCATATACTTATCCGATCTTGTCATCTTATCGTACTTCGCAATGCATCCTTGTAAAATAAGTTCTTCCCGATTCAAGTCAATTGGTTGAGGGTCTAGGTCAAAATACTCTGTCAATAAGCTTACTCTGTACCTATTACCTTCTTCCTCGATGATCATGTTGTGCATAGTTATACACGTTTTCATTATTTTATCAAAGTTTTTGGGTGACCAACTTCTTGCCGGACCTACACATCGAAAGATCGTTCCACATCTTTTTGATATGACTCTTGTTGCTTAGCAAAATATTTTTCTGTATTACCTCTGGAAATTTTACAGGTTTGAACAAGTGTTGCCTATTTTGGATATATACCATCCGCCAAGTAGTATCCCATGTCATATGGTTTTCCATTGACTTCAAAGTTACAAGGTGGAGAACGACCAAGACAAAGATCTTGACAGAGATATGATTGATCAATAACATTTGTGTCGTTGTTGGAACCAGGCATTCCAAAAAATGTGTGCCATATCCATTTATCATGAGATGTCACTGCTTCAAAAATGATTGTTGATGTTATCTTATGCCCCGTGTATTGACCCGCCTATGCCGTGGGGCAATTTTTCCAATCCCAATGCATGCAATCCAAACTGCGTACCTAGCATGTCGGGAAATCTATGCTTCTCGGCAACGTACAATAATCGTTTTATATCATTCGGAGTAGGCGATCTTAAATACTCTACACCGAATTGCGTGAACATCGTATTGTAAAATCTAGTAAGGGCCTTAATTGTTGTGCTCTCTGGAACTCAAGCATATTCATCACAGTTATTCGCCGATTCTCCTAAAGAAAATATATGGAATACCACCGTAAGTTTTTGTTGAGGCAATAAACCAAAAATATTTGTACAATTTTGCTTCTGAGCAAAAAACTTATCATAAGCAACCACCATATTCAAAATATGATCAAAAAGTCTTCGGCTCGTACAGAATCTTTGACAGAAATATTTGCTTACGCAAACATTCTCACCACGAAAGTAGTCGCGCATGAGTAGCTTATGATAGAAAATACGTGAGCAATTTATGGTTTTAATCCCGACAACCAAACCGACACGAGTTTATGAAGATTTTGTTTCTTCTAATTCATCAATTTTGGCTTGATTGTTCAAAATCTCTATCTTAATCGCATCAATAATATTGTCATTGTAATGACCTAATTCTGTAAGCTCGAAGTGACTTGGAATTAGCTCTTACACCAATGCACCTGTAACTAAAATCTGATAGAAAGCAAGAAAAATAACACAAGTGATTTAGCGTGGAAAACCTCTAAATAGGTATAAAAAACCATAACCTCGAGTTGAGGGCTTTTGTAATAGTGACTTTTATTGCTTGAGGATGATTTCTTATTTCACGTAATCTCTCGACTTAGAAATGCTTGATCTTGAAAATAAGAAGTTTAAAGTTTTGAGAATCTAGAAGATGTAGTTTTCTTGGTAATTTCTCGTGTATTTTTCTGGTCCTTGTCTCTTCTAGAACTTTTTCTTTATATAAGCCTTCTCCAGAGTTTATCATCGTGCAGAAGCACGTTCTCCGAATAATGTGGTTAGTGGCGGTTGACTGAGTAACTACTAAGTTCATGAGAGACAAGTATCTTTAACTTGTTCAGGTTTTTTTGTTTGAGCTCGGCTCAAGTTTTTCATCAGTTCGTGGAGTAGGTGGCAATGTTGACTGTTGAAGTCAAGTGTAGAATGCGTAAGTTTGATATGGAAGTAATTTGAACTAGAGACATCCTGATTTGGGTAAGATCGAGGGATAGGCCCATAGAATCATCACTACAATCAGTTAAAAGATTTATCGATATCCTCTTCCTCTTCCTCTTCTAACTCTTCCTCCTCGGATGAAGAATCGATAAAAAGTTCAAGAACCGTCTTGAAATTTATTAGATATGGCATGCAATACTAAAATTTATGAAAGAGAATATTGGTATTAGTTATGGGATAGTATAGGGCTTACTATTTGGTGTATATATCCCCTTCATCTAATATAGCCATTATAAACAAAATATAGCTGCAAGGAACAAAATATAGCCGTTTGAACCAAAAAAAATTCTCAGCGAAACAGGCACCTAAGATAGAGGCGCCAGATTTTTTTTTTGTTCAAAGCAAAACTGCATGAGTATAATTACGATCATAAACCAATATCCATTTAAGCTCAGGGAATCAGGAGTCTACAATAAGTCTGTTATAATCTTAACCCAAAATATAGTTATATAGTATAATTTGAGAAGTCAAAAAATTCCTTGATCTCGACCAACAAAAGAACATGGTTTTAACTATTTATACAAAATAGCCCACTAGGCTGGTAAACATGAAGTTGATTGGTAAAAGCAATACAATTAAGGATTACATATATAGAGAATTTATCTCAGCATGCAAGCCCAGGATTGCAGATATAGATAAAAGCTGTACAATGAAAGATTATAGATATAGAGAATCTTTTTTGTAAAACCTACAATACAGGAGGGTCTGAAGGCTGCGATCTAGAAATAGCGACATCAATTTCCTCATTGTCAAAATTGATCTACCACCTAGGTTGACTCCTCCTAAATGTAAATAAAAACACATCGTACATGCTATCTTATCCAGGAGGATCTCAGGATGATTTGATGAAAATTAACCAAAGTCATTCGAACGAGATTTGGAGTCGTTCGAATGACTTCTGGTCTATTCCAAGATATTTGTTTTTAGTTTGAATACATTTCGGTCTGAGGTGTTTTATTCGAATAGATAAAAGTCCATTCGAATACATTTTCTGTTATTTGGTTGTTCGAATACATTTTTATGTGTATTCGAATACATTTCGGCCTGAAGTGTTTTATTCAAATAGATTAATGTCTATTCGAATACATTTTTTTATTTGAACAGAAACTTGTTCTGTTCGAACAGATGCGCGATTCAGCCTTTTTCTTTTGGCGTTTTAGGGCATATTTGTCCTATATTATAACTAGGACTTGTAACCCTTATTAATGGGGCAAGGCTAAGCATTATTAGATTTATGTTAGTTCAATAAAAGAATTCTAATGAAGAAGCTTAGGTTTTAGAGTATTTTCATTGAAATTACTTCGTTTAAGCAATTGAATTTCTTATTTTTCCCAACCAATTTGGCGTTCTTTGAATTTTTCTGGTAACTAGGGTTTCTCTATTCGTATTGTGGATAAAGTGGTATTAGCTTTCGAGTTATGATCTTCAGGGATTGGTTGTGGTTTATGGTCTATACACATGACCATCTCATGCAAACAAATGAAAAGCTAGTGAGTCCATTGAAGATTCGTCATAAACCCAATTCGAAGAAGAAGAGCGATTTAGAGATGGAGGAGTCCAACGATCAACTCACGATTTTGGAAATGACAGTTTCCAACCTAACTTCTACTATAGGGGAGTTGGTAGAACAGTTACATCTCACAAACCTCACGAAAGCTTCCGCTTCGGCGATACGGCGAGGCCGCTCTCATCGGTGAGGGGTTATGGAAGTGGATTGCGACGGGAATATTGCAGAGAGAGATAGCGATTCTAGTGATACCGAATCCGTCAAGAAATGCTTGGATTTTGGTAAGTCAATGAATCCTATGCATAATCTTCGTATTGACTTTAAGATTGAAATTCTGGTATTTGATGGTTTCGTCGAGGCCGAGAAGTTGGATAATTGGTTAGATAGGTTAGAGACCTATTTTTCCGTTTATGAATATTCCAACGCTTAGAAAATTTGCTTCTCTACTTGGAAATTTGCAAGTTATTCACTAATGTAGTGGAAATCCTATCGGAAATGACACGATATCGAAAGTTTAAGTTGGAAGGAATTCAAAGTTTTGGTGAGGAAACAATTCTATCTAATTGATTATGAACATCAGTGATGGTACAAATGGCATAACTTGCGCCAAAGGTATGGGCAATCCGTACAACAAGTCACTACAGAGTTTTATAGCCAAGCGTTGGTTTTAGATATTGACGTGGATGAGTACAAGGTCATCATAAAGTATACGGGGGGGGGGGGGATTTGTCAGAGTCCATTAGAAGATAATTAATGTTCTTCAATGTGGAAAATATCGAGTACACTACCGTTAAAGCAATTATCATTGAAGGCAAGTACTTGAAGAGTGACAAGAAAGACGATAAGAGCAAGTCAGGGTGCAAGTCTACTTGGAAGTTTGATCAGAAAAGGGATTCCAAATGAGAGGGGTCTTCATTCAAGGGGACTATCTATAGTCATTATATGGCTAATGGGCACAATTTAGATAGATCTTGGAAACTTTACCCGGAGCTTCGGTTGAAGGAGGAGAAGGGCAAGAAAGAGAAACGTGCACTACCCGCAATAATTATGGATCTTCCGGATTTAGATAAGCCAAATCCTAAGCTTACTCTAATGTTCAAGAAACTTATAGCTATCGATGAGGCAAGTCAGGAAGAACATTTCAATGCCAGCATTCAAGTGAAGCAGAGCTTAGACAGGGCCATCATTGATCCGGGTAGTCAGGAGAATTTAATTTTAGAGGCGGTGGTGAAGAAGATGGGTTTGGCTACAGTGGCTCATCCTAAGCCGTATGGGTTGGGTTAGATTCAGAAAGGCGCGGAGTTGAAGATCACTAAGCAGTATACGTTCAAGGTTATAATTACTGAGAAGTTTATTAATGAAGTGACATATAAGGTGGTTCTGTTAGACGTGTGTCAAGTCATCTTAGGTAGCCCTTATCTTTGGGACCGAGATGCAATTCTTTCCCGTCGAGCTTGCAAGTATCGTCTTGTGAAGGATGGGATGGAGTTTCATATCAATACGTGTAAAAAACATCTCACTACCAGTAATTTATTAACGGAAGCTCTGGCGAAGAGATTGGTTAATGCGAGCGGCAAATTTATATTGTTGTTGGTGTGACCGGTTCAAGAAGGTCTGTCGGCTAAGGTGTTGTCTTGTTGGACAATGTCTCCTAAGCAACAAACCGATATGGGGAAGTTGGAAGCGGAGTATGAAGACTTTTTTTTGGGCATAGAAGGGATGTCGCATAAGAGGGATGTGGAGCATGATATCACCTTGGTGTATGGTGAGCCACTACCCAATATTGGGTTATATCAGACTTCTATTACAGAGTCTGATAAGATCTAGAAACAGGTAGATAAACTCCTAGAGCAAGGAGTTATTAATCCAAGTTGCTCACCTTGTGGTTCATTGGTGTTATTAGTGCCGAAGAAGGATGGGTCTTGGAGGATGTATGTGGATTATCGGGTGCTGAACAAGATCATGGCGAAGAATCGTTATCCACTTCCTCAGATTGACAAACTTTTAGATGAGTTGTAGACGGCTCAGTTTTTCACCAAGTTGGATCTGAAGTCGGGTTACCATCAAGTTAGAATCTGGGAAGAAAATACATAGAAGACAGCGTTCAAGACCAAACATGGCTTATTTGAGTGGTTGGTAATGCCCTTTGGGTTATGCAATGCTCCGAAAACTTTTATGCAATTAATGAATGAGGTACTTTGTACTTTTATTAATGATTTTGTGATTATGTATTTGGATGATATCTTAATATATAGTCGTACATGGGAGGAGCACCTTGGACATTTATGCAAAGTGTTGGGCATTTTGCGATCAGAACAACTTTTTCTAAACGGGATGAAGTACGAGTTTGGGAAGAGGGAGCTAGTCTATTTGGGATATATTGTTGGTGGCAGCGAGCTTAAGGTCAATCCAAAGAAGGTCTCGGTCATTACTAATTGGCCTAAACCCTACACAGTGACGGAAGTGAGGAGTTTTATGGGTTCTTGTCAGTACTTACAGAAGTTTATTCGGCATTTTCACAAATTGCCGCACCGTTATATTATTTGACGAAGGCCAGGGTACAATTTGTGTGGGAAGAACACCATGAGAAGATTTTTTTGTTGCTGAAGCACAAGATTACGGATGCACCAGTGTTAGCATTGCCTAATTTATAGCAGCCTTTTAAGGTCGAGACAGATGTGTCAGTCTATGTATTGGGAATAATCCATTTATAAGATGGGAAGCCAGTTGCTTACCATTTTGAGATGTTTAGAGTAGTATGCAATTACTCTACCTACGATAAGGAGTTCTACGCGTTATATCAATCAGTGAAACATTAGCGCAGTTACTTATTGGGGAAGGAAGTTGTGGTATATTTCGATGTCAAACCATTATAGTTCTTATTTACGCAGTCCAAGCTACAGTAAGCTCGCCATATAAAGTGGATGTCGTATCTTCAGCAGTTTACCTTATTGATCAAGTATAAGAAAGGAGAGGACAACAAAATGGCTGATATGTTATCTCGACCCTCAATACCAACTATTTTTTCTTTGTTGGAAGCTATGCAGATCCAGCCCATTGTTCCTTCTGAGTACATTTCAGGGTATGACGACGACAAGGAGCTCAGTGCGATTTACGAGAAGTTACTGCAAGGCAAGACATGTGAGTACATTCTGAAAGATGGTTTGATTTATAGGGGCAGTCTACTATGTATTCCTGAGGGTGGAGACCGTTTGCATTGGATTCGAGAGGCACATTGTTCCCGGGTGGCAGGTCATTTCGGGGTTGAGAAGACTCTTTTGAATTTACGGCGTTATGTCTATTGGCCAAAGATGCAGGTGGACGTTGCTCGTATGGTTCATGGTTGCATGTTATGCAATACATTGAAGCCTTCCAATAAAAAGATAGGACTGTACTTACCATTGTCAGTTCCTAGTCGACCTTGGGAGAGTATTTTGATGGATTTTATGGGTAGTTTGTCCATGATCAGGCGCAAGAATGGCTATTTGTTTGTGGTGGTGGATCGATTCATTAAGATGATTACTCTTATTCTATGCCAGAAGACAGTCACAGGGGAAGGAGCAACGCGATTTTTTTTCAGAGATGCCTGGAGGTATTTTGGGCTCCCTTATTCTATTATTTCAGAAAGGGATTGCCATTTTTGGGGGTATTTTTGGATATCGTTATGGGGGATGATGGATACTAAGTTGAAAAGAAGTACCACTTTTCATTCGCAGACTGACAGGCATACAGAGGTAGTTAATCGTACTTTGGTCCATTTATTATGGGGATTTCATTTTAAGCATCCTAAGACTTGGGATGAGAGTTTACCATATCTTCAGTTTGTATTCAACCGAACGATTCATGGTTCCACTTTGAAGTTTCCATTTGAAATTTGTTTGGGGCACTTGTCACAAAGCCCTTTTAATTTTGCGTTTAGTCTTGGTGACAAGACGGTGTTAGGGAAGGTGGAAGAAGAGCATGTAAAAGCTCAACATTTTATTAAGAGGATAAGCAAGGTTCATGAGGTGATGGAAGGACAATTGAAAAAAACTCATGCAAAGTATAAGGCTCAATATGATAAGCATCGGGTTGAGTATACTTTTCAAGAGGACGACCTGGTTTGGTTGCATTTGGGTAAGGAATAGCTTTAGAGGGAAGGTAAGAAGCTTAAACCTATTCGTTATGGTCTATTTTTAATACTCAAGAAGATTGGTGACAATGCTTTCCAGTTGGATTTGCCACCTTCCATGAAGAAGTATTCAGTGATTAATGTCGAGCATTTAAAGTTGTTTAAGCCATCTCTTTTAGATGAAGACTCTACAATCGACACTCACCTACCATCAGTTGATAACTTATGGATGGAAAGAGAAGAGCCATTGCAGAAGGATGGTATTCTGGAGAGGAAAGTTCATAGTACAAGATGGGGTGGTATTGAGTCGTTCCGAGTTGGGAAGAAGGGTCAACTACCTAGTAAGTCAAAGTGGTACAGTAGGGAATTAGGCATCGCCGTATTCCCACATCTCCAATTTAAGCTTGAGCAGGAGCTCAAGGCCCCTAAAGGGGGGAGTCATGATCCAGGAGGATCTCGGGATGATTTTATGAAAATTAACCAAAGTCGTTCGAATGAAATTTGGAGTCGCTCGAACGACTTCTGGTCTATTCGAACATATTTGTTTTCTGTTAGAATACATTTCGGTCTGAGGTATTTTATTCAAATAGATTAAAGTCTATTCGAATATAATTTTTGTTATTTTTCTGTTCGAATACATTTTTATGTGTATTCGAATACATTTCAGCATGAGGTATTTTATTAGAATAGATTAAAGTCTATTCGAATACATTTTTTTATTCGAACATAAACTTGCTCTGTTCGAATAGAGGCGCGATTTAGCCTTTTTCTTTAGGCGTTTAAGGGCATATTTTTCCTATTTTGTAACTAGGACTTGTATCCCTTATAAAATGGACAAGGCTAGGCATTGTTAGATCTATATTATTTTAATTGAAGAGTTCTAAGGATGAAGCTTAGGGTTTAGAGTATATTCAATGTAATTACTTCGTTTGAGTAATTGAATCTCTTATTTTTCCCAACCAATTTGGCGTTCTTCGTACTTTTTTGCTTTATCTTTGTCATTTTCCCAATCGACTATAACCCCCTTAAACATACCAAATTTTGTCACTATTAATTAAAACTACAAATCTTAATTAAACGGATAATAATTAATAACATGTTTAAACAACTTACTTGCCCATCTAAATAGTCATTTAATTGAGAAAGATGGTACTTTGCACGTCTCAAGCTCGTGGTCAAATATGTCATACGACTCTCCTCATAAAGGTATCGAGCCTCCAAATCTAAGGTCCTATCAAGTGTAAGCTTCTGCATACCCTCAGTTATAGCAAAAAAGTCATATCCTATTAGCACGTCTACAGTAGAGGTCGTAGCAATAGAGGGAATGGTATGCCATGTGGTCCGATGTGGCTCCCCTAACTCCATAATCTATCCAGGGTAATCACCAAGCCGTGGAGGAGGGATTTGCATCACCTGAGTACAAATCTTTATAGTGAAAAACTTAACATGTGGAAAGGTAACTCTGCCTGTCAAAGTACCAAGCCTGGAATGTTAATGTTATCACACCTCGCAATGTCCAGCATGAATGCATCTTGTGAACATGTCCCCAATAGGCATCATAGTCGACATGGTGACCCACAATATAATGTTGTGCTTCGATCCACCCCGCTGCCGGGAGGGAACAAACCACATCAGGACTCGGGAAGTAATAAAGTTTCTCTAGAGGGTTGTAAGGCACTTCACGATGCTCTAGCTGAGCCCAACACTGGTCCCCAAGATACTATTTGTATCCATCAAATGGGCTTTGTAGAAGTACATTTTTATGACAGATATTACTGACGATGATTACCTCCCTCTTTAGTGTATCTTTCAAATTTCTAAAGGGGTCCCATTACATGTTATTGACTATACACAAATTTAGTTGTTGCCTCATCAGTGCTAGATGATGTTTCGCCTTATTTCTCATAAGTTTTCATCTTTTAGTGTTCCAGGCTGATATTTTTAGCCAAAAATCATCCAACCTATTATCTATCAAGATATAATGGCCTATCTGACAATACTCGTATCACTGATAATGCAGAAGATAAAAAAATATTAATTTTCCAAATATCCTTGAATAAACAAAAAATAAATAACTAGAACTATTAATTAAAAATATTATACCTCGATCAATTGAAAAAGGCTGCTGATGCATTTTACATCTTGTTTTGATGCTTGGTCAAGGCAGTAGTAAAGATGTCCTAATATAGCAGAGCTAAAGTTCATCGTAGGTCCCTTCTTCTCTATAAGGACAATTGGACCCAACAAATCTAGTCGAGCCCAGCGCTTCGAGTTCCCAAATAAGACACCTCCAAAGTACAATAGCATAAATATTTTAAAGATTGTATTAGCATTAGCGGGATCATTGATGTTTACTCTTGTATGGTCAAGTTAAGTCTGGAGGTGAACAAAACTAATACATCCCACTTCATAATCTTAAGACTCTATATTGGGGAAAATTGTTAAGGCATTCCCTTCTTCCGTGCATGACTCATCCAATACCATCGGCTCTCTTGCCCTAATACTTATCCCGGTATGTACCGTAAAATCTCTAGGAGTGATCCCTAGCTCTCCACAAGATAGGAGAAATGTGTGAGTGGTTGCTCACCAATGCTCAACCATTGACATTATTACTTGCTTGTCTCCATTCCCAACTTTACAATCAAATAAACACATCAAATTGGTAGCCTTTAAACTCCACTTCAAGTGAGGTATCTCAATAAATATTAAGTACACTTCATAAAGCTTGACTAATACCGATCTATATTTAAATCCAACTCAAGCCCGTAACCACATTAATAAACATAAATAGAAATATCTAAACTAAATTCTACCAGAAGTAAATACTTTGAAATAAGTAAAAAAGCAATAATTTACTAATTTGTGTTGTTTCAACTTACCTATGTAGTAGTAACTGATGTGGAAAAAGAACCTTTCCCATCTAATTGTGTGAGTCACCAAAAGTTACGCAGTTCATAATTTTGTGGGAGAGGTGGAGGAAGTTCAGTGGAGACATTGAGTTCTTCGTAAATGATTTTCCGCTTCTTGCCCAATAAAATTGCATTTGGGAAACATGACCTTCGCTTTCATCAGACTCGTATTTTTCCTCATCATCAGTTCCATCGTATTCTTCCTCCTCTGACGACATCATTAAATCCTGCATGAAAGTTAAATACCAATTTATATAATGACCACCAACCTATATATATTCGACAATTCGAAACCTGTAAAATATATTTATGACAAACCCAATAACATTAATCATATCACAATGTATATACCTAATGCCCCATGAAATGAAGCTTATTATTCACTCTATTCCAGTTTAAATTAATGGACAGAAAACTAATAGTATTCCTACTAACTTATTGCAAACCAATGTCTTTCCAATTCTTCTTTCCTTTGGTGGGTGCCATCTTTTATCACAGTCTTTACCTACTTGACTATCTTTACCTAACTGAACTTTACCTAAATGATCATATGTATAGGACTATCTAAACCATGTCAGAGTGTCATGGGTTACATGTACCCTTTCAGCAAGATCAAACTCATAATCAAACAGAAATCCATTCAAATGATTAACATTTACTAATATCAATACAATTTATACACTAAAATTAGTATATAACCCTGTTACAATCCAGTTAGAATTGGTATAAAACCCTGTTAGCAAGATCAAACTCATCATCAAATAGAAATCTAGTCAAATGATTAGCATCTACTAAAAGAGGGGTCAAGCTATGGGATGCAAATAAGGTTCTAATTGCTATATTCAATACTTAGTTACTAATATCATTACAATTTTCATACTATATTAACATTTACCCAAATTGCAGTAATAATGTTGATTTACAAGATGATAATTAGGTTGAAATCAACAAATCATAAAATACCTTAAATTCCGCAATGAATTCACAATACTCCTAACAAGTATAACTAATTAAATCATGAAATACTTACCCAAATTCTACCTCCAAATTTAATATGAATGTGAGTACAGGGAGAGAGAGATAAGAAGGTTCAGGTTGAAGCTTTGTGATTAATTTGAGAAGAGGATGAAGACAGATTCATCTTAATATTTTAGTCTATTGGGCACCTAAGAGTTAGGAGCCTAATTTTAAAAAAAAAATTAAGTTGGGCGCCTAAAACTTAGGCGCCTGTCTATTTATACAAATGGGCGCCCAAGTGTTATGTGCACATTTAAATTAACTTCAAATCCAAGTCAGGTATTGTTGGAGGAAATTGGGCCTTACTGACTTGGATTTGGATTTTTTTCAACCAAGTCAGTGAGGCACTTTAGGAGATGCTCTAAGGATTCGTAGACCATTTTTTCAAGCGAGCTCTTGCATACGTTATAGAATCATTTACATTTTTAATTTTTTTATACAGAAAGATATTTATCTGTTCTTAATCAGTAATGTAATGGCCTAATATCGTAGCTCGAAATACCTCAAAATCAGATCTTACACCAAATGTACTTATGACAAGAATTAGTATAATACAAGAAATGACACGGGTGATTTAGCATGGAAAATCTTGAAATAGGTAATAAAAAAACCACAACCTCGAGTTGAGTATTTAATAACTATAACTTTTATTGCTTGAGGGTGATATCTTATTACAAGTAATGTCTTGAGCTATAAATACTTGATCTTGAAAAATAAGAATTCTTGTGGTTTTATAATGCAAAATTCCAAGTCTTATCTCCTTTGGAACTCATCCTTTTTATAGACCTCACTCTTAGTTTGATATCGTGTAGAGGCATATTATCCTGAAAATGGGGCAGGTGGCAGTTGAATGCGTAACTGCTAGTTCGTGGGAGACAGGTGTCTTTGACTTGATCATATTTTATGTAGTGCTTGAGCCACGTTCCTTATCAGTTCATGGTTTAGGTGTCAATACTGATTGTATATATCACGTGTATAATACCTGAGTCAGGTATTGAGGTAGTTTAAGTTTGAACTAGGTTGAGGGATAGGTCCCTACAATCTCCCCCTTGCAACTGAAGACACAGGTGACTTTAGTTAAGAAAAAACATGTGGAATGTTTATGTTAAAATTTGGAAAGGTATGCCATGGAAGTTGACTGGTTGAGGACTTTATCATTTCTTTATTAAAGACCGTATTCTGGCATTTAAAGTGTGGGAAAGGATTAATGTATCAGGCATTTGGGTTTCCCAGTAAAGGTTGTTTTTGAATGATGACTACTTTGGAAATACTTCCTTGTATTGAATGCAGGTCTGATATAAATAGTATTTGTACTATATCATATGTTACCTCTGTGAAAGTATTTTTTCTCTAGGAAAATTTGGTGGTTCTGTGTGTCTTGAGAATGGTGATGACCAGGCGCGTCAGGTATATAAAGCCAGGGTGCCTACGGAAGTGTAGAAGCTGCAGTTACGTTACTTTGGTAACCAATCTCTGGAGATGCCCACTCCCATATATGTGCTACCAACATACCATGGGATGACGGATGAGGAAGCAACGGAGGTTGAGGATGACTATTATCATATGTAGAATTTCCACTATCTTATTCTGTTAGGTGAGTAACGCTGGGTATGTCATCGTTTGCTTGCAGAGACTAAGATTGAGGAGGCAGATATGGAAGTCGGTGTACGTACCAAGAAGTATTACCATTATCCTTCGAGGGATTGGGTTCTATAAAAGTTGAATCATTCTTCTTTCTCTGTTAATTGGAGGTGGTGAGGGTTATAGAGGAAGAGACGGTGGTGGTGGAGACGGAGATTGAAAATTTTCTTCTACACAATCATCACACTTCTTCTTGAAGGAGTGTTTTATGCTGGAGGTTGGTTCAGGCTCTATTACAACCATCTTCCATTCTTTTATTGCATAAGAGATTTATTTTTGAGGTGCATGTACCTCTAAATGAAAAACATATATGTAATGTAATGTGTAGATCGATCTGGGAAGGTTTTGAAAAATTGTGTTTTGTAAAGTATTATATAAGTAATATTCGAGCTAATAAAAAATTGTTTTCTGTGAAAAATGAGTATGGTAATTTAAACTAAAAATACATTTTGCATACTGAAATGTAATTCTCTGTTTGAAAAAATGAACTAAAAATGAGTATGATAATCCGAACTATGGCTAGTTCAAGTGATGTGTGATAGAAAATCGATATAATAAAAATAACATAAAATAAATTTGTAGGTCAAGTTAAAAATTGAAAAATGTTATAATATAATTTTGTATAATATGTTAGTCAATCTGTTGGAGAGATATAGGAAGATGTAACAGGTACTTGTGTCAAACTGAAAGAAATCTATTAACTCGAGCTACAATACATCATCCTACAATAGAAGTAAATTTATTGAAACCAAAAATTTGAGCTTTGTAGAAAATGTAGATGTATGTAAAACAGTTGAGAGATGTTAGAAATAAGTTCAAAAAAGATATGGTCGAAATGCAATGAGGTTGCTATGGAAAGATAAACTCAAATAAATTTTTAGCATGATCTTAGGGTTGTCGGTTGACGATAAGGGGAATTTTGAATATTATACTAAATACGGAATGGGGGGAATCTACTGTTATCGCAATCTATTTGTGTAAATAATGCTTGAAATGTGATGTAGAGAGGTGGAAAAAATAAAAAATGGTGAGGACTCGTTCTGTAGTGTCCCGTAAAATTATTTTATTTAATTTTTTTCCTATTCTTCCATATTAATTAATTTGCATCAATACATTATGCATTCATATCATTTTGCATCCTCATCTCATTCTAGCACGAGGTCTTTGTATTCTTCTTTCTGTGGTTTTGGTGGTTGGGCGGAGGAGTGAGTTGTTATTTTCCCGGGGTGTGGGGGGCCCGTAGTGCCACTGTGATGTGGTTGTCCTTGTTGTTCTTGTGGTCGTTGATATTGTGTTTTGTCCTTGGTGGTGAGATCCCAGGGGATCTCGTAATCCCGGGGGAAACCTTGTGTTTTCCAATTTTGACAAAATCGTTCGAACGAATATAAATCTTCGTTCGAACGAGTTGACATGTCCTCTGGAATTTTTGTCTTTGAGGGTGGTTCGTTCGAACGACTCCATGTCCCATTCGAACGAGTTGACCAATCCCCAGAAATTTGGCCCATGATCTCCTAGTCGTTCGAACGACTCCTAGATCCATTGGAACGACTTATGTATCCATTCTATGAATTCCTTGTCCATTCAAACGACTTCCTTGTCCATTCAAACGACTTGGCGGGTGTTTTCTTCATTTTAGCTTTTATTTTACTTTTTCTTCCTCTCACTCTCAATTCTCTCACCTTCACTCTCCACTCACCCTCTTCATCAATTATCCTAGCTCAATCCTTGGAGTTTTGTGATCGTTGTTGGGGGGATTCTTTGCCTTTTTCCTTTGGTGAGTGTTTCCCCTCTTTTCTCACTTGATTCGTAATTCTAGGGTTTGGTGATTGTGGTTTGATTTGGGGTTTTGCGAATTGCGGGGTCCTTTGTTGCAGGTGTTGGGTTGGCGTGTTTATTGCCGAGGATTGTCCCGTTGTTGGTTGAGATTGTTGTTGTTGAAGTTCCGAGTTTGTTCTGCGGGGTTCGAGCGGTTTACCAGGCGAGTGTCCCTTTATTGCTAAATTCTCTACTAGTTTAGCTCGCGTTGGTTAGAGCATGTATGTGGCATTGAGGTGTTTGTGATTGACTTTAAACCTTATTGCTTCGTCCGTCGTAGTTGTTGTTTTAGTATTGTTGTTTCCTATGATTAGGCATGTAGAGTGTGATTTCTCTTTTGTCTATTAGGAATTTTGCATTGTGGCTTATTTTTTTGGGTTGCCCTTGGTGGCTGTGTTCTAGTCTTTTGAGACTGATATTGTTGGATGTTGTGAGTGGCTGATTTAATCACTTTTTGTACCTGTGTTAGGAATGTTACCATTCTCTGAGGCAGATGGTTATCCTGGGTGTGTGGGCCATGAGGTGGCCATTGTGTTAGGATTGTTACCATTCTCTAAGGCAGATGGTCATCCTGGGTGTGTGGGCCATGTGGTGGCCATTGTGTTAGGATTGTTTACATTTCTCTGAGGCAGGGTGGTTATCCTATGTTTGTGATGGCCGGGTTGACGGCTGTATTGTTTGAACCTTGTGGTCTGTTTGCAAATAAGTTATTGATATTTTTTAACTTAACGTGATCGGATACATAACAAAGCTCCACTCGTCTAACCCTCGATAGGACCTAGGATTCTTATATCAGGGTAAAATTGTAGGTGAAGTGCTGGCTGGACACTATCATATCTAGTACCTATCCAGGAGTGTGGGATGGTATGAGACAGTTTCCTTTGGTCCCAGTCTTATCCTTGTGGTTGAAATTTCTTGGAATAAGTAAAATAAAGTTCGAACGATGGCACCGTGGGTTAAAAGGCCCGAAACACTCTGATCAAGTGATAAATCCTTCAGTGTGGTCGAGCTGGTAGCCCAATCGTACCCATTGTATCTAACTGAGATTCTCGTTAGGGTTATTATGCATTAGCGATTGATCAGCCCAACATTTTTAACTATAAGGTCTAGTCCTTTTAAACATTAATCACTCAACATTAGCACTTAGTGTATCATCCAGCATTTAGGATAATTATGGTATTATCCTAGTCATCATAGTACATCATATCATCATCAGATCATCACATTATCGCATATATTTATATTCCTACTCCTAATCTCATTCCTATTCTCCTTCCCCCCCCCCCCCATTCTTCGCAGGCTCTTTATATTACTGTACTTTAGAGCATTATTTATCCTATTCATCTCTCTCTTCTCTGCACTTATTATATTAGTATGTTTTTTAGCCTTGTTGGGCATTAGTGAGCCGTGGTTTTGCTCACTCTCGCTTTGTCCCCCCCCCCTCCTTTCAGAGGCGAAGTAGTTGTTGTTGGCTGAGAGCTGCAGCTATTGGATCTAGTTTTGGGTTGCTGCAAATCCGTTCTTATTGTTGTACTCATGTACGATTCCTGCTTTTAGTGCTGTATTGTATTTTGAGATATTGTATTTACGTTTTCAGTTGATATATTTATATATATCTTTGCTTCCGCTGTATTCCTTTTACTCTGATGATATTGCTATAGTCAATGACTGAGCCAGACTTGTCCATGGCTCAGTTGTTCATGGGGGCGAATCGGCTGTATTCCCCGACCTGTACCTCCTGAATGACTGTAATTGGCTTAGCTAGCGATTATTGAATTTTGGGGCGTGACAGACTTGGTATCAGAGCTATAGGTTAATCCCTATCTCTGGTCAAGCAATCATATGACGAGTAATTTTTCTAGATGGAGTTAGAATCGATCCCTTCCGGTTTAATGTATTTTTTCATCTTTCCTCCTTTCCTGAGGTGTGCATCTGTTATGTAGATGGCTAGAGGTGGCAGAGGCAGAGGCTGTGCAGTAGGGCGTAGCCATTGGGGTTTAGACAGTGGTGTACTTGCTGATGAGCGAACACCTAGTCTGGAGAGTTTGGGGTCTGTCCCGATTGACCAGGGTGTTCCTCCAGCTCTAGTAGTTCTAGAGCAGCATGTCATTTTTCCTACCCCTGTTATTCCTGGCATTTTGGCAAAGATGAGGCAGTTCATAGAGAGTTTCACAGCTCATTTATAGTAGACCAGGAGCCCAGCGGTCAGAGAGTACAATTACCTTGAACAACTCCAGAAATACAAGCATCTAACTTTTTCAATTACGATGGCTCCATCTGAGGCTGAGACTTGGTTCAAGTCTATAGAGAAGACTTTGAACGCTATGAAGTGTCCCGAGGATCAGTGGGTGATACTTGCTACCTACCTATTATAGGGAGAGGCAGATTATTGGTGGGATACCGCCAAGAGGACCACAGTAGAGACTCCATTGCTTTGGGCTTCCTTTTAGGAGCGGTTCTTTGAGCAGTATTTCCCGCAGAGTTACAGGGATTCCTGGATTTCTGAGTTCTATATGCTTGAGCAGGTTGACATGAGTATTTTCTTGTATGATCAGCGATTCAATGAGATTTCTCGATATGTTCCATTTATCATTCATGATGAGGAGCAGCATAAGATGAAGTTTCTAACAGGTCTTCGTCCGTATTATCGGAAGTTTTTAATCGCTTCGGGGGCTAGTTCGTACAGAAAGGTTTTGTCTAAAGCCTTGGCTATAGAACAAAACGATGTAGAGGATCGCAAGTCCAGGGACTTGAAGAACCAAATGAGACGAGATCAGAGGGCCGATAAGGGCAAGGTAGTTCAAACACAGTATGAGGGCTTGGGTCCGAAAAGGCAAAAGTTGGGCGTTACTGAGGGCGCTTCAGCTAGAATTAGGGGAGGATAGCTTGCCTTTGGTACGTGTTGGAACTGCGGGGAGAAGGAGCTTGTCAAGAATAGTTATCCTAAACCAGACAGGGGACCACAGCCATTACGACAGTTTCAAGGTCCTTTTGGTCACCAGCCGAGACCACAGCAGACTCAGCAGTTTTAGCAGATTCAACAGGGACACTTACAGAGTCTGCAAAGTAGACAGATGATTCCAAATTCTCAGGGTGGACAGAGACCGCAGCAGCCGAGTCAGCTGCAGGGCCAGGGTCAGGGCCGAGGACAGAGCAAGATGTAGGCAGTGGGGAGGCGAGGTGCTCGCACCAATCCACCTGTAGTGGAAGGTACGCTTCATATTTCTTATTCACCTGCCCTTGTTCTTTTTTATTCTGGCGCATCGCATTCATTCATAGCATATGCATCCTTCTACATTATTGGTTTTGAGTCTTCCTTATTGCATGATGAGATTTCCGCGGGTACTCCCCTCGATTCTTCAATTTCTATCTCCCGTATCTGTAGAGATTTCCCGATAGTTGTGTGTGGTCGTGTTCTTTCTGCAGACTTGTTGGTACTACCGATGCATGAGTTTGACATTATCCTAGGTATGGATTGGTTGTCGACCCACCGAGTTACTTTGGATTGTTTTGAGAAGACAGCTACTTTCAGTATTCCTGGTGAGAAGCGATTTGTGTTTTCTAGCACAGAACCGGCGCAGTCCGGAGATGATTTATTGGCATTCTTAGAGTTAGAATCCGCTAGTATTGACGTTAGTACTATCCCAGTTGTGTGTGACTTTTCCGACGTATTTCAGAGGATTCTCGGGTTACCGCCGACAAGAGAGATTAATTTCAGTATAGATCTTTTGCCTGGTACAGCTCCGATTTCTAAGGCTCCGTATCGTATGGTACCCGTTGAACTGAAGGAGTTGTATGATCAGATTTTTGAGTTGATGGATCAGAAGTTCATTCGGCCGAGTACTTCACCGTAGGGAGCTTCAGTTTTGTTTGCGAAGAAGAAGGACGGGTCTATGCGCTTGTGTATTGATTACTGCGAGCTGAACAAAGTCACAATCAAGAACAAATATCCTTTACCTAGGATAGAGGACTTGTTTGACCAGTTTCGGGGAGCGCTGCTCTTTTCAAAGATTGATCTTAGATCGGGTTACCATCAGCTGAGGATTAAGAAGGAGGATGTTTCGAAGAAAGCATTTCAGACTCGTTACGGGAATTATGAGTTTCAGGTTATGCCGTTTGGCTTGACAAACGCGCCTGTAGCTTTTATGGATTTGATAAACTGAGTATTCCGTCCCTTTCTAGACCGGTTCGTGATTGTGTTCGTGGAAGACATATTGATTTATTCGAAGACCGAGACCAAACACAAGGAACACTTGAGGATTGCATTGCAGACTTTGAGGGAGAACACGTTATTTGCAAAATTCAAGAAGTGTGACTTTTGGCAGCAAAAGGTAAAATTCCTAGGTCATGTTGTATCCAAGAATGGAATTGCAGTTGATCCTTCTAAAGTTGAGGCCATTACAGATTGGGTTCAGCCGAATAGCGTTACATAGATTCGCAACTTTTTAGGATTAGCTAGTTATTATCGCAGATTCATCAAGAGCTTTTCGTGGATTGCAGCACCTTAGACTCGCTTGACGTAGAAGGATGTTAGATTCGTTTGGGATGGCAGAAGTGATTCATCTTTTGCAGAGTTGAAGAAGAGATTGCTACAACACCTGTCCTTATTGTTCCATCCAGTGGGCAAAAGTACATGGTTTATAGCGACACTTCGCTCAGTGGACTTGGCTGTGTTTTGATGCAAGAGGGAAAAGTGGTGTCTTATTCTTTGAGACAACTTAAGGTACATAAGAGGAACTATCCTAGTCATGACCTCGAGTTAGCAGCTGTGGTTTTTGCATTGAAGATTTGGCGTCATTATCTTTACGGGGAGAGGTTCGAGCTCTTTTCTGATTACAAGAGTTTGCAGTACCTTTTCTCGCAGAAAGAGCTGATTATGAGGTAGCACAGATGGAAGGAATTCCTGAAGGATTATGATGTTGACTTGTAGTAATACCCAGGGAAGGCGAAAGTGGTAGCTGATGCTTTAAGCCGTTTGCCTAGGGGATTTCTTGCACGTTTGATAATTCATGAGTGGTTGATGCTTCGCGAGGTGGCAGATTCTGGATTGAGTTTGCGTTCATGGGGTACGGGTAGTATTCTTGCAAATCTGAGAGTTCAACCTTCATTGATTTTATGGATTATTGAGGCGTAACAACATGATGCTAGATTACAGGCGTGGGCTTCAGATGACAGGAGACCCGATTGGACAGTTAGCTCAGATAGCAGTATCAAGTACAGGGGCAGATTATGCATGCCAGATTCAGAGGTACTGAAGCGTGAGATTTTGAGTGAGGCTCACGGCTCCAGGTATACTATTCATCCTGGCAGTACGAAGATGTACCAGGACCTGAAGAGGCATTATTGGTAGGACAACATGAAGCGAGAGATAGCTGAGTTTGTTTCCAAATGTCTTACATGTCAGCAGGTGAAGGCCGAGCATCAGAATCCGGCAGGACAACTTAAACCTTTACCTTTTCCAAAGTAGAAATGGGAGCACGTGACGATGGATTTCATTTCGGGTTTACCGCGGACAAAGGGGAACCATGATTCTATTTGGGTGATTGTAGACCGATTGACCAAATCAACACATTTTATCCCAGTTCGCAAGACGTTGACAGTTGATGAGCTGAGCAGACTATATGTGAGAGAGATAGTGCATCTGCACGGGGTTCCGGTGTCTATAGTATCAGACCGAGATGTCAGATTTACCGATGACTTTTGGAAAAGTTTTCAGCAAGCCATGGACACTAGATTGGACTTCAGTACAGTGTTCCACCCATAGACCGATGGTCAGACTGAGAGAGTTAACCAAATTCTGGAGGATATGCATCGGGCTTGTGTGTTAGACTTCAAGGGTAGTTGGGACAAATACTTACCTTGGGCGGAGTTCGCATATAACAATAGTTTTCAGTCGAGCATCGGGATGGCACCTTATGAGGCCTTGTATGGTAGACCTTGCAGATCACCGCTGAGTTGGGCAGAGGTTGGTGAACAGAGTTTATTGAGGCCAGACTTGGTTCGTGAGGCTACTGATGCAGTTACCATCATCAGAGACCAGTTACGTATAACACAGAGTCGACAGAAAAGTTATGCAGACATTCGCAGGAGATGATTAGAGCTTGAGATTGGTGATTATGTTTTACTGAAGGTTTCTCCGATGAAGGGAGTGATGCATTTCAATAAGAAAGGGAAGTTAGCCCCGAGATTTATTGGTCTGTTCAAGATTCTGGCTAGAGTTGGAGAGTTAGCTTATCGTTTAGCACTGCCGCCGCTGCTGAGTCGAGTTCACAACGTATTTCATGTTTCCATGCTGAGGAAGTATGAGCGAGATCTGACTCACGTGATTGACTCGCAATCGATAGAGGTTCAGGACGATGCCTCATAAATAGATCATCCGGTGTGTATTTTGGATCGCCAGGAGAAGATTCTTCGCAGCATGGTTATTCCTTTTGTGAAGGTGCAGTGGACTCACCACGATCCTAGTGAGGCTACTTGGGAGTTGGAGACAGATGTGAGAGGCCGTTATCCGCACTTGTTCTCGAATTGGGGTATGTGTGGAAATTTCGGGGTGAAATTTTCTTTAAGGAGGGTAGAATATAGTGTCCCGTAGATTTTTATTTTTTTTCCTATTTTTTCTTATTCATTAATTTGCATCCATACATTATTCATTCATATCATTTTGCATCCTCATCTCATTCTAGCACCAGGTCTTTGTATTCTTCTTTCTGTGGTTTCGGTGGTTGGGCGGAAGAGTGTGTTATTATTGTTTTCTCGGGGGGTGGGGGGCCCGTAGTGGCTCTATGATGTGGTTGCCCTTATTGTTCTTGCAGTCGTTGTATTGGGTTTTATCCTTGGTAGTGAGATCCCAGGGGATCTCGTGATCCCGGGGGAAGCCTTGTGTTTTCCAGTTTTGTCAAAATCGTTTGAAGGTATATAAATCTTCATTCGAACGAGTTGTCATGTCCTCTGGAATTTTTATCTTTGAGGGTAGTTCGTTCGAGCGAACCCATATCCCGTTCGAACGAGTTGACCAATCACCTTGAATTTGGCCCATGATCTCCTAGTCGTTCGAACGACTTCAAGATCCATTCGAACAACTTCTGTATCCATTCTGTGAATTCCTTGTCCATTCAAATGACATCCTTATCGTTCGAACGACTTGGCAAGTGTTTTCCTCTTTTTAATTTTTATTTTCATTTCTCTTTCTCTCAATCTCAATTCTCTCTCCTTCACTCTCCACTCACCCTCTTCTTCACTTATCCTTGCTCAATCATCAGAGTTTGGCGATCATTGTTGGGCAGATTCTTTGCCTTTTTCCTTTGGTGAGTGTTTCCCCTCTTTCCTTACTTAATTGTGATTTGTAATTCTAGGGCTTTGTGATTGTGGTTTGATTTGGGGTTTTGCGAATTGCGGGGTCCTCTGTTGCAGGTGTTGGGTTGGCGTGTTTGCTGCCGAGGGTTGTCCTGTTGTTGGTTGAGATTGTTGTAGTTGGAGTTCTAAGTTTGTTCTGCGGGATTCGAGCGGTTTATCAGGCGAGTGTCCCTTTATTGCTAAATTCTCTACTAGTTTAACTCGCATTGGTTAGAGCATGCATGTGGCATTGAGGTATTTGTGATTGATTTTAAACCTTATTGTTTCGTCTGTCGTAGTTGTTGTTTCAGTATTGCTATTTTCTATGATTATGCATGTAGGGTGTGATTTCCCTTTTGTCTGTTAAAAAGTTGTGCATTGTGGCTTATTTTTTTGGGTTGCCCTTGGTGGCTGTGTTCCAGTCTTTTGAGACTGATGTTGTTGGATGTTATGACTAGTTGATTTAGCCACTTTTTGCACCTGTATTAGGATTGATACCCTTCTCTGAGGCAGATGGTTATCCTGGGTGTGTGGGCCATGAGGTGGCCGTTATGTTTGGATTGTTACCATTCTCTGAGGCAGATGGTTATCCTGGGTGTGTGGGCCATGAGGTGGCCGTTGTATTAGGATGTTAACATTTCTCTAAGGCAAGGTGGTTATCCTATGTTTGTGTTGGCCTGGTTGACGGCCGTATTGTTTGAACCTTGGGGTCTGTTTGCAAATGAGTTATTGATATTTTTTAACTTAACGGGATCGGATACATAACAAAGCTCCACTCGTCTAACCCTCGATAGAACCTAGGATTCCTATATCGGGTTAAAATAGTATGTGAAGTGTTGGCCGGACACTATCATATCTAGTACCCAACCGGGAGTGTGGGATGGTATGAGAAAGTTTCCTTTGGTCCCAGTCTTATCCTTAAGGTTGAAATTCCTTGGAATAAGTGAAATAAAGTTCGTACGTTGGCTCCATGGGTTGAAAAGCCCAAAACACTCTGATCAAGTGATAAATCCTTCAGCGTGGTCGAGCTGGTAACCCAATCGTACCCATTGTATCCAACTGAGATTCTCGTTAGAGTTATTATGCATTAGCGGATGATCAGCCCAACGTTTTTAACTATAAGGTCTAGTCCTTTTAAACATTAATCACTCAATATTTGGACTTAGTGTATCATCCAGCATTTAGGATAATTATGGGATTATCCTAGTTATCATAGTACATCATATCATCATCACATCATCACATTATCGCATATATTCCTATTCCTACTCCTAATCTCATTCCTATTCTCTTTCCCCTCCCATTCTTCCCAGGCTCTTTATATTACTGTACTTTAGAGCATTATTTATCTCATTCATCTCTCTCTTCTCTGCACTTTATATTGGTATGATGTTTAGCCTTGTTAGGCATTAGTGAGCCGTTGTTTTGCTCACTCTCGCTTTGTCCCCCCTTTCAAAGGTGGATTAGTTGTTGTTGGCTGAGAGCAGTAGCTGTTGGATCTAGTTTTGGGTTGCAGCAAATCCGTTCTTGTTCCTGTACTCATGTACGATTCCTGCTTTTGGTGTTGTATTGTATTTTGAGACATTGTATTTACGTTTTCAGTTGAAATATTTATATATATATATATATATATATCTTTACTTCCGCTGTATTCCTTTTACTTTGATGATATTACTATAGAAAATGACTGAGCCAGACTTGTCCATGGCTCAGTTGTTCGTGGGGGCAAATCGGTTGGATTCCTCGACCTGCACCTCCCAAATAATGGTAATTGGTCTAGCTACCGATTATTAAATTTTGGGACGTGACACGTTCTCAAAGAGCTCGTCATGCGTCGGATGGGCGCTTAACAATAAAGGTTGCAGAAGTTTAGGAGAGGATCTTTGGAAAATTAAATTATGATGCTGACTTGTCAGAATCTTCAATGTGGTTTGATAGATTGACTGTAAAAGTGAGGGAGACTGAGGTTGAGTATCACGTGTATTTAGAGATATCTCGTGAATTGATATTGGAGTCTAAAGCTCGAAAAGCTGTTGTAAAGGAAATTACGATGGAAGAAATAGTTTAGGAAAATAAGAGAATTTCTCGATAAGAACTGATCAGGTGTGGCACTCCATGACATCTTAGTTGTTTTATGTGTAATTATTTCTGAGGGAGCGAACTGTACTAGGTCGAATAACTGCATTTTGAATGGAGGGAGAATACTTCTTTCGAATTTATTCCTATTTTGTTACAAATGTTATATAAAATTTTGAAATGTGGTAACATTAGAAATGACGTCAGCAGTTTTATAAGTAATAGAAATAGGAGTAGAGAAATCATTTCATCTGTACATTTTGTCTCTTGCGTAAAGGTAGAGAAAGTTAGATTGCGTAAGAGGAGAAAATCATAATGAGTGCGGGAAGGTCTGAGAGGGATTTAGTTAGGAGAGAGAGAAATATATTTAAATATAGGATGTGGGATAATGATGGGAAGACGTTTCACCCAAAAGGTACAAAACGTCTAATATTAATAGTAGAAGAGACGCATCGGTTCCAAAATCGAAGGTGGCTTGTGTGATCCCCAATAACTACTAGCAGTTAGAGAGAGAAAGTATAAATAAATTTTCTTCTTTTTCATTCAAACATTTGCCAAACACAGAGAAACGAAAAACTAGAGAGAGATAAGAAATTAAGTTGCAGAGATTTAAGAAAGAGAGTTAACAAAAGTAAGCATCACCGAAGAAAAAAGGGGGTTATTGTTGTGGATGCAGATTAGAGACCTTTGTGGCACAATGCCGTAGTGAAAGAGGGATTGTGTGATGTTCCCGACTCTTATTCAGACATTGAAGGTTAGTGGTTTTGATTAAATTGGCTGATTTACCATTATAATTTAGGGTAATCGCGTGGTGTTTGATGTGTAGAGGAACATATATTTGTGTTTATTCGAAATTTATAAAGTTAGCTATCTTTAGTAAACCAGTGAAAAATTTTGTTTTGCACGGAAAAGTATATATGTATGTGTATGATAGATGTATGTGTATGATATGTATATGCATAAAAGTATAGACAAATAATAATGATAAAGAAAATTGATTGAATACCTGGACTTGTATGTAGGTAAAGGCATGAGAAGGCTCTGCTATAAAAATAAGCCTCATTTTCAAGCCTATCCTTGATATGGAGACTTTGGCATCTGGTCATTTGATCGAGCTAGTATCCATTGAATATGATAATGTAGATGTTGTAGGGGGGCGACCTAAGAACGGATAGCCTTGACGTTGTAGAGGTAGATTCAGAGGGGAAGGACAAAGTAGAATTTCCAGATTTCTCTGGTAATCTCATATCCTACCCTGCAGATTCAGATGCATTCAAGGTGTTTGTAAAATAAATGGTAGTTTAGGTGGTAGATGGGGTAATGTTATAGAACACTCTGGGAGGTCATTTAGGGGATGTATTATTCCAAATGGGGAAGAATATTTTTTGTTGCTGCCTGACTTAGAATGGGAGAAAGCTGATAGAGGAGTAGAGGAGTTGATTTCTCTTGAGTACTTCAATGGGGGTGTCCAAAATGATCTAGACTAGGGATTTTTGTGTTATCTATCTCAGTTGGAATTAAGACTGATGTTTCCACTTAGCAATCTTGCTAAATATATTTTGAATACTATTGAGGCCTATCCTGCCCAACTGAATGGGAATATGTGGGAAGTGATAAATGTCAGTGATAACCTGAATAGATTATGGGCTGAAAAAGGGGTACAGAGGAGAATATCTTTTGTACACGTTTTGTAGTATTATACTGTGAAATACTATACGGCAACTGGAGGCACATACTTTTCTTCTAGTTCGTCTCGACCTCAGTTCTTCGACCTAAATTCAGTAGGGCGAGTGTGGAATGATAATTTGATATGGGTGAAAGGTGATTGCCTCCAAAGAAAGGATGAGGAACCTTTGGATCTTATATATAAAACTCCGAAGAAAAGTAAGTAATAGTGTGTAATATCGAGTTGTTGTAGATGTGGTAGCATTTATATGTATATAACTTTGTGTTGTATTTTTACAGGTCCTCAATCTCAAGTGGTAAGAAAAGAATCGCTAATAGATATTGTAGCTCGAGATTGTTCTGAAAGAGCTCAAAATAAGCATATCAAAAAGAGTTAGCAGTAGGTTAGAGAAAGTGCAGAAGTCTCAAGTAAAGAGACAAATGGCAGAAACTGGAGCTGGAAGGAAGGCAGTAGCGAACATTGAAGAACGCTCAGTATTAGCGAAGGCTGCACCAATGTTTTTGAAGGAAGGCTTCAGGGGGGATATGTCAAGAAAGCAAGCTCAAAGGAACCCCAAAAGGAATACTGTAAAGGGTGGCTTGACCGCGGTTACCATGGAGAGTAGAGAGGTCGAGATGAGTATGAAAAAGAGGAAGTTGGATACTCCTACTATAGTGAGTGAGGCAAAGGAGGTGGAGAGTAGTCCTACTGTGGAGGGCGAGCGGCTAGCTATGGAGAACAAGCTAAAGGTTGTAGCTCGAGTAGGCGCTGAGGAGCTAAACACGTCTGCGCAGTTGAAACTATGTAGGGTAAGTTTAAATTCTTCGTACAATTTGAATATTTTGTAACTTGCGAACTGAAATGTTATTTTGTTTTGAGTTGCCTTCAAGCTAAAGAGGCTAATTTAGCCTTGGAAAAAGGAGCATTCGATCTTTGCAAAAGATTCACATCGAGTGATGATGCTCGAACTTACAGAGGAGGCGAAGAAGAATGTCGAGGAAGTTGCAGTTGCTCACGACAGCCTCGGACAGAAGCTCATCAAAGTTGGATATTCTGTGGCCAATATTAAAGTTATCATAGAGGGGTGGTATGTTGAAGAGGCCGAAGCTGATGATGAGCCCGATGTTGATGGTGGCTTTCCTCAAGGTGCTGTTATAGGGTTGAATGTGGTGCCCTCTAGAACTGATATAGATAACCGCGGAGGAGATAAAGAGAAGGTAGAGTAAAAGCTTTTAGAAATTTGTTTGTGTGAGTTGAAAACTATGATTGTTTGGTAGATTGTTGGAGGATAAATTCGTAGTTGTCTAAGAGATGTTGTAAATATTAATTTGTAGAAACGTAAAGGTATGCACCTCAGAATTGAAGAATTAGAAAAAAAGATCGCTAAGGAGAAAAAATCTCCAACAACTCTGTTGACTTCGCATATGGAGCTACAGGTTAGAAAATTGTCCAAAAATTTTGAATTGTTGGCTTTGTCACTCGAGAGCTATAAAGTAATGTTAGAAGGCAGATGAAAATCATAATTAATGAAAGTAATACAAGTCTAATTAGACCATTTTAGAGTATTAGAGAATGAGAGCATAAAAAATGTATACCTTAAAATAGGATGAGATGTAGATGTTATTGCCATTAGTATGAGATAACTTCA
Organism: Kingdonia uniflora; assembly: GCA_014058105.1. Classification (NCBI taxonomy): domain Eukaryota; kingdom Viridiplantae; phylum Streptophyta; class Magnoliopsida; order Ranunculales; family Circaeasteraceae; genus Kingdonia; species Kingdonia uniflora. Next base: position 1,536,465 of record JACGCM010000004.1, read on the forward strand.
TAACTTGAGGGCAAAGTATAATCCCATCTTGTTGGCTTGTGAGAAACTGAAATCTGTTAGAATTATGTAAAGCTAACTGTAGTTTATTGATTGTATCTGTGAAGTATTATTGATTCAAACTGGTTTATGCAGGTCGAGCTAGAAATTGTTCGCTCGAGTGAACAACAAACGCTTCAGTACAATCATGAGTCTGCGGCTCAATTTGATAGGATTAAGGACGCATATGAAGAGAGGGAGGACCAGTATATCAAAGTTGAGCTCTAGCTTGCTGAGGCAAAAAAAATTATGAATGATCTAACTCAACAGATCAAAAGTAAAGATGCTGAGGCAGTAAAACTACAGGGGGAGCTCGTGAGTACGCAGAGCGAAGTGGCAAAGCTAAGTAGTAGGATAGACTTGTTAATACTAAAAGGGAAAGAAGTTGATGCTGCTCAATACCGTATTAGATCGTTAGAGGTGGTAGATAAAGAGCTGCAGGATAATGTGGCTAGTTTGATAGGTCAAGTGGTCAGGAAAGAAAGCAAACTCGTAAAGGCGCGAGCTGATTTAGCAAGTTCTGAAAGTGTAGTTGAACAGTTGAGTGAGGCTATGTAAGGTAAAAAAAATTGACCTTAAGGTCATCCAAAATCGGTGTAACGAACTGAATGAGCAAATTATGAGCTTGAAGGTAGACTTGGCCAGCTCATGTGGCAAGAAGGCTGAGGCTGGAGAGTTATCAAAGAAGAAAATGCATGATGCCGAGGTCTCGACTGCCAAGGGTGATATTATTAAGGCATCAGCTCAAATTAAAGAGTTGGAGGCAGATCTAGTTTTCGTTCGAGCTGCCATAAGGAAAGCGAACAAATGAACTAGAGAGAGTTATTATAAGTTAGAGAACACTTTGTAAAGAACAAGAGTTACAGGTAGCTATCAAGAGGAAGGATGGGATATTTAATAATGCTCGTACTGGGGGAGGTGATGTAAATGAGTTGGAGTTGGTGGCATTTCATGGTGAAGTGGAGGAGTAAAGAACAAAAAATCGAACTGAGCAAGGTGAGGCGACAGAGCTGATAGTGAAGTTAACTGAGGTGATATCAAGGTTAGAAGAGCACTTAGGGTGGGCAGACTCCCATTATGCGAAGTTCGATAATCATTATAAGTTACTGAAAGTACAATTTGCTGAGTTGGCCATACTAGACCAAAATAGGATATCCCTAGATAAGGTGCACTCGAGGGAAATATTGGCGGTTATTGTTTTGTGGAAGAAGTAAAGAGGCTCGAGCTCGAAAGAGATACCTTACATGACTGTGTGGTACTTAGAGGCTGTATTTGTAATGTTGATATAGATCGATGAAATTGCCTGAATGTCATGGAAACTGAGCTAGGCTCCTGACCTGTGGAACTAGTAGAGCAAGGAAGGAATATTGTAACTGCCCGAGCTCCAGAGTTTATGGCTGCATGACCTCCTGCATGGAGGGAAACGCGGTTGACCTCTCGAAAGAAGAAAAAACCTGTAAAAGCGATTTGCGTATTCTGCATTTGTAGACATGTTGAGAGATAAAAACTAGTTTTACCTTTGCTTTATCTTGTGTCCGATAGATAGTAGAGATCATTAATTGAAAACTAGTATTATATTTATTTTAATCGTTGATATATGTATAGATGGGCTATTGAAAGCTAGTATTACCTTTGCTTTAATCTTTGTATAGATGGGTCAATTGAAAGCTAGTATTACCTTTGCTTTAATCTTTGAGATTTAGTAGATTCTACATGTATGTAGAGAGTAATGTGGGAAAAAACTTGAAAGTTTTAATTTAATAGAAAAGAATGTACACTGTTGGAGATCAAAATCTCACTTTTGGAATGTAAAGAACGAGAATAGAGTAATTTGTAAGGAGAACAAGGGATTTAGCGATAATATCATTTCAATCTTCTAGTGTTCTAGGGATTTGGTATGCAGACGCATTTCTCTATCATGAGGTAGTATGATCCAAGGCCTGTGCAGCCAACGATGAGGAAAGGACCTTCCTAATTTTCTACGAGCTTCCCAGCATGTAACTCTTTTTTGCTCTGCGGGATTTCTCGAAGGATGAGATCATCGATTTGGAACTCATGGCTTTTGACTCTTCTATTGTGCGAGATGGCTAGCATATGATGATATCAACCTAGGTTGGCAATAGCCCGAGCTCGTGTCTCATCAATCTAGTTCATATTGTAGCCTAACTTGAACTCATCTTCTTTATCAGTTAGCTCATGATCTTTGATAAGATGGTAGTATTCTGTTAAAATGATGGCTTCGGTGCCATAAGCCAGGAGGAAGGAGGAACAACCAGATGATTATCTTGGTATAGTACGGTATGCCCATAAGTCATGAGGATGCTCCCGTATCAAATTTCCTTTCTTTTGCGATTGAAGTCGTTTCTTGAGCCCATCCACTATTATTTTATTGGTGATTTCAGCATGCTTGTTGCCCTGCGGGTAGTATAGATTAAATGAGGAATGAATGATATTGTATTTGTTAAGAAAAGCCATGACTTTTTCTTCAACGAACTGAAGCCCGTTATTTTATCCAAATCAGGTGGGGGCATCCAAACAGTGTGATAATATGTTCCCAGATAAATGAGATGACCACTTCTTCTCTAGATCGATAAAAGGAAACTGCTTCCACCCATTTCATAAAGTAATCTGTCGCCACGAGTAAGAAGCGTCGGTTACCCAGTGTATGGGGAAATTCGCCCACGAGATCATGTACCCAGCGCTTGGAAGGCCAGAATACCTTGCTTGCATAGAGTTCGAGTGCAGGAGCTCGTATCATGTGTCCATATCGTTGACATGTGTTGTATCTTCATGAGTACTCTTCTGCTTACTTACGCATTCTCGGCCTGAATACTCCTTGAATAATTGTTCTGTTTGCAAGTGATAGACCTACGACATGGGAACCACAAGTTCCTTCATGTAATTCTTTGAGCATTCTATCGGCTTTCTTCTTGGAGAGGCACTTGAGATAAGGCCATGTCATTGATTGGCAATATAAACAGTCCTTCTAAACTATATAACGTTTTGAGTTTTCGATCAACTGTCTGCGTTCTTTTGGATTTGCTGGAAGGGGCCCGTCACATTCATTCTTCGGGCTGAGGTAGGCGATAAAAGGTTTCTTCCAATCATCGTCTTTCTCTTTATTACCCCTAGTGTTGATCATGCATTCAGAGTAGAGATCAATGCTAGTGGTGGACATCACTTTGATCTGTAGATATCGTGCTTCTGTACCTAAGACCCCGGCGAAGTAGGCCAAGGAATCGGCATGTCTGTTCTCACCTCGTGGTAAATAGTCGAGAGTTGCTTTCACAAATCTGTACATCCTATTAGCCACGAGGGCTGTATATTTGACCATCTTTCCATTTTTCTTATATTATTCAAAGTAATGGTGGACGATTAACAAAGAATCTGTATAGACTGATAGTTCAGGAACCCCGAGCTCGACCGCTAAATTGAGCCCACGAATTAAAGCTTCGTATTCTATAACATTATTTGAAGCTTCAAAATCCAAGCGGATTGATTTTTTGATTTTGTTGTTTGATGGGGCAATCAGTACTGTAGTCCCAAGATTCCTCTCTGGGATGACAATACATAATAATTAGTTTTGGTCTTGACATGTCTCACCGGAGGAGGGCACCACTCAACTCTCTCCGGGTCTCTTCTTCCTCTTCCTCTTCCTCTTTTTATTCTTTTTAGGCTATTGAGGATTTTTTGATGAAGGAGGTTGTTCTTCAGAAAAGGTCTCCTCTTGGGTTACCTTCCTTATCTATTTATAGGGAGGGTTTGACCTAACAGTGATCCTGCTCACGTGTCTTTGGGGTCATTGGGCGAGTACCCGCCCGAGACGTGCTCGTCGCTAGCAGGGAGCTTGTATGACGACCTGAATGGTCGATGCTAGCTGGAGTGCTCCTAGTTTTGGTAGAGAGGTCGTCCAACAACCTTCTACCTCGTGGCTAGCGGGAGGGATCATTTTTTAAGTCCTATCTTTGTATACAATTTGTTGTTCAATGAAAAATGCATTAAACTTGCATTTCATTTTTACGTAATAAATTACTTAAATAAAATAGGCAATCTCCACTTACACATCCTTATGGAGTGTGTTCTCATGGGACTACTCTTCGTGACAGCTCGTATCTTTTCCATATAATCATTGACTTGGTACGGTCCACCCTACCGATATCCAATAGGTTGTGGGCCGGCAAAAGTGGACAATTATCCCTGCCTAAGGAAATGCAACACTTCGATTCAAATTTTTTAAGTCAAATCATTTTCACACCAACAATTTTTTAGTAGTCCTCGTTGGACATTGTAACGACCATATGAGAAAGTACTTGGGAACTTTTCGGAGCTCCCCAAAATTTTAAGAGTCCTCGTTAGACAAGATAATGTTGGTCCTACCTGTTGGATGGTTTATGCGCCAAAACCTGACTTCCGGAGGACGACCTACTTCAAGGACTCCCCGTCTTTCATACTTTGCAAGGACGCTCCCAGTTATGTGATTTCGTTTTTACGTCAAAAAATGACTTTCGTATTTTGCGAGGATGGCCTACTTCAAGGACGCCCCGTCTTTCGTACTTAGCAAGGATGGCCTACTTCAAGGACGCCCCATTTTTCATACTTTGTGAGAATGACCCACTTCAAGAATGCCTACAGTTATGTAATTTCATTTTTACGTCAAAAAATGACTTTCGTATTTTGCGAGGACGGCTTACTTTAAGGATGCCCCGTCTTTCGTACTAAGCGATGACGACCTACTTTAAGGATGCTCCTAGTCTTTCGTACTTAGTGAGGACGGCCTAATTCAAGGACGTCCCGTCTTTCATACTTTGCGAGGACGTCATACTTCAAGGTTGCCACCAGTTATGTAATTTCGTCTTTACGTCAAAAAATGACTTTCGTATTTTGCGAGGATGGCCTACTTCAAGGATGCCCGGTCTTTCGTACTTAGCGAGGATGGCCTACTTCAAGGTCACCCCCCATTATGTAATTTCTTTTTTACGTCAAAAAATACTTTCGTATTTTGCGAGGATGACCTACTTCAAGGACGCCCTGTCTTTCATACTTTGCGAGGACGACCTACTTTAAGGACGCCCCCAGTTATGTAATTTTATTTTTACGTCAAAAAATGACTTTCAAATTTTGCGAGGATGGCCTACTTCAAGGATTCCCCGTCTTTCGTACTTAACGAGGGCGGCCTATATCAAGGACGCCCCCAGTCTTTCATACTTAGCGAGGACGGCCTACTTCAAGGACGCCCCATCTTTCGTACTTTGCGAGGACGACCTACTTCAAGGATGCCCCGTCTTTCATACCTAGCGAGGACGGCCTACTTCAAGGGCGCCCCGTCTTTCGTATTTTACGAGGATGACCTACTTCAAGGACGCCCCGTCTTTCGCACTTAACGAGGATGACCTACTTCAAGGATGCCCTATAGTCTTTCATACTTAGCGAGGTTGGTCTACTTCAAGGACGCCCCGTCTTTTGTACTTAGCGAGGACGGCCTACTTTAAGGATGCCCCCAGTTATGTAATTTCGTTTTTACGTCAAAAAATGACTTTCGTATTTTACGTGGACGGCTTATTTCAAGGACGCCCCGTCTTTCGTACTTAGCGAGGACGGCCTACTTCAAGGACGCCCCCAGTATTTCGGACTTAGCAAGAATGGCCTACTTCAAGGACGCCCCCAGTTATGTAATTTCATTTTTACGTCAAAAAATGACTTTCATATTTTGTGAGGACGGCCTACTTCAAGGACTCCCCATCTTTTGTACTTAGCGAGGACGGCCTACATCAAGGACACCCTCAGTCTTTCGTACTTAGCGAGGATGACATACTTCAAGGGCGCCCCATCTTTCATACTTTACGAGGATGGCCTACATCAAGGACGCCCCGTCTTTTGTACTTAGCGAGGACACCTACTTTAAGGACGCCCCCCATTATATAATTTCGTTTTTACGTCAAAAAATGACTTTCGTATTTTTTCAGGATGGCTCGTTATTTGAGCAAGAGCTCATATGAGAGCAAGGGGCACGATTGAGAGTACGGGGCTCATCGTAAGAGCAAGGTGCTCATATGAAAGTAAGAGGCTCATTGTAAGAGCAAGAGGCTCATCGTAAGAGCAAGAGGCTCAAATGAGAGTAAGGGGCTCACCGTAAGAGCAAGGGGCTCATATAAGAGTATGGGGCTCACCGTAAGGGCAAGAGGCTCATGTGAGAGTAAGAGGCTCACCGTAAGAGCAAGAACTCATATGAGAGCAAGAGGCTCATATGAGAGTACGGGGCTCATCGTAAGAGTATGGGGATCATATGAGAATAAGGGGCTCATCATAAGAGTAAGAGGCTCATATGACAATAAGGGGCTCATCGTAAGAGCAAGAGGCTCATATGAGAGTACGGGGCTCATCGTAAGAGTATGGGGATCATATGTGAATAAGGGGCTCATCATAAGAGTAAGAGGCTCATATGACAATAAGGGGCTCATCGTAAGAGCAAGAGGCTCATATGAGAGTACGGGGCTTGATTGAGAGTTAGAGCTCATATGAGAGCAAGGGCTTATATGAAAGTATGAGGCTCATCGGAAGATCAAGGGGCTCATATGAGAACAAGAGGCTCATCGTAAGAGCAAGAGTCTTATATGTATGTAAGAGGCTCATCGAAAGAGTAAGAGGTTCATATGAGAGTAATGGGCTCATTGTAAGAGCAAGGGGCTTATATGAGAGCAAGAGGCTCATCGTAAGAGCAAGAGGCTCATATGAGCATATGGGGCTCACCGTAAGAGTAAGGGGCTCATATGAGTGTACGGGGCTCACTGTAATATCAAGGGGCTCATATGAGAGTAGGAGGCTCATATGAGAATAAGGTGTTCATCGTAAGAGCAAGAGGCTCATATGAGAGTACAGGGCTCGATTGAGAGCAAGAGCTTATATGATAGCAAGGGCTCATATGAGAGTATGAGGCTCATCGGAAGAGCATGGGGCTCATATGAGAGTATGAGGCTCATCAGAAGAGCATGGGGCTCACATGAGAGGAAGGGGCTCATTTGAGAGTATGGGGCTCATCGTAAGAGAAAGAGGCTCATATGAGAATAAGGGGCTCAATATTTGAGCAAGGGCTCATATGGGAGCAAAGGGCTCGATTAAAAGCATAGACTCGTTATTTGAGCAAGGGATCATATGAGAGCATGGGCTCGTTACATGAGCAAGGGCTCATATGAGAGTACGGGGCTCACCGTAAGAGCAAGAGGCTCATATGAGAGCAAGAGGCTCTTCGTAAGAGCAAGAGACTCATATGAGAGTATGAGGCTCATCGTAAGAGTAAGGGGCTCATATGAGAATAAGGGGCTCATTGTTAGAGTAAGAGGCTCATATGAGAGTACGGGGCTCGATTCAGAGCACAAACTCATATGAGAGCAAGGTCTCATATGAGAGTACGAGGCTCATCGTAAGAGCAAGCGGCTCATATGAGGGCAAGAGGCTCATTATTTTAGTAAGAGGCTCATATGAAAGTAAGAGGTTCATCGTAAGATTAAGAGGCTCATATCAGAGTAAGGGGCACATCGTAATAGCAAGAGGGTCATCATAAGAGCAAGGGGCTCATATGAGAGGAAGAGGCTCATCGTAAGAGCAAGAGGCTCATATGAGAGTAAGGGGCTTACCGCAAGAGTAAGGGTCTCATATGAGAGTATGGGGCTCACCGTAAGAGTATGGGCCTCATATGAGAGCAAGAGACTCATCGTAAGAGCAAGAGGCTCATTTGAGAGTATAAGGCTCATCGTAAGAGCAATGGGCTCATATAAGAATAAGGGGCTCGATATTAGATCAAGGGCTCATTTGGGAGCAAAGGGCCCGATTGAGAGCATAGGCTCGTTATTTGAGCAAGGGCTCATATGAGAGCATGGGCTCGTTACATGAGCAAGGGCTCATATGTGAGTACGGGGATCACCGAAAGAGGAAGGGGCTCATTTGAGAGCAAGGGCTCGTTATTTGAGCAAGGGCGCATATGAGGGCATGGGGCTTGATATTTGGGCAAGGGCTCATATGGGAGTAAAGGGCTCGATTGAGAGCATGGGCACGTTATTTGAGCAAGGGCTCACATGAGAGCATGGGCTCATTACATGAGCAAGGGCCCATATGAGAGCATGGGCTCGTGATATGAGAAAGGGCTCATATAAGAGTAAGGGCTCATTATTTGAGCAAGGACTCATATGAGTGTATGGGCTCGTTACATGAACAGGAGCTCATATGAGAGCAAGGGGCTCGATATTTGTGCAAGGGCTCATATGGGAGCAAGAGGCTCGATTGAGAGCATGGGCTCGTTACATGAGAAGGGCTCATATGAGAGCATGGGCTTGTGACATGAGCAAGGGCTCATATGAGAGCAAGGGTTTGTTATCTTATCTTTGTGGTGGTCTTGGTGCAAAGGGCAGCTCTCATCTCCGCCATAACCTGCTCATAGTGGTGGTCTTCAGAAAGAGGGAAACTCTCATTTCTACCATAACCTACTCCTAGCGGTGGTCTTCAGGGAAAGAGCAGCTCTTATCTCTGCCATAACCTGCTCCTAGCGGTAGTCTCAGTGAGAGGGCAGTTCTCATCTCTGCCATAACCTGGTCTTAGCGGTGGTCTCAGTGGAGACCATTGCTGCTTGTAGAGGTCGTTTAGTCGTGGAACGCAGACAGTGCCAATTGTAGCCCCAAGATTCCTCTCCGGGATGATAATACGTAATAATTGGTTTGGGCTTGATACGTCTCACCGGAGGAGGGCATCACTCGACTCTCTCCGGGTTTCTTCTTCCTCTTCCTCTTCCTCTTCCTCCTCTTCTAATTCCTCTTAGGCTATTGAGGTTTCTTTGATGAAGGAGGTTGTTCTTCATAAAAGGTCTCCTCTTGGGTTACCTTCCCTATCTATTTATAGGGAGGGTTTGACCTAACAGTACTCTTGTTCACGTGTCTTTGGGGTCGTGGGACAAGTACCCGCCCGAGACGTGCTCGTCGCTAGCAGGGAGCTCGTATGGCGACCTAAATAGTCGATGCTAGCTGGAGTGCTCCTAGTTTTGGCAGAGAGGCCATCCAACGACCTTCCACCTCGTGGCTAGCGGGAGCGTGCTCCTACCATGCTAGTTGAAGTACTCCTAGTTTTGGTAGAGAGGTCGTTCAGTGACCTTCCACCTTCCACCTCGTGGCTAGTGGGAGCGTGCTCCTACAAGTACGATTCTAGTCCCTGACTCTGTTGGTCCTGTTGAGCCATCTGTAAGAAGTTTTCATCCTTTTCTTATAATCAATTTAGCTCGCTCATCAAATAGCTTCAAAGGTGGATCTTCTGTTATCTCTTCTGTGAGGTCAGGGTCATGTTCCTCCCAATATGGATCTTTCACAGGAAAATTTGCTTGAAAATCGGCAACGGCTTGACCTTTTTCTGAATGACGTTGCTCGAACTTGATATCATATTTTCCCAAACTGACAGACCATTGTTGCACTAGTCGTGATTTTTCTTTCTTAGACAAATTTTTTTGGAGTGGGTAGTTCGTCATAACCTTGACGGAATGAGCTTGGAAGTAGTGCTTGAGTTTTTGTGAAGTGTAAACAAGAGTTAGAAGGAGTCACTCGATTTTAGAATATCGTGTTTCTACTGGAGTGAAAGGCTACTGATGAAATAGACTAGTTTTTTAACCTTTCCCACGAGCCAAATGAGGACCGAGCTGATAGAATTTTTTATAACTGCGAGGTAGATGATCAGTTTCTCATCACCAACCGGGGTGCTCATGATGGGAGACTTCCCCAGATATGTTTAGAGTTCCTAAAAAGTTGTTTTGCATTCTTCTGTCCACCGGATCTCTTTGTTGAGCTAAACCTTTCCTCGTTTGGTACACCCTCAGAGTAGTAAGAACAGACACCGGCATCGATCTGAAGACTTAGAGGCGAATCAATTAATAACAGCAATCTTACTTGTGAGCTTCTGAACGTCCATTTTTGTTTTCGGAGAGGGCATGTTGAGGAGACCTCGAATTTGATTTGGGTCGGCTTCAATCCCCTTCTTGTTGATGAGGTGGTCGAGAAACTTGCCTGAGTGCACTTTAAATCGATATTTATCAGGGTTAAGCCCCATTTTGTATGAGCGCAGAATATGGAAGACCGTGGAGAGATTGGTGATATGGTTTTTTAACTATAAGCTTTTGCAGAGTAGATCGTCGATGTAGACCTCAACAATTTTCCTCAAGTGTGCTTTAAACATTGTCGTCATTAATCTTTGATAAGTCGCTCCAGCATTTTTCAATCTGAAAGGCATGACTCTGTAACAGTAGAATCCTTTTTCAGTGATAAAAGTGGTATTTTCCTGATCAGCGTTGAAGAAAAGAATCTGATTGTATCCAGAAGCATCATCCATCATAGATAAAAGCGCGTCCTTCCATAGAATCGAGAATTTGATGAATGATTGGAAGAGGAAAATTGTTCTTTGGAGTGTATTTGTTTAGATTTGTGAAATCCACGTAAATACAAACTTTCCCATTCTTATTTGGGACTGCAACAATGTCAGAGATCCAATCCGGGTACTTAGCTTCTCGAATGAATCCGACTTTGATCAACTTATCGATTTTATTGTTAAACTCATCTCAAAGACGAGGTGATAGTTTTATCTGTTTCTATTTGACCGCTGTGGTGTTGTTGAAGATGGTCAATCTGTGACATGCCTTGGTTGGGTCGACTCCAAGAATTTCATCGAAAGTCCAAACAAAGATGTCGTTGTTCATTCGTAAGAAGTGAACGAAGCCTTTCTTTTCGTGTTGGAACATCTTGGTACCTATATAAGTACCCCTTTTAGGTCCATCAATGTCAATGTACTTTGTAGGTTCTTCTGTCGAAGGCTGGTCATCGATATGACCAACTTTCTGTAATTATTATACAGTAAATCTCTCAGATGTGTCGAGAATGGCAGAGACGGTATTTTCGCAAGCTCGGGAGAGCTTTTGACTGCCTTTAATTTTGTAGATGTCACCATTATGCTTGAAGAGAAGTGCTTAATAATACGTAGAAGCAATTGCTTTCATGTTATGGATCCAACAGCGACCCATAATCCCTAAGTAACGAGATTTGGCGTTAATAATGTAGAATACGACGTCGATTGAAGCAGGTCTGACAGTGATGGGTAGGATGATCTTTCTACTCGTTCCTCCTTAGAGCCATTAAAGCCACTAATATCAATGTCGCTTAGAAAAACTTGATCGGCCAATCCTATTTGTTCGATTGTGCTTTAAAAGAACATTTCAATATAGCTACTAGTATCAATCATCATTATATGCATTACAAATTTATTCATCTTTAGCATGATAACTAGAGCGTCATGATGAGGAAACTTGACGTGAATTATATCACAATCTTTGAATGAAATCTTAAGTCGTCGATTGCTTGATTCATAATGGAGCTTAGCTTCTTTATCTTGAGCGGTGAGATGGCAGCACTCTGATAATCTCCGCCGCTTGAATCTGGAAGAGTTGTAAATCTGATGGATCTCGATCATGTTGTTGTGGTACATATGGTATAAGTGTTTTTCCTCGGCGTGATCTTCGATTGGAACTACTTTGACCTGGTTCTTGTAGCTACCATTTTTGTATCCTTCCAGATCGACAATGAACTCGTGTATTCTTCCGTCTCTTAAAATATATTCTAGCAACCTCTGTAAAGCATAGCAGTTGTCAGTTTCATGATGATTTAACTTGTGATACATGCAGCACGGTTTGCCTTTAATAGGTTCCAATGGCTGAAAGACACGGTAGAACTTGTCTTTCGCTAGCACGAGAAAAATTGATGAAATTCAGACATTCATTTTGGGGTAGACCGGCTTGGGTAATAAATTGTCATTCCAAAATTTCTCTGTGTTTGCCTTGGAATGCTTTTGATCACCCTGGTCCTCCTTTGATTCACTGTTGTGTTATGTATTTTGACATTTAGTGGTTATGAAAAATTTAGTAGATTTATGCTTTTCGGTCATCATCCTTTCTAGATCGACATACCCATTGACCTTGGTAATCATGTCTTCCAATGTTGTGGGTTTGTTTAAGAAGAGATGTTTTTTTGCTTTGCAATCGAGTTGTACCGCATTTGTAAAAGCAGTAACAGCTGTTTTCTGATCAAGATTATCAACTTTTCGTGCGAGCTCCATAAACTTCTTTACAAAGACCTCGAGCTTCTCTCCTTGTGACTGTTTGAGACAAATAAGAGAATATAAATTATTTTCCTTGTCTTTATTGTGAGCATATGTCTTGACGAAGATCTTATGTAGTTGGTCGAATGTAAGGATGGAATCTTCAGGTAGAGAATGGAACCAATAGCAAGTCTCCTTGTAGACTTGTGGCGAACAGACGGCATAGAATATGTTAAGATTTGAATACAATCTCAATTAATCACGGAATTGTTGAATGTGCCCCTTTGGATCAGTGCCCTTATATTTACGTATCTTGGGAGTACGGAAACCTGTTGGTACTTCCATATCAAATAACTCTTTAGCAATCGGACTACCTTGCAACTTAGTAAAATCGTCCTTATTGCCTAGTGCTTGTGCTTCAATCAACTCCTTACTTTGATCAATGTGCTCTTGTGTGACATATTAACATGGTGCCTGAGTGACTTGGCGAGCTGGTCGAGGATTATGAGTACCGATGCCATCGCTCAAGCATTCACATGTTGGTATTCTAGGTTGAGGTCGATGCTCCTCCTCTTGACGTTTGGAAGGATGGGGACCTCTACTAATATTGGACTGAGCTTCTCTTCCCAAATGGATTGAAGCTTATGGTTTATTCTGAAGATTTCTGGAAATGGCTTTGCTAGTTGCTCCTTGAGGTCCTAATCTTTCTCGTGCATAAACTCGGGAGTTCGCTGGCGCTTGATCACAATCCCTGGTAAGGGGAGTGTGTTGAGTATCTTGCAAAGTTTGCAAAGCGTTCTGTATAGTTGTCATCTGTTCTTCATGTCTCTTAAATGTTATCAGATGAGCTTGACGTTCGCTTTCGAGCTCTTTGTCGCGGAGCTTACGATCAAGAATTAACTGGCGCTCGAGCTCATTACGCTTCTCTGTCTCGGCATGGAAATTTGCCCTTAGTTCAGCGAGCTGTTCCGGTTTAACTTAAAGATCAAGCTGGACTCCTGTTGCTGGTCACTTGGAAGTGACCATGATTGGAAATGGATAGTGGAGTGAATGTATACCTTAGGATATCGTGGAAATGTCTTCTTTCCCATAGACAGCGCCAAATGTAATGGCCTAATTTTGTAGCTCGAAATAGCTATTCATATCTTGCACCAAATGTACCTGTGACAATAATTAATGTAATACAAGAAATGACACAGGTAATTTTGCGTGGAAAACCTTAAAATAGGTTATAAAAAAACACGACCTTGAGTTGAGGATTTAGTAACTGTAACTTTTATTGCTTGAGGCTGATATCTTATTAAAATTAATCTCTTGAGCTATAAATACTTAATCTTAAAAAATAAAAATTCTTTTGGTTTTAGAATGTTGAATTCCTAGTCCTATCTCCTCTGTAACTCATCCTTTTTTATAGACCTCACTCTCAGTTTGATATCGTGTAGATTTAGGTTTTCCTAAAAATGGGGTAGGTGGCAGTTGAATGTGTAACTGCCAGTTCGTGGGAGACAAGTGTCTTTAATTTGTTCATATTTTATGTAATGCTCGAGCCACGTTCCTTATCAGTTCGTGGTCTAGGTGTTAATGTTGATTGTATATATCACGGGTATAATACGTGAATCTGGTATTGAGGTAGTTCGAGTTTGGACTAGGTCGGGGGATAGGTCCCTACAAGTAATATGTAGACCTTAGAACTACTTTTGAGTTCTAGGAAGTATCTTTAACAATCATTTTTTGTCTGCAAGGATTTCAGTATAGCCGCCTCGCCAGATTCGTTTAGAAACATATCCATGCATAAGCGAAAAGGAATGCGAACTTGTTGGTCGCAAATTACTCATTCATGATCGATCTACGTACTATGATGAAATCTGGAAAGAAAAGAACTGCTCGATTATGTTAAATTCTATGTACTTGGAAGTCCAAGAGGACAAGTAATCTAAACGGATATATCAGCTCCTAGGCTCTGCTTGGTATCCCGAAAATTATTCTCGAAATCATGGGTTTCGGTTATTTTCAGCAATCTCGCGGTTGGCAATGGCTAGATTGATAGAGATAGCCCGAAATCCCTAATTTGTGAAGGGATTCCCGGGATACCAAACAGAGCCTTAGTGAGCTGAAAAAACAAGAAGCTTTATGCAAATACTTTTTCTAAACCATTATGCATCTGTTGTTTGCAGATTTGGATATAGCCCCATTTGTAGGTTGTTTGTTTTTTTTGTTTTTTTTCTATGTTAGAAATTATCTTCCTTGTAGAACATGCCATTTTCAGCGTTCATATTTGTCGACAACCAGTTATATATTTCTAGACTGTAGCAAGACTGCTTGAGCAACTCAGGGCCAGGGGCCACATACTCAGCTGTTCCCTTGATCATCTTTCGTCTTCTCTCATTAACTAAGAAATCGTGAAATGTCTACTCAAAAATTGTTATCAAATAAGATGTTACCATGGATTGATATTAAGATGCAATATCGGCTGATGATGAAGGTATATATCTTCTACAGCACTGTACCTTAATCTCCAATATATAAAAGGATAGCTCCCCTTCATGGGAAAACCCAATGGTTAATAGGAGTCAAAATTCTCAAAGTAATAGCCAACTATACAGCTCTCATCAAAACTTTTATTACTATGAAGACGTTACTTTCTTTTACTATCACACAAGACAGCTTCACCCCATTTTCTTGAAAACTTATCCCTTTAATTGTCTCTTTAAAGCCTTCTTTTATTAAAGTTCCCAGGATAACAGTTTTGAAATCATGAAAGGTTTGTATTCCTATCAGAAACCTTGTTGACTATATAATAGGCTAGTAAAACCTGAAAATTCTCATTCTCACCCTCCCTCCCTCTTCCCTAAAAAATAAAAGAAATGGGTACAAAACGAAAAGGAAGAAGCAGTGAACCATCCTTCTACAAGGTTTTAGTTGGTGATTTTTCTCAGACTCTGGTACCCTGTACAAAAATCCGTCCGTTCACAGTACCATACAGTTTCTATTGTTTATATTCGATTATGGGTTGATTATAAGACATATGTCCACTGCATTTTTATTTAGGAGAACTCTTCAGGCTTCCGAAAATGTACTTTCGCAATAATCTACATTTGTTGTATAAAATTACTTGATCCTGTTTGTCAATCTCATGTTCCACTTCTCATTATTTTTTAGTCAAATTTTCATTTTGCATGCCTAATATAAATCAAAGAATGCTAATGGGCTCAGATAGTTAAACAATGACCTCCAAAGTAGATAAACAAGAAGTCACAAATAGAGAAGGAAGACCTAAATAAATAACCTAACGGGTAATGACCGTTCAGACTTCACTACTTAACTATAACAATATACCATTAATTCAATGAACTGCTACCTAATGACCAGATAACACTATTTCTAGGTAATTTCTACCAACTCTTTTGCCGCACTAGAAAAGAGTACTTATGAAAAGGTATCCACTCTTAGACTATATCATATTTTCTTAACTGCTTGTAAAGCTGCAGCCACTGCACCTCTTTTTAACGAGATGCAGTTTGATTCAGTTAATCCATACAAAAACTTGGAATCCTCTATTTGGAACTTTTGTGACATGGAAGTTTTTTAGTTTATGAATCATGTGAGATTTGTTTCATGGACTGACTATTTTTCTCCAATCAGTTTTCTGTATTAACTTCTCTACTGTGATGGTCTTTATCTGATGATTAAACCAATCATTTTTATTATGTAGGAGATGCCACGAGATTTTGTTAAACAACACTTCAAAGGGATTCTACTCGGAAAATCTTTTCTTACAGGTCCTACTGGAAAATCTTGCACAGTCTTAATGGAAAAGGTTGGCGATGGTTTGTTTTTTTGTAATGGCTGGCAAACATTTGGGAGTGACCATTCTTTAGAATTCAGGAATTTATTGGTTTTGAAGTATCATGGTAATTTAAATTTTAGTGTCAAAATTTATGCTCCTAAATGCTGTGAAAAAAAGGTATCTTCAGCTAATCAGAATGTCGGTGGAACCAATTCATGCATGGGGAAATAAAAAAAAGTAGAGTCTACGAGGTCTAATTTGTCTCGCAAAGATGATAAAAACCAGATAAAAAGTGCTTTTGTTTCCGAAGAACAGAAGTGTGAGTACTTCAATCTCCTAGTAAAAAAAATCTCTCATAATAATTCCGTACTAATAAATTATGAATTCATGAATATTTTGTTTTGGTTATTTAGGTGGAGCCAAGGAAAATGCCTTCTATCAGAGCTGAAAGAAAATGTGCAACTGAAATACCCTCTTCTGTTAAACCTGTTAAACAATCTCTGGCAATAGAGGAGAAAAAAGAAGTGAATATAGCAGCTAGTTCTGGCAAATATGTTAGGCAAAGGGTGAAATCATAAGTAAAGATAGTATCAGAAAGATGTTTTACTGCAGTCTGTAGGCTGTCTAGAAAAACCCATATGGTAAAGCTTCCATCCTTCTATATAACAAGTGATCAATACCTTAATATCGTTTGTAAATATCTGTATATATCACTGACGATGAAATTTGATAAGCTTCTAAAGTTCTCTTCTAATATCTTATTTTCTTTCCATCACCTGATAATTTATTAAATGCAGACTATTCCAAAAGAGCTAGCTGTTAAACTTGACCTCAAAAGAAAAGCAAGTGTGATGCTTCAGGATCCACGTGGTGAGTTATGGCCAGTGAAAATCACTAAGAGGAGAAATGGCCGCTTTGATTTAGGAAATGGTTGGGGAGAATTCTGGAATGCAAACAGATTAGCTGTAGAAGACAATTGCCAATTTGAGTTCCTTCAGGGTAAACACAATCCAGTAAAGGTGGACATCTACCCGGCATCGGTTGCTTCTAGCAAAGAGAAAGGTGTGTATCCCTTTTTCAATAATCTAGCAGATTCTTGTACTACTTTGCTAACATTTTGCAATCCTTCTATGCTATTTAGGCGGACTTGCGCAAAATAGAATGCCTAATATCAACGTTGAAACAACAGAAGTAACTGAAGCACCCAGTTATGTTGAATCTGTTCAACGAAGTTTGAGGTCTACTGTAAAACTTCAGAAAACAGAAACAAAAGAAACATCCTGTTTCGTCAAATCTGTGAAGCGCAGAAGGATATCATTTACTGTTGAACAAGAAGGATGTTTTCGTACAATCTGTATGCAGTATAGAAAGGACTTTGTGGTAAAGTTTTTATTTTTCTATTTAATTACTACTTACTTTATTTGCGTAAATATAAAGCATAATCACTCAGCCAGGAGTTACTTATACATGTTAGATTTTTCAGAACTCGTAAATATCACTTATTAATCTTGAAAACATCTCTATTGCAGACCATTCCATTTAAACTTGCAAATAAACTTGATCTCAAAAGAAAAAAGAGGGTGATGCTTAAGGATTCACGTGGTGAGTCATGGCCTGTGAAAACTGCAACGCGAAGAGATGGTCGTCTTGATTTAACTATCGGTTGGAGAGACTTCAGGAATGCAAACAGATTAGCAGAATGAGACTCCTGCCAATTTGAGTTTATGCAAGGGAAAGACAATCCAGTAAAGGTTGACATTTTCAGAGCAGCAGATAGAAATCCTTCTGTCTGTAGCTTGAAACCGACTAATCGAAATTCAAAACCTTGCAGTAAGGTCATAAATATGATAGCAGCTAATGTAGATGGAGATGCAGAAGCAACAAAAAAAAAATCCTCTAGAAGTTCTGTGTGACCTGCCAAATCCAAAGAATAATGCTGGAAATCTGCAACAATCTGTTACATCTGGTAAGAGTAGCGGTTTTGAATTCAATGCAAGTAACAATACCGAGTCTCGAACAGATGAAGGTCAAGCGCATGGATCTGAACAAAGTTGTCAAATCAGCGGATTTTCCTTTAGTAAGGAAGATCAACGAACTGGGCAACCCAATCCTTTGCTCATCGTCAAAATCTTTCCAACCTACCTGAATAGACCATTTGTGGTCATCTTCTTAACTCAAAATTTCATGCAACTAGCAATTTAGATTCTCGTTTTAGTTTTTATCACAATATAACTATCCATACTTATTTTATTTTGCAGCAAATATCAAGTAGTTTCTGCAAAAAGTACCTGACAAAAAATATAAAGGAACTCAAACTCTGTGGTCCTGATGGAAGAATTTGAGAAGCTCAGTTCTCTTTTGGAAGAAAAGCTTACATATGTAGCGGTTGGCGTGCATTTGCATTGAAATATAACTTCCGAATAAATGATATTTGCTCCTTCGAGTTAATCAAGATGACAGATGAAGTTGTACTGAAGGCCTCTATTACCCGTGGTCCTGTTGAAGATATTGTGACTCTGCCAGCGGATGATATTATGCCTAACTAATCCTACTAATGACTTCCGGAATTTTGAAAAGGTTACTTCTAAGCCTGTAGTTTCTTTTGCATGTTTGAGAAATATCTTGAGGCCTGGGAGTAGCATTAAGTGAAGAATATTTTGGACAAGCTGAGTCTTCTGAAAATGATTTGACTGAGTTTATTATTATAGTTTTGATTGAACTGCAGTTATTTCGTGAACTTTTTGAAGCCTGAATATAGAAATCTTATGTATGCAGGGGATCGATAGATATCATTTAGAAGAATTTGTGGCAGATCATATCAAATATAGTGAAATTATAATGTCATGGAAGTGTTCCATGAAGTATTGTTTTGGAAAGAGAGGCCTGGAAAATATTTTTTAAAATTGAATTCTCTTAATATATGCCGTGATCTCATATATGTTTGTGAATTTGTACCTAGTGGTCCTTCTGTATTACCATTTTTTTCCAGTTATATGTCGTTCTTGATCTACCTACATGAAAAATCAGATAAATACAGTTTCCTGCCTGTTTTCATTTAGTTTTTTTGAACTTAAAAGCTCCATAAAATGAAGATTACTAAGGTGAAATCGCTCTCAATGACAGAAAATGGTGTAGAGCTCAGCCATTTGGGTGATGTCTCTATCAAAATTTATTCCTTTGAATTTTATAAGGTAATTCCTTTTTCAACGAATCAGTTCTTATGGCACAAGTACCTTTGATTTCTTACATACATACAATTGCCCCTCAAGCTATTTTTCTCTCATAGAAGAAAAGACTAAACATACAAAACGAGGGTGTTCCCACACATTTTGTACGAGGTTGGACTAATTTTGCGTTAGAGAGCAACTCATCAGACTAAATGTGACTTCCAAAACATCGTAAGCACCCCAGGTCCAACTTTGTACAAGTCAAGTTTGAGTATCTAAATGGTTTAATATGCTTGGTCTCTAACTCTACATAAACTCTTCACCACGTTAATATGAACAACATTAAGTAGTGTTATGATATGAACTCGAATCGTGTTCTAGGAAGTTCATTAAAGCTCGTGGGACAAGCGAGGATCGAAGACGGTTTAAATAAAAGGTTTTTTCAAAGTTCTGTTCGAATAGACTATTTGTCTATTCGAACAGAAGAGGCAGAGGTTTGATAGTTCGAATAGACTTTTCTATTTATTCGAATAAAAGGTGAACGAGACAAAAAGTCGTTCAAACGAGATTTTGTCTGTTCTGTTCGAACAAAACACCTCAGAACCCACTTTGTTCGAATAAACTGAGAGTCTGTTAAAAAGACTTCGGTAAGTCAGTTTAAGAAGTTTGTTCTGGAGGCGTTGGTGTGTCTCGTGATCCGTACTAATGACTTCCCATGTTTATAAGGGAGTCTTAGGCTATTTTGTTAGCCTATCTTGGTTAGTTTAATTCTAGAGAGACCTAGAATTTGAGAGACTCCATTAAAGGTTGAGAAGCTTGGAGAGATCATTGTAGCCCGTTTGATTAACATAGTGGATTATTCGGGGAGTGGTTTTTTATGCGCAAGGATTTTCCACTTCCCTCCTCTGGAATTCTTGTGTCGTTATTGTTCTTGCTTGGTTGTTTCTTCTGTTATGGCTTATTCTGCGTATCGTTCTTGTAAGAGGAGAGAGAGTAGCTACCTCGATTCTCAACATGTAGGACATTCTTAAGTGTGTGTGGTCCAATTTACCATAATTCGCATTTTTCTAAGACATAAAGCCATCACTATTATCTATCTATTTAAACTGCAAGGCTTTAGAAAAATTAACAGTGCTTAAAGTGCCACTGTATAATGTGGGAAGTGGCCAATATCAACTCAGGGGTAGCAAAGTTACACGATTTACAAGTTACAACATAAAGACATTCTGAGCTTCAAACCCTTGAAGAAATGGGTAAAAACTAAAAACCCAGATGGCAGAAACAGCAGACCATCGTCCTTCTTCAAAATCTTAGTTGGTGATTTTTCCAAGAAACTAGTAAAGATTCAGCAAACCCATTTCATACCTTAATGAATTGTAGTTTGTATTTTTGTAAAAAATTTATGGGGTTTTAGAGTATATCTAATTGTCCTGTTAGTTGATCTCTTCTTGACATGTTAGAGAATCTCTAGCAACGAGTATGGGTTTGGGTGTGAGCTCTAACACCCTGGCCCACCAAACCCACAACTCACACCCGACCTCTCCCAACAGCCAGTTTATAGATATACGCTTGGGCAATTCAGATAATCGGCTAATTCAGGCGCTTACAGAGCGCTGGTGGCCGACCACACATACGTTTTTGTTCCCGTTTTTGTTCCCTTGTGCGAAGATAGGGGTCACTCTTCTCGATTTCATTATGCTGACATCATTGTCAATCGGCCGATATCTGACACAGGTACCGTATGATGATACATGGTTTATTTTATCCAATGCAAGGCAATTGCTCCTCAACATTGATTCCAGCCATATAAAGAATGGGAACATCAGCATTGCACATTTGAGGACGTACTTGATCGTCGCAGCTGATCGGGAGGATGATATTACTATTGCTCGTGCTTTTATCCTCTTCATGATGGGACATTTGTGGTTCCAAACGGCCAACGACACCGTCCCGCTTGGATATCTCGCAGCCGTGGCCAATTTGGACTCGGCTGCCCAATATGGTTGGGGTTCTGCTATTCTTGCTTCCCTGTACCATGGTTTGGATACCGTAGTCACGATCGGGAGTGCCATCACTGGATTTTTCCAACTTCTTACGGTACACTAACACTTTTTCCTTTTACAAATCAAATATCTTCCAATAAACGTCTTAAATATAAATTATTTTTTTTTTTATGTTATTTCGATATACAGTATTGGTTCTACAAGTATTGTGGGGTTGGTCACCCTATAGTCAAGGAAGAGGTTAAGTTCTCGGTCTATCCGCGCCTCAGAGCATAAGAGGAGGGGAACAGGAAGAAAACAAATGACCAGGCAGCCAATCTATTTATTCTAGGCAGATACCATATTGACCACCGTACGATTGAGACGACCACCTGAGAACTTTAGTTAGATTCTGAGGTGTCTGAGATAGAGGACGTACTGACTGCAAAAATCCTATCCCATAAGAGGGTGCCACTTCAAGTACCAAGCGGAAACTGCGAATATTACTAGGGGAATAGATCCTGGAGGCAGTTGGAAGGCGAGGCGCGTATTCCTTTGGATCCTCCGCTTAGCATGGTGCCACATATTAGTCTAGCGGCTTTACATGAGATGAGGCAGGCCAGGTTCCTTGACTGTAAGTAGTTTGTTGTAGGGGAAGAGCGAGAGACTTACGCCTCATATTGGGCTGAACAAACTTCAGAGGTCGGTCACATATTGACAGATTCCCAGAGGATGGGGAATATAGATCTGTTCGGACCGACTGCACTCAGAGTTGGTATTACACCCGTGGTGGTTACGTTAGCGTCGGTCCATAGCGTGTCCCAGGAGACTTACGCCTCATACTAGGCTGAACAAACTTTAGAGGTAGGTCACATGTTGACGGATTCCCAGAAAATAGGGAATATAGATCTGTTCGGACCGACTGTACTCAGAGTTAGTATTACACCCGTGGTGGTTACGTCAGCGTCGGTTCATAGCGTATACCAGGACTTCAGTTTGCCTGGCCAGACAGAGGGGCCAGACCCGGGGTGGCACATGGAATGGACAGGGCGATATGAGATGCTCCCCATCGCCCGCTTGAGGGACCCGCCACCCATGTTTTCCTGCTACGATGCAGAGGAATTGTGGCACCTGACTCATGGTATGCTGCAAATCATCCTTAATGAGTCTGCGCGGGATGCACAGAGGTTCAAGGAGTTGGAGGATGAGCTTGTTATTGCCCACAGGAAAATTGACAGTATAAATCATCAGATATATACCTATGTAAGTAATTTATTTATGTATTTATTGCGGTATTTTTTCTTAATGTTATATTTATTTTGTCAAAATATTTATAAATTTTCTTTGTCTCGTTCAGGACCTGCAGCTGAGGAGGGTGAGTGACATACAGGTGATGCCGCTACCACCTGGAGGTGGTGCGAGGACGAGGCAGCGTGGATCTGGCTCGCAAACCAGGGGAGGCGGTACTAGCTGCAGGGGGTGGGGAACTGAAGATGATTCTGAGTAGCTATAGGTGTTTTTGATGTTTTTGTAGACGATGTAGGGGCTCAACTATGATTATGTAAATGATTCTGAGTAGATGATGTTTTTGTAGACGATGTTTTGGATGTTCTTAATGTTCATTAGCCATGATTATCTAATGTTGAAATTGACTTAAGTTTTTCGGTGTTTGGGAGAATTTCTTCAATATCTATTCAAATAAATTACTTACTGAGGTGTAGATGACTAGTGTGAGTTGCCCAGTATGAGTTTTTTCAATGTCTATTCAAACAGACTATTTGTCTGTTCGAATAAATTTCCACAATTTTGCATAATTTGGCACTGAGCAGTTTTATTCGAATATAACCAAATTCTATTCGAACAAAATTGTCACTGAGGTCGAATAGAAACATAGATTTGGCGGTGAAATAAACACCGCGCGGTGTTCATTTCACCGCCAAATCAATGTTTAAGACCCACAACATCTTCCCCTTTTAGATTTTTCCCTTTTACACTTCTCTCTTCCATTGGAAACTTATTCACCATCTGGTATTATACCCTTCACTAAACTCCACAACCTCAAATATCTTTTTCATCATCCGATTCATCCATACCCGATCCTCCAGGTTAATCGTTGTCGTCCTCTTCTAACGATCTTATCTTTAATTGTACAGCAGCAATTTACATTCTGCACCAAGCTGCAATGAACATAGTAGTTGAGGATGCAACTTCGAGTTACGGCGGGAGTGTCATGGGCCGTAAGGATAAGATAAAGAAGCGAGATCACCAATTGGGGCATTACAACATTATACGAGGCTACTTCAAGCCGAATTGCACATTTGAGCCATGGGAATTTCGGCGACCTTTTCGTATGAGTATAGACATGTTTATGCGTCTATTCGATGCAGTCGTTACACATGATCATTATTTTTTCTAGAAACCCAACAGCGTAAAAAAAGGTAGTCGCATCACTATGTTTCTTGAGCTACAGTGTTGCGGCAGATCTTTTTGACGAATATATCCGAATAGGAGAAAGCACAACCTTATTATGTGTGAAAAGGTTTTGTGTTACGGTAATGCAAATTTTTGGCGAGGAATATCTTCGAGCACCAAACGCGACCAACGTTGAAAAGTTAAAAGCGATCGGAGAGCCCCGGGGATTTCCCGGCATGTTAAAAAGCCTTGATTGCATGCATTGGATATGGAAAAATTATCCCAAAGCTTGGCACGGTCAATTTACTGGTTATTACCCCAAGGCGACACTGATTCTTGAAGCGGTAGCTTCACACGACCTTTGGATTTAGCATGTTTTTTTAGGTTTACCAGGGTCTAACAATGATATTAATGTTAATCCAAGAGGATCTGAAGAAGACACTGAACAATTCTATTCGGGCAGAATTATTTATGTTCGAATAGATTTTTGCCTGATGGGTTTTATTCGAATAGATTTTTGTCCATTCGAATTCACTTTATTTTATTCAAGCATAAATAATTTTGTTCGAACAAAGGCACGATTTAGCCTTTTCCCTTTTGGCGGTGATTATATTTTTAAGGGGTGTTTTGCCACGAGATGCGTTTTTTAGTATTTTAGGTTTCCTAGTATATAAAGAGGACTTACGGTTATTTCTTAGGTATGTTAGATCTGAAAGAGTTCGGAGAGAAACCTAGGGTTTTGAGAAATTTTCTTCTTGTAATTACTTTATTTTGAGTAATCAAATTCTCTATTTTTCCAAACCGATTGGTGTTCTTCGCATATCTCTACTAACACAAGTTTCTCAATCGTATTGTGGATTAAGTGGTATCAGTTTTCCAGTTTTGTTTCTCGGGGTGTTAATTGTGGTGTATGGTCTCGACGCGTGACCATTTCAAGCAAACGAAGGAGAACCTAGTGAGTCTGTTGAAGATCTATCGCAAACCTAATTCGAAGAAGGACGATTTGGAGATGGGCGATCCCAACGAAAGACTCACAATTTTGGAAACGATAGTTTCCGCCCTAACTTCTACTGTAGGGGAGTTAGTGGAGCAGTTGCGCCTCACGAACCTCACAAAGGCTTCCGCTTCGACGAAACGGCGTGACCGTTCGAATAAGAAAGGGGTTATGGAGGTGGATGGTGACGAGGACGTTCCGGTATTCGATGATTCTAGTGATGTTGAATCCGTCAAGGAGCGCCCAGGTCTAAGTTAGTCAGTGAATCCTATGCATAATCTTCGTCTTGGTTTTAAGATTGAGATTCTGGCTTTCGATGGTTTTGTCGATGCCGAGAAATTAGATAATCTATTAGATAGGTTGGAGACCTATTTTTCAATTGATCAATATTCTAACACTCAGAAGATTTGCTTCTCAACTTTGAAATTCACAAGTCACTCACTTACGTGGTGGAAATCCTATCGGAAACGACATGATGTTGAAAGTCTGAGTTGGAAGGAATTTAAAGTCTTGGTAAGGAAGCAATTTTATCCTATTGGGTATGAACAGGAGCGATGGTACAAATGGCACAACTTGCGCCAAAGGTTTGGGCAATCTGTACAACAGTTCACTATAGAGTTTCATAATCAAGCATTAGCTTTGGATATTGATGTAGAGGAGTACGATGTGTTCATGAAGTATACGGGGGGTTTGTCAGAATCCATTCAAAGAGAATTAAAGCTCTTCAATATGGAAGATATTGAAGACGGTACCGTTAAAGCAATTTCCATTGAAGGCAAGTACTTGAAGAGCGACAAGAAAGTCGATAAGAACAAGTTAGGGTACAAGGCTAATTGGAAATTTGATCAGAAAGGGGAGTACAAAGGAGAAGGGCCTTCATTCAAGGGGACTATCTGTAGTCATTGCAAGGCTAATGGGCATAATTTTGATAAATGTTGGAAACTTTACCCAGAGCTTCGGCCGAAGGAGGAAAAGGGCAAGAAAGAGGAACATGCACTAGCCGCAGCGATTATGGATCTTCCAGATTTAGATAAGCCAAATCCTAAGCTTACTCTAATGTTCAAGCAACCTCTGGCTATCGACGAGACGAGCAGGGAAGAGCTATTTTTTGTCAGCATTCAGGTGAAACAGAGTTTAGTCGAGGCCATTATTGATCTGGGTAGTCAGAAGAATTTAATTTTTGAAGCGGTGCTGAAGAAGATGGGTTTGGCTACTGTGGCTCATCCTAAGCCGTATGGTTTAGGTTGGATTCAGAAAGATGCGGAGTTGAAGATCACTAAGCAGTGTACGTTCAAGTTTCCAATTACTGAGAAGCTTATTGACGAAGTGACATGTGAGGTAGTTCCGTTGGACGTGTGTCAAGTCATCTTGGGTAGCCCTTATCTTTGGGACTGCGATGCAATCCTTTACCGTCATGCTCACAAGTATCGGCTGGTAAAGGATGGGACAGAGTTTCATATCAATGCGTGCAAGAAGTATTTTACTACCAGTAATTTAGTAATAGCGACTCAGGCGAAGAGGTTGGTTAATGCGAGTGGAAAATTTATATCGTTGTTGGTGCGACCGGTTCAAGAAGGTCCGTCGGCTAAGGTGCTGTCTAGTTTGACAATGTTTCCTAAGCAACAAACCGATATTGGGAAGTTGGAAGCGGAGTATGAAGACTTGTTTTTGGGCATAGAAGGGATATCGTATAAGAGAGATGTGGAGCATGATATCACCTTGGTGTATGGTGAGCCACTACCCAATATTGGGTTATATTGGACTTCTGTTAGTGAGTCTGATGAGATCAAGAAATAGGTACATGAACTCCTGGAGCATGGAGTTATTAATCCGAGTTGCTCGCCTTGTGGCTTGCCAGTGTTACTGGTACCGAAGAATGATGGGTCTTGGAGAATGTGTGTGGATTATCGAGCGTTGAACAAGATCACGGTGAAGAATTGTTATCCGCTTCCATGGATTGACGAGCTTTTAGATGAGTTGCAGACGGCTCGATTTTTCACCTAGTTAGATCTTAAGTCGGGTTACCATCAAGTTAGAATCCGGGAGGAGGATACTTGGAATACAGCGTTCAAAAACAAACAAGGCTTATTTGAGTGGTTGGTGATGCCTTTTGGGTTATGCAATGCTCCGGTGACATTTATGCAGCTAATGAATGAGGAGCATCGTGGGCATTTATGCAGAGTGTTGGGTCCGTTGTAATCACAACAGCTTTTTCTGAACGGGAAGAAGTACGAATTTGGGAAATGGGAGCTAGTCTATTTGGGTTTTATTGCTGGTGGCGGCGAGCTTAAGGTCGATCCAGAGAAGGTCTCGGTTATTACTAATTGGCCTCGACCTCCCACAGTGATAGAAGTGAGGAGTTTTTTGGGTTCTTGTCAGTAGTTACGAAAATTTATTTGACATTTTTCACAAATTGCCGCACCGTTGCATTCTTTGACGAAGACCAGGGTACAGTTTGTGTGGAAAGATCACCATGAGATGACCATTCTCTTATTGAAGTGGAAGATTACGGATGTACCAGTGTTAGTATTGCCTAATTTGCAACAGCCTTTTGAGGTCGAGATAAATGCGTCAGACTATGCTTTGGGGGTAATCCTTTTACAGGATGGGAAGCCAGTTGCTTACCATTCTGAGTTGTTTACAGGGGCAGTACGTAACTATCCTACCTACGATACGGAGTTCTACGCACTATATCAATCAGTTAAGCATTGGCGGAGTTACTTATTGGGGAAGGAGGTTGTGGTACATTCCGATCACAAACCGTTACAGTTCTTATCTACGCAGTCCAAGCTTCAGCAAGATCGCCATATGAAGTGGATGTCGTACCTTAAGCAGTTTACCTTATTGATCAAGTATAAGAAAGGAGTAGACAACAAGATGGCTGATATGTTATCTCGACCCCCATTACCAACTATTTTCATTTTGTTGGTAGCTATGCAGATCCAGCCGATTGTTCCTTCTGAGTACGTCTCAGGGTATGACGATGGCAAGGAGCTCAGTGCGATTCACAAGAAGTTGTTGTAGGGTAAGGCATGCAAGTATGCTCTAAAGGATGGTTTAATTTATAGGGGCAGTCTGCTATGCATTCCTGAGGGAGGAGACTGTTTACAGTGGGTTCGAGAGGCACATTATTCCTGGGTGGCAAGTCATTTCAGGGTTAAGAAGACTCTTTTGAATTTATGGTGTTATGTCTATTGGTCAAAGATGTAGGTGGATGTTGCTTGTGTGCTATGCAGCACATCGAAGCCTTCCATTAGGAAGATAGGACTGTACTTACCATTGCCAGTTCCTAATCGGCCTTGGGAGAGTATTTTGATGGATTTTATGGGTGGTTTACCCATGACCAAGTGTAAGAATGACTATTTGTTTGTGGTGGCTGATCGATTCAGCAAGATGATTGTTCTTATTCCATGCCAGAAGACGGTTACAGGGGAAGGAGCAGCGCGATTATTTTTCAGAGACGTCTGGAGGTATTTTAGGCTCCCTTCTTCTATTATTTTTGATAGGAATAGCCACTTTTTGGGGCATTTTTGGCGATCGTTATGGGGGATGATGGACACTAAGTTAAAGAGAAGTACCGCTTTTTATCCATAGACAGATGGGCAAATAGAGATCGTTAACTGCTCTTTAGTACATTTACTACAGGGATTCCATTCTAAGCATCCTAACACTTGGGATAAGAGTTTACCTTATCTTTAGTTTGCATTCAACCGGGCGATTCATAGTTTCACGTTAAAGTCTCTTTTTGAAGTTTGTTTGGGATACTTGCCGTAAAGCCCTTTTGATTTGGCATTTAGTCTTGGCGACAAGACGGTGTTAAGGAAGGAGGAAGAGTTGCAGGTTAAAGCTCAGCGTTTCATTGAGAGGATCCGCAAGGCTCATGAGGTGGTTGAAGCTCAATTGAAGAAGACTCAAGCGAAGTATAAGGCTCGCCACGATAAGCATAGGGTTGAGTATACTTTTCTTGAGGGTAACCTCGTTTGGTTGTATTTAGGTAAGGAACGACTTAAGGGGGAAGGTAAGAAGCTCAAACCTATCTGTTATGGTCCATTTTTGATACTCAAGAAGATTGGTGACAATGTATTACAGTTGGATTTGCCACCTTTCATGAAGATGTATTTGGTGATTAATGCCGAGCATTTGAAGCTGTTTGAGCCGTCTCTTCTTGATGATGACTCTACACTCGATACTCACCTACTATCAGTTGATGACTTATGGATGGAAAGAGAAGATTCATTATCGGAGGATGGTATTCTTGAGCGGAAGGTTCATACTACTAGATGGGGTGCTATTGAATCACTCCGAGTTGGGAAGAATGGTACACTACCGAGTAAGTCGAAGTGGTACAGCAGGGAATTGGGCATCGCCAAATTCCCACATCTCCAGTTCTAGCTTGAGCCGGAGCTTAAGACTCCTAATGGGGGGAGCCATGGTCCTGGAGGATCTGAAGAAGACACTGAACAATTCTATTCAAACAGAATTATTTTTGCTCGAATAGATTTCTACCTGATGGGTTTTATTCGATCAAAATTATTTTTGTTCGAATAGATTTCTGCCAGATGTGTTTTATTCGAATAATTTTTTGTCTATTCGAATACACATTATTTTATTCGAACATAAACAATTTTGTTCGAATAGAGGCGTGATTCAGCTTTTTCCTTTTGGCGGTGATTGTATATAAAGGGGACTTAGATTATTTCTTAGGTATGTTAGATCTGAAAGAGTTCAAAGAGAAACCTAGGGTTTTGAGTAATTTTCTTCTTGTAATTACTTCGTTTTGAGTAAACAAATTCTCTATTTTTCCAAACCGATTGGTGTTCTTCGTATATCTCTACTAACATAAGATTCTCAATCGTATTATGGATTAAATGTCCTGCAACAATCACATATTTTCACCGACCTAGCCGATGGTATCGCCCTGCCTTGCAATTATACAATTATCAGAAAAGCTTATGATATGGGATATTACCTAGCAGATGGCATATACCCCAATTAGGGAACACTTGTCCAAACCATATCCAATCCGGTTATAGGAAAAAAAAAATCTTTGCTCAACAACAAGAAAGTTGCCGTAAAGACGTAGAACGGGAGTTTAGGGTTTTACAATCTCGGTTCAATGTTGTAAAAAATCTGGTTAAATTATGGGACCCCCAGGTTTTGAGCAATGTCATGAAGGCGTGCGTGATAATCTACAATATGATCGTCGAAGATGAACGAGGTGCATTCCCATCATACTTAGACTACAATCTGGCCGAGCCCTCAACTATCTAAGGCGAACGGTTCGATATTGTATGCGAACGCAAACGCGGAACAATAGAATCTTTTATATCAAAAATGCACCGGATTCGAAGTCGAGAACTTCACTTTGATCTAAAGAATGATCTAATCGAGCATTTGTGGGCCGTAAAGGGAAATCTTCAAACTTAGTACTTCATTTCTTGTATTATCTGTGTGCTATTGATGTAATTTAATGCTTCTCTTAGTTGTACAAGTTTATTAAACATGTTTTTTTAACGCAATATTGATTTTGTATTTGTTTTAATGCAATATTATCGGAAATAAATATTTTAAAAACACACTGTAGAATTTTGAGCAGTACATTATTCAAACGTTTACATTATTGGTTATTAAACTACATTCTTGGATAAAAAACTTCTATATACAGCAAAGTTAAATTATATTTTATCACCACATCAAGTACCTGATCCACCCCATTTGGCCAGACGTTCCCTGATCTCAGCTTGTATTTGCAGATAGTATTGCAATTGATGTCCAGAAAGGGTACTCAAGTCTTTCTCCATAATTTTTCGATCTTCCTTTTCTTGCTCAAAATCTATTTTGGTTTGCCAGTGTTGCATTGCTTATGCTCTTCTTCTTTCATTTTCTTCTTTCGCTTGAATCTTCTCCAACCGTAGTTCATCCAACATTGTTTGAATACCGCTACCAGATGCAGCATCACCCTCATTATCTTTTGTGATGCAAGGTTCTTTCTATAGATTTTTTGGGCGATGGGCCTGCTTGCACCCTCATACAACGAACCATCTAAGTCAGAATTTGGGCCCACAGATTGAGGTGTAGGTGGTCCGCCGGGGTCCTCCGATAGATTGTTTGATCCGACCGAGTTCCCTGGATAAGAACTATCTGATGTTCTCCTGGCTACAATTCTTGGTATATTCACCGCATGGTTCAACCCATCATCCCTTAGGTTGGCCCATCGCGGTTCTCTCGCCAAAATCTTATACGCTTCACGGTGTTTGAAGTTATTACCACCATTCAAGCCTCGATAGATTTTGTGTGCATCGTTTTCTTACAATTCACAAAATTACCCAATACAAATAAATAACGTGTATAACCGCAAGAAATAAATGAAATTAAGTTAAAGGAAATCAGAATGAACCCGATCTTCTTCTGCTTCCCGCTGTTATTCCTAAATCGTTCTTGAGCAACTATCCCCTTATGTGCCACACATTGTACATTAAGGGCATACCACTGAGATTTGGTCGACCCACATGATCATCGTGTGGGGCACTCGGGGTCTCTATTAAAGGCAATGTTGACCTTTTGATAGAAAGTGAAACCCTTTGTGCGGCCATCTATTTGGATTGAAGTTGTAACCCTCGATCTTGCGAGATACGTAAAGTCTGCTTCCGTCCAATGCATTCTAGCATCATCCATCTCGTCCAAATACTCAGCATCTTCTAGAACTTGCATATTTTGTCTTTATTTTGCGGGTGCTTTTCTTTCTTCATCTTCCTTTTCTGTTCTGGGGCACCGCCAATTTAACAGGTATTGACGCATTTGAGTCACTTTGATTGTGATGAGTAGATTCACCATGGAATAGGAAGTTCTAAAAGTTATTTGGAGGTTAAAAACCTTGAGGTTGAGTGAGAGGATAAGGTTGATAGTAAGCGCTAAACTCCTGAGGTTGCGGTTGAGAGAGTGTAAATGGACTTTGATATTGTCCATAACTAGGATCCCCTTGCGATATGGTAAACGGGGGTGGGGTTTGTGATTGAAATTGAGGTTGAAATTACGATGGGTTTTGGTAGAGGAATTGAGTGAATTATGATGATGGGTGTTGAGCGAATGGTGTTGAAGGTGGGTTATGGGATGATGGGGTTGACAGTGGGTTATGGGATGATGAGGTTGACGGTGTAGAGTTATTACTACTGGTTCTGGAGTTCGCCATTTGGGGAGAGCGTAGAGGTTCTCCTCTGCTCTGCAATTAGTTTTGGGGAAGAAGTAGTCAGGGAGTGTTGATCAAAATAATTAAGATTGGAGGAGTTTAGATTACCGTGCGGTATTCTTTCTTCCGCACAGTAATTTAAACAACGCCAAACTCAATTTTTTTGAGTATGAGCTCCTCACACTCGGCTGAGTTACTATAGGGTCAGGTCACCCAACTCACACCCAAACAGTTGTTGCTGTGTGACTCCAAAGTGTAGGTTTGAGTGTGAGTTTGTAAACCCAACTCAACCCACACCCTACTGCATTTTCTCTTAACTATTGTCCTATTAATTGAACCCATCAGCTGGGCATATCCTAATTGATGTTGTCTTTTGGTTTATTATGTGATAATGCATAGTAGATTAGGCATGCCCTTATTTGCCCATTCATTTATTTGTCACAAACTTCCCCACTGTCATGGTCTTTATCTAGGTATGGCAATTCGGCCCCTTTTTATGGGTTCTGCCCACACCCTATCCAACGGGGTGGGTTTTGTAGAAGCTCTGCC
Source organism: Kingdonia uniflora (assembly GCA_014058105.1). Classification (NCBI taxonomy): domain Eukaryota; kingdom Viridiplantae; phylum Streptophyta; class Magnoliopsida; order Ranunculales; family Circaeasteraceae; genus Kingdonia; species Kingdonia uniflora. The sequence continues at coordinate 1,568,689 of JACGCM010000004.1, forward strand.
AGGGAAGGGGCGGGTATGGTAAAAACTTGAAAAACCTGTCAGGGATCGGGTGGAGTTTGTTTTATCCGAAAGAGATATGTGGGATCTTTATTTTGGAACTTTTATTACTGTAAAGTTCCATTTGGTTGAATCCTGCTTATCCTTTCTGATACTGTTTCTTGAACTTTTAGAGACTTGGTTGAAAATTTAGGCCCATTTGTCCCTAATGATTTTTTCTTTTGACAAAACTCATACTCTTACAGTCTTTATCTGATAATTAATTAAACTAAATTATTTTATTTTTTAGCATGTACCATAGTCTTTTATATTATCCAAGAAGGGTGTTTTTCATATAGATAAGTTCGCCCACAAAAGAAAGACAAAAGGGGCTGAGATTTGTTGGATAGAACGAGATCTACGGCCTACATTCATTCAACTCTTTGGCTTAGGGGTAGTTTTGACATAACACCGAAAATGGGTAGCTTAGGCTTACCAATCCCTACCTTTCTTCTGACTCCCTTTCTCCTAATTCATCTCTCTCTCCAACCAACAACTCTTCATCTCTCCCATCTCTCTCTCTCCAAAGTAAGGTACTTATCTCTCTCTATATATATATACCATTGATGAACTAACTTCCTTCGATTTCTCGATGCCTGCAGTGAAATGTTTGGATTAAAGGGTTTCAAGGTTCAATTTTCGATTTAAGGGGTATTGATTCAGATCTCTCTAATCTCCTCTCAAATTTACAATTTAGGGTTTGTTTTGTTGATGCGATTTAGGGTTTCTTCTATTGCTGTGATTTATGAATTCTTCTATTGGTGCGATTTAGAGCTTGGTTACTGGCTGCACAATGACGTTTGATTTTGGTAGCCTTTCTTTTCTTTTCTATTAGCAGGCTATTTCTTTTCTTCAATTATTTCTTCGAACACGTTTATGAGTTTTTGACCCATGAAACTCGCATATTCTTACTTATGTTTCAGATTCAAGGTTTACTCAACAAGAGCTTCCAGCTTGCAAGCCAATTCTCACACCTCAATGGGTAAATCAAAGCTCCATAAACTTTTCGATTTCATTAGAATTTTTCTTTAGACACTTCTATTGCTGTTACCATGCACGTTCCAGTTATAATTTTTGTGCAGGATATACAAATAACGAATTCTTTCTTCGCAATTTGTTTCCCTTTTTTCTTATAGGATTTGATATATAGTGTAAATATCACATCATATTGTCTGTGTAGTCCGGCTATTGTAGTAGTTACTTTTTTTCTTGCCAAGTACAGACTCTTGCACCCATATCCATATTCCATACTAATGCGATTTAGTATATTGGTTATTGCATTTGCGGTTTGAGCGCAAAAGTTAATAATATATGTTATGTAACAAACTCAATATTTTTGTACAGGTGATCTTGGGGTTCACACTAATCAGTTTTATCTTCATCCCCATCGGTGTTGCTTTCCTACATGCTTCACGGAATGTATGTTTCTTTTTTAGATTGACCATATTTTGTTTTGACATTTTGTACAGTCTTCTAATGTTCATAGTCAATATCCATTCTTCCTTTATTTTTAAGTTGTTGAAATTGTTTATCGGTATGAGACTGATTGTATTCCAATAAACTTAAGAGGGGATAATGTCGGATATATTCAGAGCACATTGAATAAAACCTGCACCCAGATGATAACAGTAAGTTGCGTTTTTGCAGTTTTTTTTTTCATTATGCTGTCTGATTTGCAACTCTTCGAGAATGTAACTGCTGAGTATTCATAGAAGGGAATGTGCATTTCTGTTTAAGAAGACCATGTGCAAGAATACATAGTAATGTAATATGTCGTAACCCTTTCATTGTAGGTACCAAAGCGTATGAAGTACCCTATTTATGTGTACTATCAGCTAGATAACTTCTACCAGAATCATCGCAGGTATGCACATCTTCAGTTGTAGCTGTTCTTGGTGAGGAGACCATCTTCACCATAAGCCATATGCATACACTTTTTTCGTAATATCAAAACGATCAACAAGTAAAGTTGATGTTTACTTTCTTTTCTTTTGTTAGCAAATAATCGTTTTTGTCAATCTACTCTGTATTAAATAGAAAATAATTTTTCCCAAGTGTCATCAATGTCCATTTCATCATTGTGGGTAGAGCTCATAATCTATTTTATAAAAATTACCTTCCATTGAAATCATTTTACTATAATTACCTTTATTGAAATAGAGGAAAATTTATCATAAAATGAATATTTACTGTTAGCAGCGATAAAGAGGGGCTGCGTTGTTGTCGGACGAACACATGTCTATGCATCAAATATAGCGCCGAAGGCGCGTCGACATATTCACCGTGGCGAGCCACGAGTAGTACTAGTCGTCTTTTATCAAGCATTTCAATGGAATTAACTTACCCCAAATAGAAATTCTTAGAAGTCTTACTGGAAAATCTTGGACTGTAATACTGGAGAAAGTTGATGATGATTTGCTTTTTTGTAATCGTTGGCGTGCATTTGTGAGTGACAACTCTTTAGAAACTGGGGATGTTTTGGTTTTTATATATAGTGGTAACTCAAAATTTAATGTCAAAATATTTGATAGAACGTGTTGTGAAAAGGACTCTTTAGCTAAAGAAGAAAGTCACTGGGTACAGTTCCCACAATGAGGATCCAAAACAAGTGATGAGTCGGGTGACTACAAGGCCTAAATTTATGAGCAGCTCTCATGAAAATGAGAAAATTGGAGCAGATGTTTCCAACATAACTAATTGTAACTACCCTTTCTCCTATTCTAAAAGTTTTATCATATACTACCTTGCTAACAATGATTTTTTGTGCTTTATTTTTATTCACTGTTGTAGGTACAGTTGTTGAGCCAAGAAGAGCACCTATTACCATAGTCAGAAGGAAAAGAGCAACTGAAGTACCTCGTTCTTATACATCCCTTAAAACGGATCCGATATCTACTATAAAAGTTGAGAATTGACCAGATACTAATGCAGCCTGTTTTCGCAAATGTATTAAGCAAAGTGGGAAATTGTATATCAAAGACCAGATAGTAATGTAGCCTGTTTTTGCAAATGTATTAAGCGAAGTGGGAAATTGTATATCAAGACAGTATCAGAAAGATGTTTTACTTTAATCTGTTGGCCGTATTAAAAATATGATATGGTAAAGCTTTAGTCCTTTTATAAGAAAATAAGCTTCTATAGTTATCTTCTAATATTCATTCCATCACACAATAATTTATTAAATGCAGATTATTCCGAGTGAGTTGGCTGCTAAACTTAAACTCAAACGAAAGGCAAGTGCTATGCTTCAGGATCCACATGGTGAGTTATGGCCAGTAAAAATCGCCACTTGAACAGATGTCTGCATTCGTACAATTCTGGAATGCCAATGGATTAACAGTAGGGGACACCTGCCAATTTGAGTTTCTTCAGGGGAAAACTAATCCTGTAAAGGTTGATATCTTTCGAGGATTTACAAATCCTTCTGCTACTAGTGTGAAACTGGCACAAGGCGAAAACAAAACGTTTCGAAATAGTTCAAATCCTATCTCGATTCAGGCCAGAGTCATAGAAGCAAATAACTCAGCATGTGTAAGTGAGACTAGATCAAAAACACGGAGAAACATCTACAGCACTCGCTCTGTTAGTCCTGTTCCTTCGAATGGCACGCTCGCTAAAAACAAAAGAAAGGAGGCTGAAAATCAGTGTGATATTAGAGGATTAGTTGGTAGAAATCAATCAACCAAGATTGAAGAGAAGATACATGAAAAAGATATCATTGATTGGGAGAATGAAGTGAGTCCAATTAATTTAGATGACTTTTCATCAAAAAGAAGAAGGAAACATGACCAAAATCCAATAAAGAATGCTGAAAACCTGCAAGAAAGGGTTCCATCTTATAAGGGTATTGGTATTCAATTTAATGCAGGTAATCTTAGGAAGTCTCCTATGAACGAAAACGAAAGTGATGCACATGGCTTTATGCAAAGTTATACAGTCGCAGGATCTCCCATTTGTCAGAAATCGCGGACTGAAGCATCCTTCTTTTACCTTCAAAACAATGTCAACCTATCTGAGATCAAAATTGGTGGTCAGCTTCTTAACTCAAAAGCTCATACTAATAAATTTTCAGATGGTTCTCATTTTCCAAGTTTTATCTTATTTTTAGCAAACTGTTATAAGGCATAGAAATTCCGACTTGTGCAGTATATACCAGAGATACCTGACAAACAAAATGAAGAAACTCAAACTCTGCGGTCCTGATGGAAGAATGTGGGACGCGGAGTTCTCTTTTGGAAATACAGATTCCATAAAAAGAGTTTTCACAGAAGAATGTGGGACCATAATCCCATAAGATAAAGAAAAATCTCTCCGTTCATTTTCTCATACTTGAGTAATACAGATTCCATAAAAAAAAAAAAAAGTAAAGTAGGTTAGAGCATCCACAGCAGCCTCCCTAAACTTATTTTATGGAGGCAAAAAGTAATAAAATAGCTTTTATAGGCTCTATATCCCTATTTTTTTTCTTTCTCTTATGGGGGGAGTCTAGAGAAATATTTGGTCAGCCCATAGGACTCTTATATTACATGTAAAGTTACTTTAGATGTTGAATATCAGCAATCTATATTTATCTTTTCAAATTTTCTTGATATACCAATTATATTAATTATTTGGTTGATATTTTGATCATAAAATTTATCATGGTCATTTAAAAGTGGTTGCTCAAGTCAAATCTGGTCTTAGTACACTTGGGAACCCAAAGGTTAATCACTAAATAAACCTTTGGATATAAGAGGAACAAGGTCAAATCATTCAAGTAAGAAATACAGATCTCCCTTAAGAAGTCATGATTGCTTCTTACTTCTTTCTTATAGGATCTGAGATTTTCTCCTTCTCTTTATCTCTACCAAAACAATAAAATAGAAGAAATTGGTACAAAATCAAAAGGCAGAAGCAGTAAACCAAGTTTCTTTAGAGTGTTACTTGGTGATTTTTCAAAAACTGGTAAGCTTCAACAAACCTATTTCTTACCATAAGAGTTGCAGTTATTTGAATGTTTTTGTGTGCAAGTATTTTTTAGGTTTCTTGAGTACTATCTACATGTCATGTGAGTTGATCTCTTTTTCTCATGTACATGTTATCAAATGCCTCCATGACATCATCATCACATACTCAACCTCTCATTGTAGAATGTTACATTTGCTACAACTAATACTGAGCCAATTTGTTGAACTTAGTAAACTTAGCAAAAATCGTCTATTTTTAGCCTAAATGATGCTCTATCTTTTTTTATTCAATAGAGTTGCATTCACTGCAAGGTATACTTGGTTAAACCTATCAAATGTGCATATCCTAATTGATGTTGTCACTTGATTTCTGTGGTATATGTAGATTAGGCAGGGCTTTTTTTTCTTTTTCTTTTTTTGCTTAGGGCGAGCAGTACAAGTAAGGCAAAGATCCCACAACTTCTTTCCCTTATCAGGGGCGAACTTATCGATTTAGAGTAGGGGGGGCTGTAGCAAAGAAAATGCATTGGGGTATATTGCTGGTTCGGGGGCGGAGCCCCCGAAAAAAAAAATTGGGTGTCCAAGGGTTACATCTTTATAACTATAAAAAGACCATGATCATACCAGTAGTTACAGAGAACATTCTTTTCTTGTGATGTTGAATGTTGATACTTGATAGTTGATATAGTGAGGTTGAAAGAAACAACGAACAAATCAAATGAACCTTATGATAGTCGATAGAAACAGAGAGAGAAAAAAAAAAAGATGTTTGGAGAGAATGCAAAGATGAATACTTGGAGAGATGCTTGGAGTTGGAGACAAAGAGTCAGAGATAGATGCTCTTAGATTGTTTGGTTAATTGGTTTCCACTTCCCACACTTCCTGGGTCGGGCTCTTAGATTGTTTCATTCCCACACTTTTTGGGTTGGGTTGTGGGTTGTGGGATGTCAGGGTTGGGCTTTAGGTTGATATGTATAAGGTTTTTTTTATATTTTATATTGCTATATATAAGGGCTTTTTTTGGCAAAAATCAAGGGGGGCAGTCTAAGCCTATAAATCCGCCCCTGTCCCTTATAGCATTTCTTCAAAATGATTGATTTGGTAGAAGAACACCCTGCATAAGTTGCAAGACACTCCCCATTAAAGTTTCTTAAGAGACATCGAAAACCACATCTATCATCTATGAGGCCCTCTTCAGAGTTGAATATACGACAGCGTTCTCTGGGAGTCGCCTAGTGACAACATATCATCTTAGGTAAGGCAAAGGAAGGGGAGAGCTTCCTTTGTCAACACTGAAGACTACTTTCTCATGAATACTTCTTAATAGAAGCTTCGAGATTACTATAAGGTTTATTTTCATTCTTGAGGTGCATATTGTTCATGTCTCTCAAAACACGATACATTTTCGCACAAACCCCAGCAATATGCAAGATGAATTTTAGTAGCAGTACCTCTTGGTTCAGGTTCGCAGGCCATTTAACCGTGCCCATGAAGCTCTCATTTGGATAGGCAAGCCCACATTTCAACATAATTTTTGAGGCTAGGGAATTTGTAAAAGAGCATTCAACAAAGAAGTGATCAATGCTTTCATTGGTCTCTTTACAAAAGATAGAGTCAGAGTTGTTAACTATGTATCTTTGAACTGGCCTATCTTGTGTGGAGATGTACCCTTTGATAGCAGTCCACATAATAAAACCATGTTTTGGACAACAGTCTTTATCCCAACAGCCTTTATACCAAATCCTTCTAGGTCTTTTAGGTCTAAGGTAATTGACTTTTGCGGGCCATGGCATAAGTATCTTCTTGCTTCTTGGGAGGGTTTCCAAAAAAGTCAATCAAATATAACATTATATTTGACTAGAAAATTATCCGGATTTACTTCTCCTCTCGTAAAAAAGTTCGAAGCTTTTTACGGCAATGACATGATCAACTTAAGGTGAAAAAATAAATTAAAATAAGGTTCTTATTTGATATCATCAAGAATTAAACCTTGGACTCTTAGATTAAGAGTTTTACAATTTACCAGTTGAGCTAACTTTCCTTGATGTCATTAGGACAAAGAAAAATGTATACATATATATTTTTTTTAATTTATATATACCTATATAGGCATTTTTAACAAAATTCTTAGCCCCCCCCCCCTCTAAATCTGCCCCTGCAGACACCATTGCAAATCACATTACTATCTGGAGATTTGTTTATAAGAAATAGCTCATACCTTATATATTTTGTAAATCCATCTTTGAGAATACCTAGATAGTGCCAAGGGTCATGCCAGAACCTGGTAGATCTACCATCACCAAAGAGGTGCATAATATTTTTTTTCCAATATATCAACACTGTAAGACTGTCCGCCAAATCCAAGAGCTCTCTTCAAGTAGTTCTTCTCAACCCAGGTCACCCAAAAGAAGCCCATCTATGTGTAGAAATAAGAAGGAGAGGAAAATATTGATATTCCAAGATTATAATTATTACAAGTTTTACTACTCTTTATATAACAGGGGTCACTAAACTACATCAATTACTAACCAATGTGGGACCAAATGAGGAGTATATGTGTAGACACACTATATACTTCAACACTCCCCCTCACGTTGATACGATTGGATGACATAAAGAAAAAAAAATAGTCCCTAACAAAGATATAGTCACTCCCTCACTAATAAAAAAATTAAAGCAAACCCTGATAAACCTTTTTCAAGTATATCCTTTTGCCGCAGCAGAAACATTTTTAAACTTTGCACATCACCCATGAAATCGGTGGCAGTAATATCCGCCTTGTCATTTTTCCCACACGTGGCTTCGTAACCAAAAATTGTGAAATCGGTGGCAACTAGCGACTTGCCCATTTCTCACGTAAGGATGATATGAATATCTTAAATAAACACTGGAGAAATAGAGACACTTAGGTAAAAGTAAAAAGATCGTAAAAGATAGGATCACTCGAGGAAGAGAGAATCACTAGGGGTAAAAATAATCGCTTGAGAGAGAAAAAGAAAAAAAATACTCAAATAATAGATAATCACTCGAGGAAGAACGAATCACTCGAGGATATATAACAAGGGGTTACTAAACTACTTCTATTACTAACCAATGTGAGATTAAAGGAGGAGTATATGTGTAGACACACTATATACTCCAACACTATGCTGCATTATTGTAATTGTGCTTTAGGATGGAGGCAGAATTCTAGCTCTTGAGGTTTTTAAGACCTAATCCTCCCTCCTTAGTGGGGTACCAAACATAACTCCAATCTGGAAAGCAGAACCTTTTAGTTCCATTCCCATGCTTTAATTTTTTTGTACAAAGTCTCCCCAGCTTGTAGATTACCTCCTGTTGTAGTATGAAGATACAATTCTAGTAAACATGAGTGTTGTTCAGAACAGCTCTTATAAGTTGAAGTCTTCCAACAAATTAGTGGGATATTCTTCCATGAGGTAGGCAAGCTCTTTTTCCTCGAATTGATTCCTTTATCACAACTATTCAATGGTGATGGCCACTATCTAGGGGCAGCAATTTGACCAGGTTTTTTGGATCCTGCCTGCACCCTATCCTATGAAGTTGGTTTGGCAGAAGCTTAACAAGGGATGGGTGAGTGATATAACACATTCCTCATAGGATCATCTACCCACCATATGACCTATGTTTATTTAATGTTATATTTTATGCTTTAGCTTAAACTCTGTTGGAGAGATCCAATATGGGTTATTAGTAGTTTTCCAATTTAAGCAGAAGTCTATTTTAATTAGAATTAGGGTTCCTAATTCTAACCTCCCTTGTGTCCTATAAAAGGGGAGGTCTAGGTTATTTGTTTCTTAGTTAGTTAATTCAGTTATTCAGAATAAGAGTTCTATTTGATAAAATTAAGGTTCCTTAAGAACCTAATTCTTTTTGTTAAACTGGTATTTTTCTTGATTATTGGCTTCCGCTTAATCAGTTTACATCAAAGTGGCATCAGAGCGATCTTACAATTCTTCAATTCGACGAGATGAATGCAGCACATGAGCTTTTTTAAAAACTTGTGAGTGCCCAATACGAGTTGTTATAATCAATCCTACGAGTTTACGAAGATGGAGATAGGTCCGTTTAAACCAATTCACACCACGCCGTCGAGGAGTTCTCTGGCATCCCTAGCGTAATGGATCGATGCGAACAACGTGAGCACGTTACAGCCATAACGGTTTGAAATCCAAGTAAATTACCGGTATTATACGGATTAATTGATCCCCCCACAAGGTCCAAATCAAGTGTCGAGAAAGGTGCGATCCCGGTCACAAAAGCGGAAGTCGAAGATTTAAAACAAATTGTACCTGCCGTAAGGCTGTTGGTAAAAGATAAGGGTTGTACATGGATCCCATTTAACCCCCATGGGTCTACTTTAAGACTAGCTAGTTTGAGCCAAACCCAAGTCAAAGCTGCTGGGCCCAAGCCCGCAATAACTCTCCAGCAAACCCATATTCCAAGTAGTTGTCAAGTCTAAATACAAAATAAAACTATTACTCATATAACAAGCCCAAGTCATCATGAGCAAGAAGTCCCACCGAATTCTCAACTTTCTAACAAACTCCACCCAAAGCAGCTACATACAACAAAAAGCCTAACGAGATCCTGAGTTCCCAAAACAAGTGAAGGTCCTCCATCACCGAGTTGACCTCTCTCTGATGCACGGATTATCACACCCTAACCAACAACAATGCCAACACATCCGTCCATATCAACGGTGGTACCGCAGCAAGCCGAGCTTGGTGGCACTATAAAGAGAAGTACCAATTCTCGTAACACAATCCACACCCTACCTCTATGTGCTTCCATAAATAGGGCATTGAAGTTTGATCCGAGCTGCCTAAATTCTTGGCTCCATAACAATATTTTCCGTACATGGTGTATTACCAATGGGAGGCTCTGTGAAGTAATTATTGATTGTGGGTCTACAGTGAATCTAGTGGCTAAAGAGCTAGTGGAGAGACTCAAGTTGGAGACCTTCTCAAGTACTGAGCCCTTTGATCTTACATGGCTCTTTCAAGGACAAGGTAAACGTTCAGAAGATGAGTGCGTGTTAACATTCACGATAGATGACGCTTATGAGGATATTATCCACGCCTCTGTAGTCGATATGGATATTTGCCATATCCTACTTGGAAGACCTTGGATATTTGACAGCAAGGTCCATTATGATAGGGAAGCAAATATGTTTAGCTTCCTATGGGGGAATGGGAAAGTCATCCTAGAACCGATGCCTCTGCCGACCCTTATTGCAGCCATCCAACAGGAACGTGTCAGCTTCATCGCAGATGCTAGATCTCATGGTAGGGCATACGCCCTTGTCAGTACGTATTCCTCACCTCCTACACTTGTCCCTTCTTGTTTACAATCCATTATTGCAGAGTTTAGTAATGTTTGTGAAGAAAATGCCGATTGTGTTTTACTTCTATTACGTGATATCTAACATGCTATTGATTTTGTTCTAGGATCCCCACTCCCAAATTTACCTCATTACCGAATGACGCCTACAGAACATGCAGAGTTACAGAAACAGGTCTCTGAGTTATATACCAAGGGCTTGGTAAGAAAGAGCATGTCACCATGTGTAGTACGTGCTCTTCTGACTCCTAAGAAAGATGGTAGCTGGCTGATCTGTGTTGATAGTAGAGTTATCAACATAATTACAGTTAAGTACCGTTTCCCAGTTTCACGGTTAGAGGATATGATTGACATCTTGCACGGTGCCAAGGTATTTTCCAAACTTGATCTTCGCAGTGGGTACCACCAGATTCGTATGCGACCAGGTGATGAATGGAAAATGGTGTTCAAGACAAAAGATGGACTAATCGAGTAGATGGTCATGCCTTTCGGCCTTTCTAATGCACCGTCAACATTTATGAGGTTGATGATGGAGGCATTACGCAATTATATCAACAAGTTTGTTGCAGTATACTTCGATGATATTCTGATCTACAATAAGATCGAGGAAGAACACTTAGAGCTTATCACCATTATTCTTGGAGTCCTCCGGGATAATAAACTATTTCTTCAGTTGAAGAAGTATTCTTTTATGGTTGATTTTATACAGTTTTTGGGATTTGTGGTGTCAGTTGACGGCATACGAGTTGATGACGATAAAGTTTAGGCTATCAGGGATTGGCCAGTTCCTACTTCGACTTCACAGGTTTAGAGTTTTTATAGGTTGGCCACATTTTATAGCAGCTTCATTCAGGGTTTCAGCATGATCATGGCACTACTGACAAACCTGATGCGTAACGTTCCATTTGTCTGGGGCCAGAGGCAGTGACGACTTTTACAAGAATTAAGGATGGGTTGACGTCAGCTCCTATTCTAGTACTACCTGACTTTACACAATTGTTCCATGTACATACAGATGTGTACAAAATCGGTATTGGGGCAGTTCTTTCTCAAGGAGGGAAGCCAGTTGCATATTTCGCTCAGAACCTTTCGGGTCCACAGTTACGGTATTCTACTTATGATATTGAGTTGCTAGCAGTAGTCCACTCACTAAATCATTGGAGACACTATTTGGTACACAGAGAGTTTATTCTTCACACTGATCACGATGCTTTATGACATATGCACAATCAGCAGGGGGTTACTTCTGATAGACAGGCAAAGTGGTTTAACTTTCTCCAAGATTATACGCTTTGTACTCAACATGCCAAGGGAAAGGAAAGGAGTCTTATTTGTACTATGCTCTGGACTATCCCCAATCATTGCTCGTAATAGGCAACCCAAACTTTCTCCTTTTGTTGGTAATCATGTGCCACCCATTACGTTGCTGGTTTCTCTTCTGCAGCAACATGAGTATAAGCGTATTGACACCGTCCTAGAGCATAGTACAAATAAGACTCCAAAGAGGGATGTCTATCATTTATACAAGGTACATTGGGTGGGCAAGCCCGATTCAAAGGACTCATGGATTTCATACCCATATTTTTGACAGAGGGACCCTATCCTATTTTCTGATTACACCAACCGGTTGAATTCGTGGCCGAATTCTTCCACAGAGGGAGGGCTTGATGTAACACATCCCTCATAGGATTGTCTACCCAACATATGACCTATGTTTATTTAATGTTATATTTTATGTTTTAGCTTAAGCTCTATTGGAGAGGTCCATTATGGGTTATTAGCAGTTTCCCAATTTAAGTAGAAGTCTATTTTAATTAGAATTAAGGTTCCTAATTCTAACCCCCCATTTTAACCCCCTTGTGTTCTATAAAAAGGGAGGTCTAGGTTATTTGTTTCTTAGTTAGTTAATTTAGTTGTTCAAAACAAGAATTCTAGTTAATAAAATTAGAGTTCCTGAAGAACCTAATTCATTTTGTTAAACTGGTGTTTTTCTTGATTATTGGCTTCCACGTAATCAGTTTACATCAGTGTGTATGGTAAAAACTTGAGAAACCTACCAGGGATTGGTTCGTATATTTTTTATTCAGACGTAACCAAGGAGATACATGGGATTCTTACTTTAGAACTTTTTTCTTTTAACAAACTTATACTTTAGCACTCTTTATCTGATAATTAAACTATCGTCTTTTCTTTTGTAGCGTATACCACCATCTTTTAACAAGCACTTCAACGGAATTAGCTTACCCCAAAAATTGTATATTAGAAGTCCTACTGGAAAATCTTGGACTGTGATACTTAAGAAAGTTGATGATGATTTGTTTAATCGTAATGGTTGGCAAGCATTTATGAGTGACCACTCTTTGAAAGCTGGGGAGTTTTTAGTTTTTAAATATTGTGGTAATTCAAAATTCAATGTCAAAATATATGATAGAACTTGTTGTGAAAAGGTGTTGTTGGAAAAAAAAACAAGAGACTGAAGCATATCATTTTGGAAAATATATTAAGCGACGTGAGAAATCATACTTCAATGCAGTATCAGAAAGATGTTTTACTACAATCTGTAGACCACATAGAAATGGCTATATGGTAATTGATGTGAATCATATCTCATGATCGTTTCTCGCATATCAACGAACTATTTATATTTATGTTCTTTTGATTCAAGCCTCTCTGCTAGAGATGTTTAGTAGGTTTGAGGGAGTTACTAATTAACCAACACAAGGTTAAGAAGGTATTTTTACCAGTTTTTAAAATATTCTTAATTAGGGCTTCCACCCCCTTATGTTCTATAAAAGGGAGGCTTGGTTCTCTATTTTATTTGGTTGTTAAAGTTGTGATTGAATAAAGTTCAAAGTTTAGCCCTAATTTAGTTTTAGGTTGATTTTAGCGTAAAAAACTTCTCGATTTAGCTTTCGCGTTGAGAGTTTACATCAGTAATACTTTGCTCTTTCTATAAAATAAGTTGATAATGTTGGGATATGATCAATCTAGAATAGAATAATACTAAAGCATGAACAAGAGAAAAATAGAGAAAGAAATTTATTCATTATTATAACATTATTCTCTGTATATAGTACAGTTTTATTTATAGACAACCCAGAAGGATTCCCTATTTTACTCTAACTTTCCCCATAACCCTTTTGAGCCTATGGGTTTTCTAGGAGTCTGTATAGGACACCCCAACCCTGTTGGGTTCCTATCTTGAGCTTGGACTTAACTCCTAACACTCTCCCTTGGGGTATTCCATACTAGGACGACTTGCCTCATTAAAACCTCTGCCTAGCAAAATCCCTTGGGCAAAAAGCTTTGCAGGGAAAAAGTATAATCATATGCCCTGTATTGGTTGTGGACGCGTATACGTTGCCTCATCAAAGCCTCTAGCAAGTAAAACCTCTTAGGATAAAAACTGCACTATCAGGAAAAAGAGTACAACACGCATACGTCCACGTCAGGCTCAGACTACTCCCCCTGACGTCGATCTCCCTGAGATCTATCTCCCTGAGATAATAAATCTTGTAAGCTGTGCATGCTGATTCCATGAACTAAACTCCTGAATGTAGGATATGCAAGAGCCTTCATGAATAGATTAGCCAGGTTATCTACTGAATGGACTTGAAAAATATCGATTTCATTCGACTTCTGCAACTCGTGTATGTGGAAGAACTTTGGTGAAATATACTTTGTTTTGTCACCTTGAATAAATTCGCCTTTGACTTGAGCAATACAAGTTGCATTGTCTTCATAAAGTGTCGTCAGTTTATCTTGGATCGAATTCAGACCGCAACGTCCGTTGATAAGGATGATCATAAACCGTAGCCAAAAACATTCTCTGCCAGCTTCATATAATGTAAGAATCTCTGCATGGCTCGAGGATGTAGCAACCAACGTCTGCTTCACTGATCTCCATGAAATCGCAGTATCTCTATACAAGAATACATAACCTAATTGTGATCGGCCTTTGCGTGGATTTGACAAATATCCTGCATCGGCGTATCCTATAATGTCTCATTTTTCAAGTTGTGGATAGAACAAACCCCAGTCTTTCGTGCTGATGAGATATCTTAGAATGTTCTTGATATCAATCCAGTGCCTTTGGGTAGGACCAAAATTATGGCAAGCCAAATAGTTTACTGCGAGTGAGTCATTAAGTATAGTGTACCCAGCTAACTATAGGAAAGAACCTCCTAGCTATGGTACTACAGCCCTAGGAGTTTCTCCTCCCATTAAGATGGTGGTAGATGTCGTTGTCCATACCCAAGTGCTTGACGCACAATAAACGACTTAACACCGTGTGTTATATCCATATCGAAGTGTTAGATAACTCTTTCGATATATAATTCTTGGTGTACGAGTGCCACTATTAAAATGTTCGATCTACAAATTGAGACACTCTTGATTTCCCAAGGTTTTGTATTTCGAATTTCTTCCCAAGGTATTCAGTGGCTCTCGCGATCTCCCTCGGAGGTCTAATGATATCCAAATCATTTAGTACATTGTTATGATGATACTGAAGCTAATTTATGTATAAGAATGTATGGACAGATAAAGATATTGGCAAAGTCCTTGACCTTCAAATACTCAGTCAACTATGTCACATGGGCCCATTACTTCAAGTCAATAATAATTTTTTCAATTTTATTATGTACACACCTCTTGTGTCAGGCTTAGTTGCTTCCAGAAGCTTATACCTTCCCAGGTAGCTTCATGTATATATCCGTATCTAGTTTCCCATATAAATGCACGACATTTATATCAGACGCATGTCTAGCTTGTCCTTGACAACTTGACAAGCTAATAAGTACTGAAACATTATAGCGTCCATAACCAGGTAATAGTTCACACTGCAATCGATGTCAAATCTCTTAAATATTTCCTAGGCAATTAGTCTTGCTTTGACCAAATTATCTCTCCGAGTTAATTGTGTTTCCATACCTTTCTCATTTATAACCGATAAGCTCAATGGTATCATTTCGCATTATGCATAAGCTGAGTTTCACTTGGATTCTAGATACCAACTTTTGTTAATGTATAACAACACACAGCCGTTTACAATAAGCGGTTCTGAATCCTCATCCTTGATGGTGAGCACAGCAGCGAATATGAATACCTCATAAATGGGTAGTTCCATCCTTGATGAACCGACTACACCATTAGTCATATTTGTCCCTTATTCTGTAGCTCCCCGGCTTATAATACTTTCTTCCAACGGTGCTTCGCATTAAGCGTGAGCCACTGATTCATTTGCGGTACTAATTCCCCTGGAACGTTCTGCTGCGGTACTAGTTCCCCCAGAATGTTTTGTTGTGTAGGTCTATTACTTACAGGTACATACACTTACAGTACTTTAATAGTGCCTATGAATGTATCTAGCAATTCATTTATGACCTATTGGAGGTTTGTAATCTGTTGAACCTTATTGTCACCTCACTTATATATAGGGATCTAGTTGAGACAACGATGGTGTTTTCCAAGATCTCTTGGAAACATCCTCAGCATTGACTGTCAATTCTCCCCCCAATGCTGGGAATATCATCTCATCAAAGTGATAATTATTTGCCCTGCAATATATACGTCGCCAGTGGGTCCAAATTTCTAATGATAAATGTGAATCATAACCCACATAATACCAGGCTGACGTTGAGGGTCCCATCTTCATACATTATAGTGCGATTAACACCTGTCGAAACATCCAAATGTTCGTCGATGGATGACACCGGGCTCCGACCCAGTTGCTAGTCGCTTTTGGGAAAAAATAATTTGATGATTTGGCTAAGGGACAAACCCTAATCAGTACTACGGGAGCAAAAATGCATATCTCACATACTAGCTGGAAGCTGTGATCGTAATAACAGTGGCCTAGCAATTATCTGAAATCCATGGATTAGGTTCTCCGCCAATCCCGAGTTGGGTATGGTATGGGGTACTCATGATGGTCAATCATCTATCCTATTTAGCGGTAAAATAATCATCAAAAGCCTGTGAGTCCAACTCCCAAGCCCCTGTCAAGTCGCATAGATCGACATTTTGCGGTTAATCCATAAACTGAGCCTACGATCGAATGATCTAAGTGAGAAGTCATGCTAACGTTACAGTCGTAGAACCATCTCCTAAATGCGTCTGTAATGACCATAAATATTTAAGTGTGCCACTATGTGGATGGAAAGGTCCGCATAGATCTTCATGGATGCAGTTTGAGCAAAGGCTGGATATCCCACTCCACCTTGGTCATAGGCTTTCCTTGAAAGCAATCATTATATGTACACTCTCTGGATCTTCTCTCCTTTCAAAGAAAGTTGAGATGGAATACCGATAATCATCCTCGTTATCCCAGCCGAAGGAGTGTATTGGAAACTGTTCTAATAGCATGTTCTAGCGTTTAGACATGGAGTGAATGCACAAAACCCTGTCTGTTATTTTCCTCGATAGTCATTACGTGATAAGTATTATCATGTATCTTCCTAAACTTAGTAAAATCTGGCAAGATGTACTAGTTTATAAAATGGTCTAGATACCCTGTATCGTACCGTGAGAGAGTAATAGCGCGACCCATTCAGTACGTTCTATCATGTTGGCCATGCCGATGATATTTGTGCCATCCCTGATGCACAATGGTAGACAAGAAATATAATCATATTTCAAAAAGGATTGAGTGCTTGATACTAATGACTCTGAGACATATGCTGCCACTCATCCGATTATCGATCATGCTCAATGAGCATATAGATCCATAGGCATGTGGTATGTAGTAGATCAACTATCATAAATAGAATTTAACTACTTCCCAAACAGTAAATTCAAATAATCATAATTTAGAACAAATTGAGAATCTCATGTATGTCACGAGCACTTTATTGAAATATAAATGATATGTTCCCAACAAAATCAAAAATACTGACAACAAAAAGTAAATCAAGTTTGTCGAGGCAAGAAACTACTAGTGCTCTCTCTAATGTGACAACACATGTCTACTGAGATATTATTACGGATTACTTTGTATGTCAATCCATGACGCCATTAGTATCATCGAAGAAGTCTGACAGTGCAAACTCCAGAGGGGCAGAGTTAGTGTTAACAACTGCCTGATGGGTTCAGACTCTGTTACTGGTAGCCATCCGTGGTGCATCGTATTCCCGTGCCCAGTGTCCTATGTCACCGCAGTTAAAGCAAGTAAATCCCTGATCAGTCTATTTTTTCTTCTTCACATTGCCTAATGTCCAGGATTTCTTAAATCCTTTACTTCTCCTAGGGCCAAAGGGTTTCTGGTTCCCACCCTTCATGTATCCCTGGTATCCTCCCCTGTCCCTTCCATATCTTTATCCCTGACGTGCAAAGAAGTTTCCCCAAAACTAAACATTGTGTGACACAGGCAACGACACACTCCCAAAAGGCCGCATAACATGATTCTTCATCAGAAGTTCATCGTTCTTCTCAGAGAGGAGCAGTGCCTGAATCAAGACTACATGAGTCTTCATGTTCTCTTGCCGATATTGCCTCTAAAGCCCAATATTGCTAGCATGGAAGGTTGATAAAGTTTGTTCTATCATTTCAGCATCAGTGACTTGCTTCTTACACATCTCAAGTGTAGAAGTGATTTAATGGACTTCTTAGTTGTAATCAGCGACCGTCCAAAATTTTTGCAACCTAAGGGTGTTCCATTGGTGCATCACTTTTGGGAGCATAATGGTCTTGTGATGACCATAACGCCCCGGCAAGCTTGCTCATAAGTCAGCTGGCTCAACCTTGTTGAGGTATTCAGTCTTCAGGTCATCCTGAATATGATAACGGAGGATAAAAAAAGCCCTTGCTTTGTCCATCGGATCTTCCTTGTTGCCACTGATGATGATCTTCTACAGACCAAGAGACTTCAAGAATAAGGCAGCGTCAATGCACCAAGTGAGGTAATTGGCTCAAGTGAGCAACAATGGTGGAAAGTCAACATTATTGAGTGTCGCAGACATCTATAATGCAAGATATAGATTTTAATAAGAGACAACTTTTGATAAATATATCAATTGCATGGAAGATAAATTATAGTATTTAGAATAAATCTAAAAAAATGATTCCCAATCATATTAAAGGTGAACCCTGTTTATGCTTTAAAATACAATAAATTCTTCTATAATAATTAAATTCTAAATTTTACCCTGTAAAAATGACGATCTTACTCTTAGGTGTGCGTTTTAATAAAATCTTAGCCAAGATTTTTATTCAAAGCTACCAGATGTGTGCGTTCCATATGAAATCCTTTGAAGTACATGATCTCCAATCATTACCAAAGGTAATTCACAGTATAGACGTCAGTGATTCTTAATCATTATTTATAGGTAAACTTTGTTCATATCCTATGAAGAGTTAAATCACAAATTTACCCTGTAAAATGGTAATCTTAACCTTAAAGTGTGTTTTAATAGTGTCTTAGCCAAGACTGCTATTCAAAACCACTGAATGTGTGCTTCCCTAATTCTAAGAACTAGGGTGTTCTAATCCCTCAAGTTCTATAAAGGTAGGTATATTCTAGCCAAATGACCCATTTGCTACGAATATGAGGGGCATTAGATGTTTAACTGACGAGTGGTTCCATCTCAAAGTCAGCTAGGTTCACAAGATAGGTTGATTAGGCCTGTCTTTAAACTAACAGTCTAGGGTACTATAGGGTACTATTAATGCCTATAAACCTCTAAATGTTATGCTTGTAACATCTAATTGCACATAGATACGAAAAATTGGTTCCTCAGACACTAAGTTTTTAAAAATAAGACTAAGTTAATTCCCAATTGAGCTATAGTTATTTATCATTAACAATTAACTATGATTTAGATATGACTTACAGTCGTATGCTAAATTAGTCTTGGTTTTGAATTATCAGTGATCCCTGATCAAGATAATTAGTATTCTAGGGGCATACCAGTAATATCCTATTAGCTATCGTAAGATACTTAAATAGGTATTACACCATATACTTATACCACATATAAGTGAGGCAATGCTCCTTTACGAGGCACCTATTCCCAAAAAAAATTAAAAAATATTTTGTATAAGAAAATCAAAATGGGTCCCCCAAGGGGTAGGTCCAGTCAATAGGAATTTTTCAAAATTAGTACAATTTATAGTTATTTTAGTGTCTGGACCAGTTCTGGACCGGTCTGGGTCAAGGCCTGTACCGGGTTGACATGGCCTGAACCGGTTAGACTCGGTCACACGTGCCCCGCCCGTGTACCACACCTGTCACACATGTACGCGTCACACACGTCACACGTGTCACACACGTCACTGCCACGTGTCACATACGTACATTGATCCGGTACCGGCAAGTAATATTTTGGTACCCGGGAATAATAATCTGGCGACCGGTAACCGTCCGGGGACTGCCACGTATCACCTCCGGCGACTACCACGTGCCATGCCACGTCAGCGTGCCATGTGTCCTCGACATGTGTCACTACTGACGTCATTATGGATAAGGATGACGTCATAAATAAATAAATAAATTTGATTTTTTTTTAAAAGTCGATGACGTCAGCGACCAAAAAAATGCTGTTTTTGGCCGTAAAATTTCCTAGTTTCAACGAGCTATTCCTAGCGACTGGGGCATCTCCTAGAGACGTGCCATATATAGTTGGAAAGCTCTCAGAGTAGGCTATCCAACTGAAGTGATCTTGCCTCCATCCGGTATCCATAGTGAAAGATATACACATTCGAAACTAGCCCTTTATCAAGGGTAAAATATACTAAAAACCCTAGTTTTTGATCTGAAAAAATTGGCTTTCGAAACATGCTGATCTATGATATATTATAGATCTGAATACAGGTATAAAAAAATGTAAAATACTTCTTTTCTTGATCGCTTGGTTTCCGTAAATCTCTTATTAGACAGAAAATCTGCTCTCCTCGTTCCTAGAGCTTGCAAGCTGATAACGTGTTGGGATATGATCAATCTAGAACAGAATAATACTAAAGCATGAACAAGAAAAAAATAGAGAAAGAGATTTATTGATTATCATAGCCATGTTCTCTGTACATTGTACAATTCTATTTATAGACAACCCAGAAGGATTCCCTATTTTACTCTAACTCTCCCCATAACCCTATTGGGTCTATGGGTTTGCTAAGAGTCTGAATAGGACACCCCAACCCTGTTGGGTTCCTTGCTTAGGCTTGAACTCAACTCTTAACAGATAATAGTTAAATATTGTTTGGGAAGATCTGTATATATTGCAAAAAATAAAATTTAAGAAGCTTCTAAAGTTCATTTTTAATATCATCTTTCATTACATTACTTGATAATTTATTGAATGCAGACTATTCCTAATAAGTTGGCTGTTAAACTTAAAATTAAAAGAATGGCAAGTGTGATGCTTCAGGATCCAAGCGGTGAGTTATGGCGAGTGAAAATTGCCATTCGAAAAGGAGGCTGTGCTGATTTCAAAAAGGGTTGTCGAAAATTCTGGAATGCAAAAGGATTAACATTAGGGGACACCTGCCAATTTGAGCTTCTTCATGGGAGAGGTAGTCAGGTAAAGGTTGACATCTTTCGAGGAGTTAGAAATTCTTCAGTTACTAGTGTGAAACCAGCTACTCAAAGTTAGAAACCATGGAATGAGGTGGCTAAAAATGTCATCAGTGTTGAATGTGATAAGGACGACAACAAAACATTTCAAAATAGTTCAAATCCTATCTCGATTCATACCAAAGCTATCCATACAAACAAACAACTCAACACGTGAAATGGAGACTAGATTGCATAAGCAGAGAAACTTCTACAACACTCTCTCCGTTAGTCATGTTCTTCGGGATGGCAGGCCTGCTAAAAACAAAAGAAAAAAGACTAAAGATCAGTGTGATATTAAAGGTTTAGTTGGTAGAAACCAATCAATCAAGACAGAAGGGAAGTTACGCGAAAGAGAATTTATTGATTTGGAGAATAAAGTGAGTCCAATTATTTTAGACGATTTTTCATCTAAAGGAATGAAACATGATCCAAATCCAATTAAGAATACCGACAACCTGCAAGAAAGGGTTCCATCATATAAGGGTATTGGTTTTCAGTTCAATGCAGGTAATCTTACGGAGTCTACTACGAACAAAACTAAAGCATGTGACTTTACACAAAGTTATACAGTCAAAGCATCATCCACTTGTCAGAACTCTCAAAGAACTGGGCATACGTATCCTTCTTTTTCCATCAAAATGAGTCCAACCTATCTGAAAAGGAAAGAAGTGGTCAACTTCTTAACTCAAAAGCTCATACAATTATTTTTGCAGATGGTTATTTTTCTCCAAGTTTGATCGTACTTTTTAACAATATATTATGATGTACAAATTTTTCTACTTGTGTAGTATTTACCAACAAATTTCTACAAGAGATACATGACAAAAAAAATAAAGAAATTAAAACTCTATGGATCAGATGGAAAAATGCGGGGTGCCGAGTTTACTTTTTGAAGAAATGAAGCTTACATTTATAAAGGATGGGGTGCATTATTACTGGAATATGACATTCAACAAGATGATGTTTGTTCATTTGAGTTGATTAAGATGACAGATGGAGTTTTAATAAATGTTTCAATTTCCCGTGGTCTTGTTGAAGATGTGATAGCACTTTCAGTGGATAATGCTTAACTGATCCGGCTAATAAAACTACTGAAGTTTGAAAAGGTCAATTCTCAATTGAGTAGTTTTCTTAACTTAATTGACAAGGCCTGCTTGGCTGAGCTCGAGGCTCAAAAGTATTACTAACTAATACTATGCCCACTATAAAAATATAATAGAAGAGTGAATGAGAGGTATTTTACTGGTCCTTAGAGGAAAGAGGGACTCTCGAGAACCTTTTCTTAGTATATGATTTGGATGATTTTCACCTCTGTGTCGTCTCCACCGATCAAGCCCAAATTTTGTACAAAGTAGCTTTAGGATGTAATAAAGCAATGTATAAATTTTTGTTTATTTTTGTAAAGCTTAGGTTAGGCTAAAGGGGGAGTACCTTCATATCCAACTTTAATGTTTCATTTTGGTTCTTAGTTATTTCTTTAGTAGCTATATATGTAGATGACTTGTATCCGATACATCCGAGAAGGAATTTAAGGTTTGTAATTGTTGTTGATAAATGAATGAAATGATGCTTTCAAGGACCCTTTGTACAGTGTTTGTGTTGCCTTGATTTTATGTGATCTTATGCGATAGTGTATTCTAAAAACGATTAAAAGAGACGAATAAATAGGCTTACTTGAGGCACGTGCCTTGAGTGTTGTACGTACCAAGCTTGAGTTAAGTTAGTCCGTGTTAGTTGGTATCAGAGCTAACGTTTGAGTAGAAAGTTATTTAGTTGCTATGACGGAGGGTCCCAATACTACAGACCCCGCCCCGGGCCTTGCCCTACAGGAGGTAGGACTACCCGTTAATCCCAAGCCAGTGAACACGCGAACGCGGTTGGACCAATTAAAGTCTATATTGCAGGCTCTAGGTGAGATTATTGATCAGGTAACAACTTTGGAGGAACAATAGGATAGGTTCACAGACGATCAGGCCCATATGGGTGAACGTCTCGTTACGCTAGAAGGAGTGGTTGAAGGAAATATGGCTACTCTTCTGGATCAGTAGCTGAACTAACTTTGAGGGTGAATCTCCTAGTTAAGGTTATTGGGAATGGTGAGCCAACACATTTGGGCGGCGGTATAGAACGGCCCAGAATCAAGGTCCCCGAACTCAAGGCATACAAGGGGGCGAGGGACGCAAAAGAGGTGGAGAACTTTCTCTTTGATATGGAGACGTACTTCAACGTAGTCAGACCTAATAGGGAAGGTGCAAAGGTGTCGATGGCCACCATGTACCTCACCGGTGATGCTAAACTATGGTGGCGTACCAAGTATGCTGAGATCCAGAACAGTCATTGTACTATTAACACGTGGGATGACTTGAAGAAAGAGTTGAAGATTCAATTCCTACCCGAGAATGTTGAGTTCATTGCTCAGAGGAGTTTAACGCAACTAAAGCAAACATGCAACATCCGTGAATATGTAAAGCGGTTCTTAGCCCTAATATTGGATATCTGTAACATGTCTAAAAAGGATAAGTTGCTCTGTTTCTTGGAAGGTTTGAAACCCTGGATCCAGAATGAACTGCAAAGGCAACGGGTTCAAGATTTGGCATCCGCAATGGCCTCCGCTGAGCATATCAATGATTACACTCCTATGCATGGTGAGCATCGACCGACTCAGTCTCAGTCTAGTTCCTAGTCGCAGCAGAGAATAGGATCTTCCTATAATTACAATAAGGGTAAGAATGGGGGATACCAAGCTAAAAGTGGGGGAAACCAAGGGTAAGGCCAAGGTCATGGCCAGAGCAGAAGTGGTGGAGCGAGTATGGGCGGTGCATCGAGTTCCAATTCTGTGAGGGAGTACCACCAGCCAGGTAACAATGGTGACGCTTCCTCCTCGTCCAGGTTTTAAAGACATCCAGGGAACTTGAAGTGTTTTTTTTATGGATGAAATCACAAAGCTTATCAGTGTCCTCAAAAGACGGCCTTGAATGCTCTGATGGCGTTGCAAGGAGATCAAGCCAATAACACCGCGTAAGGAAATGATAGCGGTGAAACTCATATGGGTTCTCTTTACTTGCTCAATGTTGTGACCACTCAGTTGCCAGAGACTAAGCCTAAGAAGGGACTCATGTACGTGGACCTCAGTATTAATGGGTAGAGTACTTTGGCAATGGTTGATACAGGTACTACCCATAGCTTTATCGCTATTCAGGAAGCGAACTGTTTGGGACTGCGTTTGGTAAAAGATTCTAGCAGGATGAAAGCTGTCAACTCTGCCGCAATGCCGATACATGGTGTTGTAAAGTTGGTTCCAGTTAAGATGAGACAGTGGAGTAGAATGGTTAACCTTCTCGCGGTGACGTTAGATGATTTTAATATTATTTTGGGGATGGACTTTCTTCGCTACCACAAAGCAGTACCGATGTCGTTCATCAATTCCATAGGGATTTTTGGTGACAATCCATCAATCATACAGATGTCCACGCAGAGAGATGAGGGCAAAATATTATCGGCACTCCAATTAGAGAAGAGACTGAAGTGAAGAAGATTTGGCTTACCTTGCTACCTTACGATTGGAACTGGATGATCTGAATCACAGTGTCGTGCCAAAGGAAGTCTCAGAGGTACTTACTGAATTCAAGGATGTGATGCCGAAAGAACTGCCAAAGGTGTTACCTCCACAAAGGCCTATTGATCATCAGATTGAGTTAGTTCCTGGAACCAAACCTCCTGCCAAAGGACCGCATAGGATGAGTCTGCCTGAACTAGCAGAGCTCTAGAAATAACTTGATGGACTGTTAAAATCAGACTTTATTCGCCCCTCAAAGGCACCATATGGTAACCCAGTCTTATTTTAGAAGAAACATGATGGAAATCTGCGATTATATGTCGACTATCGAGCTCTGAATAAGGTAACGGTGAAGAACAAGTACCCAATACCGCTCAATGTCAATTTATTTGACCAGCTTACATCCGCAAAGTACTTCTCTAAACTTGATTTGAGATCGGGTTACTATTAAGTAAGAATTGCTGTCGGGGATGAACCGAAGACGACCTGTTCCACTCGGTATGGGGCATATGAATTTCTTGTCATGCCATTTAGCCTGACCAACGCTCCTGCAACATTCTGTACTCTTATGAATGAGCTCTTCCGGAAATTTATCGACAAGTTTATGGTGGTGCACTTGGATGATATTGTTATCTACAACCGCACTATGGAAGAGCACCTTGAACATCTTCACCTGGTATTCCAAATCCTTCGATAGAACCAACTATATGTCAAGTTGGAGAAATGCTCGTTTTCCCAGGAACAAGTTATGTTTCTTGGACACGTTATTGGCGGAGAACAAATCCGCATGGATATGGAAAAGGTCCGCACTATTGAGGAGTGGAAAGATCCTACGGAGGTTACAGAAGTGCATTCCTTTCTTGACCTCATGATCTACTACCACAAGTTTATCAAGGGATTTTCAAAATGCACGACACCCCTTACTGATCTCCTCAAGGACTTATCTTGGTCATGGTCCGAGAAATGTCAAACGGCCTTTGACGATCTGAAGCATGCGGTGATGAACAACCAGTCTTAGCCTTGCCAGATATTACCAAGTTGTCTGATGTACATACTGATGGGTTTGATTGCGCTATCAGTGGAGTGTTGTTACAAGATGAGCATCTAGTTGCATATAAAAGCAGGAAACTGAATGATACAGAGATACGATATTCAGCCCAGCAGAAGGAACTCCTAGTTATTGTGCATTGTCTGCAATTATGGCGACATTATTTGTTGGGAATGAAGATTTTGGTGAAGACCAAAATAGTGTGGCAAGCCATTTCCTTTCACAGAAGAAGTTGACCTCAAAGCAGGCTCATTGGTAAAAGTTTCTAGCAGAGTTTGATTTAGATCTCGAGCACAAGCCAGGGAAGATGAACAATGTACCGGATGTGTTGAGCCGTAAAGCTAAATAAGTGGCCATCTCTATAGCCACCGAGAAGTCTCACTCTCATATTACCAGTACTCTCCAAGATAGGATCCGTGAAGGATTGGTGGTGGATCCTCAGACCCAAGTCATCATTAAATTGGTGAATTAGGGGAAAACAAAACGGTTATGGGTAGAAGATGGTCTTTTTATATATGAAGGGAGAGCGGATTTATGTTCCTCGGTTTGTAGGACTAAGACGAAAGTTGAAAAGGGAGTGCCATGACACACTTTAGACAGGCTATCCAGGTTGGCAGAGAATACTATCCCTATTGTACAGAGGTTATTATTGGCCCAATGATCAAAACGAAGTAATAGATTATATGTGGACTTGTCACATTTTCCAGCAAGACAAAGTGGATCGGGACTTGCCACTGGGACAACTTGAACCACTTCATGTACCAACATGAAGGTGGGAAATCGTCTCTCTAGACTTTATCTCTGGGTTACCTAAGACTAAAGGATATGGTTCCATACTCGTGATCATCGGCAGATTCTCTGAGTATGTAACGTTCGTTTTAGCCCCGATTATTTGTACGATAGATAAAACAGTGCATCTTTTTGTGAAGCACGTTGTTAAACATTGGGGCGTGCCGCAGGACATTATCAGTGACAAAGATCTAAGATTTACTGGAAAGTTTTGGAGGGAAGTGTTCAGATTACTGGGATCCACTCTCAACTTTTCAACTAGTAACCACCCACAATCAGATGGTCAGATCAAACGCTTCAATGCAATGTTGGAAGAATACCTCTGATACTTTTTCAGGGCGAACAAGAAGAACTGGGTCAAACTCCTGGATGTAGCACATTTTTACTTTAATCTGCAGAAGAGTTCATCAGCCAACAAGAGTCCCTCTGAGATACTATTGGGACAACAACCCCTCACACCACACACCGTGGTCTCCAGTTATAAAGGAAATATTCCAAGAGCCTACCAGTTTGCATAGAAATGGCAGAGAAATACTGATATTTCCCGGGCCTATTTTGAGAAAGTGTCCACCAGAATGAAGAAATGGGCCGATCAAAAGAGACAACTAGATCCTTTTCAAGTTTGGGACCTCGTTCTGATCAAGAACTCTCACCTCAAACACCGAAGCGACAGAGTACATAAAGGCCTGGTACCCAAGTATTTCGGTCCAATACAGATCATTGGCAAAGTTGGGAAGGTTTCTTACAAGTTTCAATTGCCACCCCACCTTCATTTTACCCATCCAGTGTTCCACGCCAGTGCCCTAAAGCCTTACCACCAAGGCAAGGAAGATCCAAGCAGAAATACCGTTAGACCTTGGGTTCCTCTCAAGCCAATCAACCTAGTCCAAGTTCCAGAGAGTGTTCTTGCTCATAGAGTGATCCATCTTGAACTAGACACCAAGGAGGAAGTCTACGAGTACCTAGCGAAGTAGAAGGATCTGCCAGAAATGAAAGTCAGCTGGGAGTACCAAGATTCTCATCCCCATATGGTCCGACTCAGGAAGATTGAGGCTAAGCAAGAGAGGAAAGAGAACAAACAAATATGGAAGAAGATCAAGTCGGCGAGGGCGTCTCCAAGCTGAATGGGAGAGAGTGTGACGCCTCAGCCGATCAAGCCTAAATTTTGTACAGAGTAGCTTTAAGATGTAATAAAGCCATGTATAAATTTTTGTTTATTTTTGTAAAGCTTAGGTTAGACAAAAGGGGGAGTACACTTCGTCTCCAACTTTGATGTTTCCTTTTGGTTCTTAGTTATTTCCTTAGTAGCTATATATGTAGAGGACTTGTATCTGATACATCTGAGAATGAATTTAAGCTTTGTAATTGTTGTTGATAAATGAATGAAATGATGTTTTTAAAGACCCTTTGTACAGTGTTTGTATTGCCTTGATTTTATGTGATTTTATGCGATAGTGTGTTCTAAAAATGATTGAAAGAGACGAATAAATAGGCTTAATTGAGGCACGTACCTTAAGTGTTACATGTACCAAGCTTGAGTTAAGTTGGTCTGTGTTAATCTCATAAGCTTTATCGTTACATAATACTCACTGTATAATCCTCAGCATTTTTCCTAAATAGATATTTCCTACATACATGCAGGGATAACTGGGGAACTAACTATTCAGGGCATTGCAACAAAATTGATAGATTCCGAGAATAGGTGACAAATCTACTAAAAGCATAAGAGTTGGCTCGGATGACCCTATAACATTATGAAGTTTCAGATTTTTGTATTGTATGCATTTGTATGGTTGTGACCTATAATATCCTCAACTGTCTTAGAGTATTTGTGACGTGGCACATGCCTATGGATTATTTACCACAGCTAACCTTTGGTCTTTATTTTAGCTTATCTTTCTATTTACTCTGTTGGAGTCTAGAGTTTTAGTTTTAGTCCATTTATTATTTGGATAGACACGAGGGGTATTGTAGAAGTGATCCTAGGGAAATCTAGGTTATAAAGAAAAGGGTGATGTAATTTCTTAGTTGGTTGTTACTGAAAGTTTAAAGTTATCTTTAGTAGAAACTTTAGTTTCTTAAATCTAGATAAAACACGGCATTTTGCCTAAATAGATATTTCCTACATACATGCAGGGATAACTGGGGAACTAACTATTCAGGGCATTGCAACAAAATTGATAGATTCCGAGAATAGGTGACTAATCTACTAAAAGCATAAGAGTTGGATCGGATGACCCTATAACATTATGAAGTTTCAAATTTTTGTATTGTATGCATTTGTATGGTTGTGACCTATAATATCCTCAACTATCTTAGAGTATTTGTGACGTGGCACATGCCTATGAATCGTTTACCACAACTAACCTTTGGTCTTTATTTTAGCTTATGTTTCTATTTACTCTGTTGGAGTCTAGAGTTTTAGTTTTAGTCCATTTATTATTTGGATAGACACGAGGATTATTGTAGGAGTAATCCTAGGGAAATCTAAGTTATAAAGAAAAGGGTGATGTAATTTCTTAGTTGGTTGTTACTGAAAGTTTAAAATTATCTTTAGTAGAAACTCTAGTTTCTTAAATCTAGATAAAACACGGCATTTTGCCTAAATAGATATTTCCTACATACATGCAGGGATCACTAGGGAACTAACTATTCAGGGCATTGCAACAAAATTAATTGATTTCGAGAATATGTGACAAATCTACTAAAAGCAGAAGAGTTGGCTTAGATGACCCTGTAACATTATGAAGTTTCAGATTTCTGTACTGTATGTATTTGTATAGCTGTGACCTGTAATATTTTTAACTGTCTTAGAGTATTTGTGACATGGCACATTCCTATGGATCGTTTACCACAGCTAACCTTTGGTCTCTATTTCAGCTTATGTTTCTATTTACTTGGTTGGAGTCTAGAGTTTTAGTTTTAGTCCGTTTACTATTTGGATAGACACGAGGGTTATTGTAGGAGTGTCCTAGGGAAATCTAGGTTATAAAGAAGAGGGTGATGTAATTTCTTAGTTGGTTATTACAGAAAGTTGTTATCTTTAGTAGAAACTCTAGTTTCTTAAATCTAGAAAAAACACGTGATTGTTCTTACGAATTAAGCTTCCGCTAGGTTTTTAAGCATGAATCAAAATGTTGAATGCCCCATATATCAAAAATTTGATAGGGCAATGTGATATTTTGATTGTCTTGTCTGTTAGGAGTTGGGTCCTGCCCAAGCTAGGAGCTCAACAGGGTTGGGGTGTCCTATTGGACTTTTAAAAATCCCATAGGCCTCTAGGGTTTATGGGGAGAGTTTGAGTGGGTTTGGTAACCTATTTAATAGGGTTATCTACTTTGTATTACGTACAGTTTTACAGTTCTACATAATCAATATGAAATCTCTCTCTCCCTCTATCTCCCTCTCCCTCAATTGTTCTCAAGATATAGAATTTTTAGTTTCTATATTATTATATTCCTCAACACGTTATCAGCACGTAAGCTAGTGGATCAAGAAGAGAAAGAAATTACTCTCCAATTACCGTTTTCAGGGAAATCTTGCGATCAGAGAGGTATTTTAAAGATTTATGATTTTAGATTCTATTTCTATCTAATCAATGTCTTGTGATATCTAAATATGGATTAGTAGCATTTTTTTACTTTTTTTTGGATTAAAAATAGCCAATTTTGGTAATTTTTACCCTTTATTAAGGGATGTTTTCAAACTAAAACTACTTTCTCTTTGGACATTGGATAGAGGCAAGACCACTTTGGTTAGAAAGCCTATCCTATGAGCTTTCTAACGGTATATGGCACATCTTAGGAATATGTCCGAATCGCTGGAAAACTCATGTTGAAACTAGGCAGTTTTACCATAAAAAGTCAATTTTTAGGTCAGATGACGTCAGCAAAAATAAAATATTATTTTTAATTTTTTAAAATAATTATCTATTTGATGATGTCTTCATTATCCATTGCTGACGTCAGCAGTGACACGTGTCGAGGACACGTGGCATGACACGTAGTAGGCACGTGTAGTTACACGTGGTAGTTACCAGACCGGTTACTGAAGTGACACTTGTGTTTTGTCACGTGTGTGGCACGTGTTATAGATTCGTGTGGCACATGTGGGGCACGTATGGGACACATGTGACCGGGTCAAACTGGTCCAGATAGGTCAACCCAGTCTAGGTTGGTCAACCCAGTCCAGGCCTTGACCTAGACCGGTCCAAGACCAGTTTAGACACTGAAACAGCTATAAAAAAACTCAATTCTTGGTTAAATTAAGTCTAATTTTTTTTTGAAAATTTCATATTGACTAGACCTACCCCATAGGGGACCCATTTTTAATATATTTTTCTTATGAAAAATAGTTTTTAAATATTTTTGGGAACATGTGTCTTATATAGGAATGATGGCCCAATTATATAAGATATAAGCAAATAGATTAATACCTATTTAAGTATCTTATGATAGCTAATAAGATATTAATGGTATGCCCATAGGATACTAATTATCATGATCAGGGATGATTGATGATACGAAACCAAGACTAATTTAGAATACGACTAGGAGTCATATCTAAATTATAGTTAATTGCCAAAGACAAATAATTAGAGCTCAATTGGGAATTGACTTAGTCTTATTTCTAATAACTTGGTGTATGAGGAACCAATTTTTCATATCTAGGTACAAATAGATGTTACATGATAACATTTAGATGTATATAGACACTGATAGTAACTTATATTATACTAGAATATTAGTTCAAAGACATACATAATCAACCTATCTTGTGAACCCGGGAGACTTCCGGGTGGGATCACTTGTCAGCTAAGCATCTAATACCCCACATATTTGAAGCAAATAGGGTCATTTGGCTATAATATGCAGACCTTTATAGAACTTGAGGGCTCAGAACACCCTAGTTCTCAAAATAGGGAATGCACAAATCTAGTGATTTTGAATAGCAATCTTGGCTAAGATTCTATTAAAACGCACACCTAATATTAAGATCGTCATTTTTATAAGGTAAAATTTGGGATTTAATTATTATAAAAGAATTTCATGAGTTTTAGAATATGAATAGGGTTCAACTATATGATTACTGGAGCCAATTACCTCACTTGGTGCATTGATGCTGACTTGTTTTTGAAGTCTCTCATTCTGAAGAAGACCATCGTCATTGGCAATAAGGAAGATCCCATGGACAAAGCAAAGGCTTTGTTTATCCTTCGTTATTATATTTAGAATAACCTGAAGACTGAATACCTTAACAAGGTTAAGCCAGTTGACTTATGGGCAAACATAAAAGGGCGTTATGGCCAGTAAAAGACCATTATGTTCCTAAAGGCGATGCAATAATAGAATAACCTTAGGTTCCAAGATTTTAGGACGGCCGTTGATTATAACTCAGCAGTCCATAAAATTACTTCTACACTTGAGTTGTGAGATATGAAAGTTACTAATGCCAAAATGGTAGAGAAGACTATCAACTTTCTATGCTAGTAATATTGCACTTTAGAGATAATATCAACGAGAGAGCATGACGACTCATGAAGTCTTGATTCAGGCACTGCTCCTCTCTGATTAGAATGATGAACTTCTGATGAAGAATCATGTTATGCGGCCTCCTAGGAGTGTGTCATTGCCTGCATCGAACAATGTTTAGTTTCGGGGAAATAACTCTACATGTCAGGGACAAAGATATGGAAGGGACAAAGATATGGAAGGGGTAAGGAAGGATACCAGGGATAGTGGAAATGCAGGAACTATAAACCCTTTGGCCCTAGGAGAGGTAAAGGATTTAAGAAATCTGGGACACCAGGAAATATGAAGATGGAGAAGAAAATAGATCAGGGATCTACTTGCTTTAACTGCGGTGACACAGAGCACTGGGCACGGGAATGCCATTTACCACGGGTGACTACAGATAACAGTGTCCAGACCCACCATGTAGTTGTTAAAACCTAACTCTACCCCTATGGAGTTTACAGCATCAGACTTCTTCGGCGACACGGATGTCGGCTTGGATCAACATACGGAGTAATCCGTAATGATTCCTCAGTAGACATGTGATATCACATTAGATAGAGTACTATTAGTTTCTTTTCTAGTACATAGTTGATTTACTCTTTTTGTCAGTATTTTTGATTTTGTTGAGAACATATCATTTATATTTCAATAAAGTGATTGTGACATACATAAGATTTTTAATTTGTTCTAACTTGTGATTATTCAAATTTATTGCTTAAGAAGTAGCTAAATTCTATGTATGATAGTTAATCTACTATATACAACCTGCATATGGATCTATCTGCTCATTGAGCATGGTTGATAATCAGATGAGTGACAATACATGTCTAAGAGACATTAGTACAACGCACTCGGTCCTCTTTGAGATATGAATATATTTCTTGTCTAACATTGTGCATCGGGGATGGCACGAATATCATTGGCATGACCAACATGATAGTTGAGTGCGTCACACTATTACTCTCTAAAGGTACGATACGGGGTATCTAGTCTACTATATAAACTAGTAAATCCAATTGGATTTTACTGAGTTTAGGGAGATACATGATAATGCTTATCACGTAATGACTATCGGAGAATATGATAGATAAGGTTCTATGCATTCACTCCATGTCTAAAGGTTAGAACACGTTATTGGAACGGTTTCCAATATACTCTTCAGGGCTTGGATAGTGAAGCGGATTATCGGGATTACATTAAAATGAGAGAAGATCCAAAGAGTGTACGTGTAACAGTTGCTTTCGAGAAAAGTCTATTACTTCATCCTAGTATGACCAAGGTGGAGTGGGATCTCTAGCCTTTGCTCCAAACGCATCCATGGAGACACATGTAGACCTATCCATCCACATTGTGGCCCACTTGAATATTTATGGTCATAATAGACGTATCTAGGAGATGGTTTTACGTTTGCCTATTATTAAAATCTAGGAATACAACGTTAACACGGCTTCTCACTTAGGTCATTCGATTGCAGGCTCAATTCTTGAATTACCCAATCAAATTTGATCGATGCGACTTGACGGGAGATTAAAAGTTGGACTCACAAGCTTTTGATGATTATTTTACCGCTAAATAGGATAGATGATTGAGCATCGTGAGTACCTCATACTATACCGAACTCGAGATTGGCGGAGAACCTAATCAAGTGATTTAGTATATTCGCTAGGCCACTGTTATTACGATCACAGCTTCCAGCTAGTGTGTGAGATATGCATTCTTGCCCCCACAACATTAATTAGGGTTTGTCCCATTGCAAATCATAAAATTATTTTTTTCCAAAAGTGACTAGTAACTGAGTCGGAGCCCGGTGTCGCCCATCGATGAACATTTACATGTTTTGTACAGGTGTCAATCGCACCACAATGTATAAAGATGGGACCCTCAACGTCGGCCTGGTATTATGTGGGTTATGATTCACATTTATCACTAGATATTTGGAACCCAATGGCGACGTATATACTGCAGGGAAGATAATTGTCACTTTGATGAGATGATATTCCCAGCATTAGAGGGAGATATGATAGTTAATATTGAGGATGTTTCTAAGAAGTCTTGGAAAATATTATCGTTATCTCATCTAGATCCCTATACATAAGTTAGGTGACAATAAGGTCCAAAAGATTGCAAACCTCCAATAGGTCATAAATGAATTGCCAGACACATTCATAAATACTATTGAAGTACCGTAAGTATATGTACCTGCAACTAATATACCTACACAACAGAACATTTCAGGGGAATTAGTTCTGCAACGAATCTGAGGCTCGCACTTAGTGCGAAGCACCGTTGGAAGAAAATATTCTGAGCCGGGGAGCTGCAGAATATAGGACAAATATGACTAATGGTGTAGTCGGTTCATCGAGAATGAAACTACCCATCGATGAGGCAATAAAAGCTACGTGACCAGTTAATGCATTATGAGACTAGCCCAAGGTGGCACATATGTATGATAATAATGAGATCTTGATCTATTAAAAGTTTGTGATAAGCACAATGTAAGATCGTTCAGTAGAGAGTTGTCGATAAGGTATTCATATTTGTTGTTGTGCTCGTCATCAAGGATGAGGATTTAAAACCACTTATTGTAATTGACTGTATGTTGTTGTACATTGGCCAAAGTGGGCACCTGGAATCCAAGCGGAGTTCAAGTTGCTAGAATAATGCGAAGTGATACAATTGAGCCTGTTGGTTATAAATGAGAAAAGTACAGAAACATGATTAACTCGGAGATATAATTTGGTCAAGGCAAAACTAGTTACTCTGGAAATCTTTAAGAGATCTCGCATCGATTGCAGTGTGACCTATTACCTAGTTATAGACGTTCGGTACTAATCAGTCTGTCAAGTTGTCAAGGACAAGCTAGACATGCATCTGATGTAAATATTGTGTATTTATATGGGAAACTAGATACAAATATCTACATGAAGCCACCTGAGGTGGTATAAGCTTCTAGAAGAAATTAAGCCCAATATATGAGATGTGTATGTAATAAAACTAGAAAAGTTATTGTTGGCTTGAAGCAATTAGGGCCCATGAGACATAGTAAGTTGACTGGGTATTTGAAGGTCGGAGACTTTGTAAATATCCTTATATGTCTATGCGTACTTATTTAGAACATAGTTATTAGCTTCACTCATCATAACAGTGTACTAAATGATTTGGATATCATTAGAACTCCGGGGAAGATCGCGAGAGCCACCGAATACTTTGGGAAGGAATTTAAAATACAAGACCATGGGAAATCAAGTAGTGTCTCAATTTGCAGACCGAACATCTTGGTAGTGGCATACTGTACACCAAACAATATATATCAGAAAAGTTATCTAATACTTTGATATGTGTGTGCTAAGTCGCTCATTGCGCATCCATCACTTGGGTGTGAACAATGATATCTTTCACCATCCTAATGGGGGGAGAAACTCCTAGGGCTGTGACGCCATAGCTAGGATGTGCTTTGTTATAGGTAGTTGGGTATATTCGACCCGATGACTCATTCGTACTGAACTGTTTGGCTTATCATAGTTTTGTTCCAACCCAAAGGCACTGGAATGAGATCAGGCACATTATGAGGTATCTGATCGGGATGAAACACTGGGGTCTTTTCTACTCGAAATGGTAAACGTAAATGTATAGAGTACATCGATATAGAATACTTCTTAGACCCACATAGAGGCCATTGTCAAATTGATTATGTGTTTATGTACGGGGATACATAAAGATTTTTGGAGATCGATAAAGCAGACAGCGGTAGCTGCATCCTTGAACCATGAGGAGATTCTTGTACTTCATGAAACTGGTAGAGAATGCTTTTGGTTGCGGTCTATGATCAACCACATCAACGGAAGTTACGGTATATGATCAACCACATCAACGAAAGTTACAGTCTTAGTTCTATCCAAGATAAACCGACGACTTTTTATGAAGACAACGCAACTATTATCATTCAAGTCAAGGGCGGATTTATTAAAGGTGACAGAACGAAACATATTTCACCAAAGTTCTTCCACATACATGAGTTGCAGAAGACGAATGAGATCAACTTTTTTCAAGTTCATTCAGAAGATAACTTAGTTGATCTATTAACGAAGGCTCTTGCACATCATACGTTCAAGAGATTGGTACAAGGAATCAACATGTGGAGTTTACATGATTTATTATCTCAGGGAGATCGACGTCAGGGGGAGTAGTCCCAGCCTGACGTAGACACATGCATGATGTACTCTTTTTCCTGATAGTGTAGTTTTTATCCTAGGAGGTTTTATTGATTGGAGGTTTTGATGAGGCAATGTATACGTGTCCACAACCCATACAGAACATATGATTGTACTATTTCCTTGCACAACTTTTTGCCCAAGGAGGGTTTGCTAGCCAGAGGTTTTGATGAGGCAAATCGTCCTGGTGTGGAACACCCCAAGGGGGAGTGTTAGGAGTTGGGTCCAACCCAAGCTAGGAACACAACAGGGTTGGGGGGTCCTATTGGACTCCTAACAAGCCCATAGGTCTTTAGGGTTTATGGGGAGAGTTTGAGTAGGTTTGGTAACATATTCAATATGGTTATCTACTTTGTATTACGTACAGTTTACAGTTCTACATAATCAATAAGAAATCTCTCTCTCTCTCAATTGCTCTCAAAATATAGAATTGTTAGCTTCTATATTATTATATTCCTCAACAGTGTTAACAATATTTGAGCGCCTTTCAATGGCAAAAAATCGCGTAAAATTGTCAAATATTGCGAGAAAACATCATGTATTGTATTTATCAATCCAAAAAGGGCTTACCATACATTATCTCATCTTTTCAAATGTTGTTCGATATCAAATTTATCGAGTCATACCAAGAGTTTGACTTGAGTTGATCAATTTTGACTGATCGTCAAATAACCGTAGGGAGTGTTTCCGTAACGCTTTTTTCCCCCTTTAAATGGAAAAATGTTAAACCAAAACTTTATTTTGTTCCCGTTGTCTCCTTCCCTCCCACTCTCTTATTCAATCTTTCCACCTTATCAATCTTGAACTAAAACTGTAAACACTCTCAAATCTCGAAGGATTCCAATTTTAAGGGTTTTTGTTCTCTTCTCCTGTTGAGTTTAGGTGTTTTATATAATTTTTATTTATTTATTTATTTTTTATGTTTTTTTTGTAACTAGAGGTTCCGTGGATTGTCAATTCCCGACTAGATCCTCTAGGGCTTGTGCAATAGCCCCCAAACCACACGAACCAGGCTCATACCAAAGCCCACAAACGTAGATGAGAATCGAACCCTTGACCTACTAGAGCACAGGTAGTTGGTTTTCTGGGTTTGAATAAAAACTTTTACAAGACCCAATATTTTCTTATTCTACCATAACAAGAAACCCAAAGAAATGGGTACAAAACCAAAAGGCAGCTGCAAGCCAAATTTCTACAAAATCTTATTTGGTGATTTCTCTCAGAAACTGGTAAGATTCAACAAACCCACTTCTTACTTTGGTGAATTGCAATTTTTTTTTTTCTTAATTTTTTTTATAATTCTTTAGGGTTTTAGAGTGTATCTACTTGGAGAATTGTTAGTTGATATGTTCTTGACATCATCTGTTGTTATTGTAATTCTCCAAATAGTTGCAAGATCATCATCACACTCAACTCATTTGAGCTGATTTCCTTAACTTGGAAAACTTCCCAAAAAGAGCC
This sequence comes from Kingdonia uniflora, assembly GCA_014058105.1. Taxonomy (NCBI): domain Eukaryota; kingdom Viridiplantae; phylum Streptophyta; class Magnoliopsida; order Ranunculales; family Circaeasteraceae; genus Kingdonia; species Kingdonia uniflora. Next base: position 1,606,162 of record JACGCM010000004.1, read on the forward strand.
CACTGTTAGCCCAAATGATACCTACTTTTATATTATTATCCAATTTAAAGGTAGAGTTGCAGTCACGGCGAATTGTATTCAGTTGAACACGTCAAATGTGTCTATCCCCATTTGATTTATGTAATAATTGATTTCCTTTTCACAAACTCCTCTACCGCAATGGTCTTTATCTAGTGGTGGCATTGTGCTGATTCCAATGTGGTGGTGCGCGTGTGTGGGGTGGGGTGGGGGGCATGGTTGATAGAAGCTTTACGAGTAAGGGGGCGGGTATGATATTTTTCATACATATCTGGATCCCCTCGTGGCCCGACGGCACTTGTATTTGTACTTTTTTGTTTCACCGGTTACAGTTTCCTTAAACTTAAACTAAGTTATCTAATACTATGTACAAGAAAAAAAAAGAAATATTTTACTAAACGGGGTAGAGGGTCGGAAAATGTCGATCCCGACCGGGGGAGTACGTGGAATCTGCAAATAGTGTAAACAGTTTTTGGGGCGGGTTTGGTGGTGGGGAAGTGAGGTGGGGGATAATATTGGTTGCTTCAGGCCAAATCCGCCTCTCTATCTTTATTAACCCTATCTTTATTTGATGATTAAAAACTACTATTTTATTTTGTAGGGTTTACCATCAGCTTTTGTCAAGAACTTCAATGGGATACTGCGGCGAAAATATTATCTTAAAGGTCCTACTGGAAAATCATGGCCTGTACTGATGAAAAAGGTTGATGATGACTTGTTTTTTCATAAGGGTTGGCAAGCATTTGTGAGAGACCATTCTTTGGAATACGGGGACTTTTTAGTTTTTAGTTATAGTGGTAATTCAAAGTTCAATGTCAAAGTTTATGATAAAAGTACTTGTGAAAAGATGGTCTCTTTAACTAAGATGAAAACTGGTAGAACCAATTCCTGCACAGAAAAATCAAAACAAGAAGAAACTAAGAGGCCTAGTTCTTCATATAATTGTGATGATGACTGGAAAAAGAGAGCAGTTGTTTCCAACAAAATAAATTGTGAGTATCACGGACACTTGTAGTCTAACCACTATGCAGAATATAATAGCTTGCTAACATCTTACAGCTGTTTTTTTTTTTGGTTATCTAGGTGGACTTGTTAAGCCAAAGAGAACACCTAATATCAATATTAGAAGAAAAGGAGCAATCGAAGTACCCTGTTCTGGCAAATCAGCTAAAGACAATTCAAGACCTATTAAAATGGTTGAGATAAAGGAAGCAATCCATCCTGTCAATTATTTTAAGCTAAGGGAGGAATCATACAGGAAGTTTCTAAGAGAAAGATGTCTTACTATGATTTGTAGGTCTAGAAGACACCATATGGTAAAGCTCCATACTTTCATATAATTAGTGGCACGATTTAAATATAGTTTAAGGATAAAACTCTCTTCTAATATTATCTTTTTCTCTTCTGAATTGCAGAGATTTCCATTCAAGATAGCAGCTAAACTTGAACTCAAAAACAAGGGCTGTGCAATTCTCCAAGATCCACATGGTAAGTTATGGCCTGTAAAAATTTCTCTCCAGAGTGATGGTCGCTTTGAGTTATCAAAGGGTTGGAAAGATTTCTGGGATGCGAACAAACTAGCAGCAGGGGACACCTGCCAATTTGAGTTCCTTCAGGGGAAAGACAATCCAGTAAGGGTTGTTATCTGCCGAGAAGCTATAAATCCTACTGCTATCACAATGAATTGTAAGTATTTTTTTCCCATTCTTAAATCTTTGCATAATAATACTAATTATTATTTTAGGTGGATGTGTGAAGCCAAGGAAATCGCCAGTTATCAGGGTTGAAAAAAAAGGAGCTAGTAAAGTACCCTCTTCTGGTAAATATGTCAAACAAAATGTGAGATCTTTTAATACAGATGAGACAAAAAAAACAAACATCAATTTTGCTAAGAAAAGGCTGCAGTCGTATATTAAGATTGAAGGTGAAGATTGCTTCTCTGCGATTTGTAGGCCGTCTAGAAAATACTTTATGGTAAAGCTTCCATTTCTATATAACCAGTGGCCAAGTACTGAATATATTTTATGAGGATTCTTAAGTTTTGCTGAATATATTAATAATTAGGTGACTTCTAAACTTGACATTTGCAGACTGTTCCAAATCAGCTGGCTGCTGAACTTAATCTCAAAAGAAAGGTGAATGTGATGCTTAATGATCCACACGGCAAGTCATGGGCTGTGAAAATTGCCATTCGGAGGAATGGCCGTCTTGATTTAGGATATGGATGGCTGGATTTCTGGAATGCAAACAAATTAGCAGTAGGGGACACCTGCGTATTTAAGTTTCTTCAGACGAAAGACGATCGAGTAAAGGTTGACATCTTTCGAGGAGTTAAAAGTCCTTTAGCTTCTAGTGTGGAACCAGCTAGTCAAAGTTGGAAGCCATGGAATGAGGTGGCTAAAAGCGTGATCCGTGAATGCGAAAAAGACGACAATGATACATTTCAAAAGAGTTCAAATCCTATCTTGATTCCGACCAGAGCCATACAAACAAACAACTCAAGACATGGATATGAAACTAGATTGAAAAAACAGAGAAACACCTGCATCACTCACTTTATTATTAATCCTGTTCCTTTGGATGGCATTTTCGCTAAAAACAAAAGAAAGGAGACTGAAGATCAATGTGATATTACAGGATTGGTTGGTAGAAGTCAATCAATCGGGACAGATGGGAAGAAGCACGAAAAAGATATTGATTTGAAGAATGAAGCGGGCCCAGTTAATTTAGACAATTTTTCATCTAAAAGAAGGAAAAATGTCCCAAATCCAATTGAAAATACTGAAAACCTGCAAGAATGGGTTCCATCATATAAGAGTACTGGTATTCAGTTCAATACAGCTAATCTTACGGTGTCTCCTATGGACGAAAGTGAAGCACATGTCTTCAAGCAAAGTTATAGAGTCGAAGGATTTTGTTAGAAATTCCAAAGATTCGGGCTTAAGTATCCTTCTTTTACCAGCAAAATGAGTCAAGCCTACCTTTACAGAAAACGAGTGGTTAGCTTCTTAACTCAAAAGCTCACACAAATAAATACACATGGTTTTCTTTTTCAAAGTTTCATTTTATAACAATATAAGAAAATGCATATTCCTACTTGTGCAGCTTATACCAGGAAGTTTCTACAAGAGATACCTGATAAAAAATATGAAGAAACTCAAACTTGTTGGCCCGGATGGAAGAATATGGGAAGCTAAATTCGCTTTAGGAAAAGATGCTTACATAAATGGAGGATGGGGTGCACTCATATCAGAGTATGAAATTCAAAAAAGTGATGTCTGCTGCTTTGATATGATTAAGATGACCGGTGAAGTTTTAATGAAGGTTTCAATTTCCCGTGGTCACTGAAGATGTGCCATCCGGCTAATGAACTGCCAAAGATTGAAAAGGTTAGTTCTCAATTGAGTAGCTTCTGAACTTAATTGGTAAGGTTTGCTTGGATGGTCTCGGTGCTTAGAAACATTATTAACTATTTCCACCAAGGAAGTATAGAGGAGGGTTAGTGGGGTATTTCACTGGCCCTTATATGCTTCTTGGTACTGTAGGAGAGGCAGACTCCCAGGAACCCTTCCTTGAGTATATGATTTGGATGATTTCATTCTCATAAGTTTTATCGTTCCAACAGTACTTACTGTATAATTCTTGTTGTTTTGCCTAAATATACATTCCTATATATGTGCAGGGATCACCAGGGTACTATTCAAGGCATTGCAATAAATTTGATAGGTTGGGAGAATTCGTGGCAAGTCTAATAAAAGCAGAAGAATTGGCAGTTGCGCCTGCTACCTATGATCTGTAATATCTTCAACTTTCTTTGAGGCCCCAAATGTATCTGGCTTTTATTTTAATAAATGAGTGTTAGAAAACTTCCAAACGTCATCTGTGATTATGTATTCTAGTTTCAGACCACTTGTGTTCACTTGTGCCTGTTTGCCTGTAATCTGTAAACATAAAAATTTCTTTCAGGAACACATTCAAGCACATTTAATTAACTTTTTTCTACAAAAATATATTCCCCCCCAAAAAGTATAATGTTGTGGCGGAAAAAAAAAGGGGGTAGATTGTCACTACGATATATTATGCCTTGGGGACCATTGAACCAATTCCATTAGATAGAGGAGATTTTCTCTCTATTTTCTCATATACAGGTCCTGTTTAAAAGAAGTGAAAAATATTTTTACACCAATAACTGGTGGCAGATACATCGTAAACCTTGGTTTTTTGGATGCAATCATATTCCAAGTTTTTTGTATTGAGCCAACTCACTAAAAATTAGGCGTGGGTATTGGTCGGTTTGGTTTGGTACTTTGCAAATATCAATACCAAAACTCTGAAAGTCTTAGAGGCGCAATTGGTATGGTAAAATACGAAATCGTACCTATGAAATTCTATGTGCTCGTATTTAATGTATTTCGATAAACTAGGTCAGAACTATTCCTATCAATCAATGATCAAAAGTAAAGACAATGAATTAAAAGATACATGCAATTGTTCACCCTGTAGGAACTCCTTACACGGGAGAAAAACCACAGGTCGTTGTCACAAAATCCACTAATCAAAAAGAGTTTAATCTGAATTACACTTACAGACTTGATAACCTAGTCTCAAGATTATCTCTCTTCTGACTAAAGCTTCACACTCAATCTTCTTATGTTCTCGCAACAACCCTTCTTGATATTACACCAAGAATTTTTTTCATCTCACACCAAGAATCTTCTTCAACAATATGTACGAAGTATTGTAAAACTAACTCAACATTAATCTCAGGATTAGAAGATGCTTGATTGATGTTGAATTCACACTCTTTGATAAAAGAGTTTGGAGCTTTTAAAAAAAAAAAAAGTTTTTCAAAAACAAAGACCAGGAGAGAAAAAGAAACAGAGTTTGCTTAAATAGTAACTCAATTTCTCTCGAGATTCATTCGAACGAGACCTAATGTCGTTCGAACGACTTATGTCTAATTTGGTTTAAAACCCTAGAAAGTTGACAGTCGTTCGAAAGACAAGAAGTCTCGCTCAAACGACAATTGTCTATGAGCCAAATTCCGTAGGACATGTCAATTCGTTCGAACGACAATAAAACTTGTTCGAATGAAAATTGGCTATGGGTCAAATTTCCAGGGGACATGTCAACTCGTTCGAACAACAAGAAATCTCGTTCGAATGACAATAAATATAAAAGCTCCTTCCTTTATCAGCGAGTTATACTTACCTTCTTTCTAGTGATCTTCATTTTGTCAGTGTCTTCGACTGAGACACCCACGAGACTTCACAAACACGAAATGAGACAAATAAAACCTTTCAATCTCCCCCTTTGGTTCATTTCGTAACAAATAAAAACTAAGACAAACACACGACTCTGTAGTACTTCCCAGCTACAGAGTGAGTCTAGACCTTAGAAAGACACCACCCCTTTCTTGAATAGGTTCAATCTCTGAACCTTTTCTAGGAATAATATCTTCTTACAACCCTGTTCTCATCAAATAGTGTGTGATTGAATATCTGCACACTCAGCAAACTCGTTTATGATACATGTGGAAAAAGGAACTTAGAATATAGTCACACAAACGAAAAAAATGAACATATAAATCCAGAGAAGCATTTGCAAACCAGTCATGTAAACTCGTTCCTCTCCCTTTTTGTCATGGAAGAAACAATCAAACAACTATAATAAACTATCTGAAAGAAAAGAAATTATAGACATCGGATAAACAAATAAACAAAATTAAGGTAGTACTAAATAAACTGATAAAGTTAGTACAAAGACTCCTATCTCACGTGTTCTCAAAACAAAAAATCTCAAAGAAGAACAAGACAAAAGAACCAAAATGGAGAACAGATGCGAGGAAAAAATTCTAGCTAAGGCATCCTGTGCAACTAGGCATCTCCAGAATCAAAATCATACTCAAACACCTGTGGCTCCTGGACCGGACGAAGACCCCTAACATCTGTCTCAATAGTCTACAGTCGTCCCTCAATAGTCTCAAGACGTCCCTCAATAGCACCTAACCTGGTCGTCACCATCTGAAGCATACTCCCAATACTCTGATGAGAAAATACCTCCTGAGGTTGTGCAACTGAGCTAGAAGAACCTATGTGCTCACCTGGAGGAGCAGTCGCAGAAGGTAACACAAGAGGAAGATGAGATGCACTCTTGTGACAGTTACTCGCATCCAATTTTTCAATTTTGGTATCATCCGGTTCATTAGGGAACAATTTGTAGCCAGCAGCAGTAAGAATTGCCATAACAAGTCGAGCAAACGGTAATGAACTCCTAGTCGCCGCTTTGGTGCTCGCATCAATCATCTCCTCAATGATGATATTAGGTAGATCAATCTCAATATCATTCTTGAAGGCATAGAGAAAAACCTTTATCCGCTCAGAGAGTTCATTCTTTTGAGATCGCGGAATGATATTCGTAATAGCTATGCTATGTACGAGGCGAGACTCATCATCTAACATCTTTCGGGAAACAATACCCGATCCAGTATACAGTCTATGCTGAGCCGTGATGTTAACAACCATAGTATGCAACTCAGGTAAAATATGAACTCCATCCTCTTCAAACTCCCCTCAGAAGTAGCAGCAGGCCAGGGATAATATGATGCTGGCCAAATACATCTCGGAACCGCAATGAATTGAGAAGGACGGAAACCCAAAATAGCGTAGATACTGTCCCTAGTGACTGTGTACGTGGTACCATCAATAGTGATTGAGAAAGTTCGACTAGACAGAGTACGGATATGCTCAAGTTGCAGAGTAGCATAAAACAGTCGAACAATCCTCGGGTAGACCTTTCCAGACGGAGTAAGAATCTTGGTCCATTTCTTCCTTAAAATTTTGTAAACACGCATGGATATCCTTCATTAACCTCATAAACACTCTTGATGTCAACAACTTGTTCTTTCACAATTGGCCGATCTTTAAAGCCTTTTTCAGTAGCCCAATGTACCGGGTTATCACCAACCCTCTGGCCATCAAGAATACCTGTATTGTCAGAGCATGATCTCTTGTTTCCGACCTGTTGCTTAGGTGCCATTTGAACAAAGATGATAAGTTGTCCGCAGATAGATACCCAAACAACAATCAATAAACACACACCTACTGTAACCAATAAACCTCCAACCCCACAACCTGCAAGAAATAACACCACCACCTCCCCAAACTTAACCAACACGGTTTAGTAGGGGAACCCAATCAAACACAATCACACCCCAAAACCTGCAGTAAACAATCCAAACTCCAATCCCCAATTTCTTTTCCAATTATACTCAGTAATGCAACCAAACAATCAAACAAAAAATAATCACCTTGTCGAAACCAACAAATAAGCAATCATCCAAATCACCGCCCCTTAATTACAAAGCCTGTTATCACGATTTAGGAGTAATGTACAAGGAACAAGGTATAAAAAATCCAATAATCAAGGTACAAACAACAAATAATCGAGTATGATGTTGAACTTACTTAAACCCAAGGTGCAACCTTGGTAAATCTCCAACGAAACTATCACAAATTGCTTGAAAAACCTCAGTAATCAAACCCTAAACACAAAGGAAACACAATTGCAAGAACCAGCAAACTCGAACCCTTGCCCAATCGAGTACCAAGTGATCACAAGCAAGAAAAATAAGTGGGAGGTGAAGAAACTCGAGTTGGTGAGGGAGAGAGGGAGAGAGAGGAAAAACAAACCAAGAAGTTGTTGATTAACCAAAACAAGCGAAGGGAAGACAACCAAACCCGAGACTCGGTCGAACGACTAGATAAATCGTTCGAATGAAACATAATCTTTTCCAAAAAAATACACTGCAGCTTGGAAATGGATGAAACAAAGGAATAAATGGATAAAACAAAGGAAGACTTATCCAAAAGTACTGAGTAGCCACAGACAAACAGAGAGCAAGAGAAAGACATGACTAACATACATACTCCCCCTCAAATATATAGTCATATCTATAAGTACAGCGGATACACGATAGAGAATATTATTAAGTTATAAACAAAATAATGCAAAAGAACTCGGTGTATGTGTGTGTAGCCCAAACAAAGTCCTGACAAGTACGCATATGAAGAGCACTATATTGGAAATATGATTCAACTTAGGCCCCTCATGGTTGGCCACTCAAAGTCACTGAAAATTTATTAGGTATCACTCAAAGGAAATATGAATATGAGTGATGAAGTAAAAAATTCATAATCCAAGAAAGTGGCGCTATTTTACTGAAGATCTCATAGAAGGAATATCAATTGTTTTTGGTGGTGTCAAGTTAATTACCATAGATTTTCACACTGTCATCTCCACTAAACCGAATGCATTAGACTTATAATCAACTAGGACTTTTAAGGTTATAATGAAGGCAAAGATAGGCTAGTGATGAAATAGGTGTTTTGTTGGCATTCTGAGGACAAAAAGAACTTCCACCTCCATTGTTGTCATCAGCACACCACCTTCCCCTCCCCCTTTTTTTCAAACTTTGTTGTTATCACCTCCATTGTTGTTATTAACACATCTTCTGACACTATTTGAATTTACACTTTGTTGTAACAAAACATTCTCCTAAGAAGCACTCATATACATATCACCTTTCAGATTGTATCACTTCCTATCCTCAGAACAAAAGGTTTAAACAAGAATTTGGCGAATACAAAGAAATGGCTTATTTTAGGCTCAACGGGTAGCAAGTGAATTAACGATTTGGGTTAGATGCTAAAAGGTCAAAACATAAACAAATAAAAATGCCTAAAATCATGTCCTAAGACTTGTGCAATATCTCGTTTTGCCTCGAATCAAGTAAAGAAAATGTTATAGTATTTTAACTTGAATTATATATCACCACCAACAATCGACTAATGCATAAAATAATGAGATCAGAAACAAAGAGAGATTTTACGGGAAAGAATTTATTTAATAACACTCAAAGCTAGAGCAAAAGGTTAGATCCTCACATAATGTTAGGTAGCAAAGTCTCTTCATGGACCCTCAAGATTTCTACTTACACCTAGAGTCAGGGACAGTTAGACCTCGTGACGAACAAGTGATGCCAAGTAACTCAAGCATTAAATAAATATAGAACACGTAAATAATTTCCATACATGCATATGCAAAGCTACTATAGGCTAAGTGCAAAACAGGGGAGATAGTCAGTAAGAGTAAAAGATACGACACATACCTGATGATGCCCACAAGATAGCGACACCACAGACAGAAAGACCTGAGAGATTTAGAAAATGGAACAGACACCAATAGCGCATCAAATATTTTCAAACCGAATAACATCCAAAGGTTTAGTGAAGAGATTAGCAAGTTGGTTCTCCGTACAAACATACTCTACAATTACAATCTTCCGCTCAATAAGGTATCGAATGAAGTGAAATCGGATGTCAATATGCTTGGTCCACGAATATTGTTTAGGATTCTTGGAAATGTTGATTGCACTTGTATTATCACAATAAAGTGATATTACTCCCTGATTCAGCCCGTAATCATGTAACATTTGCATCATCCAGACGAGTACTACAACTTCCCGCAGCAATATATTCTGCCTTTGTAGCAGACTGTGAAATGCAATTATGTTTCTTACTTTGCCATACAATGAGATTGTTCCCAATGTAGTAACATCCCCCAGAAGTACTCTTCCTTTCATCAGAATTTTCGGCCCAATCAGCATCTGAGTATCCAATAATTTTAGATGTAGTGTCTCAAGTATACCACAATCCAAACTCATAAGTCCCAAACACATATCAAATAATCCGTTTAATAGCGTGTAAATGGGACTCCTTAGGACTTGCCCGATAGCGTGCACATATGCAAACACTGAACACAATGTCTGGTCGACTAGCTGTAAGATACAACAAGCTTCTTATCATGCTGCTATATATCTTTTGATCCACATCAGTACCTGTAGAGTCCTTACTCAATTTTGTGGTAGTGTTCATTGGTGTCCGGGTATGTTTGGAGGAGTCAAGACCAAACTTTTTGACAATATCCTTAGCATATTTAGATTGAGAAACAAAGATACCATCCTTCCGTTGCTTGATTTGAAGACCTAAAAAGTAGGTCAATTCTCCAACCATGCTCATCTTGAACTCTTTTCCCATTAACTCGCTGAATGCTTTGACACGAGAGTTCAACATAGATCCAAAAACAATATCATCCACATAAACCTGAGCAATAATAATGTCATCTCCTTCCTGCTGAATAAACAATGTCTTATCAACTCCCCCTCGAATGAACCCTTTTCCAAGTAGAAAGTTTGAAAGTCTATCATACCATGCTCGAGGAGCTTGTTTTAGGCCATAAAGTGTTTTCTTCAAACGATAAACACGCTCTGGGTGATGAGGATCTTCAAACCCCTTTGGTTGAGCTACATACACTTCTTCTTCAAGTAGTCCATTCAAGAACACACTTTTTACATCCATCTGATAAAGCTTAAAGTTTTTGTGACAAGAAAAAACCAAAGGCATTCGAATCAATTCAAGTCTAGCTGTGGGAGCAAAAGTTTCTTCGACATCCACCCCTTTTATTTGATTATATCCCTGAGCTACCAACCTTGCTTTGTTTCGGACAACATCACCGTTCTCATCAAACTTGTTCTTGTAAATTCACTTAGTGCCAATAATATTAGTATTTGCCAGTCGTGATACTATGTCCCATACATCTTGGTGCTTGAGTTCATTGAGCTCATCTTGCATGGCGTCAATCCAATATTCATCAGATAAGGTATCTTTTACATTGGTTGGTTCAGTGATGGACACATAACACACACTCTCCACTGTCTCATATAACGTAGAACAATGTTACCCTACACACCTAGCGGACTCATGAAGTGTAGGACATTCATAATCATCAAGGTATCTAGGAGCACCACAATTCCGAGAAGGATTAGTACGGACAGTGGCATTTGGTGCTAAAATTTCCCCAAAAGATTTTGTAGGAGCTTCAGCGTGAGGTTCTTCTTGAACATCTTGTGTCACAATAGATGAGGTTGGCAGGGAAGCTCCTTGAACATTGCTATCTCCATCATCTGTTTGTCCAAGAACTGCCGAGTCGTCAACTACCACATTAATCGACTCCATGACCATTTTGGTCTTCAAGTTGTAAACACGATAAGCCCTACTTTTTGTGGCATATCCTAGTAAAATACCTTCATTACTTCGGGAATAAAATTTTTAATGTTCTCCCGATCACAAGTGACATAACACTTACTTCCAAACACACTAAAGTATTTCACGTTCAGCTTTTTTCCAAACCAGAGTTCATAGAGTTCATATGGTGTGTTAAGTGTAAGAGGACGCAGATAAACTTTGTTGATAATGTGGCACGAGGTATGAATAACTTCTCCTCAAAAGTGATTAGGAACATTCTTTCCATGAAGTAATACCCGCCCCATTTCCTGTAGAACCCAATTCTTTCGTTATGTTACTCCATTTTGTTGTGGTGTGATTGGTACTGAAAATTCATGTTTGATCCTATTTGCTTTACAGTACTCAATCACATCACTATTCTTGAACTCTCCTCTGCGATCACTTTGAATTTTGTCAATAGAATAATCTTTCTCATTCTGTATTTGCAGGACTATAGTATGAAATTCTTCAAATGTGTTCGATTTCTGCTTTAATAGTACAATCCAGGTGAATCGTGAAAAATCATCAACCATAACCAAAATGTACTTCTTTCCACCTAAAGTACTCACTCTCATAGGACCCATCAAGTCCATATGAATTAACTCCAGAACTCGCGTAGTGGCAATGTTAGTAGATTTTTTGTGCGCACTCTTGGTTTTCTTTCCAATTTGACATGGTCTATACACTGCATCGGTTAGCTTGCTTAGTTTCAGAACCCCTCAAATTATTTCCTTACTTGTAATCTTTGCCAGATCGCTGAAGTTCACATGTCCTAACCGTTGGTGCCAAAGTTCCGTATCACTTATCTTAACAACTTTACATGATATCCCATTTTGCGATACAGCATAGGAGTTGTCCACAGTTCTATCAGCAGTCACAATACATTTCCCGGTATTATCAAAGACACGGCAAGTTTTCTTGTCGAATGTTACTGTATTATCCGCATCACATAAGTGACTCACACTCAGAAGATTTATAGTGAGTCCTTTGACATAGAGTACATTATTGATTATCGGGCTCCCAATTCCTTCTACACTCCCCTTTTCCACAATCTTTCTACTCATTCCTCCTCCAAAAGTAACATCACCTCCTTGAATATCTGTGACATTATTCAGACGTGTAGCATCCTCTGTCATGTACCGAGAGCATCCACTATCTTGATACCACTGTGTAGAATTAAATGCATTTAGAGCCATCAATGCAACATAGGACCGTAATTGTGGTAGAAGATCCTTCTACTGGGCCCAAACATATCTCACTTTCTTTCTTTCTTCTTTCGCTTGAATCAAATTCTTAAAACCATTAAAAGACTTTTGGGCAAAAAAAGAGTTAGCAAATGATTGGGCATATGATCGATGGGGTTTCCCTCTTTTCAAATGTAGATTATTCCTACCATGGAATTGAGGAACATATCTACAATTGGGAGCAAGATGACCCTTTTGACCACAAGCCTCACAATAAAATATATAAAAGACAAAAATCTGTTAAGTCTGTCTATGAGGAGCATTAGTAACACTTTGTTTGGGCAAAGATGTCACTGGAGAAGCTTTGACAAACTTGGTGATTTGAGGTGTAGACTTAGCATTTTGTTCATCAAATCTAAGTCCCCTTTTGTTAGTACTATTTTTGCTCATTCTTAATGTTTTGTCAATATTCTTTGCTCCATGGAGAAAAACTTGAAGTTTCTGCTTAGTGAAAGTTAAGTCAAGTTTAAGTTTTTCAAGTTCAGTTTCAGTCAAATTTAATTTCCCCACAATAGTATGTTTTTATTTTTCACACACATCAAGTTTGACAATATGAACATCTTTCTCTTTCTTAAGTTTCTCAAGCTGAGAAATAAGTTGAGAATATAATTCTTCAATCTTGGGTTCTTCACTATTATCACTTTCATAATCACTCTGGTCTTTAGTAAAGTTTTCTAGTTCAAAGTGGTCAAAATAGTTATTACTAGAGTTTATTATACAAGGAAATGCACAATAGTTACCATTTTCATATTCTTGAGAATGATCATCAAATTCATCATTATCATCATCCCAAGTTACTTTAATATTCATGGCCTTCTGGTTACTATTGGAATTCTTAATGGGACAACTGTGAGCATAGTGACCATACTTGTGACATCTATAGCATTCAACCTTATTAAGATCTTGATCAGAGTCGCTGCGAGAACGAGTACTTGAGTTAGTTTGTTTGCCATAAGACTTAACACGATCATGAGGATGAGACTTGTAATTCACATTTTGCCCTTGTTTCTCAAATTACATCTTTTTTAAAAGTTTTCTAAATTGTTGGCTTATAAGAACAATTTGAGAGTCAAAGTCTAGTTCCTCATCAATATCAGAGATACAGTAGTTGTCAACATCTCTGGTTCCCTAAGAAGACAAAGAGTTGGAGGAAGACTTAAAATGCCACACTCTTATTCATCTTAGGATTTTCCATTTCCATTTCAATTTTAAACGTACGTAATTTTCCAGCAAGTGTGTCAAGTTTAATGGTTTTAAGATTGTGTATTTCCTCTATAACATCACGTCTGGATCTAAAACTCTTAGGGAGAGATCTTAGAATTTTACGTACTATTTGAACATTGGTGTATCCAGCTTCTAAAGAAGAACTGTTGTTGACAATATCGCTAAGTCTGGCATAAAACTCACTAAATGACTCATCCTCACTCATCCTGATGTTTTCAAATTGAGATGTGAGCATTTGCAGTTTACTTTCTTTAACAGTATCATCACCTTCGTGAGTGCGCATCAAAATGTCCCAAGCTTCTTTTGAAGTGGTACACGCGGATATGTGCCTATGCTCACTTTGGCTCAACCCATTAAAGATAACGTTAAGACCTTTAAAATTATACACAAATATTTCTTTTTCTTCCTTGGTCCATTGATTTCTAGGTTTAAGAACTTCTACAACAATTATTGGTTCACCCCGCATAGCAGTCGGGGACACCCATCCATCTTCAATGGCAATCCAGACATCTTCTCCCATGGATTGCAAGAAGACAATCATTCGAACCTTCTAACAAGGGATGTTCGTGCCATCAAAGAGTGGTGGACAATTTATTGGACCTCCAAAATTTTTAGAATCCATTAAACTAAGCAAGCACGTAAACAGGATCACCGCTCAGGATATAAAGCCTACAAGCAATTCTGCTCTGATACTAATTGAAATTATGTGTGCTCGTATTTAATGTATTTCGATAAATTAGGTCAAAACTATTCCATCAATAAATGATCTAGGATTAAACAGAAACAATCAAAAGTAAATACAAAGAATTAAAAGACATATGCAATTGATCACCATGTGGAAACTCCTTACACGGGAGAAAAACCACAGGTCGTTGTCGATGAAATCGACAACATAAAATCTACAAATCAAAAAGAGTTTAATATGAATTACACTTACAGACTTGATAACCCAGTCTCAAGATTATCTCTCTTCTTATTAAAGCTTCACACTCAATCTTCTTCTGTTCTAGCAACAACCCTTCTTGATCTCACACCAAGAATCTTCTTCTATTCTCGCAACAATCCTTCTTAATCTCACACCAAGAGTCTTCTTCAACAATATGTAGGAAGTATTGTAAAACAAGCTCAACATTAATATCAGGATTAGAAGATGCCTGATTGATGTTGAATTCACACTCTATGATAAAGGAGTTTGAAGCTTTTGGAAAAAAATAAAAGTTTTTCAAAAATAAAGACCGGGAGAAAAATAAATAGAGTTTGCTTAAATAGTAACTCAATTTCTCTCGATAGTCGTTCGAACGAGACCTAATGTCGTTCGAACGACTTATGTCTAATTTGGTTCAAACCCCTAAAAAGTTGACAGTCGTTCGAGCGACAAGAAGTCTCGTTCAAACGACAATTGTCTATGGGCCAAATTCCAGGGGACATGTCAATTCGTTCGAACGACAAGAAAACTCGTTAGAACGATAATTGGCTATGGGCCAAATTTCCTGAGGACATGTCAACTCGTTCGAACAAATTTTTTTTTATTTGAACGACAATAAATATAAAAGCTCATTCCTTTATCAGTGAGTTCTACTTACCTTCTGTCCAGTGATCTTCATTTTGTCGATGTCTTCGACTGAGACACCCACGAGACTTCACAAACACGAAATGAGACAAATAAGACCTTTCAACCTAAGCCAAACCAAAAAAATGGTTTTGGTTTTATATTTCTTGAAACCGAAAACCGAAAAAATCAAAACTAAAAAATATAATTTTTGTATGGTTGGTTTTGGTATGATAGTAATCTAAAAAACCAAAAATACCAAACCAAAATTACCCAAGTACATAAATACAAAAACCATTGGAGATGATAAACTTAGAAGTTCGAACTCATGACATGGTTTTATATATTCATAAAATCTCCATTATCATATTACCAAATATTAAAGATCACCTTTAGTATATAAAATCTCGTTATGATATATTATATTATAGCTAACCATTATAACTTGGAAAGACTTCATAAACTTTTCTTTTTAAATAGATACACAAACCAGAAAATATACCAAAACCACCAAAATTTGAGAATACCGAAAATATCAAAACACACATATACCAATACACAAACCATAAAATATACCAAAAATTACTGAAACTAAAATATATCGAAAAATCGATGGTTTGATTTTTGTTTCTATACTTGGTAAACCGAACAGTTTGGTTTTGGTAATGGTATTTGAAGAATACCAAACCAAACAGACCGATATCCACCCAAGATAGTACCAAAACCAAAACCAAACCGTTTGAGACTATCATACCAAAACCAACCATGAAAAAATAGTATTTTTTTGGCTTTGGTTTTTTCGGTTTTTGGTTTCATTTTTTTTTTTTTGGTATTTCATCATGCTTGTTGCACCCGTACTAAAAATGTATCTATTGAGTAAGCTTGTACTCTAAGTTAGGCTGCCTTTGGCACTGTATATAAATTCTGCCTCTCCTTCTAAAAGAAACCATCCCCTCTTTCCCACCTTGATTACTAAACCCCTCTTTTATGATTTGTGAAGTTTGGAAACAGTTTTCGTTAGGGAGAAGTTTTGTTGTGTTGTCTTGTTCGAGTACAGATTTCATATGGGTGATGTTTCTTAGCTTGTCAATCACTATTTATTGTTTTTATGTTACGTTTCATGTTTTTTTTAGGAGTTTTGATTTAACAAATATTATATCCAATGATTAAGAATCCCATGAAATAGGGAAAAATTACAATTTTGTTAGTGATTTATTGTTGTTATTATTTTGTGTTACAAGTATGTACTTAGTCGAATTTAACTATATTAAGTTGTGTAATTAGTGATTAACCGGTGTGCTGGTGCCTATGTATTTGATTGCAGTGGTGCTTTTATTTGCTGATTAGTCGTGGTTTATTAGATTTAATCCGATCAAACGTGAATAAACACTGTTAATATTGCTTAAAGTTTCTGTTTGGTCTGAGTTTTTGAAAATATGGTTTTACCGATTGACGTCTTGGCAGATAATACAACAAAACCTCCTCTTAATGAGAAATATTCTAAATTTGTTCATAAGCTCGGAATCCTCTAACGATGTTGTCAGCCAAACCATGGAGAAACAGTAAATGTAAGTATTGTTTCTGCCAAAAATATTCCAATTCACTTTCTCCGTCTTAGATTTTTTGTAGTTAAAAACTGTTATTTGTAGATACAAGTATTTCCCTTCTAAAGTTGAATTCTTCTACTTCTAAAGCTTCCACTATAAAATGAGATGCATATTTTCATAGCATCAAAACTGCCACATTAAGTGTATCTCATAACTTAGAAAACTATAACAAGCTAACAAAAAAAAAAGAATTCTTTTAGCGTTACTGATGTGGACAGCTCTTAGTGCACGTCGTCCACTCGTTGACGGTATTTTATTTTAGCTTATTAGATTAGGGGCTTAACTATTGGAGTTGCTTTTATTTTAAGGTCTAATTAGATTCTAATTTGGAAAGGTAGGGGACTTGTTATTGCAGGAGGATTAGGGTTGAGGCATATATAAGGAGAGGGTGGTGTAACTTTATTTCTCAGTTGTTATTGAGGATTAGGGTTGAGGCATATATAAGGAGAGGGTGGTGTAACTTTATTTCTCAGTTGTTATTTACTAAAGCTTGAGGTTTAATCCTAATTTAGTTTTAATGACTTTTGAATTTAATAGAAAAAACACTAATTTCAATTAGGTTTTCGCTTCCGCAATTTGATTTTACTTCAAATTGGCATTAGAGCAATTTCCAGATCTACGGGATAGGTTCTTTTCGGCAAGCAATGACTTCGGGGAGGAAGAAGAAAACCAATGCTTCGAAGAGACCAACCACGGCGGAAAGCCTCGTCGAGTTGACCGGTGAATTCTGACTACTCGTCGTCGCTCTCAACGCCCAAGCGTTACAACATCCTCTGGAACCGGCACCTCTCTGGAAGCCACGGCGGAGCTGCCGCTGATTTGAGAATCAACAGATACCGAATCCGAAAAAAGTACTGCAAAAAATAGAAAATCGGCCCGATGATGTGAATCTGTTTGCGACCCTTCCGATAGAACTTGTCCAAAACCTAGTAAGCAGAGTAATCACCGCGACTCAAGGAGCCAAACCAATGGGTAATAACTGCGAAACAGAAATAGAGAAAGCCACCAAGGTCAGCACAATCACGGTAGGGAAGAAGGCTATTTACGATGAGGGAGAAGCGGCGAGAAACTCCCTAATCCAACCTACCACAAACACCAGAGTAGGAATCAATCGTCACGGGTTCAACTCGGTGCAGGTGACCAAGAAAGACCCCATGGCAAAGGGATGATAACCGCCGGTGAAGAAATTCCAACAGTAGCAGCAAGTCGAGAGAGAGAGAGTTGGGTAGCTTGGGCAGGCCAACAACAAGCCCAAGCCCAGGCCCGCATTAAGTTCCCCCCAATAGTTGAAGACTTACCTCAATATTACCCCCAACAAGGTCCATGCCAATATTACATGCCTCACATGTTTAACCCCACATGGGGGACTCCACAAAACCCGACCCATAATCAAATGCCTCATTGGGCCGGGCTCGACCCACATGTTTTCCAGTCCGCCCAAAACTGCCAAGACGCATCTCTCTTCTCTTATTTGAACACTCTCCCTCCAATATATGCAGACCCACCCCATGCTTCATTACCATCCCATGTGTTCAACCTATTAACCACCACAACGATTCCACCGGCACCGAACCTTACTACGGCCTCCTCCGTTCAACTTCCTCCACCGTCAAGGCCGTCCTCAGAAGGTTCACCTCCAAAGGAACTGCCACCAAACCATACCGAGCAATTACTAGCCAACGTCGTTCCGTTTACCTTCCCATCCCACCCATAGTTTGGAGCACCGGGGTGAGTTCATCGTTACCTCCAATGATGCATCACACGGCCAGGGGTACGGTTCCTCCCCACTCTGTACCTCCACCTTATTTTACATGTTCCCAGCCCCTTCCTAGCACTGGCATTGGGCGCGGTTTTGCAGACAGGTACCCATATGTTGCTGTAGAGGATGTTGGTTTCAGGCGGGTATCAGGCGGCTATCAGGCGGGTATCAGGCGGGTATCAGACAAGACATTACTCTCAGAGACATGAACAGTATGTTCTACTGTTTTAGCGCCAGCAGCAGTTAGCGGGCGAGGCTAGGCTTTAACCCCCTGGTTGACACCCCACTGCATGATCGTCAATAACAGCATAGGCCAGCAGATTCACCTCCACGACCACCTAGGCATCCTTATGCGACTCAGTACCAAGATGACGAGTACTATACAGGGACAGGGTTTGAACGACGGCCGCAACGACAGGGACGATGTTCTGATATTAAGGCGCTGGCTCGAGCACTGATCCAGGAGGATCTGATTTTTTTTGACTTTTTAAGAAGTCTATTCGAACAGACTTTTGTATTCGAATAGAGTCTTTTCCTATTCGAATACATTTTAGCCTGATCATTTTTATTCAAATAGACTTATGTCTGTTCGAATACATTGTAGCCTAATCAGTTTTATTCGAATGCAAATTATATGTATTTGAATACATTTTTGTATATTCGTGCATAAACTTGTTATGTTCGAACTGAGGTGCGATTCAGCCTTTTTCCTTGAGGCGGTGATTATATTTTTGAGGAGCGCTTTTGCCTCGAGATGCGTGGGATTTGCAATTCCGAGTTCCCTCTATATAAAGGGAACTTAGGTTATTTTCTAGGGTATGTTTTTTTGGTCAGATCTAAAGTGAATTCTGTGAGAAGCCTAGGGTTTTGGAGTGATTCATTGTAATCTACTTCATTTCTTTTAAGCAATTAAGCTTTATTTTGCCCAATTTTAGTGTTCTTCGTGTTTCTCTACTAACTAAAAGCTTCTCAATCGTATTATGGATTAAGTGGTATCAGTTTTCCAGTTACGATCTTCGGGGGTTGATTGTGGTTTATGGTCTCTGCACACGACCGTTTCAAGCAAACGATGGAGAAGCTCGTGAGTCCGTTGAAGATTTATCACAAACCTAATTAGAAAAAAAATAATGATTTGGAGATGGGCGATCCCAATGAGAGACTTACAGTTTTGAAAACGACAGTTTCCGTTCTAACTTTTATGGTATGGGAGTTAGTGGAGCAGTTGCGTTTCACAAACCTCGCTACGGCTGCCGCTTCAGTAAAACAGCGAGGCCGTTCAAAGAAGAAAGGGGTTATGGAGGTGGATGGTGGCGAGAACGTTCCAATTTTTTATGATTCTAGTACTGCCGAATTCGACGAGGAGCGATCGGTTATTGGTAAGTCCACAAATATTTTGCGTAATCTTCGTATTTGTTTTAAGATTGAAATTCTGGTATTCAGCGGTTCGATCGATACCGCGATATTGGATAATGTGTTGGATAGGTTAGAGACCTATTTTTTTGTTTACAAATACTCTAATTCTCAACAAATATGGTTTGCTACGTTGAAATTCGCAAGTCATGCATCACGTGGTAGAAATCTTATCAGAAACGCCACGATGTAGGAGATTTGGGTTGGAAAAAGTTTAAGGTTTTAGTGCGAAAACAGTTTTATCCGATTGGGTATGAGCAAGAAAGATGGTATAAATGACACAATTTGCGCCAAAAGTTTGAGCAATCAGTACAGAAGTACACGACGACGTTCAATAACCAAGCTTTGGCTTTAGACATTGATGTGGGCGAGTATGAGGTGTTCATGAAGTACACGGGGGGTTTGTCGGGGTCCATTAGGAGGGGAGTTGAAGCTCTTTACTGTGGCCAATATCGAGGACACTACCGTGAAGGCAATTGCTATTGAAGGCAAGTACTTGAAGAGTGAGAAAGAAGACGACAAGATCAAGTCGGGGTGCAAGTCTAGTTGGAAAAATGAGCATAAGGGAGAGGCCAAAGGGGAGGGGTCTTCGTCCAAGGAGTATCATTGCAATCATTGTAAGACGAGTAGGCATATTTTAGATTATTGTTGGAAACTTTACCCAGAGGTTAGGCCGAAGGAGGAGAAAAGCAAGAAAAAGATATATGTACTAGCCACAAAGGTTGTTAACCTTCCGGATGTAGATAAACCGAATCCTAAGCTTACACTTATGTTTCAGCGAACTTTGGCTGCTGAGGAAGAAAGTCGGGAAGAGCTTTTTCATGTCAGTATTCATGTAAATCTGAGTTTAGTCAAGGCCATTATGGATCCGGATAGTCAGAAAAATTTGATTTTTAAGATGTTAGTGAAGAAGATGGGTTTGACGACTACAGCTCATTCTAAGCCATATGGTTTGGGGTGGTTTCAGAAAGATACGGAGGTGATGGTCATGAAGCAGTGTACATTCAAGTTTGCAATTTTTAAGAAGTTTATTGACGAGGTAACGTGTGAGATGGTTCCTTTGGATGTGTGTCAGGTCACCTTGGGTAGCCCTTATCTTTAGGACCGAGATGTGATTCATTACCGTAGAGCTCACCATTATCGTCTTGTGAAGGAGGGAAAGGAGTTCCATATCAATGCTTGTAAGGAGCATGTCGCTCCGTCAACTTTGGTAACGGTAACTCAGGTGAAGTGGTTGGTTAATGCGAGTGACACGATTGTGTTATTGGTTCGACCGGTTCAGGAGGGTATGTCAGCTAGAGTGTTTTTTAAGCAACAAACCAATAAGAGGAAGTTGCAAGAGGAGGTTGTGGTACATACTGATTATAGACCATTCCAGTTTTTGGCTACACTGTCCAAGCTACAGCAAGCTCGCCAGATGATGGGGCTGTCGTATCTCCAACAATTTCCCTTGATTATACAATATAAGAAGGGAGTGGACCAAAAATTGGCTGATAGGTTATCTCGACCCCCATTACCAACTACTTCTACTATATTGGATTCTATGCAGATACAACATTTTGTTAAGTCAGGTTATGTTACGGGATATGATGATCCAAAAGGTCGTAGTGGGTTTCGCCGAAAGTTGCTCCCAAGGAAGACATGTGGTGGTTTTGAGTCATTCTGAGTTGGGAAGAATGGTCAGCTATCTAGTATGTCAAAGTGGTATCGCAGGGTAATGGGCAGCGCCACATTCCCACCTTCCCAGTTCCATCTTGAGCAGAATCTCATGACTCCTAAAGGGTGGAGCCATGATCCAGGATAATCTAGGTTTTTTTTTACTTTTTAAGAAGTCTATTCGAACAGACTTTTAGTCTGTTTGAATACACCATTTTGTATTTGAATAGAGTCTTTTCCTATTCAAATACATTTTAGCCTGATCATTTTTATTCGAATAAACTTATGTCTGTCCGAATACATTGCAGCCTGGTCAGTTTTATTCGAGTACAAATTATTTGTATTCGAATACAATTTTGTTTATTCGAGCAGAAACTTTTTTTGTTCGAACAGAGGCGCGATTCAGCCTTTCTCCTTGAGGCGGTGATTGTATTTTTGTGGCGTGTTTTTGCCTCAAGATGCGTAGGATTTACAATTTCGAGTTCCCTCTATATAAATGGAACTTAGGTTATTTTCTAGGGTATGTTTTTTTGGCTAGATCTAGAAAGAATTCTGAGAGAAGCCTAGGGTTTTTGAGTGATTCATTGTAATCTACTTCATTTATTTTAAGCAATTAAGCTTTATTTTGCCCAATTTTGGTGTTCTTCATGTTTCTCTACTAACTAAAAGCTTTTCAATCGTATTGTGGATTAAGCATTTACAAAACAAACACACGATCTTTACCTGAAGGTCCCAGAGTTTGACGGTAAGTCAGACGTAGATGCATTAATTGATTGGTTGGACAGAGTTGAAAAGATTTTCAACTATAAACACTACGGGGATCCGAAACAAGTAGCAATAGCCGAGTCTCGACTTTCTTGATATACCCTCACGTAGTGGAACAGTATGCAACAGTCTCACAAATCTCAAGGTTATCCGATGATTACTGAGTGATCAAAGATGAAGCGTGATATGAAAGAACGGTTCATCCCGATGAACTACGATAAGATAGTTTCCGGAAAATTTTAATCTCTGAAGATGGGGCTCTCTACCATTGATGATTACACCGACAAGTTCTACCTCCTTGAGTCTCGTGTCCGTCTCTGTGAAACAGGGCAACAACGAATCAACAGATACAAGAATGGCCTAACGAAGAAGTTTCAAGAGATGATAGCTTTGCAGCATGTTTATTGCTTATCAGAGATCATACAGTTAGCAAAGCAGGCAAACGAGTTCCAAATTACACCGTCCCGTCCTACAGTTCCAGCATAGACAACCACATCTCCATCTATTATGACAGTCATTACGACGCGTACTTATGTTTTGGGTAACTGTTATGGATCCGGGATGCCCGGGCACCAGAAACGCGATTGTCCTATGTTTATAAAGAAGGTTAGGTTAGTCGTAGATGGTATGCGTGAGAGTGCTATAACGACTGTTCAGCAAGTTCTAAATGACAAAGATGGGCATGAGATACACATCACATTTGTGCACGAGTCTTCTGGAGCACCGCCTCTTTGATTTTGTGGTTGAAATCTTTCGAAGACGGAGGGTTTGATGTGGACAACTCCTAGTGCACGACAGTCTTTTATTTTAACTTATTAGATTAGGGGCATAATTATTGGATTTGCTTTTATTTTAAAGTCTAATTAGATTCTAAAATTTTGGAAGGTAGGGGACCTGCTATTGTAGGAGGATTAGGGTTGAGGCCTATATAAAGAGAGGGTGCTTTAGCTTTATTTCCCAGCTGTTATTAAATAAAGCTTCAGGTTTAGCCATAATTTAGTTTTATTGAGTTTTGAATTTAGTAGAGAAAACCCTAATTTCAATTAGGTTTTCGTAATCTTCAAGTTTCCGTTTCTGCAACTTGATTTTACGTCAATTACACTATAAAACAAGTCATTTGATCAACCAATTGAGCCTTCCATATAGAAATCTCTCAGAATGGTGTAAGAAAGTATCAAGTCATTAAAATTCTAAAGTAAAAGACCATCATAATCATTGATCAGAAGTTAAGTATGATTAAATTAGGAATTATAAATTCATTACAACAAACTAGATGAGGAAACCCCATAAATACTTAGTTAGGTACTTAGAAGAAAACTAGGCAATGACACTTTTTCAAAGAAAATTAGTCCACCATGGTACCACATACTGACATCTTACCCTTACATCTCACTTAAACGGAAAATTGTGACTTTCAGCTCTCTGTGGTTTGGCTTAACCAACTCAAAGAAGCAAATATCGTCTTCTTCTAATGCATTATCCAAGGCAAACTTCTTTTAGCCAGATATGAGCTTAAGATGGTCGTTAGTACAATGAACTTCCCATTTTCTCCATGAAACACATAGAATAACACTCGCTGAGTTCTTCATATGTATTTCTAGAAATCCACCTAGTATATTCTGAAAATCGAAAAACACATTTACCACAAGTTATTAATAAGATAAGTACAAACAAATCTTAATTTAGGGGAAATTTAGGATTAAACAGATAGTGCCCATCCCACGTGTTCAGTAAGAATGTCTTGAACAATCTCGTTGATTTCATTGCAGAGTAAAATTAACTATAATTACTAGTACTATGATGTTGAGCTTAAAACTTACCACCATAAACATTCTACTGATATAAGACTTCCTTATTATAACCATGAACCAGTGCTTTTAAGTCTTATATGATTTAGCCAAAGCTGTTACTCTATCTTTTTCTGCAAGGCTCAACCTCAACAGTACCCCAACTGTAACTCCCCAAGAAAAAGTAAATTAAGAACGATTCTAACAATAAGCTATTAGCATAATAAAAGGAAAAGATTTTAAATTGGCTTACAAGGATTGAACTTCTTGTGAGAAGCAGAAACGGGGATATCCATGGACTCATCTTCTTTGCATTCTTCTTCTATGTGTTTCTTACGAGGATTGAACTTTTTTTTGGAAGAAGTGGCTTCACTCTCTTCCGCAGTTCTCAACTTCCTTGGCACCCTTGCTGCAACTCTCCAACAAAAATGTAAATTAGGAATATCTCTAAATGAACTACAAGCATAGAAATAACTGTGGATTTTAAAATGGCTTACATTGTTTGAAGTTCTTCCGTGAAGTAGTCTTGGGGATTTCCATAATATCCATAGACTCCTCTTCTTCACTTTCAGCACTGGAGATATCCGTAGACTCTTCCTCTCCACATTCATCTTCTAAATGTTTCTTAAACCTTTCTTCTTTGGGTTTATCCAATTTATTGACATGGCATGAATATTCTATCTCACAGCAACTCATATCAAATATAAGGACGTGAAATTTTGAATTCTCTTCATAATTAAATACCAAAAAAGTACCCTGGAGATACAGAGTGATATTCAAGGAATTCCTGCATACCTTCTTCCAACCAAGTTCTTCCATCGACTTTCCTCAACTCTACATCCCAAAAGTTACTATTTGAAACACTAAGGTGTACAACACCAGAAAGTTTCTCCTCGATTTCCATGATGAACTCCCACGGGATAGCCTGTTCGATAGAATAACATGGTATTTCGTACTTATTTAGACTGGGAAACATAGTAACATTAGTAAAAGAAGCCATGGCTTTTAACACTAAATTACATCATTTTTTCAGGATGGCGGATGGCGGATGGCCTCATATATACCTCTACTTAGTAATCATGTAACAAATAAATGACCATCATACATTAGATTGGAAGTTGATATTCCAGGTAAGTACCCTCTTCTAATATTTTAGGTAAAATCATGCATTAGTCTAATATAGGCGATATTTGAATCTTAAACTTGGGTATCCTCTTCTAATGCTTGATTTGTATTCAAACCTAAAGCCTCAAGTCGATCTAATTAACATAATACTAATAAACATCAATAAGGAGTGCCCATTCAGTTTTTATCTCAAAATGTCGAGATCCAAGAAATCCTAGAAACTATCCTACTCTTGATGTAGAGACAAAGTGTTATCCAAACCATTGAAAGAGATCCAGATTTGGTATAATAGATATGTATAATTATGAAAAGATATGTTTCTTTTATATCTCATGATGATCCCCCTCATAATCTCCTGCTTTGTTTTGGTCATAAAGTTTACTATCTAGTTTTAAGCTACAACTAGGCAAATCTCTTTATCCCCATATTATGAGAGAGGAGCTTACAAATCTGTGATCACGGAGGTGAGATTGCTGGATTATCTTGAAGAAGGAAATGAGTATGTTAATCTTCTTGTCCTTGCTTGTCTTCATGGATCTATGCAGTGAAGGCATTTTCTTACATCTATTGTTCTAAAGTGGAGTGAAGATGATGAAAAAAAAAATGTCCCATAGGGGTTGAACTTGTGGTTGTAAGGGGCTTGAAGGTACAACTAGCTTGTTGACTTACATTCAGTTTTCTCTAAAATTGTCATTGGTTTAAGCATGCAGAATGAAGACTTTGCTTTCTCTCTTTTCTTTCTTTTTCTTATTATCTTTTAATGGTGGCAGCATAAAAAATTGGATCTACCAAATAAAAGAGGGTGACTTAGCCCAAGCTCTGGAGTACATGTGGTCACTTAGACCAAAATTATAAACAGAAGAAGGAAGTAGTGTTTCAAAACTTTGGCCTAATTTACCCCTTTTTGTGGTTTTTGTTTAGAATTAGAAAAATCTGCAGTTTTCCTTTTTGTATTATTTGTTCACAACTTGTCAGTTCTCATCACAAAACAATAACAATAAAGTAGAAGAAATAATGCCCAAAGAGCTGAAGAACAGATGACAGAGAGAGAGAGAGACAAATATCTTACAAATCTGTGGTCTTGAAGGTGAGATTGTTGGATGATCTGGAAGAAGGAAATGGGTGTCCTCTTCTCCTTGGTAGTCTTCATGAATCTCGTGTGAAGCCATGGATCTTCTGTCTTCTTCTAAAGTATAGAGTGAAGAAGAAAGACAACATCCCAAAAAGAGCTGAAGAAGAACAAATGAAGTTTAGTTTAAAAATTTATGGTTGGAATACAGAGAGGAAGGGGTTTTCATAACTCATTGGCTCTCCAGTTCTTAAAAACCAGTCTACCCTTTTCTTCAATTATGTTCTCATTGGCTCAAGACTGCAATCTCATAGAGGAAAGGGTTTGTTTTTTTACCTTCTCTACATTAATGAGAGAAGCCATCATCAATATATAACATAAGAAGGGAAACGTGTGAAATGGGTCAAAGTATTGAAGCACAAGACTTACTTCTTCATCAGGATATGCAAATTTTTCTTGAAAAAGTGCAGCTAGGCCTGTTTTTCGATCGGATCGGATCAGAAATAAGGGCGGTCACAATTTTTCTGATTTTTTTGAACTGTAAAATCTGTTCCGATTCAATCCGATTTTTTTTAAACTGTAAAAATGGATATGAATTCGGAATTCCGACCATTTCGAAATAAATTCAAAAAATTTGGATATTCCAAAAAATTCAGATATGCCAAAAAAATTGGAAAATTTGGATTTTTTTTTTTAAATCTGATCAAATCAAAAAAATTGTATTTAATAGCTTGAAAATAATAGCAACACCACTTGAAAATAATAACAACATGAAAATAAATATTGTCCAAATAAGTTTACAAAATTAAACATCACTTCACAAATTTATAAAGTACACAACCAACTGAACACCACTTGACCATATCTTTCACCCCCACCATGGCTTCAAGAGCTCTCTAACATGTCTAAAATTTTGGAGGCAATGGATTTTGGGGAAGACGAGGCGATGGAAAATGGAGTTTTTGGTTAAGATTTAATGTTTTTTTATAAGTTTCAATTCATATTAAATTGGAATTTTTTTGGATTAAATCGGATCGGAGGGTATTCTGAATAATTGAATCGAAAATTTCTGAATAGCAGAAAGCTATCCGATTCCGATTCGAAATTTTTCGGCAAAATTTAGAAATCGAAACTGTGTAAAATAGGGTTCCGAGATATAAAAAATCAGATCAGAAATTGGAAAAAATCAAAAGTTCGAACAAAAGTTGGTGCCCTAAGTGTAGCAACAACTTGTATTATTGTACAAGTTATTTGCATCATTATTTAGTTCCATATTTTCTTCATTGAGAGACTAAGAGCATTCCTAGCCGCTTGGTATTAGCCTTCTCCAATCACTTTTCCAAGTGGTTTTGGTACCCATAGCAGGTTGGCTTATTAAGCCAATATGCCAAAATACATAGCCAATGGGGTGTGGCGGTAAAGTCTTTACCATTAAACTATAAATTAATAAAAATATAAAATATATACATTAAATTGAATTGGGCTTGGTTGTTAAGGCCCACCCACACCTGTGAGATCATGGCTTCGATTCCTGTGGAACTCATTCTAATTTTATTGAAGATTAAATAGTTGGAAGCTATTGGATCTGCCTCGAGATCATAAAAAATGGCGAATTCGAGGCAGAATCAATGGTTAAGACCAATTTATTTTGTTGAAAACTTAAACGGGGTTGCCAAGCTTCGAACCTGTGACCTCGAGGCTTTATTGTAGTAAACAAAATAAATGGGGTTTAAATATTAAAATGGTGCAACGGTAAAGTCTTTACCATCGCACCATTTTAAACCAAGGGCGACTTGGATTAATCTCTACTTTCTGCGTATTCTCTTTTAAGCTATTGGATTATGGCGGTACTGTATCACTTTAAGGCAAATAAATAAATAAAAATCGAGCTAGGTTGGCTGATGACGTGGCAGTGGTATTGGCCAATGCCAAGCTATTGGGAATGCTCTAATAGAACTTTATTATAGTAAACAAATTATACTGATGGTGAAGGGTTTGTTACATTTATATTATCATTTGTGAGGCAATATATGTAGTTAACCAGGTTGATTCAGAAATAGCTAGTTGATTCAAAAATAGCTAGTTAAACCGATTGGTGTAGCATTTGAGGTAGGGCTAGTTTCTTGGTCTTGATACATGATTATATTTTGAGTAATTTAGACTATACCCCCCAAATAAACATGCAAATTTAATCTTGCCCCCTCGAACCGGCCAATATTGTGGTTTACCACCCACCTACTATATTTTCCCCCGATTTAATGAGTGGACTTGAATTGACCAGTCCAACTTGGTTGAAGTACCCAAACTACCCTTTACTCAAATAATTCTATTATACTAACTCTCTCTCCTACTTTCAACAATTTTTGTCTTGAGATCTGTAATAAAATCCAAAGGCCCGGATCTCTTTAAAATATGACCGTTGGCCACGTCATCGCCACATAATTCAAAAGTACTTCTTCTCATCTTTAAATTCCTAACTTCTTCTCTTGCTTGGAGAAAAACTACGTCTTCTTCTCATCTTTAAATTACTGCGTGGTCGTGAATCTTCTCAGGTAAGCATCTAGGTTATGCCATTACTCTTAAAATTTCTAGGTTTTTAGCTTTTAGTTTTTTTTATGACATTAACACATTGTTAATTTCATACTTTGGGGGGTAATGATGAATTGTAGACATTTTTTTGGGGGGTAATTTTTTTTTTCATACTTTGCAGTTTGAAACTTGTCCTATTTGTACAGAATTTTGCAAAACTGTAAAACCATGCTCCCATAGCATAGAAGTTTGTCCCTGGGTACACAGTAAATGCAAGAAACCAAATTACAATGGAATTATGAAGATAAATATTTTGAATACATTAACTAACCCAAAGATAAAGTTATTGTCTTGCCAATTCACTACATGTGGTTTATTTCAGTGGCTAGATTTTACAATCAATGGTTCTCTAGATTCTGGTGGATCATCTTCATTTTTTACAAGGGGTTGTTTTGGATGTGGATCACATGGCTACTGGTGGAGGCAATGCCCTTGGAGGACTTCAAGCTGCACAATGGATGGATGTGGGGTTCCTAAAAGGTTATGGACTCCCAAAACTGAAGCAACTAAAGGGAAAAAGTTTCTAAAATATGCACAAACCCTATTTGTAAGAAGAGTTTCAATTGGCTTAAAGATGCAATGCAAGAAGAAAAGTAGAACAAAAGGGAATAGAAGACTAAAGATACTCATTAGAAGAACCTAAAGATGAATGCCCAGATGACTCTTACCATGAACTTGAATGATTTTTGTAATCAATTTAAAGGGAAACAACTCTAGGATAAATGTAGGGAATGCATTCACTTTTGAATCTTAATGAATGTACTATGAACATGCAGTAGAAATGGCAAACAAAAGATAAAACACAAACCTAATTGGTACTCAATGCTATTCCAAATCATATATCACAAAATCTGCATAGCACAATGAAACACACATTAATAATGGTGATCAACAAAAAAACTGAAGCCTACAATGTGTTTAATGTGAAGTATAAACCTGCAGGAGCAGCAACCTTTATTTAAAACCTGCATAATAGTGCAAAACTTGAAAGATCATAATATCTACACCCTGTACAATTGCAATTTACACATTCTACTCACTATACACCATTTAACATACACTGCACAATTCACATACCAAAATATACAAAATACAAAAATAGCACATACCAAATTTTCATTACTTAATTAACTGTTTCTAAAGTACAACATATCAGTGATATTTAATTGTTTCATCCAATATAACATGAAAAACAAACCAGTTCTACCCAAAATGTAGTCTAAATTGCTTGTAAAAAGTGCAATAATGTTTCACCATAC
This sequence comes from Kingdonia uniflora, assembly GCA_014058105.1. NCBI lineage: Eukaryota > Viridiplantae > Streptophyta > Magnoliopsida > Ranunculales > Circaeasteraceae > Kingdonia > Kingdonia uniflora. Next base: position 1,636,346 of record JACGCM010000004.1, read on the forward strand.
AATACCTAAAAAGTGAACATGATAACTTAAAGCAGATAAAATAAGATTGAATAGTAAAAGACTAAGGCTTCCAATTCATGGTTGGAGCTTGGTATGCCTTCTTGTAAGGGTTTGTGACTGAAGTGGCTTAAAAAGAATGAGTTGTAACATATGTAGCTGGTCTTGGAGGTTTGAATGGTGCCCTCGCATTGAATGAAACTGCACCCCTCCCAATGTTTGAAGTTGCACCCCTCTCATTGATTGAAGTTGCACCCCTCCCAGTGTTTAAAGCTGCTGCTCTCCCCATGTTTCTACCATTTCCCCTTTTAGTGTTTGAAGCTACTCCCCTCCTAGTGTTAGCAGTTGTATTATTCTCAGTTTTAGCAGCAGTACCTATCCCTCTTGTAGAAGTTGCCCGATCCATGTTTTTACCATTACCCCTCCCAGTGTTTGTAGTAGTTCCAGACTCGGTGTTTGAATTTTCCTTTCCCCTACCACCCCTAGCAGAATTGCCTCTCCCTTTACCTCTTATAATTGGTATTTGAGGGGAGGCACCAACATTTCTTCTATGTTTAGCTCTACTACTATTTGTGTCAATCCTATTCCTTTGTTTTGTCACAGTTCTACTTGGCTGGGTAGAAGGACCTTTGCATGTCTTCTTCATGTGGCCCAGAACACCACATTTTCCACATCTCCTACAGCTGCCAAATACTTCATATTTGTCTTTAATTATCTACTTCTTTGGCCTACCAGGTCCCCTCACTAAAGGTAGGGGTAACATAGTGTATCTTGGCTGTAAGCAATTATGTCATTCAATAACAACTTAATACTACAAAAAAATATTAAAAAATCTTTAAAGTATAACATACAATTCTAAGGTTGCAATTGAAGTAATACCTGCCCCCATTCAGATGGGTCATCAATGGCATGAATTGAAAGATTGCAAGTAACAACATATTTTGCAACTGTGTGGTACTTACTGCAATATCTATGTAAAAATAAAAACAAATCTTTATTAAATGTGAGCATATAAACAACTATAAAACAAAATCAGATAATAAAAAAAAGTACTTACTCAACCCAAGGATGTCTCATAGGAATGAGAACACTAATTGCATGTACACATGACAAACCAATTAGTTGCCACTCTCTACGCTGACATTCAAAATTTTCAAGGTTAACTTTCCATTTTTGGCCACTTCTAGAAATTGTAACAAAGTATTTGCTAATTGTACCCTCCGTATTGGCCATACTTTCTTGACATTTTCTCAATATGTGTGATTATTCTAGGAACACGTCCAGCATATTAACAAAAATAAAAATTTAAACTTAAATAACTGTTATTACTTGCTTTAATCAAACACAGAAAAATAAGGAAATTTACCATTTTTGTCCCACTCCCTAGCCTTTAGTCTTTTGCCATACATGAGCGTTATCAAAATGTGATATGCACCATCTCTCATATGGCTTCCTGTATAGCCAATCATATGCTACAGGGTCATCCAACTTTAGCTGATTAAGAAACTACTTCTCAGTTTGTTTCCATGCCTTAGAAGCCCCCCAAACTAGCTTCTCAAGGCGAGTTCATCTGTGGTACTTCTTCATATTTTTATACATGTGCCTGAAACAAAATCTGTGGTTTGCAAATGGAAATACTAAACTAACAGCTTCTATAAATTCTTTTTGCCTATCAGAGATGAAGTTCAACCTGTGTCTATGTAGGTTTAAATAAGGTTCCATCATCTATAAGAATTTTATCTAAGTTTCAGTACACTCATACCTACAGAAGAGCACTGCAATTGGGAATAATCTAATGTTCCCATCCAGTCCAATGATTGAAAGGCACACCCCACCATACTTGCCCTTTAAGAAACACCCATCAAGTCCCAATAGTGGTCTGCAACCATTCAACCACCCCTCCATTGAACCCTTGTATGAAATACAGGTTCCTATCCATTAATTGGTAATTAAGTCAAGACTGCAACTTGAAATGCTTCTGGGATTTGCCAATAGAACTTGCACAGTCAACTCTGGTATAACAATGTAACCTTTATAATAGGACCCCACTATTCACTCCATGCATATAGTCCATGCATTCCACACTATGAAGTAAGACACATCAACACCATACTTTGTTCTTATAGCTTCTTGTACATCACATGGTCTTGTAGATCTCACACTCCTAATTAGTTGTTCAACTTCATTGGCCACTCATCCTTCATGTGCCAATTTGTTTTGGCCCCTAGCCTTACCGCTACATGTGTGAGTTAGATTACTTATGCCTTTCAGTTCCATAGTATGACCATCACAATTTCTTCTCACATAACACATCCACTCACATTTCTCATCATTACATTTGTACCTTAGTATGTAATTCTCATTTTTGACTTGATAATACTCAAACTTGTTTATGATAGCAAAGTTCCCGATGAATGTTCTTGCTTCAAATACATTTCCCCATACCATCCCTATTTTTAGTTCATCATACTCTCTCCTAACATTTTTGATGGGTGCTGAGTCCTCTTCTTCAGAAAAAATGTTATGTGTATTCTCAGCAAAATTCCTCAGTTCTTCATCAAGTCTGTCTATGTCCTCCTGTGTAGGAATATCATCATCTTCCAGTGAAGTATATGTGTTATAGTACCCTTCTTCAACATCTAAGCCATCTGGATGTAGTTCTGCCCATCTAGTCCAGTCCTCAACTTCATCCCTAATGTCTTTAGTTTGATGCCCACTCCCAGTCTGCACCCCATTCTCAGTTTGTTCTACCTCTTCTATGATGGCAATGTCACCATCACTGTCATAAACTAATGGAAGTAGATCTAATTCCTCTTCAGGTAAATAACTGGTTCTCCACCCTAGTTATTGTTTTTCTTTTTATTTTGGTTTGTTTGCTTGCGTTTTTAGTTTGTGCCTTTTTCCCTGAGCTAATGTTAGTTTGAAGGTTAACTTCAACCCTCTCTACATCTTTAGTTTTAACCCTCTCTACATCTTCAGCTTCAACCCTCTCTGCACCTTTAGTTTCAATCCTTTCATATAGAGGTTCATCACAAACCCTAATAGTATCACTACAAGCTCTAGACTTTCTCTTGTTGTTTGCAATAGTTTTCTTTGATTTTCTCTCAAGAGGTCTAACCTTAGTCTTTGTTTTCTTTAACTTCTTAGTAGCTTTAAACAACTCACTTAAAAGTGGCTCAGAAGGACCACTATTATTTGTCTCACTGCCCCCCAACATGTCAATAAGTCCACCACCACCCACATTTGGTTTATTAGCCACCAAAGATGGCCCCACTGGTATTAATTGGGTTTCACCAAACTTAACATCACTTTGTTCTCTTGTATAACCGTGTACAAGCCATTCATTATACTCAGAGTTTGACTCCCTAGAGTTTTCCTCACTGTCAATATTAAATATGATATGCCCACTTATGTCATCCTCACTCATGTAATCCCCACTCATGTACCCACTTATGTCATCCACACTGGTGTTATCATCACTTAAGTCATTTGAGCTCAAGTCATACTCTTGTTCATTATTAAGGTCATCATACTCTTGTTCAACAAACTCCACATTAATATAGATTGGAGGATTTGGTTCATTATTAGGTTCATTAACTTCAAGTTCATCATCTAGTCCTTGATGAGAAAAGTAGAAGTAGACATCCCAACTCTCTCCACATTACTATAGCTCCACATATCTAACAAATCATTGTCATTCTTAACTGAAGAATGTTTACCCATCCACAAATTCTAAATATCAACCACTGTACCTAGGGGTGTATCCTCATTCAAAGTTCTCAATGCATTAAAGACAAGGATCCTACCAAATTCCCCCCAATGTATCATCAAATTCCTGGTAATACCATCTCTGTTTAATAATTTTACAATGACATGCTAAGCCCAAATTAGTTTACACCAAGCCAAACTAGCAAATCAGAAAACCCTAACTGTAAATACACCAATCCCAACTTTAGAATATACAAATCAAATACCCAAACTAACAAATCAAAACCCTAACTAGCATAATATACAATTCAAAAACCCCAATGTAATTTTGAGCAAAGTAACCCTAACTAGCATAATATACAAAGCAAAAATCCTAATTTCAAAATAACCAAATCCCAACTTCATAAACTAATTTTTTTTAAACAAATAGATCATGTGGAAGAGCTTAAAATACTCACATAAGGACTAGAGAGAGATGAAGTTTTACAGTGATCCTTAAAATACTCACATAGGGACTAAGTTTTACAGAGATAAAGTATAGCGATAGCAACAGCAGCAGCAACATCAACATCAACATCAACATCAACATCAACAACAACAGCAGAGAATTGACGTGAAATGCATGCAATACAAAAGTAGGGAGAGGAAGTTCAGAGAGAGAAGTGAAGTTTAGAAAGAGAGAGAAATGACAAAAAGGTGAGAGAGATGAAGTTTTAAGAAAGAGAAAGAGAGATGGAGTTAAGTCTGAGAGAGTTAAGGTAATGAGAGAGAGATAGAGAAGTAAAAAGGGGGGGGGAGGAAGTTAAGTCTCCCGCCCTCCCCAAGGAGGACTGTTAGGGTGTTATGACCGTCAAATCTGATTACGTGGTACTAGATCGACTGGTAAAAGTTGTTAAATTAGAGCCATTAATTTAAAATTTTAATGGTTGCTGTTAAGCCACGTGGCATTATGTTTTCAACGGTGACATGTGAGTAGTTGGGGAGTAAAGGGTAGTTTGGGCACTTCAACCAAGTTGGATTGGTCAAGTCAATTTCATTCATTAAACTGGGGGATAAGATAGCAGGTGGAGGGTAGACCACAATATTGGCCGGTTCAAGGGGGCAAGATTAAATTTGTATGTTTATTCGGGGGGCATAGTCTAAATCACTCTTATATTTCCAAGCATCTCGTATGCTTATTAAGCATTTTGTTAGAATGATCCAGTGTTATCTCGAGCTATATTAACGACTGATGCAAGGCAAATGATATATAAGCCAGCTTGCACAACTATAGTCTTCTAGTCTTCAGCACAATCCAAATATTTCTTAATTTCCATGTTAACTTGTTTTCTATGGCAGGATTGGCCTAATATTCTGATTATCCTTTTCCTGATTGATTAGCTTGATTAGCTTCTTTTCTGATCAATTTTTAGTTTGATTATCTTCATGTTAGGATAGTCCTAATTATCCTAAGGGGTCAGAGATATAAAAAATATCTTAGTGCTGTCGAAGCTTCCATAATTAGTCATACGCTAGAAGATCTGTCTAGCAGGAGATAAATTCTCTAGATTGTAAATATTGGTTTAGTTATGGGCGTATGTGCCTAACTTCAGACCTTCAGCAAGATATTATGAAGTTGAAACTGTGGAAATTAACTAGACTTAATAATGTTCCCATAATGTTTAATCTAAATTCGCAACTGGTAACTGATAGTATCCTCTTTAAATATAATGTTTAGATGGTTATTTCTCTGCTGGTTTACAAAAACCAGCTTGTGTAGGTTTCATGGTTTTCTTTTACGGAATGACTATAGTTATTCTCAAAGCATTTGAGAACACTATGACCTCTCTTAAAAATCCCTTACAATTGCTCTGAACATTACTCACTTCTTTTTGAGTTTGTAAATTTATGTTTGGAGCGTATTGGTCTAGCCAGTTAGAGTTGTTCACCCACAAACATTCTTATACATGTACTACTAATATTACAGTCAGACCATCACTTATGTATGTCTCTGCAATGAATCTAATGAATGATTGGCAATTGTCGAATCACTTGAAATATTTTAATTGTATTAAGCTGAGCTAATATCTTTGCTTACAAGGTTGGACTTAAAATTTATCATATGAACATAAGACTGATAGACATACACAAAATCCGTCAATCATACGTCCTTTTGGCATGACCCTTGGGATAAGTTGGGGACCCTGAGTAAATATTTTAGGCAGCACCACAGGTATACTCCAATCTTGGCATTAATGCAAAGGTTAATAATTTTACTTCTTACTATAAATGGTTTATCCCTCAAAAGTCACAACAAGAGACCATGTTCCTGAAATCACTAATAATCTACCTAGTATTTTTAAATCTCATGATACCCCTGACAAGGTCATATGGAGCCCTTCCATAAGAGCATCTGCATCAGCTAAGTGAAGGATGATGTGGCAAGGTGGATTGCATCCTTCACCTTTCTCCACCTTCAGTCCACCCACATCAACCTACCTTGAGGGTGGTCTCACCACCCTCTGGGTAGATTTTTGGTGGATTGATGCACCGTAGTTCTGAAGTGCGCGTAGCCTTTAAATTAATTTTATGATGACATTTTTCAAGCTTTAAGTGGCTCCTATGCCCTGTACTTTTGAACTGCGCAACATAAATATGCTTATGATGGAGACACGTGGACAGTTGTGGTTTAAACTTTGCTAACGGCTAGTTCATGCCGCGCAGTTTTGAACTATACGACTAGGGCCTGTATGAAAATATTATTGTTCCCCTCTCTATACTTGGTTTTTTTTGTGATCAGAAGGTCTATACTTTTGGGCATATTTGTTCAACAAGAAGCTCAAAGGCTATATTTTGGGCAAACTTGTGTGGCAAGCAGCTCAACGGCTATTTTGTTGGCCAAACTTGCTTAACAAGAAGCTCAACGACTAGTTTTTTTTTGCCAAACTTGTTTGACCAGAAGCTCAACAGTTAGTTTTTTGACCCATTTTTTGATAAGAAGCTAAAAGACATTCATCTTGTACACTCTATTCTCTTACTATTCTACACTCAACTCTATTATCTTAATCTTATAAACTCTATTATATTATCTTATTATCAATTTCACCGAATCATGTTTGACCCATCACTCCTATCCTTGTCATCATCGTCCGGAAGCGAAGAGCTCTTCCGACGTCAAATTATGATGATGCATGAGCATAACAAGGTTCTTATGGAGATGTGAGAAGTAGAAGAAAAATTGTAAGAGACGACATCATCACAAAGACGTGGGGGGGGGGGGTAGTAAATTGGGAAGGATTGACAAGCAGGAATGCCATGATCATAAATTGGGTGAGTTTAGCCTTAATCGAGATTATTTTGGTGCTAACCCAGTCTTCAAAGGTATTCCATATCATCGTCCATTCCGTATGAGTGAAGGTGTGTATCAATGTATTCATGATCAAGTTATTTCTGCGAACCCCTATTTTATTTTAAAAGAAAATGCCGCTAAGACGATGGGCTTATTGTCGCACTTAAAGATAATGTACATACTTTAAATCTTATGTTACGGTACGAGCGCCGATGCCCTAGACGAATACGCTCGGATTGGGGAGTCTACGGGTAATTTGAGTTTAAATGAATTTTGCAAAACAATTATAACATTATTCAAAGCTCAATACCTTAGATCCCCCGATGAAAGCGATACATTACACTTGTTAGAAGTGAATGGATCGCGAGGCTTTCTAGGGATATTAGGTAGTTTAGATTGTCTGCATTGGAAATAGAAGAATTATCCTACCGGGTGGGCAGGACAATATACTGGGTATAAGAAACATCCAGCGGTAATTTTAGAAACAGTTGTATCGAAAGATCTTTGGATATGGCACGCATTCTTTGGGGTACCCGATTCTAATAGCGATGTGAAAGCCTTGCATCAATGATGGCTTTTCAATAACTTGTCTAATGAAGTTGTGATGCCATGTAATTATAATTTAGGCACGGTCCTGCACACTATGGGGTATTATTTAGTGGATGGAGTCCATCTAAAATGGTAAATAGTTGTTCAAATCATAAGAATTCTATTCAATGATGCCAAAAGATATTTTACAAAGATGCAAGAGGCTTGCCGAAAAGACGTAGAACATACTTTTGGGGAATTACAAGCTAGGTTTAAAATATTGGCACATGGTACCCAATTTTGGAAGCCTAATAATCTAGGAAATGTTATGTACTCATGTATAATTATGCACAACTTGATCGTCGAAGATGAACGTCATACTTATATCCGGCAAGTAGATATTGATCCCGAGTTTAAAAAATCCGTGGATATTTGAAAGAAGACGTTAAATCCAAGACACACGATCAACACTACTTACATCGAGAAAATTCATGAAATTCAAAATGAAGGTGCTCATTTCCAATTACGAAATAAACTTATCGCGTACTTGTAAAATAAAAAAGGGGCGGAATAATATATTTTGTTTCGATGTTTGTAGATTTATATTGAAGTTGTAATGTATTTTTTCTACTTGATTGAAGTATATTTTACGGAATACTTACGATTGATAATAATTTTATTCAAATAATAAAATGACATAGAACTTAAGAACTACTATTAATGCTAAGGATTACATCAATCTTCATCACTTGAAACGTCGTCATCACTTGGACCCTACTCCTTCAACTTCTTAGAATAAAGTTTAATTTGCTTCTTCATCCAATTCCTTTGTGCCTATAGTAGGTTAGTTGTGTCCGTTGTTATCACCTTAACCAAATGCGCTTCTTCGATGGCTTTATTTCTAGTTATCTCCACTTCACGCCTCCTTTGAATATTTGCCTCTCTAGCCAACTTTTGTTCCTCTCGTGCTCTAGTTCTAGATTCCTTTTCCTTTCTCTTCTGCTCGTTTATTACATTTCATGCTGCCATCATGTTTGTCATCATCTCAAACATCTTCTTCCCCCAATATCCTATACTTGACTTTGCCGCTTCTTTTGCCTTACATATTTTTTTGCCGTCCGGTCGTACTTCCCTACAAGTATATAATGTAGATTCATATCGGCTGAATAATCCAGAATTATGATATTTAGAGTACCAGAAGTAGGTGTAGAGGAATCGGTGTTGGTGAAGTTACCTGGGTTATCATTAAAATTTGACTTCCTAGCGACGTTGCAACCAGGTTGCCCAAAATAATGAGTTTGTGACCATTTTAGGCAATACTCCAAAACTTTGTAAGCCTCCCAAAATATAAATGGTTTTATTTTATTTTATATTTTTTTGAATGTTTCGTATGCCATACGTTCCTTGAAATCAAGTTTCTAATTCTAATGAGTAAGATTTACCTAACAAAATTAATGAAATAAGAAGAAAAAAAAATACTTACGAAGTCGCCCGTTCTAATTCTGGTAAATTATCGACTTTTGAGGTCTTGAATAAGGCCTCTAAAAATTGAACAATCCTTATTGAGCCACCCCTTTTACGCGCTATTGACACTGCTACATGATTGCCACATCAATTTGTTATTATAGAACGAGCTAAATTGGCCACTCACCTTGAACCAAAATATAGCGGTTTTTTGGTTGTTCGTGGTAGCGAGGTTTTGAGATACTTGGGACAAAGAGGATGCGAGATTCACGAAGTCATCGGATGACCAGTTTTTGGAGTTTTTGCATCTTTCTTTGTCATCATCAACTTCATCCTCAACCTTAACTGCATCCTCAACTAAAATAGGTGTCTGTGTCGTCTTTCTTTTAGACTTCACTTTTCCGCGTGTAATACTTCTTGTGAGAACCAAAGAAATAGCCGGAGAGATGACCGGAGATACAACTGGTGGTGTATTAAGGTTTAAATCATTTAAACCGCATGTATCTCTCATCGGCGTGGTACTCGAACTTCCACCGGCAAAATCAATTTGAGATGAAAAATATGGATTCCCTGGTTGAGAGTACGAAACCGTATGAGGATCAAATTAAGGGTAATATCCTTGGGTTTGAGATAAAAATTGATTGTCGTGTGGTACAAATAGTTATCGAATATGGTGATCATGATATTGAGAAGGGTTAGGCATTTGCGGCGAACCATATGTGTGGAATTGTGTTGAAAATACGTTCTCTTGTTGGTTCGTATTGGAGGATTAAGAGTGGTTTTGAGAATTAGATTGGGAGTTTGAGGATGACATGCTGATTTTGTTTGTAAGCTAAGTAGGGATGGGAGTGTAAAAAATTAAGAGCATAAAGTGTAGAAGATGAATAACCTTTATAAATAATAAAAAACTAGCCATTGAACTACTTGGTCAACAAGTTTTCATAGGAATATAGCTGTTAAGCTACTTGGTAAAAACTTTTCACAAGAATATAGTCGTTGAGCTACTTGGTGAACAAGTTTCCACATGAATATTACTTTTGAGCTACTTGGTCCGCAAGTTTCTAAGGGAATATAGCCGTTGAGCTACTTGGTGAACAAGTTTCTACAGGAATATATAGCCGTTGAGCTACTTGGTCAACAAGTTTCTACAAGAATATAACCGTTGAGCTACTTGGTTAACAAGTTTCTACAGGAATATAGCCGTTGAGCTACTTGGTCAACAAGTTCCACATGAATATAACCGTTGAGCTACTTTTTCTACAAGTTTCCACATGACTATAGCCGTTGAGCTTCTTGGTCAACAAGTTTCCACATGACTATAACCGTTGAGCTACTTGGTTAACATGTTTCCACATGAATATAGCCATTGAGCTACTTGGTCAACAAGTTTCCATAAGACTATAGTCGTTAAGCTACTTGGTCGACAAGTTTCCACATGACTATAACCGCTGAGTTACTTGGTTAACAAGTTTCCACATAAATATAGCCGCTGAGGTACTTGGTCAACAAGTTTCCACATGAATATAGTTATTGAGCTACTTGGTCAACAAGTTTCCACAGAACTATAGCCGTTGAGCTACTTAGTCAACAAGTTTGCCCTAATAAAATATTGCATTGTTGATCACCAAATAAACTAAGTATATAAAGGAGGTCATAAAAAAACTAAGTATCACAGCAGTGGTCATGAAACAACACAATATTGTTTAAACGTGGTCAAAAAAACAATTCATTATGGTTTAAACGTGGTCATAAAATAACTAAGTATGTAGAGGTGTTTAAGGAAATGTCTCAAAAAAAGTTCACCAAAAAAAAAACTAAGTATGGAGAAGGAAAGAAATACATTCCATACTTGGTGTTTTCAAGTATTTAAAGAAATTCCCCGTAGAGAGGAGCTAATAAAAAACTAATAGAATTAATTTTGCTATAGAGGGAAGGTGTTTGAAGAAATACCTACACAAAAGATGAGAAAAAAAACTAAGTATGAAGAGATATTCACATAATGAAGGCATGGGTATTTGAGGAAATGCCTTAAAAAGAAAGATTACAAAAAAAAAATGTATGAAGAGGGAGAAATTTCTTCACAAAGTTACAGGCTCTTACCGCGTTGTTCAGAACTATGTAGCAACCTTGGAAAACACGTGGTTTAATCTGGTCTCTTTGTTTGCCCCGCAGTTCAGAACAGGGTATTTGACAGAGAGACCAAATTAAGTTACGTATCTCCCTTTTTTGCCACGCAGTTCTGAGCTGCGCGATAATAACCTGTAACTTTGTGTAGTTCTTCCCTTCTCCATACATTGCATTTTTTGGTGAACATTCTTTTAGGCATTTCCTTAAACACCTTCCCTTGCCCTCAATTGTGTGTGCATCTCTTCATACTTAGTTTTCTTTTTCTCCCCTTTCGTTTAGGCATTTCCTTAAACACCTTCCCTCTATTACAATATTATCAAAATAAGTTGCTGTATCAGCTCCTCTTTACGGGAAATTTCTTCAAACACTTGAAAAAACTTGGTATTTGAAGCAAACACAAGTATGACAATATATAATTCTCAAACATAATGCATAATCAATTAAACGTAGCTTAAACATAGCATATCAAATTTATGAAGAAAACATAGTATATCAAAGGAAGTTTAAACAAAGTATAATAAATTTTATAGCCTAATTGAATGGCCTTTCTTCATTTGGCGAGTGCGTCTGCTATGTGCGAGACTCTCATCATAAGTACATTGTACACCCAACTATATCTGGTAGTTGATGGACATATCAGCTAGTCTCCCTTCCATAACTCGGATAATTTCCTGTGACCGGCAAAGTTGTTCCTCTAACTCCCCTATGCATTGAAAGTATTACCTCAAATCTTCATATGCCGCATACCACATTCCTTGGGTTTGATGCCACAACTCATCCACACTATACCTAGGTGGTCATGGGTGTGGTACCTGCATGGTCGAGATCGATAGCCGTTTACGTTCTTCGCTGGTTCCTGCCATTTCTATGAACCATCCCATATTATGATCCTTGCCGGTCACCTCAACACCATAGTTTTGCACCTAAGAAGACGTAGCTAGACTCGAAGTAGGTGGTAAAGTTATATCGGGCCTCACTTGATCATGCCAGACCATCCATATAGTCTTGGCCCTCTTCATTAAATTTTAACCGATCTTGGGATTTGGATGAGCCAAACGCCAATATGTTATGTAATCCACATAATCAATGATATAATTGTGTCCATCGTAGAAGTCAAGCTCCTTGAGTCTCTGATAAAACTCTTGATCGTACCGTAGAAATTTCATAATGTCTTGGGGGGGGGATTATAGGGAACACTATCAAGCCCAGTGTTCAGACACATACACCGGTCTCCTAAATACCAAAGCGTATCATTCCTGTATGGGACTGAAACTAATGGAACTTTCTTTGAACTAAGCAGTTTGGCATGTCTTACCTCTTGACAGATTGATTGTCTAGACCTCACCTATGGTTGCCAATCAATGCTGGTTATGTCTTTCCATTCTATCATTCTCTGATCACAGTAAAAGAATGATAGATTTCGACCCCAAACTGGCCCTTTCATCTTTCCACGCACCCATACGGGGATAAACATGGTCGAAGTTTGAAACCTTCACCAGATACATTATAACCCGACAGTACTCAAAGAACAAGAACTCTAACAGAGCATAAAAGCCTATGACTATCTCTTCCCCTTCCCACTCTTTAGAACTGAGACTTTATCTAGTCCCCGGTACAAAGTTGCCATAATCGGAGTACCCCAGTCAAACTTTGACGCACCTATATTATGGTGGTCTGCCAAAACTGCAAGATAACCCACTGGAAGAGTTGTGCTAGCATTTGAAAAGAACATATTACCCATCATATATGTAATAAATACCCTCAAATACACGATATCCATGTCCTGGTTGTAATTGTCGTGTTCAGGATTCAAAGCCTCTTTCCAGGTTTTCAAATATGCGAGAGTGATGTTACCATACCTGAATTCATTGGTTGTGATTCCGTGGAACATTGTTTCTACTTCTTCGAACCTCGAGTACTTATCGTCATACGAGAGTTTGAGACCCATCCCAAAAAGATAAGCCCGTTAGCATGATAAAGTCTAATGGCGTAAAGCCTTGTTCCCCACAAGGGAAGTAAAATGTATGGGTGGAAGACTACCACCATTCCACGAGGGCATGAATCAAGCGGTTATCAGAGTTTCCCGCCATAATCGACAAAAACTCTTCGAAACCCATATCGTCGACTAACCTCTTCAATGTCAGATACTTGGCAATCCATTGGTACCACTTCAATACCTTATCGAGTGATCCCCTACATTGTATTTCATCTCGTTTCTATAAAAAAAACACACATTAACATATTCAATTTTCATTCCGTCATTTCGTCGAATATTTTGCAAACAACGTTAATAACACATAATTTTTACACAAAAAGCTTATCGGCAATTACTCTGATCCAATGGAAATATAGACCCAATTATCCAAGAGAATATCCAATCGGTACAAATCCTTGAGGGTTGGGGTGGGATCATTTTTGTGTGGTGTAACGGCCACATATTGGTTACTAATTTTTTCCCCTTCATTTAACTTCGGAGCTTGGCCTATGTCTTGTTTTAGGAATACATAACTAGACTCTCCCGACATTGTTATTTTATTAATGGCATTGAATTATTAAGGAAAATGTAGGGGTTGGGAAACTGGAGGAATAAGTTGGTTTTAGGTTTATCAAATTTTGAGGAAAACTTGAGGAAATGAAATGAGAAAGGAATGAAGTATGAGAAAATCAATTTCATGCAGGCTCTTGCCGCGTAGTTCAGAACTGCGTGGCAAGATTTAAAAAAAAAAGACGTGACACACTCTAATTGGTTCTCACTCCCCAGAGTTTAGAACTGTGCGTATGGTATAGACGTTTATGATAGAGACACGTGGCTAGATTATAGACATAGATTGCACCCCATAGTTTAGAACTGCAGTGAGTAATATTCACCTTGATTAATCTTCGAACCGATGTGGGGTGGATTGGGATGGATTGAATCCTCCTTGGGTTTGGATGAATTTACCCACCCTACTGTTGCAGATGTTCTAATGGGTGATTTCGGTTGCTTCTACTATTGGGAAGCTTATGCAGAATAGGCCCCCTGTTACTTGGAAGTCTCTTTTATGGGACCCATAGTGATCCCTAGACACAACTTTACTTGTTGGATGTTATTTAATAGCTTTATGGTAACCTAAGACAACCTTGATCAAACTTCAAAGACATGCTCACAGTGTCACTCTATAAAGTGTGTAAAGTCCTCAAATGAAAGTTGTGAACACCTTTTCATGAACACTTTTATGGCTAAGCACATATGACAGAGGCTTCTTTGTAGAAGTGGGGTTGTTAGATAAGCCATGGGGTTGCATGATGAAGTGAATTGGATATGTGGTATTCTTAGTAAGAATATAGGCACCAAAATTATCAAGCTAGCTTTTACTTGTTTTCTGTGGGCCGCTAGGAATTCATATTTTTAAAAAATATTGTGATAAGACCTAATATAGTGTTATACTAACACTAATGCACCCCCGTGCCTGCGGCATGAACCAATTTTGCACCGAGCCCATTTTATTTTATTTTTTGCAGTGAAAGAGATAGCCCACGACCGTAACCCCACATCCATCTTGGGACACCCATTTCTAGTGAGAATGAAGTTTGGATGACGAAAATAACCCCACAAAATATGCCCCAAGGGAGGAGGGTGCCAAGCTGTTTTATATAAGAAAAAAATATACTATGATATAACTCTGAGATCCCAGTTTTATGTTACTAAGGCTATTAACTGACACAGAACCAGGGATATATGTAACAAATGGGATGTCAATCCTACTTAGAGCATCTTCTAAAGTGTATCACTACCTTGAAATCCAAGGTGCCACATTAGATTTTCAACCTCCAACAATGTCTCACTGACTTGGATTTGAGTCTCATAAAACAAGGTTGAGTCTTGGATTGCTTTTTCCCTTCGCGATTTGGCACCTAAGTGTTGGGCGCCTGTTTGTTTTTTAATCGGGCGCATATGATTTGGGCACCAAATTATTATTATTTTTTCACAAAAATTCAAATCGGGCGCCTAGGACTTAGGCGCCCAATTTTTATGTTTTTTAAAAAAAGTTCAAATCGGGCCCCAAGTCTTATGCACATGAGGCACCTGATGAATTATTTTTTTATTTTAAGAGAAATGAATAAAAAAATCTAAGTCAGGTACTGTTGGAGGAAATAGAGCCTCATTGACTTGGACTTGGCTTTTTTTCAACCAAGTCAGTGAGGCACTTTAGGAGATGCTCTTACTTCTTCCTCACCTTTAAAGTACGCAGGTGAGACCCACCAGGTATTATTAAGATTAATACGATAGCTCAGTGGTTGGAGATAGGGGTGGCTATGGGGGTTGTAAGAACCTTATTTCGTATATCAAACTTAGGCTCTCAAAAAAAAAAATGAGAGCGCTATCAAGTAATTGCTAATACGAGATTTAGCGTGAAAAACCATTGAATATGATAAAAACCACGACCTCTCTTGAGGATTTTAGAAAGAAATATTATTGATGATGGCTAGCTATTACAAAGATCGCTATGTGTAGTTATGTATAAAGTTTCTAGGTAGAATTCTATGTCTAGAATTTTCTGTCCCTTTTGTAGTTTTATGGTCCTATTTATAGGTCTTATAATATGACTGTTTGGCGACTATGATTGCTTTGAATGACACGGTCTATATTAGTTTTAGCCACGGTGACAACAGTAGCTAAATGCTACAAACCTAACATGGCCAAACCCTGAAATTCGTGGCTAAAGCCATATACCTATTTGTTTTTGGTGGCACTGATTCTAGTTCGTGGCAAAACCGTGGTGAATAACTATCTAAAACGCGGGATACAAAATTTAGATTTATATTTCCCTCATTTCTAAACTCCCTCATCCCACTTTGTGTTTTAAGATTTGTGAAGCAAATTTCTTCCAAAAATATTCGATCATATCTCTCTCCGAATCTTCAATCTCATAAGTTTTAATTTATGATTTCCAATCTCGAATCTTCAAATCTCCAACTTTAGATCATCCACTTTGTGTTTTAAGATCCATGACATCTCTCTCTGTGGGAGCAACTACCTAATCTTTGTGGGAGTAGTTAAAGTAGATGCACCAACACCCACTGAGAAAGCCCCAAAATTTTACCCAGCTGATGATGTGAAGAAACCATTGGTGGACAAGAGGAAAAAAAAGCCCACCAAGCTCGATCAGGTTTGATTTTTGTGAGATTTAGTTTTTTTTATATTTGGATTGTTTTTGTTTGATTTGATTTTGATGTTTGTGGTTGTTTTTGTGTGAAATTAGGGCAAGTATTACACTTGGGACTGCTTTAATTGTGCTTGCTAGGAGGTTTAAAGGGAAGAGAGTTGTGTTTCTTAAGCAACTTTCATCTGGGTTGCTTTTGGTTACTGGTGAGTTGTTGTTCTTATGCTTATGTTACTATTTTTTGTTATTTTGTTAATAAGAGTAGAATTGGATTGTGAAGTATTTATGTTTAGGCCTTGTAAAGCGCTGAAATGGTTAAGAGTTATGTTTTGATATTTTAGTATGCGATTGTTTGCAAATTGAGATTATGAAGCAACAAAATAATATCAAAATAGTGGAGTTAACATTAGTGCTATGACCACCTTCAGATCTAGTTGTAGTGATAAAAATGCAAAGGATGAATCTACTATATACTACGGGTTTCTAGAGGACATCATTGAACTTCAAAATCGAGAAGGGTATAAGGCTGCCTTATTCAAGTGTGCTTGGGCTAAGATTACACACCATGGCGTTAAAGTGGATGTAGAAGCAAACTTAATGTTGGTTAATTTGTCCAACTTAATTTGATCCGATTATATGGCTGATGAACCATTTATTCTTGCTGAACATGTCACACGAGTATTCTATTCCTAGGATCCAAAAGATCCAGATTGGCACGTAGTTCTACAGATTCTATCAAAGGTTTATGCTGATGAAGAGGCGTACCTTTTATCTGACAAACGTGTTTTATCTAACTTTGATATTGGTCCTAGTAATAGGGAAAGTTATATTAATGAGGAACAAATATTTCACCATCCCAAAGATATTATTGTTGAAGAAAGGCTAAAGAAACGAAAACGTTTAAGGAAATAACAAAATACTGCTTTGTAGTCTTGTATGGTTTCTCTTTTCTATAACTTTCTATTACATTGTTCGTATTTACTACAACTTATGCTTTATTTATATTGCCTTAATTTATTTGAAGTACAATTATTTCATCCACTTATACATTTGTTTGGTTATCAGTTTCTTTCATAAATCATGCTACACATTTACTCGATTCTGATTCAGCTGTGGCGGATACCGCAAGTAAAATTTGTTATATAAAAATTTGTATAGAAGTTAATATTATTGTTACAATTGTTTAATTATACTTTTGTTTGTGTAGGAAACATACCTTCTTGTGCTTCATCTTTTTCGAGGAGAAGGGGTCCATCTCGAGGATCCAAACCTTTACCTGATGGGAAGAAGAAGAAAGTTGGACTTAATTTATGGGGTCAACCTATTTGAGGGGTCAACTCATACTCAAGAACTATTGGAACTCTTACTGGTTATCATATCCCTATTAATTACAAGAAATTTGCCAATGTTCCTGATGAATTTATTCTTATTGTGAAAATAGAGCTAGAGGTAATTTGTTATATTTAATATTTATTAATTTATTACATTTAATATTTATTAATGTTTACTTACTCATTCTTCTTGTATATTCATCTGACCTTTGATCTTAGGCGTGTTGCTAATTTTTGCATAATACGGCGTATGAACGATGCTTGGAAGAGACACAAGTCCAGGCTAAATAAGAAGTACATTAAAGGTAAGGATCCGGCAAAAGTAAAGCTACTCCCCCTCTATTTGTTCCAAAGGAAGTTTGGGTGGAATTTCTTGACATTTGCAATTCAGATGGATTTTTTGTATATTTATAATAACCAAATTTATCTTTAGTAAATGCATTTCTGGCTTTTCTTGTAAATTGGTATGTGATTTATGTTATTAATGGAAGTTCAAAGCAAGAAGAATACAAAAAATTGTAATAAAGTAAAGGCGCCATGTACTACTGGTAGAACTAGTATGGCCATTGTTCATCATAATTTGGTAATATTTTATTCGACAAACATATATAAACGCATGTATATATAATTTGTTCTTCTGTGTACTATGTATTTACTTTTGATAACTATTTATTTATGTTAATCTAAATACATAGGTTGTGGAGAGAAATGCCCCCGATGAAGATGTTGGTAGGGCTGATCTGTTCATTAGGGCTGATCTATTCATGGCAAACAAGACCTATCAATGCCCTAAAATTATTGTAAGATACTCCGTCAATCCTATATAAGTCTCTTATACTATATAAATTTTATTTTATCTTATGTTTTTATTTGGTTAACTTTTTAATGTTGTGTAGGAAAAAATACAAGTGAATATGAACTTGTATTCAGATTCAAATAAGATAGGTCACGATGATGTATGATAGGCATAGAAATTCATAGGATTAATACACCTAAAAGTATCGTTTTGCTAATCCCGATTTATTATTTTCTAATGTTAGTAGCATTTTCTTATTTTCAGGTACTTAACATTGTTGGAGCTAATAAGTAGAAAAAGACATCTAATAGAAGGTATAAAGAGCTAAAGCATCTCCAACAGTCTCCCAGGTACAAGGAAGATGTCTATATTAAATGTACTTGTATATTTTCTTCATAGAATAAAAATGATGAAGGCTCTACAAGGATTAACATGAGATAGGATTTATCTGATAGAGTTTCAGAATTGTAAACAAGTCTCTCATATCTCTTATAAATAGGAGAGAAATTTTATGTACTTTACACATCTTAATCTCAGGAAGGAATAAAGCTTAGAGTTTTTAGTATCTCTCTCTCTCTCTTTTATTTTATGCGTTTAACATAAGCTGTGATCAACAACATTAATAGAGATTTAGTCTCCTTAGCTTAGGCTAAGGATTGAACCTCTAGTGAAGTAAGCTAAATTGATGTTAATAGTAGTTTAGATCTAAAATTAATCTTCAATTCCCCGATTTGTAGTTACGAAGAGTTGATCTAGCCATGACAACTCTAAGTTACTATGAATATGAGGAAGATGTCGAATTAGCCATATTCGGCTGTTTTCACGCTCAAAGAGAATTCTAGATCACTAGAGTTAATACTCTCCACCTAGCCATAAAACTGAGTTTATAAACCTTAGATCTGATTGTCCATAAACAACGAAGTTCTCTTTTATGGTTTTAGCCACAAACCCTAGATCTTAGACCTGAATAGACCTAGCCATGGCTATTACGTGTAGATAAAAGCTACCATTTTCATATCGTTTTAGTAAACTAAGTCAGAGGTGATCCAAAGCCTAGGTTCTTTTCCTTATAATCGTACCAAAAGTTAGTAATTTAGATTTATGTTTTAGTCCAAAACTTTTTTATCAAAAATAGTTTAGATTCGTTTATTAGTTAATTAGGAAAACGTATTTTTAATACGTTTGCTCCCCGTGGATTCGACCCCCGCATACCCTTATTATATTACGACACACATAGTTTTGAGTGGGGTATTTAAAGACTGAGTTTTTCTCGTACCAAAATTGACGTCGTTGCCGGGGAGACAATGGTCTATTAAATCATTATTTTTCAATTTTATCTAATTAATTTATTATCTTATTTTAGTTGTTAAGTTTGCCAATTTATTTTATGATTAAATCTCTAGGATTTTTTTCTGAATAATTAGTCTCAAAATTTTCTTAGAAGCGGTTTCAGATATATTAATTTTGGAAGAAACATACTCAGTTTTCATCAAAAGATGTGTTCCTGAATGTTTCACAGTTTTTAACCATGTATACTTCACAATTGGGAAATATGTTTTGCTGCAAAATTTTTAGATAATTCAAAACCCTTTCCGAATAGCTATAAATCATATTTTTCAGCTTAGCCGCTAGAGAGTTACAGTCTTTTGAAACAGCAGTAAAAGTAGTCTCAGTAAAGGACGCTGCTATTCATTAATTAGTTTGTTTGAGTGGTAGGGAAGCTAAATTATAGAAAACTTCCTTATTCAATATTTTTCCTTTTTGAATTATCTTTCCAAATTGGTATTATTTAATACTCTCTCTTAACTGAGCTCAACGATATACGCATTTGAAAATCAGGACGTCACAAACTACAATATATTGGAAATTGGATTAATATATATTTTATTTTATTTGCAGTCGTAAGTTCACTAAATTTTTTTTCTCTTGTTTTGTAGAATAATCACAAAGTTGGTACTCAGAGATCGTGAGGAATTTACAAAGTACATTGGTAAGATTCCCTTTAAATCCTTCTTGCGCCCTCTAAGTGAAGGGGCATCTCCTTCTTTTGCCTCCTAAGTGAAGGGGCGGCTACAACTTCACTGGGAAATACTTCCCGTAGGCTGGTCTTCCCTTAAAACTTGACATATAAAATGGGTTCATCACCGCCTCACCCCGGCATTAGGAAAGTAAGTCGTGTGAACTGTTTAAATACACGTTGCTTTTAAATTAAAATAAAATTGATGTGTTTGGATTGACCTGTTATCGTGTTTGAATTTTCGCTCTATGTTTAACATAGTAAAGGCTTTAAGCTCTAGGGCTCTTCCGCGGGATTTCATCACCCAAAGGAATCTCCAGCGAGTGGGACCTCCCACCTAGGGATACAGAGAAATTTGTATCACACGTTCTTAACTGTCCCGACCTTTAAATTTAATTAAAACTTAAAAAACTATTAGTAAAATTTCTAAGGGATTTCATCACCTGAGGAATTAGGAGGTACCGGACCGGGGTACCAACACAGATTCATATGAACCACTTCAGCCAGGCACTGTAAACCATCGGTTGTTAAGTGACGTCACCGCTCCGTGTGAGTTACGTACGATAAGGAGAGGCACATGGGCATGAAGACTGATGCTCAAACATTAAAACCGTTGCTAGCTTAGTGAAGCTTTCATGTTAGGAATCACACACCAGCCCGACCTACCAAGTTTGATTAATATCTAGATTAGGATTGGCTTAGTTAATTTAACATTAAAAATCGTTGATGTGCTTTTCTTAATTTGTGTGTTTAAATTCCCGTTAAATTTTGCAATTTTATTTCATTTCATTAGTATATGCCCAAGTACGATCATATTAGGCAACACATTAATATACCACCAATTCCTAAAATAGCTAATACAACTAATCATCTCCAACGGTAAGACCTTCAGGCAATATACGACGTTGAAACTAAAAACGAATTTCTTCCTAAGTAAATGGGTGACAAGTCACTGAGGGAGTTTTTGCTCCCGCTTCAAAAACTGCTTCGAAAAACTCGCCAAAATGCATTAAGTTGCCAGTAATTATGGCAACCAGTTCGATATCAAGCCTTCAATTTTGAACCAAATCTCACCTTTTCATGGACTTGATAATCAAGACCCATAGTTACATTTCGATGAAAAAATTGATATCTCTGATTTAAAATCAAGTTTTTCACCATGCAAAAAATCAGCCTTTTAAAATATGATATCTCTGATTTCCTTCAAGAAGACGGAGAAAATTTTTACGAAGCATGGGAACGTTTTAAGGAAAAATTGTTAAGGTGCCCCCATCATGGTTTCCAGAAATGGAGACTAATCCAATTCTTCTGCACGGGTTAACTCTTTCAACACGTGAATCAATTGAAGCCCGTAGCTCCAAAAAATTCCAGGATATGGATAAAAATGCTGCATATACATTTTTTGATAAATACGCTGAGATATCCCCGCAATGAGACTTTACTTCTCGTGATCGTAGGCCTATTAGAAAAGGAGGCATCCTTGAATTACCCGAAAGCCTTGAATTAAAAGTCTAACTGGACTCTCTTACACGTAAAGTCGAGGCTATGGCCATAGCAAAAGTAGCAGCCCCTAAACCAGTATCCATTCCTGGGGTCTACAATTTATGCAATGGTCAAACCCATTATGCACACACGTGTCCACAACTCCCAAAGTTAATTATTTATAATCTGGACCACGTTAATGCTATTTTGGATAATGAAAGGAGACAACACCAAAATAATTTTGGCAAATCTCCTTGGCAAAATAACCTAACATTTTCTTGGAGGAATCAACCATAAGGACAATCCAGTTATAATCCTCCACCATATCAGTAGAATCAAACATACCCGACCAAACAAGCCCACCCAGTTAGTATAAAATCCATACTCCAACAGTTTATAACAGAGATTAGGGGGGTAACCCAACAAATTTCTAGGGAACTTTCAGAAATGTGAGCCTTTACACAGAAGCTAGACACCAAAATTGGATAAATAGCAAGCCAATTAAGTAAACGAGAATAGAAAAAATTCCCTAGTCAACCAATTGCTAACCCGAGGGTGGCCTTTGAGGTTCATACTCAGCAGAGCTCACCTGAGAACATTGAAACTACTCAAGTAGTTATAACCCTTAGGAATAAGATAACTATATAAACTAGACCAGACCCTATACTATCAACTAAGAGCAATTTGGTTTCCAAATCTCAGGAAAAAGCCCATGAAAATCTAGCATCTAGCCAGCCCAAAATAGTAACATCTAGGCCATATCATGTTCCAACTCTATCGGACCTAGTAGACAAGCCTAATATGCCTAGGGCCACATTCCATAACTGACTTGTTCCTGCCAAAAAGAACGAAGGCCTGAAAGCTATTTTTGAGTTATTTGAACAAGTACGAATTAACATTCCGCTCTTGGACGCTATCGATCAGGTTTTGTCATATGCTAAATTCCTTAAGAAACTATGTACAAAGAAACGTAGAATCGGAGTTAGGAAGAATTATTTTAGTGTTAAACAGGTTAGCTCTATCCTACCATTTGAAATTCCTATCAAACAAAAGGACCCCGGATGTCCTATCATTCCGTTAATAATAGGATAGCACTACATCCTGCAGGCCCTCCTTGATCTTGGGGCTAGTGTAAACCTTATTCTTTTTTGTGTTTATGAGGACCTCAATTAAGGAGAACTTATGCCCACCAGGATACAACTTCAACTCGCTGATAGATCCGCAAAAACGTTGTACAAATTTTACTTTCCAGTAGATTTTATAGTCTTTGATACACCACAGATTTTGAATGTCCTTGACCAAATCCCTATTATTTTAGGTCGACCTTTCCTAGTTACTTCCAATGTTATAATCAATTGTAGAAATGGAATAATGAACCTAACATTCGGTAACATGACCTTGGAACTAAACATTTTTATTTCCATGAGGTAATATCAAGATTCTGCTGAAGAGTGCAATATAATAGGCACTATAATCTCCGAACATTCTAGGGACGACCACTTAGAAGATTGTCTGGAGGACGACATCGTTGGTATTCAAGAGTCAATCCTAAAAGACATTTGAGCCGTTCTTGAAAATAATCCTCCTGCATACACTCCTCCTCATCAGTATACTCCCAAATTCGAGTCACTCCCTATGTCATCTAGCCCCCCAGTTCCTTCTATTATGTCACCGCCAAAGCTTGATCTTAAAGTACTTTTAGAAAATCTAGGATATCGGTTCCTCGGGCCTAACAAAACTCTTATCGTTATTATTTCATCTTCATTGGACTTAGATCAGGAAAATAAACTCCTTGCCGTACTAGACACCCACAAAGATGTAATTAGATGGTCAATAGCATATATAAAAGGAATAAGCCCATTAGTGGTTATGCATAGGATACACTTAGAGGAAGGATCCAAAATATCTCGAGAACCACAACGACGTATGAGCCCTCCAATGAAGGAGGCAGTAAAGGCAGAAGTTATGAAGCTTCTTGATACGGGTATTATTTATTCCATCTCCGACAGCTCTTAGGTAAGCCCAGTCCAAGTGGTACCTAAGAAATCAAGTATTATTGTCGTTAAGAATGTAGACAATGGACTAGTACCCACCCGCACTCAGACAGGATGGCGAGTTTGTATTGATTACCGAAAGCTAAACGCGTCCACTCGAAAAGACCATTTCCCATTACCATTCATGGATCAAATATTAAAACGTTTAGCTAGTCATTCATTTTACAATTTCCTGGATGGTTATTCAAGATACAACCAAATTTCAGCAGCCCCCAAAGACCAAGATAAAACTACTTTTACTTACCCATTTGGAACTTTTGCCTATCGTCGCATGTTTTTTGGCCTATGCAATACACTTGCGATCTTTCAACGGTGTATATTAAGTATTTTCTCAGATATGGCAGAAAAATTCTTAGAGGTCATCATGGATGACTTTTCCATTTATGGCTCTACATTTGATGAATGTCTTCTAAACTTAGAATTGGTCTTTATCCGGTGTAAAAAGAAAAACCTAATCCTATATTGAGAAAAATGTCATTTTATGGTAAATCATGGAATAGTACTCGGCCATTTGATATCATCTAAGGGGATAGAAGTTGATAAAGTAAAAATTGATTTGATTCTTCTCAACCTCCTCCTAAAATCTCATGACCTTTATGCAATTAACTTGATAAAGACATCCATTTTGATTTTAACGATAAATGTCACAAGTCTTTTAAAACACTTAAGTCCTCATTGACCACATGACCGATTATCCAACCACCGGATTGGACCTTACCCTTCAAAATTATGCTGTGGGTACCGTGTTAGAACAATATTTTGAAAAATCACCCCATGTCATTTGCTATGCAAGTAAAACATTGATTGATGCCCAAATTAATTATACGACGACTGAAAAAGAGTTTTTAACCATCGTCTTCGCGCTAGAAGAAATTTGGTCATATATTTTAGGGTCAAAAGTCATTATGTACTCTGACCATTCAGCCCTTTGATATCTTCTTAATAAAAAGGACGCTAAACCACGTCTTATCCGTTGGATCTTTTTACTCTAAGAATTTAACCTTGAAATACGTGATAAAAAAGAAGAAGAAAAAACGCTGTTGCCGGCCATTTATCGCGTTAGATAATTGACCACATCAATGAAGACCTTCATATTCTCGAACATTTTCCCGATGAATAGTTAATAAATATTAATAGGACACCCTGGTTTGCTGACATTGTAAATTACTTAGCCGTAGGATACATTTTACCATATTTGAACAGAGAAGATAAAAAGAGATTTGAAAAAATCTCTAGATGATTTATCTGGGAGGATTCCTATTTATTTAAAGTTGGTCCTGACCTAGTGATTTATCATTATCATTATGTTCCTAAAAATGATATTCCACAAATTTTTAAAAGTCTTCATGATGATAGTGGTCATTTTGAGCCCCATAGAACGGCTAATAAAGTACTTCAATGTGGTTTCTATTGGCCTACTTTATTTAAGGACACTTACGACCATTGTTCATGATGTGACCGTTGCCAAAGGGTTGGCAGCATGGGCCGTCGGGATGAGATGCCTCTTGACAACATTTTTGAGGTTGATAATTTTGATGTCTGGGGAAATGACTTTATGGGCCCCTTTCTGGTGTCTAATGATTATTTGAGGATTTTAGTAGTAGTTGACTATGTTTCTAAATGTGTGGAAGCTATACCATGTCGGACAAATGATCACGCTGTCGTAATTAACTTTTTAAATGATAACATTTTAGTCCGATTTGGTATACTCGTACAATTATTAGTGAGGGTGGAACTTATTTTTGTAACCGCTATTTTAAAAGTCTTATGCACAAATATGACATTACTTCTAAAGTTGCTACCCCATATCATCTATAGACAAGTGGCCAAGTTGATGTTTCAAATCATGAAATTAAAAGAATTTTAGAGATAACTATCCGACCAGATCGTAAAGATTGGTCCACCCGTCTTAATGATGCTCTTTAGGCCTATCAGACTTGTTATAAAACCCCGATTAGAATGTCACTTTATATATGTATTTTTGGTAAAGCTTATCACTAGCCTGTGGAATTGGAACATAAAGCTTACTAGGAATTTAGGATATTTAATTTTCAAATAGACGCAGCAGGACTTCATCGAAAACTTCAACTAAGTGAGTTAGAAGAAATAAGACAAGAGGTGTACGACAATGCTAAAATTAATAAGGATTGGACCAAAACATAAAATGATAAACATATAGTCCGAAAAATCTTTACACTATGATAAAATGTATTATTGTTTAACTCAAAACTGTGTATTTTTTCTAAAAAATTACAAACCCGTTGGCATGGCCATTTGAAGTTGCATAAACATACACCAAAATAGCTGGGTTGAAGAAAAAATTATCGTAACTGGGAAAAATTTTAATGTCAATGGCCAACGTCTTAAACCTTAACTCGAGACAATCCCTTTAGAAAATTTCCCTGATATAGATCTTTGCGAGCTCAAATACAGGGAATTTTCCCTCCTTGAATGATTCCTTGACTTCACATAAGTTTGGGGGTACGGGAGTTTGGTTTGGCTGAAGACGATACACTTAGCGCTTTCTGGGAGAAATTCCAATTTTCCTTTTTATTTTTATTTTTTGTTCTCCAATATTAGGGACAATATTTCATTTAAGTTTGGGGGTAGGAAAATTAATTTTTTTTTTCCAATATTTTTTGAAGAAAAATGAAATAATGATACTCTTTGCAATTTGTGATGTACTTTTGATAAATTTAAAACATTTAGACTGAATTTATTTTGACATAAATATTGGTTGGGAAACCCGAATAAATCTAAAAAGAAAACCAGTTACTAAAAAGTTTACAAGTATACACTTAAATATTTTGCACACCATCTTAAGTTAGATGTACTATCTTTTAATTAGCGACTAATTCAAGTTAACGGGGTATATTTTGAAAACCTGCACTTCACTATAGTTTTGTAATTGATATATTCGATAGATTATTAACCAGTTTTAGTGAAATCTAGTATTTATATTAGGAATAATTCACTCCAAGGGAGACAACTGCCTAAGAATAAGTTCATTCCCGAAAGTATAAAAGAAGAAAAGAAAATAAAAGAAGCCAAAGTTGCTCTAAAAACTTTTGCGCTGCAAGGCTACTCGCATGATTAAGAACTGAAAGAGAAAAAATTATCATCAATCTCGAGTATGACAATGAACTACGTGAAAGGAGTACGAGAAATATTACTTGTAAGAATCCTGAGTCAAGGTCATGAAGGGGCACCAAACCCTAGCAACCTTAGCCAACTGGCAGGGATTATCGACTAAAAGCTCCTTGTTATGAAGGCCTCACTAAAAAATAATGCACTCAAAAAGGCTATGAAAAATAAGATACTGGGGAGTAAAATTGACTAAGGCACTTGTCAAACTGACCGTTGAATTTATTCAGCAAGTACTCGACTACCATACACTGACTCAATGATATTAGACAACGTATTAAGCAATAAAATTATCTTCACAATACACTCAGATATATCAGGTAAAATACATGAATTTCTTTCAAATCATGAGGTGGTATCTCTAGTTTCAGATAAGTACAATATATTTCATTGTATACTTGGAGAATAATAGGTTTTAAGGAATTTGTTGTATTTATATTTTTATCATAACTAAATAAGGATAAATTGACAGGAAATGAGTCTCTTGCCATTTAGAATTTCCATAATGTCATTATTGACTTTTGTAGGTATAGTCACTATAAACCCTCACGAGACAATACTCATCCACTAGGGATGCCTGGGGGTTTAACGGCTTGTTGCATACTCTAAATGCAATCGCGAGTCCTAAGAAAGTGGTATCATTTTTTAGTTTAATTTTATTTCTTTATTTTACTCAGGACGAGCAAAATGGTAAGTTTAGGGCTATTTGATAGACGAAGAAACACGTATGATTAATACGCCTAAAAGTGCCATTTTGTTAATCCCAATTTATTATTTTCTAATATTAGCAGGATTTTCTTATTTTCAAGCACTTATCACTGTTGGAGCAAATAAGTAGAAAAAGACATCTAATAGAAGGTATAAAGAGCAAAAGCATCTCCAGCAGTCTCTCAGGTACAAGGAAGATGTCTATATTTAATATACTTGTAGATTTTCTTCATGGAATAAAGATGATGAAGGACTCTACAAGGATTAACATGAGAAAAGATTTATCTAATAAATTTTCAGAATTGTAAAAAAGTTTTTCCTATCTCCTACAAATAGGGGAGCAATTCTATGTATTTTACACATCTCAATTTCAGGAAGGAATAAAGCTTGCAGTTTTCAGTATCTCTCTCTATTTTATTTTATGCGTTTAACTTAAGCTGTGATCAACACCATTAATGAAGATCTAGTCTCCTTAGCTTAGGCAAAGGATTGAACCTCCGGTGAAGTGAGCTAAATTGGGGTTAATAGTAGTTTAGATCTAGAATTAATCTTCAATTCTCCGATTTGTAGTTACGAATAGTTGATCTAGCCATGACAACTCTAAGTTACTATGGAAATGAGGAAGATGTTGAATTAGCCATATTCGGCTGTTTTCACGCTCAATGAGAATTCTAGATCACTAGAGTTAATACTCTCCACCTAGCCATGAAAATGAGTTTAAAAACCTTAGATCCGATTGTCCATAAACAATAAAGTTCTTACTTAGGGTTTTAGACACAAACCCTAGATCTTAGACACGAATAAACCTAGCCATGGTTATTACGTGAGGATAGAAGCTACCGTTTTCATATCGTTTTAGTAAACTAAGTCGGAGGTGATCCAAAGCCTTGATTTTTTTCCTTATAATCATACCGAATGTTAGTAATTTAGATTTATGTTTTAGTCCAAAGCCTTTTTATCAAAATTAGTTTAGATTCATTTATTAGTTAATAATGAAAACATATTTGTAATACGTTTACTCCCCATGGATTCGACCCCCGCTTACCCTCATTATATTACGACTCCCGTAGTTTTGCGCGGGGTATTGAAAGACCAAATTTTTCTCGCATCAATGTGCTTGCAAAGGTATATTAGTAACTTTTAAAGATCATAAATTAATACTTAATACATCGATGTTTACTAATAATTTCAATGTATGTAGACTCTTTGTAAATACAAGAAAGGTCATATGAAGGCTATGGGTATAGACATCACCCCATCATTTGTGGCTAACGCAATTCACATAGTAGAAGAGAATGAGGATTTGAAAGCTACGAATAATGAACTAAAGACTATGTTGTTGAATATGCAAAAGGACTTGGATGACCACATCAGAAAAACATCGGTAAGTCTTATTATAAATATCTAAGTTGTTTGTGATGTGTTCCCACTTAGCAGTGAAATCAAAGTAGGACCTAGCCTAGTGCTCAAATGGCTCCTTAAGTAGCCAGTCAGGAGCAGTTGGGCTTTCCAGTTTTAGTTGGTCCATATGCTTATTCCTTATAGATTACTTAAATGCCTTTGCTGCACTCCACACTAACCACTCTATTTGGGCCCCCTGCATTTGCGAGATTAGTCAATATTTATATGTTTTGATGCGACAATAAAATATTATTTGTCATAGCAAGTTTTGTTGGTTGGTTAATTGGTTACATTTTAGTTATGAAATGGGCTGGATCGCTATTATTTTGGATACGACAAACTATTAGCTCGAATAAATACCTTGTGTCAGAATTTTGAAATTCTATGGACTCGACTTTTTTTGTATTCTCTTATTTCTCACCTGTGTCTACTCTTTAGGCACAGTACCGTCGCCTATTATCATTAAGAAACTGAAAAAAACTCTAGAAAAGGAAGAAGAAATGGAAGAAACAGATGTAGAAATGGAAACAACTTTCGAAACGAAGGGAGCTAAACAGGAACAAGAAAGATCCACCGAAGAAGACCCTCCCTTTTTTGTAGAAGAAATGGAGGATCTGGACAAAATACTTGATAGAATCAAGAAAATTCTAATTTATTAGAAATAGAAGAAGAAATAGAGGAGGATAAACTTTGGTTTGAAAAACCTCGTGTAACGCTTCTTTTCGACTATCAACGGCGAAATCGTCCGCTGCGATATATCAAAAATGATCAATTTGAAAACGCTATAAGAAGTGAAATGTCACAATATTTTTTTTATCCATGCCAAAGTGATGGAAAACAAAGAATATCTTTTACATATCCACCCAGTTTGGCAACCTTTATAGAAATGTTACAAAGAAATATTTTTTTGCGCACAACAGAAAAGTTCTCCTCTGAAGAACTATATAAAAATTGGGTTTATACCAACGAATAAAAAAGAAACAACCTAAGTAAGGAATTTATCAATAGAATCAAACTTTAGACAATGGATCAATGATCCTGAATGTACTCGGCATAAGGACTAGATTTTGCAATGATGAGACTTAACAACAATGCTTGCCTAAAATATATGATCCTTTTTGAACGGATCCTATCGTGGAACAATAAAAAAATTATATTCACACTCAACTATAAATGATGAGTTAATCACTTCGAGAAAAGATTCCATAGAAATAATTTGGAGAAATAAACTTCATGGTAGCCTTTTTCCTAAAGAGCTTCCTCGATGGTCATACAAAATGGAACAATCTATAGGGGAAAATCATGAAGATAGTAACATTATTTCATGAAAATCCAAACGTGTAGTAGTTTTAACTTTTAATGGGCGGAATATGGGTACGGATGCTACTCGCAATACTACCCCCAATCCGAAGAGTACGAGTCGTGGTGATGAAGTAGACGAGCTGGGTTTGATAGAATATCCGAGACAACCCAATTTTAATCGAGAACTAATAAAAGGATCCATCCGTGCTCAATGACGTAAAATAGTTCCTTGGGAATTCTTTCAAGCAAATGTGCAGTCACCCCTTTTTTCAGACAGAGGTGATAACAGTCTTTTCTTTTCTTTATAGATTGAGTTTGAGACCTCTAGAATAGGGAGTCTCCTATTTAGGAATTGGATGCAGAAAAGCACATAATTTAAAACTGAAGAACAACAAGCAAAAAAAGCAAAAGAAATGGATCAAAAAGAAGAAGCAAAATGAGAGGAAGATCAACGGGTAAAAATAGCGGCTACTTGGAAGACTATTATTCATCCTCAAGCAGTAAGAGGCTGTATGTTAATAACCCAATCGTTTCTTAGAAAATATATCGTATTGCCCTCATTGATAATAGTCAAAAATATTGTCCGTATGTTATTCTTTCAATCCCCTGAGTGGTATAAGGATTGGGAAAAGTGTAATAAAGAAACCCATATTAAATGCACTTATAGTGGTGTTCAATTATCAGAAACAGAATTTCTGCTAGATTGGTTAACCGAGGGTATTCAGATAAAAATATTATTTCCTTTACATCTAAAACCTTGGCACAGCTCTAAGCAACAATCCCATCATAAGAAAAAATTCAAAAGAAAGTAAAAAAAATTAGCTTTTCAGCAGTTTATGGAATGGAAGCTGAACTCCCTTTTGGTTCTCCCCGAGAAGGCTCTTCCTTTTTTACACCTATTTCGGAAGAACTTGAAAAAAAACTTATACAAGTGAAAAACAAATATTTTCTAGTGCTAAGAATTTTAAAAGAAAGAACAAAAAGTCTTATAAAGATTTCAAAAAAAAAAAGATGGATTATGCAAATAGTTTGATTTATAAAAGAAAAAAAGAACGAACTTGCAAAAGTAAATCTATTTCGATTTTTTGGATTGAGAGAAGTAAATCAATCATGTCAAAATAAAAGCATAAACAATTCTATAACTCGAATAAGTAATCAGATTAATAACGAATCATTTATTCCAATTAAATCAATAGATTGGACAAATTATTTACTGACAGAACAAAAATTGAGGGATCTGATTGTTAGGACAAGTATAATTAGGCATCAAATCGAAAAAATAACAAAAGAAAAAAACTTATTTTTAACTCCAGATATTAATCCTAGTGAAACTTGTTGTGATAATAAAAGATTAGAATCTTTAAAAACTTTTTGGAAGATATTAAAAAGCAGAAGTGCCAGATTAATACGTAAATCGCACTATTTCTTTCAATTTTTTATTGAACGGATATACACGGATACCCTTTTATGGGTCATTAATTTTTCCAGACTCAACGTGTAACTTTTCCTTGAATTAATAAAAAAAAAAGATTGAAAAATACAGTTACAATGATGAAATAAATCAAGAAGAAATTTACGAAAAAAGAATAATGCAATGAAGTTTTTTTCAACTATAAAAAGATCACTTTCTAAAAATTTTAATAAAAAATATGATTTTTTTATGACTTATCTTCTTTGTCACAAGCATATGTATTTTTCAAATTATCACAAGCCCAAGTTATTACCAAATATAACTTGAGATCGATATTTCAATATCAGGGAACATCTCTATTTCTTAAAGAAAAAATCAAAGAGGATTTTGGAACACAAGGAATATTGGATTCATAATCAAAGCATAAGAAACTTCAAAATTTTGGAATGGATGAATGGAAAAACTGGTTAAGAGGTCATTACCCTTCTCAATACCATTCGTCTCAGACTGGATGGTCTACATTAGTACCGCAAAAAGGGCAAAATAAAGTAAATCAAAGTTGTATGGTTCAAAATAAAGACTCGACAAATTTGTATTCCTACGAAAAAGAGAAAGATTATGAATGGGATCCGTTATCGAGTAAAAAAGAAAATTAAAAAAAAACATTATAGGTATGATCTTTTATAGCATAACTATCTTAATTATGAAAATATAACTGGAGATATATCTATTAGCGATTATTTAAGCGTAAATACTATTACGAATAAAAATCCGGATAGAAAATATTTTGATTGGAGAATCATTCATTTTTGTCTTAAAGAAGAGATCAATATTGAGGATTGGACCAATATGGATACCTGGGCCAACAGTAATACAAATACTAGACCTAATCATTATAGATTACTTAAATGCCTTTGCTGCGCTCCACACTAACCACTCTATTTGGGCCCCCTGTAAAGCTTCTTCATATTCCTATTCATATGTCTAAAGCAGAATCTGTGATTTGCATGAGGAAAAAGTATAGTCAAAGCATCAATGAGTCCCTTCTGTCTACCTAATATTAATGTTAGCTTTTAATTATGTAGAATGAGATAGGGCTGAAGAACCTCAAGGAAGTTGTTCCAAGTTTCTTTACATTATGATCTTCATAAGTAAACTGTAATAGGGAATAGGCCATTGCTGCTATCCAAGGCAATTACAGAGAGACAAACCCCCCCCCCCCTCCCATATTTACCTTTTAGAAAACAACCATCCAAACCAAGTACAGGTCTGCACCCATTTAACCATGCATCAAAACTTGCCTTAAACATCACCAATGAACTTTTCCACTGGTTACTTTGAAGATCTTAACTACATTTGGCCAAACTGCCAGGGTTAGCCAATAATACTTATCTCATAAATATAGGTTGTAGAATATAACCCTCATCATATGATCCAACAATCCTCTCCATGCAT
The DNA here is from genome assembly GCA_014058105.1 of Kingdonia uniflora. Lineage (NCBI taxonomy): Eukaryota > Viridiplantae > Streptophyta > Magnoliopsida > Ranunculales > Circaeasteraceae > Kingdonia > Kingdonia uniflora. Next base: position 1,669,743 of record JACGCM010000004.1, read on the forward strand.
ATAATCCAAGCATTCTATGAAGTATAATATGAAATATAAGCACCATACTTTCTTAAAATTAGCTCATTTTAGTGGTTCTCACTGTCCTAATTGTTTCTTCAACTTTCTTTGCCACCCACTGGGCATTTATATTTTTGTTAGATTGGCCACTCCTACCAGGGTATGTGTGAATAAGATTACTACTTTTCCTCATACTGAAAGTGGTACCATCTGGGTTAACCCTAGCATAGAACATTCATTGACAGTTGAATGTTTCAGCCTCAGTACAAATGTATCTTACCCTCATATAGTCATTCTTTTTATGTTGGAATTGGTGCTTGTTCATAATGGCCTATTGCCTTAAAAAAAACTCTGGAAGCATCAATTGTGGGCCACTCTATGCCAATAACCATCTCTAACCCAGGATTATGCACAGGTAATATAGTTAGATGCACTACTGCTTCTTCTGTTATAAAAATGTTATCACATTCTTTGGCCAAATCTCTGAACTCTTCATCATATATGTCTACATCAGCTTGGGATGGACCATCATCAGCATCAACTGATAAGTGATTTGAGTAATACCCTTCCTATGCATCGAGCTTATATAGGTTAGTTTCTGCCCATCTATTCTAAGCATCAACTTCTTCATTATTTGAAGCCTCTCCCCCCAATCTAACTTCAAACTCAGTTTTAGCATTAACTGGAGCACTCAGTTTCAATATTAGGTTCATCATCACTAAAGTCTACATGTGGCAAATCATCAATTTCTTCCACGGGTACTTCACTTACCCTTAGTTTCTTAACTCTTTTAGTATTCTCTTTACCACTTTGTAAACTATTGCCTTTTCTGTTTGGCTTTGATACAAGACTTTGTTTGAGTTACAACTACCTTTATTTTACCTCTGGCAATAGTCCCATGTTGAAGTGGATCAAGCTGTATACTCTCATGTTGCAGTGGATTAAACTGTGTAGTCTCAACCTCAACCTCAACTTGAAAAGTAGGACATAATGGTGGTCCTTCATCTGGTTCTATTATAACTACATCTAGCTGTTAAATTTAAGGTGGGGGCACAACTTCTATAGGAACTGCATATATTTAAAAATGTACATCCCACATACTATCCATATCACTGCAATGTTACATCTTATATAAACTTGTATCATCACAAACATCCACTATCTCACCTACACACAGTGTCTTCACCACTATCTGAGAACCAGGTGAGATAGCTTCATTTATCCCAACAACATCAGACATAGTATACTCCAGCAGACCTTGATAGTAAAATAGATCCCCATTTACATTTTCAAATATATTCATGTCCCCATCAATGTATAGACGATTTGTGTACCCTATCTACCCAGGTTCTGACCATCTACCTCTCCAATGAATAATGACATTTTTTAGCTCATTCCTGTCATTGTAGAATACCCCCAAACATTATATAATTAAGTCAAATATCATGGTAACATACTCAAAATACCTAATTTAAAAACACCACTTGTAAAATCCCCAATTTTTTTAATATACCCTAATTACAGAAAACCAAAACCCAAATTTTATAATCCAAACCACTTTTAAAAGGCCCAAATTTTGTAATCCAAACTCTTATTCTTAACACAAAGATTCTATCTTTCTAAATGGGAAAACCAAATCAACAAATATTAGAGAGAGACTTACAAACTTTACCTATTCAGAAAGAAAGAAAGAAAGAATGAGGGAGAGAGAGACTTACGTTGTAATCAAAGGCTTGGCGAGATCAGGTATTTGATTGCTGCATTCTAGTTTTCCAAATTTGTATAGTTACAGAAGATAAGGATTGTTCCTAAATTTTCCCTCTAAGATAAATTTTTTGTTTGAAACAGTTTTGGGGAAGAGATGACCGGAAGACAACTTGTTCACCTTTTAGAGGAAATTACGTGCAACTCTCGTGAGGGTAGTTTAGTTAGTTCATGTCAAAATTTGAGTTCAACGAAGGTTGACCTATGGTTAGAGGCAATTTGGGGACAAAAACTGCATATTTAAATAATTTGGGGACTAAAGGCAAATATTCAGTCTGTAGGTGAGATTGTAGTCAAATTTTCCCTTAAAAGAAAGGTAATACTAGTTTTTAATCAAAGAACTCTACCAAACATAAGAAAAAATAAAGGTAAAACTAGCTTTCATCTCTCAATATGGCTGCGCAAACTCTGTGATTAAAATAAAGGTAATACTAGTTTTCAATCAAAGAACTCGACAAGACATAAGATAAGGCAAAGGTAAAATTAGCTTTCATCTCTTAATATGTCTGCATTAGATACTTTTTTGGGTTACATATACAGCCACTAAAAATAATTTTTTTCTACTGTTGGGAGGTCAGCTACGCTTTCCGCTATAACAAGAGGACGACCAGCCATAAATTCTTGAGCTCGAGCAGCCATAGTGATCCTACCTTGCTCTACCAATTCAGCAGGTTGATAATCTAACTCTGTTTCTCCATGGAGTACATAAAGTTACCTTGATCTATATCAGCTCTACAAATACATCCTTTAACTGACAAATAGTCGTGCAGGGTATCTTTCTCTAACTCTAGCCTTTTACCCCCTCTACAAAATAGGCGACCACTTCCATTAACATCTCTAAGCGTGGTGCCTTCAGTATAACCATCTTAAAAATATTTTCTCTTGTCGTTTGAAGGCGCTCTTTTAGCCTCTTGTACCATAATTTTTGCAATTCTATTTGACTATTTGCGCGAGACATAAATTTGATGTTCTCCTTCACTTTCTCATCAGCTTCAGATGATTTAGCCTGGTTCATCGCCCTCAATTCTGCCACCTAAGCGCAAAGTTCTTTAAGCTCCCTATCTAAACCTACCCTAGCAGAGGATTTCCTTAACAAATCATCCTTTTTCCTTATTAAAATCTCCTTACCTCTGATAACCCACTTTAACTCTTGTTCCCTGGCAAGAGCAGCGTCCAACTTACCTTAGTACTCCCTTAACCGCTCATTTCTTTTTTGTATGTGACCTTGAGTTTAAGCTATATTTCCCTCTAGCTATCTTATTCGAGTCGATAGGCGAACCATGTCCACTTAAATAAGGGAGACCTTGGCATTACCTTTATTCTTCCCCGAGCGTTCTCCAGTCTCAGCATTTTTGGCATGCGAATTGGCCCGAGCCAAATTGGTCTTTAATTGTGTCACCCTCTCATTCAACTCATCGTATTTTCTTTGTACCAATCGAAACTCTATATCTTTAGCAGGTAAAGCAGCAGTCAACTGCTCAACCACAATTTCGGAGTTAGATAGGTCATCTCGAGCTTTCTTTAGCTCGCTATCTTTTTCAGTCATTTTATTCTTCAACCGCTTTAGTTCGCTCATGGTACTCAGTAAATCAGCTTGAGTCTGCTCTTGTTCGATCATTTTACAGGTTATTTGATCCTTTAGACTGGCCACAAAATAGCGTAACTTTTTCTTGGATATTTCTAATGCCCGTATACGGTATCGAGCCATGTCAGCCACCCTACTCCTTCCCATCAGCGCACCGTTTTGGTTTTTGAGTTTCGTTATCTTTTCTTTCGTCTCTGTGAGCTCTTTTGCCCTTTACTAATCTCGGCATCCTTCTCCTCGATCTTTCGAGTGAGGTCTTCAACGGTTTGAGTTGCCTCAACAAAATTGAAATGCATCTTTACATGTTGATCTTCCTAATCTTCATTTGCCTCTCTCATTCTATCAAACTCTGCCCCAAACTCTTGGCTATATTGGCGTGTATGTCTCATCTTCGCTCAAACGAGCTGACTCAAATTCAACCTACACATCAAAAATACAATACGTCAAGTTTGATTCAGGACATTTACTTAATATATACATCTTATTTCTAACAAAATTTTAATTTTTTGACATCTACGGTGTAAAACTACTTCTAAACTTAAGGTCGAAGTATGATCCCAATTCGATGAAGAATAACATATACTTCCAATTCTAAGGTACACATTCTCTATATTCTAAATTTTTTCAACATTTTGCTATTATCTATACATAGTTGAGTACCATTCCCCCTAAACTGTTAGTAAGTTTTTGGTCTATCTTTATGCTCTAATTTTTACTTTGTAGCTCTAGAGTAATGAAGCATATAAGTCAAATATTTTCTGCTCTTTTCTAACCTGTAGCTCGGCTTAAGAAGTCAGCAAGGATGTTGAGGCGTCTTTCTCCTTAGCAAGCTCATTATCTAATTCTTTTATTTTGAAATGCATGTCCTTAAGTTTCTACAACAAGGTTTATAAGCACATCTCAGCCTACAGAAGTCTATCCAACAAACAATGTTCCATAAGATTACAACATTTCAAACCCTTCTTAATTACACAATCATAGAGTCGACATTCTACTCTACCTTCTCATTCCCTTTCTCTGGATGCTCATTGTCACCCCCTTGGTTATCTTGTACCATTTGGGGAGAGACACCATCTAACTCGTTTACAACTCCATCTACGAGATCTTCCACCTCATCATCTTCCTCCTCATCAACATAGGTGCCTGCCATAATGTCATTCACCTCAGTTTTGGAGTACCCTATTTTTAGAAGGTGGCGCCCAAGTCTATCATACTGGATTACCACCTCCTCCAGATTCTTTCTTGCTTTCAATGTCAACTCGCTTATCTTCACCTCTCGTGAAGCCTTCACAGAGTCTAGTTGCTTCCCCTCCCTAGCCAAGTCAGTCTTCAAATGAACTACCTTCTTCTCGAGCTCAGCTTTCCCCCTCTCGAGCTCAACTTTCTCCTCCTCCATCCCGAGGTAGATCCCCATCATCAAACGAGCAGCCTACAAAAATTAGCACAGTCATCGACCACATTTTTTAGATCGAACTGCAAAATATAATTCATAAGACATTCAAATCATCAGACTAACCATTTTACTCATCTTCTCCTCACCATTGCGGGTTGCAAGCCTTGCCTTTTCCTCCACCATTTTTGACTCGCCTTCCTCACCAAGTTGATTCTCAACGACCTTGGCCCCAATCAGTTTAGAAGGACCTATCCTTCTCTTTTTTGCCTATCCCTCGACCTCACAACTCCCCGTGGTACTGGAGGTTGAGCCACGCTTTAACATTCTCGTCTTTGGAAACAACTGAGCTAACTTTCTCGACGTTGTAGACTTAGGCACATTTGCAAAATCTACTCCAGAAGCCTTTGGCAAAACCACCCGTCTCTTTCCATCAGCTCCCCTCTTCTTGTTTCCACCAACACCCATCATTAGCCTCATTACTTAAGACTTTTAAACTTTCTCAGACATGCTATTAGCTCACTTCTTTCTACTAATACCGAGTTCTTTCAGCACAGCCTCGAGCTTGGTCCCTTCCTGATCAACAGTATCTAACAAGGACTTCTTCCTCTTTACCTTCAATGTAGGACCTTTCAAACAATAGCGTATTATTAACAACTAAACAACATTCAGTTTCAACATTTCAATATTTTGCGTTATTATACTTACTTTGCTTCATAGTTTTACACAAAAGTTCAATAGGTTCATCATCATCTCTTTGAAGGCAATCACCCTTCACCCATATCACATTATCATTCCACATTCAACCAGCTGAATTCATATCGAAAAAAAGAGGTCGATTCAAACTCACAAAAAAGTATGCCCCTCCACCTGTAAAATATTTTTTCATGCCATAAAACTACAAGATATCTTTAGGAGATATCCTCCTCTTAACCTCATCCTCCTCTCACAACTTATACAAAAATTTACAGACATTTATTAACTCCCATATGTTCCCATTCAACTGAAGATGACATGCCCCAATGATATTCATAATCTCTTTCGCAAGATTGTTAAGGGGCAGACATAACCCATACTCCAATTGAAACAGATAACATAAAAAACCCTTTTCCAGGTTGCCCTGGACATTTCCATCATAATACACCAAGGAGATCAATTCATCTAACCCCCTATCTAGTTTCTCCTTCTCTAAATCAACCAGCAAAAGGAAATGTTCCTCCCCAGATCCAACCACACAACTTCTAAACTACATATCGGCATGTTTTACAAAATTGCCCCATCTTCCCCCTACAAGAGCTTTAGCTTTACGAAATTCTCTAAACATATCAGAGTTCGGAGGATATGACACTAATTTTCCAGGAAATCTAGAAATTGGACAACTTCTACTCCATCCTCCCTCTAAAATACTACACTTTCAGATTCAGCCGAACAACTGGAGGTCGAAGCCTCCAGAATAGGTGAACTTTCAATATCAACTACAACTCTACATTGGATTTAATTATACACAAAACTCCCCATAATCGACCTGCATACAGGTCCAGGTATTCTTTCATTATCTTTTACACATACATCACCCACATACATATATCTTTCATATCTCATTTTATAAATATATCTAACTGATTTTTTCAAATTTTTATAGATTGCTATAAATAGTAATTCTTTGATGTGAAAACCACGATAATTTTTTAAAAGAAACATATTCACAGTATCACAAATCGTCTACTAACCTTCAATGTCGGAATATAAATTTGACACAGCGCCAAATCCAACCCTCACAACGCTGCTATATAACCAGCTTCGAGACTCTGTCCCTACAACTCTCTTACACTTTGATTGTTGGTCACTCTCGATTAATTTCTCACAAAATTATTTGCTAATTTTTTTCCTCTCAAACTGTTCTTCAAATTTTCAGAAGTTGATAAACGTTTGAATGATGAAGATGAAGCATTATTTATATTTTCTCTCTCTAACTACAGTTAGTTATTGGGCCTCGCACGAGCCGCCCTCAGTGTTAGAACCGAGGTATCCCTTCCATAATTAATGTCAGACGTCTTATACCTTTTTGGGGAAAGCACCATCCCATCATTGCCCCCTGCCCTATATTTAAATATATTTTTGTCTCTCTTTCCCAAATCTCCCTCTAACATCCCCACACTCATGATGACTCAACACTTACACGTAATCGAACTTTCCCTATAATTACACCAAAGGCAAAATCAAAAGTTGCCTTCTTTTTCTATTTTTGCTTCTTCTACTTATAGAAGTGCTAACGTCATTTCCAAAGCTCTCACATTTCAAAAATTAAAATTTATTTTTTACAACAGTCATAAACAACATTTGCAATAAAAGATGATAGATTTAAACTTTATTCTCATTACATTTCTTTAACAGTTATTCAAACTTATACAATTTATTCCCTCACATATAATTATACCTAAAATATCCTAGATGTCCTGGGGAGCCGCACATGATCTGTTCGCCTCCGGCAATCCTCACATCTTCCAACTTGACCTCTTCTTTAACAATTAGTCTTACAACCTCATTTCGAGTTGAAGGCTCCATAATCACTTCCCAGAATAGCTCTTCATAGAAGTGACGTCCATACCCAAGTTCCCTACTCATCCAATCTAAACCTTTAAACTTATACTCGGTCACTGGCAGGCCAGCATCATAGTCTAACAAGCCAAAAATCAACTCCTGTAATTCAGCTATCTTTATCGCCAACTGCTCCTCAACGGTATAACGAATTCTCTCAGATCGAGTCCACACTATTTATATTCTCTTCCACTTATTAAAAGCTCATTTTCCCTATTTATGCAATTTTCTAGATTAATTCAAATCCCCCACAATTCATATTTATATTCCATTCTTTCACAACAGAAAACCCAAGTATCCTCAGTAAAATTATTTGAAATTATTTATCCACATCGACCTCAGTAAATTCGGCCTACCACATCTCGAACTTATTTTTATTCAAACCCAATATTTCATAATGATTTCCATAAGCTCAAATTTCTAATTTCTATTTATCCAAAATCTTATACAGTTATTTCTCCCAATAATTCTAAGTTATTTAGTTCGAAAGAAAATTCTTACACATCTTTTGTATTACAAACACATATTTACAGCTCGATTTTTATAATTTACCTTGAAGTTTAAATCTTTTATAATACATTTCATCCTCTATTCGTAAATCTTTGAATTACTCATAGGTCAATTTTAAGAGTTATTCTATAAATCAACACAGAGTTTGAATAACCAAATTTTATTAAATTTAAATACAAATTATAGATACTTTATAGATAACAGTTTTTCAGGTACTTTATAGATGTTAAGTCTTTCAGGTACTCTAAAATAATAAATCCTTCAGCTCATCTAACTTCAGTGATGTTTTACTCAAAAAATCTTCTGAAGCAAAATAGGCATTGGAAGTCACCAAATGTCCTTCTCCCTTCACACCATATTACTCTGACCAGAAACTAGATTTATTGGAAGTCTGGACATGAAAACAGAAAGAGTCAGTGCTGGAACCAACTCTTCAAATAGAAGATCTTCTTAGAGCCAAGAAACGATGATGGTACAGAAACAGACTACTATTCTTTGTCTCCCTTCTCCACTACCACCGTCGCCTCCTCAATAACCACCACCATCAGAGAGTTGGTGGAGATGAAGAGGGCCCGACCTTAGAATCCAATCATACGTAAGACATCGGCAAAACTACCCTACAGTTATGCCAACCCTCGCATCTGTTTCCTCAACCTTATCTTCTACAAGGATACAAAGACACCCCCAATGTTGTTCGCCTGTCAAGACAACATAATAAAATCTCTACATACAGTAAAAATCATCTTCATCTTCAGCCAATACTTTTTCTGATATATCCAGATATGTCGGTGGAACGGGAATAGGGGTGGGCATCACCAAGGACTGATCACCGAAATACCTTAACTCAAACTTTTGCATCTCAGTAGAGAGTCTCTCTTTATAAACCATCATCCAGGTCTTCACCATTGTCAATCTAGACTTCTAAAGAATTTTGGAACAAACAACATACTTTGCCATAATCTTCGGTACAGGTACTATTTATATAACCCTAATATTTAATGTTCATGTACGTTTCCCAGGTGTCATCATTCAAAATAGATGAAACTCTCAAAACCCCAAGAGTCGTATGCATCAATATTCCCATCATCATTCAATGCACAACCCCCCCCCCCCCCCTCTCATAAAATATGTACATTTTCCATGCAGTCAAATCCACATTAATTCTATCTCAACAAAAGCTACTCATGACATCAGTTGCGAGGGGGCGATTGTAGGGACCTATCCCTCGATATAACCCAATTCAAGCTATTTTTAGCTCAATCTACCTTCATATCAGACTCACATTTTCTACATATGACATAAATAGTTTGCATTGACACCTACACTACGAACTGATGAAGAACGCGGGTTGAGTACAATAAAAAAGCATGAACAAGTCAAGGACACCTATCTCTTACGAACTCAATAGCTACTCAGCTAAACGCCACTTACCACATTGTTTAGAGAACATACTTTAGCACGATAAAGAACTGCGGATAAAGCCTATATAAACAAAAGGTTCCAAAAGAGACAAGGACCAGAAAAATATAAATCACCAAGAAAACTATATTTTCTAGATTCTCAAGCACCAAAATTCTTATTTACAAGATCAAGTATTTTTAGTTTGAGCGATCACTTATAATAAGATATAAGCCTCAAGCAATAAAAGTCACTGTTACTAAAACCCTCAACTCGAGGTTGTGGTTTTTTTACCTATTCAGAGGTTTTCCATGCTAAATTACATGTGTCATTTCTTATCTTACATTAGTTTTTGTCACATGAACATTGGTGTAAGAGATAATTTCGAGTCATCTCGATCTTACAGAATTAGGCCATTATAGTAATTAATATGCATTAGCCACAAATATTATGGTGGTCATTGACATGTATTAGCCACGGGATATTACGTGGTAAAGTTAGTAGCCAATGGAGCTGTTGTTCATGGCTTATAATGTATCCAATATGCATTAATAGCCACAAAATTGCCACGGTACAATCTGTGGCTATATCTGATTTATTACCCACGATCAAGTTCATTGTTAAGCATTATCCACACCACTAGTTCACACGACCATAAGCACGAGTATACCCGTGACAAATGGTATTAGTCATGGCCAGAGCGGTGGCCATTGACGTTAATTCTATTAGTGGTTACAATATGAATTTGATGAGTCTTTGAACTAATTCCGTAACGGTCTGATCCTTCTATTTTATAATAGCTTCTTGATGACTGAGTATTTGTTGAATCGAGCTATTGGTGTGGAGCTTGACAATGAGAAGTTAACTCTTCTTTATAGTTATTCCGTAGGTGCCATATAATTGTATATTTATGAGGTCAAGTAAATATATGATGGTCAAAGCTGAGGCTTGAGTTCGAGATCGGGAATAGGCCACTACAACCACCCCCTCTCAGCCAAGAGCACGAGATGAATCATGGGTATGTGGTGTTGGTTGAGAAGCATCATTAATAATGTATTCAATACCCGGGGATCATTTCCAATATTCCTTCATGAATATCTGTTGTGGCTGTGGGGTTCCCTAAAACCAATTACTTTGGTCAAGATTGCTATTTTGGAATTCATTCTGATATTAGGAATTTGGAATTCATCATTAATGGAGGTTTGATATAAATGTTGTTGTGGTTTGTAGTGGCAGTTATTTATTCGTCAAGTACTTCCTTCATTCCATATCTTTTGTAACTATTCTCTCAGCGACTGTCTCGTTAAGAAGATGGTGACCACCAAATACTAATCATATGAGGCTTCCCTTGACTTTTCAACTTCCATTCTGGTGCGTCCTACCTACCATGGCATGATGCATAAATAGGTGGAGGAGTCAGATGACGATTACTACCAAATGGTACATTTTTACTATATGGTGACGTCGGGGCAGGGGTGCCGAGATGGTCTGCGCCTTCTGGCGGAGAAGGCGGTTACAGTAGTGGATGAAACAGCTGGTGTACATTAGAGGAAATCCTGCCAATATCTTGATGGTGAATGGATTCTATGAAAAACATAATCATTCTTCTTTCTCTGCCACTCAAGAGTGGTGGGGGTTATAGAGGAAGAAGGGAGACAGAAATTGGAAGCATGCTTCTAGTCTTTGTCTTTAGGCTCTGTTACAACCGTTTTCTTTATTTTTCTTGAAGAAGTGTTTTAGTCTATTGACTAAGGTAATGTAATCAGTAGATCAATCTATAAGAAAGTTCTGAAATTATCTTGTAAGAAATATTCGAGCTAATAAAATTTTGATGTTGTGTGCAACAAAGACTTGTTTAAGTGCAACAGGGACTTGTGCCGAACTGAAAAATGTCTATTAAAGCGAGCTACAAGACATCAATCTATTGCAGAAATAATGTGCTGAAATAAAATAGTTGAGAAATTGTAGAAGCGAGTTTGAAAAATAGATGTACGAAATGTAATGAAGTCACTTGGGGAAGACAAACTTAAATAATTGGCTAGCATGATCGTAATGCTTGAGATATGATTGGTATGTTTGTGAGTTGTTGAACTGCACGAGGAAAATATGGGAATATTTTTATCAAACTGTTTGTAGGATTTTTGTTCAGTTATCTTGGAATTACATAAGACTGTGTTATGCGAACTGTTTGTAGAATTTACGATATGCCATTTTATAATTGTGCAATGGTATTTAGTACAGTTGTCATTTTTAATATGCATATTTCTATGGACTAGGTCGTTAGAGTTCCAACGAACTGTACCCTTTTGACGTTGTAGGAGTCAAAATATGTTGCTGGCATGCTATAAGTATCCTTTATTGGTGATAGAGCATGCTTTCTCCGTACTTTAATATTTTGTGATTTGATGGCGTCCTTTGGAGAAGTTGTTTCGAACTGTGTTGAAAATGCCTTGATGTAGTTGAAAATGCCTTGATATAGTTGAAAATGTCTTGAGAAGTTGTTTTTGGACGGACTTGAATTGTTTTATTCTGTGCGAACTTTATATTTTTGGGTGGGTCATCTCTGTAAAGCACATGAAAAATAATATCCATGTGGAATATTCTTCTTAGGATGGTAAGCCTAATTTTTCTGAAAATATTCCCAAAAATCTGCTGATATCTTTGTTGCTAAAAAAAAAATCCTGTAGTATATATCTTCCCTCAAAATCTAACTGGTAGGCGATATTAGTGGTGTGCAAAAAGATCTACATGTTGGATATATAAGATCTTGATCATTTGGTGTTGTGCATCGTATTCTTCTGCAGGAAAAACTTATTTTTGGTTGATTAGAAGTTATCATGGTGAGGACACGTTCTTAACATGCTCGTCATGCGGTGGAAGGTAGGCTAAACATCAAGGTGGCCGAACTTTATGAGTGGTACTTTCGCTTGTTATCTTATAATACTGTATTACCAGAGTAGCAATTATAGTTGGACGATTTAGATGACGAGGCTAGACGTGTGGAGTTTGATCATTAATTTTGGTATGATGTGTTTTGTGCGTTACTTCGGGACGCAACCATGTGAGAAGAAGTTATTCGAGAGATCTTATTGGATAAGATTTCCCAAGAGGACGAGAGGGCAGCAGGGGGGAGATAATTCCATGTGGTGAATTGAATCACCTGGGCTGCTTTAAATGTAATTATATTTGAATATAAACTTGAATATTTATAGTTTGAAATGAATAAGTAATCTGTTTGCAGTGTTCTATATTTGTTATCAGTTAAATTTTAGGATAAAGTATAGATTAAATCTGCGACCTGAAAAGTAGGAGTAATGTGCTTGTTTAGCTGCTTATGGGGCAGTTATGATAGATTACAGTTGGCTGATGTCAACAGCTGTGTAAAAGATTTTGAATTTTTAATATTTACTATTTATAGGAATGACGTACGGCATGGTACAAACTTGATTGAGTGTAAAAGCATGGTGAGGGATCATGGAGATTGTCTTGGGAAGGCGGAACTGAATTGTTTAATGGCTGAAGTGAGGAACAGGTGTGATGACATAACATGTTATCACATAAATAATGATGATGTTGTGAGGTAAAAAAATGTGCCTGTAAAGGCAGTAGGGGTGACTGACACGTGTCTGAGAGAGTCGTCCTTCCAAAAACTGAGGGAGAGTATAAAAACTCTTTTCTCTCTTCCTCATAAATTATCTACAGTTATAGAGAGAGAAAAAAAAGTGGTGTAACCAGTGTTTCTAGAGAGAGAAAATATTCGAGTTCTAAGCTTAATCCCGTTGTAAAAATTTCATCTGGTGAGAGAAATTTAATGGAAAAGCAGTATAATCACTCAATCTCTATGAAAGTTATTGGCAGAGTAGAAGATTGTGGGTCTTCCAGTACAGCTTAGTAAATTTTGTTCCTCTGTTTCATTTGAAGTAAATGATTGTTAATCGCCTTTGTATATGACTGATTGAGGATGGGAAATTTTAGAATGTATGGGGAAAAAAGAAAGAATTATTTTCCTATCTTAGTAAATATTTGCAAAAGCTCTGTCTATAGTAACAAATCTCTAGAAAGAGAAAACTATTTTTGTAGAAGAAGAAGGAGAGTTGAAGTTTATTTTCTATTTTTTTGAAAAGTTTTAAAAATAAATGTTTTTACTGGGTTGTAAGTATAGGTGGTATTTTTTATTAGCTGTATTTGTGATTTATCATGTAACTATGTAAATAATGAATCACAGAGACAGAGTAAATGATAAAAATTGTTTTTACCTATAGGTCAAATATGCGCTTTATAAAATTAAAGCCTAGTAGTAAATTGTAGTTTCGTCTTGTTCAGAGGAAACGTCTTCGTCGGGTAAAGATGACGATTGCAGAGGCATGAAAGAGATTATAGATGGTAGGGAAGTAACTATGGGGATAGTAGCATAAATGTCATTGAAGTGAGTAATGTAGTAAAGTAGGATTATGAAACAGGGGCGGATGATGAGATATTTTACACATATCCAGAAGGAGTAGATATAGGGAAAGAATATTTTAAATTTAAAAAGAAGTGAAAAGGGAAGTTAGGGAATTATGTAATGGAGCAAGGCTTGTGGTTTAGGACCTTTGTGTCAAAGAAAGGGGAAAATATACATTATCAAGTGCCCAATCTGGAATTGCGGAAGAGGGATAAAAGGAATTGGGAAAGATATAAAGATTACGTACTATAATAGGTCGGGTATGGTCGGCCCGAATGATGGGCTTTTGTGTTATCTGAACCAAGTGGTATATGGTCTTAGGATTTCTTTGACGTATTTTTAGAAAATGGTTGAGAATGTATTGCAGTACTGCCCCGCATAATTAAATGGGAATGCTTAAGAGATGACGAGGATGTGTGAGGTATTGAATGAGAGGTGGAGAGAGAACGGGACGGCGATGCAGTTCGATCCAGCTAGCGTAGTAAAATATTACAAAATAAAGTATGTGCAAGCTCGTAGGAGTGGTACCTATTTAGTGATTCGTCTAGGCTGAAGTTTTTTTACTTTGAATTTGTTGGCAGACCGTGGAATGACCATCTTGTATGGGTAAGGGGTAATTGTATGCAGGTTCCAGATGAACCATCGCTCGACCTATAACATAAATATTTTAATCCGAGTAAGTAACGCATGCTAACTTGACCGAATATCAGTTTGTCTCTCACACCAAAAATAATGAGAGCGCTATCAAGTAATTGCTAACACGAGATTTAGTGTGGAAAACCTTTGAATAGGTTAAAAACCATAACTTCCCTAAAAGATTTAAGAAAGAGATATTATTGATGATGGCTAGATGAGTAATTCTGCATAGAGTTTCCGGGTAGAATTCTCTATCTAGAATTTTCTGTCCCTAATATGTAGTTTTATGGTCATAATTATAGGTCTTAGAATATGACCGCTTGACGACCATTATTGCATTTAATGGCGAACGTTACAATATGATTTTGATGAGTCTCTGAGCAGATTCTGTAACGGTCTGATCCATCTGTTTTGTAACGACTTCTTTGATGACTGAGTGTTTGTTAAATCAAGTTGTTGGTGTAGAGGTCGAGAATGAAAAATAAACTATTCTTTGCAGTTGTTTTGTAGTGTGCCATGTAATTGTATTTTAATGAGGCCGAGTAAATGTATGATGGTCGAAACTAAGGCTTGAGTTCGAGATCTAGAATAGGCCACTACAGATACGATCTGGGTCAACTTCGATACCTTGCTTTCTAATTAAATATCCTGAAAATTATCCCAATTGTACTCTGAACTGGCATTTATCTGGATTTAGTCACATTTTATATGATCAAAGAATTTTGAAGGTCGTGTACAAATCTACGATATGGTTTTTCTTCTTGAGATTTTTACACAACATATCATCAATGTAAACTTCCATTGTTTTAGCAAGATGGTCTTTAAACATCTAGGTCATCAGTTTTTGGTTAGTGTCTCCGGCATTCTTGAGGCCGAAAGGCATGACTTTGTAGCAATATAATCCATGTTCTGTGATGAAAGCTATTTTTTCTTAATCTTTGGGCAAAAGGGGCATCTGATTGTACCCTGATGCGACATCTATAATGGATAATAGTTCATGTCCATAGATGAATCGAGTAGATGGTTCATGATAGGAAGGGGAAAACCATCTTTCAGAGTATGCTTATTTAAGTCTGTTAAATCTACACATACTCTGATTTTACCATTTTTCTTCGGCACTACGATATTCAAGATCTATTCGTGGTAATTGGCTTTTTGAATAAAACCAACTTCAATGAGTTTATCGATTTGTTGACTTCCTCTCGTAGTCTCGGTGCTAATGTTCTATATTTCTGTTTGACCACCTCGGCCTTGTCTTTTAAGCTAAGCTTGTGGCAAGCCAAACTTTGGTCGATGTCTGGTATTTCATGGAATATCTATTCGAATGCGTCGCTGTTATCTGTTAGAAAATGAATAAGAATATTTCATTATGTAGTGGGTAAAAGAGTCCTAATGTAGGTATTTCGCTTGTCACCACTAATCTTGACGTATTTTGTGGCTTCTGCACTCGATTGTTGGTTCCCTGTAGTGTTCTTTATAGTATTCTGCAATTGCTATACGACGTGTTTTTTTGGTGGCTCTGTCACAATGGTTACATTATTTTCACAAGCATGCACTATAAGAAAAATGGGCACTAGCCACGGTTGACTTTCAGCTTTTGCCACAATTTTCTCGATGACAAGTACCACAGCTAAAGTAGTGGCTACTAGACTAAAGTAAAGGCTAAAACTTCTAATAATGCAAAAAACACCGATTGATAAGAATGACTATCTCAAGAAAAACCGTGAGAGAAACCAAAATTTATTTTCCCTTATAGTTACGATTTTCTCCATGATTCCCAAACTTCACCTTTAACTCCATGATTCCCAAACTTCGATTTTCCAATTTCTCTCTTAAGGTTTGCCAATCTTCAATTCCTAATTCTCTCACTTGTTTGGGTTTCGAATGGAATTGTTCTAAATTGGGGGAAGAATGTAGAAATCAAGATGAGATCAAAGTGTTTAACAATGGCGATTTCAAGTTGGTACGAGCAAATATGGAGAAGAATTACGAAGAGGGTGCTGTTAGGGTTTCAAAAATTTCAAGAACTCACCGTGGGTGGAAATTACAACTCCTTCAGGTTTCATAGTCATTAAATCTCCTTTAATTATGAGTTTTTACTTGCATTTAGTTTGTACTTTTTGTTTCAAATCATTTTTCGAGCTAAAATAGTGGTGGGATCTCGTTCTTTGTTTGTAGTTGTAAGATAGTTTGGTTAAAAATAAGATTATTAAGATGCTAAAATTGCAAAACCTTCGCAGACTTTTTGCTCGCCGAGGCCAGGCCTTTCACACATTCCAACTTGTGGTGTCAATTAAGGATTTCATAACTAGAAAGCCAGATGGGTTCTTCGTGGTTACTTACGATGGTTGTGAATTGTGTTGTTTGTACAGGGAATTCTCATCAACTGCCAATTTGTAAGACCTAATATTTACTTGGTTATTAGCAATTATCTCATTGTAAACATCTTCAAAAGCTTGCCTGAGCTCATCCTCTTCTTTAGTTAGCAATAAAAGTACAATGGTGACAACTAAAATGAGTGAGTTTATGATTTGTTTCTACTGGTTGAACTATTATGTTTAGTCGTCTCATCCCTAAGACATTCTTCTTGATTAATGGGAAGAAAAGGAACTTTCTGAATCTGATTTGTTTATGTCTTCTTTTCACCCTAATTTGTCAAATAGTTGATGGATTCAAGTACTAGAAGTCTAGAAGTCAATGGGGGAAAAGGTCCAACTGCTAAAAATGGAAGAACTTCAAGGTGCATCTCTATCAGAATATAACATCTTACTTACCATGTTAATTTGTGCAAGTTTCATTTTTGTTTCGTTTTTATTATTACATTTGTAGGTTTACTTTGATGTAGCATTACAACATCATCAAGTAAAGAATCTAAACTCTTGGCTGGAAATCAAAGTTTTGGACAGGTTATCCATTTCACTTATTGCTCTTAAATGATTAATCTCTTTTAATTATGTTAAGTGCAGGATTAGCTAAATTCTTATCTAGAAATGAGAGTATCCTAAATATATATGCCTAACACAACTTTTTTTTGTTTTGTTTTGTTTTTTGTTTTGTTTTTTTTGCACTAAATAACAAACTATATATGAAATATGTATTATTCATTGATTTTTCACAACACCGTATAATTAACATTCTATGTTTCCATCTATATTCTCCAAATGTTAACTCGTAATAGGGATACCAGTGTTATCCTTTCCTTTCAATGAACCAAAATTCTTTGTACTTTCTCTACTTCTTTCTTTTCCTTCCCCCAAAAAAGTGGTGGAAAGAACGACTGGCTAACGAGCTAATTTCAGCATCTTCTCATGATACCATCAACGTCCTAACAATCTCTTCTTTTGCCTGCATTGATACAGGACCATCCCCAATGTACATCTCAAAGAAAGCCTTGCTGAATTTTTTGCTATGAACTACTCCAATATATTTTTCGTTAATTTCAGTAATTAGTTTCCCATCAACTGTTTGACAAAAATATATTGATGTACCCACAAATAATGAGATATCTTGAGCAAAGTATGAACCGAACGTTCTCAAGAAGTAATAATTGGTGTTTGGATTCATCTTTAATAATCGGGCTCGAAGAGATTTCTCAAAAGCATTGCGTACAGTATTGATTTTCAGCCCGTTGTAATTTACTACAATTCTAGCAGTCATATGAATATCTTCCATGAGAAGATCCTCATAAAAGTCTGGTCGGTTGTTCAGCTCATTTACCGGAACAAAAGCATATTTACGGCCCAGTTTCTCACAGATGGAATCAGGGTGAACATATAAGCCAAATGTGTAGACGCTAAGAGATTTAATTTCAATAACTTTCATACTTCTGGAACCAATTCCAACAAGTACCTCAGAAGAAAAACTGGAGTTAATTTCATCATTAAAAATGTTGTCTAAAACTGTTGGGAATGTAATGCCTGTTGACGACTCTGTTGCTTGTCTTGTCCAACTTATTTCAGAAAAAGAAATACTAGTAGATCCTCGATGCTCACAAGTACAGCACGGTTGACCACATTGTACATTAGTGTTCCCGGGAGGGATAACTAGTACCTTAGCAAATAGATTGTCAAATGGTGGAAAAAAGGCAGCAGCTAATGACAACACCAAAAATGATTGAAGTTACTCAACTTCCTGCCATAACTTCCTCAACATTGATCGTGCATTCATATAAAAGATCACCGGGGGTGAAGACTCTGTACTTGATTTTGTAAAACCCAAGTGTAATCCCAACAAATTATGACTGCAAGAGATGAAATGATTAATCTGTGAACGTGTTGGACTTTTTCCTGGTTTTTACCAATGTGAATTTGATCCACTTGCAAACCATAACAGTAAAGCTCCAGTAGCCTTAGAAATAAAGTTTAGAGCTTCTTAAAAATTGAAGGAATTGTCGACAAATAAACCAACCCGGGAGAACAAAGCCTCCCCAAAATTGTTAAAGACGATAGGCCCTATAGGGAAAACATATGAAGATCCACCATTGTGATCCATAAAAAAGGCCGCTTATTTTGCATGTTACAGGTAATGTTTAATATTTAATGTTTACTATAGAGTTAAGCTTCCTTGTATCATTATGTCTCCATATAATCGACGTTACAGGTAATGTTTAATGTTTTAATGTTTACTGCAATGCGGATGGACCTAAGATATTTTTTTAACTATATGTTCTACTTTAACATGGCTGAAATCTAATTTTTGCAGAAGCGGGGATACATCTCTTTGCCTTTGCATTCTGTAGAGGTAACCACGCAAAGGTACATATTAATGGAATCTTCAAATTACATTATGCCCTGACGTCAAATCTTATTCTAAATAAAACAAAATGGGTGTTGTCATTACTTTTAGCAGCTAGTTGGTAGGCAGAGATAATATGGAAGCTAGTATTACCAGGGCTGTCCTTGACAATGTAAGAGCACATCCTTTTTATTGTTTCTTCAGTTTTTGGCTTAAAATAATTACTAAATATTTCAAGTATTTGATCATTGATTTCCCAACAATGGATTTTATTCCCAATTAATTAATGTTGTTTATATGTTTGCAAACTTGAAGATTATCTATGCACGTGTTTATTGGTACAAACATCAGTACAACTTGCAACTTAGTTTATCAAAAATGTCTTAAAAGCCTTTGGACAGGGTGAGTGAATTACTTGTTTCTTAGGTTTTTAGTTTTTATATGTTTACTCAACATTTTCTTCGTTTATAGATACTATACCTTGTACGGGCTTTTGAACCTCACCATGTTTTTTAAAGGGGGTAAGATAATTTATGGAAACTTTATTCCTTATTACTGAATTCTTTTGATGATTTGAAATTAAATTGAGTTATTCTATGTAAGCATCTACAACCATAGATGTTTGTAAGAGGTTGTGCATGCTCATTGTTATGACAATATGGGGGGAATGAATGGGTGTTCATTTTTAAGGCTATTTTACTATAATTTTGAGTTGTGTGTAAAGGTTGTTTTGGCAATTCAGATGTCTAGTTGGTTTATGTTAATTAACTTTTTGTACAGTTATCTTTACAAGTGTTGAAACAACCGTTGTACATAAAGCTACGACGGAATCTTTTGAGAAGCTATAAATATTAAATAATTTTCTTTCTTATAAAATAATTTGCTTTCTCATTTTACAATTACTAACTAATTAGACTATCCAATGTGGCTTAATTTTAATTCCCGCATCTTTTTCTTTGCGATCTCCAAGGTTAATCTGATGTAGTTTAACTTAATTAGGTGGGATATATAGTATACCTCCTGTAATGGATAAATATGGGATAGTTTAGCCTATGTGTCATGCCTAGCTATATTGTATAGTAGTTTCCTCTGTAGGACTACTTCTTCATTTTCTCTTACATTCACAAATATTTTTTACAGGGTGCAAGGCCGGCCGTGTTTCCTTTACAGAATCTCTACAAAAAAGATGCAGGTTCAGCTTCTTTTTATTGCATGCTAAGTATAATGTTCTTTATCAACAGCTTATCTAGAAGGAACACGAGATAACGATCTGGGCCAACCCTAAATGTGGAAATGCCATCTTTTTGTTTAGAATTGTTTGCAATATGAGAAAGTGTAATCCTCTAAGCCTTGATCTCAGGTTTATGCTCATACCATTGTTTCTTATACAAACTCATTCCTTACGTATTAACTAATTAGCTGTCTATAACCTCGCATTTTTTTCCTTAGATGTAAACTATTGCCAATCTACGATCTTTATAAGTGGTTATGTACAAATATTTTGTCTTTATTGTTACTACATGCTTCAAAATGTGATAAAAATTCTAGCTAGTAAGTTATCGTACTTAGACCTATCTACCAAGTTGGGTTGTATCTGTTATCAGTAATTATACGCCTTTCTTGTTTTGCAGAATAAAATATGCTTGAAGGTAGTTGGAAGTGTGAAAAATGTCACAACATGAACTATCCTTTTAGTACAAAGTGCAACAGGCAGAACTGTGGAGTAACTTCTAGGTACATCTATATATCATAATATAACATATTTCTTGCCATGTTAATTTATACAAGTTTTGTATCGTTTTTTTTTTATCAAGTGCATTTGTAGGTTCACTTTGACTGCATCTATCGTGGTATAGGTGCTTTATTAAGTAGAGAATCAAAACTCTTAGCTGGAAATCATAGTATTGTATAGGTTATCCAACTCACCTATTGCTCTTATGTTTAGATTTTTTGTGGACGTATTAGTCTAAGGGTGCATTTATAATATTCCAGCAATAGAACATCAAGTGTACACCCCTTTTTGAAGAGCATAGGTTCTCATTGCCATTTATTAAAATTATTTATTTTGAACATGTGGTTATTCTAAGAACTTTTAATCAGCCAAAGTATGAGTTGGTTTATGCTATTAAAAGCATAATAACACCATTACACTTGTTCTTCGACTTTTGAAAATTTATTTAGGTTTTATTTTAGAAATGGTTATGAACTATATTTTTTTTTACTCTTTTCTAGGTGGTATGAAATACAGTTTGTGCATCCAAATGAAATGGTTGCATACTGTTACATTTTTATCTTGGGTAGCAATTTTGGAGTTGGACATGCTAATGCAGATAACTAGCCTATTCAATTTTCTCTTATTAGTTAAAGAACATGGTAAACTATGTTGAAGTAACAGCTTCAAATGTATGTTAACTTTAATTTAAAAACCTTGTAGTATGTTCTCTACTACAAGACCTTCAATTGAGGAGATTCGAGGGGTCATTGTGCGATTATGGGGTCTAGAATGGGCCGTTAATGTAGGGATCCTTAGTCCCATGCATATCTTATTGCAATTAGAGTCTGATGCTGAAGTGATCGAGGCTCTGCCAGGGATGATGTACACATTAGGGGATCCTACTATAAGATCTCCATATGGAATCTCAATTTTGATCTGAGGGAATCTCCTCTTGTGTTAGTCAATCTGAATTAACTTCCCTCATTTCAGGGTTTGTTACTTTACTGCTGGTTTTCTCAAGCCTTTGGTGTCTGCTCTAATTGGTGGAAAATACCTAAGGATGGATCATCCCACTAGATCTATCACAAAACCTTGCATAGCTAGATTATGCATTGAAATTAATCTCACTAAGCAATACCCTAATAAAATTTGGATTGGAGAGGCCAAAGATAGGTGGTTGCAGAAGATTGTGTATGAAAGAATGCCCAAATTTTGTAGGCTTTTCTACTTGTAGAAGCACTCTGTTGAGGATTGCATAAAGATGAAGGCCAATGAGCACAAGAGAGAGGTGAATAGTGAAACAAAAAAGAGGATAGATGTTGAGGCTGTCTCTAAGGATGAAATGAAACTTATGTAGAAGCTAACAAAAGGAAAAAAATCATAGCTGGAAAGCAAAATTGGGTGGAGGCTAAGCAATCCAAACCAGTTTTTAAAGGTCAGGCATCAACATAAGGGAGTCCGTAGAACAATACAAGGGTAGAAGCAACATCAAATATAAGGTTGTTAGCCCCTTCAAGGAAGGTAACCCCTTCTAGGCTATGCCCGATCTAGATGACATTAATGCCTATGATGGGGGTGATGATGATATCAAGAGGTTGAATCAATTTAATGCTCTAGTGAGTGAAGACTTAGTTGTTGAAGAAGGTAAGTTTGTTCAGAGTGAAGTACTTGAAGGATCTGAGACTGAGTTTGTGCAGGGTCGCAAGTTTGTTTCTGAGGAATGTATTCTTGAGATGGGGGTCAAATTGTTTTGTACAATGTAGCAAGTGTTAGGGGTTTTGGTTCTGACTCTGAGGTGATGTTTGAGATGTTTGAGCCTGATAAAGATTCTGAAGAGAACCTCAACAACAATGTGTTTACTCCTGTAAAAAAAATGAGAAAGGAGAAGACTGTGATGCTTCCTAGTATGCAGACTGGGAGCAGTTTTATTGCAAAACTTAAATAGTCTTTATGTTAGACACTATCTTAATTTGGAACTGTAGGAGTACAGAGAATAAAAAAACTATGTATCATCTGAAATCTTTGATTTGAGGTCATAGGTTGTCTGTTTTGGTTATGCTAGAGCCTATGTTGGATGTGAGTTCAGTGCTTATGGTGGTAAAAAAAAAGTATACTTTTGAAATTTGTAGTCATACATACCTTTTACAAATTTTCTTAGACTAATTGATGACTTACTCAGTTTCTTGTGTCAGTTATGATTCATGGAGGGTTTACATACCTGAAGGTTAATTTTTATCGCAAATATGAAGGCCCTACAGAATTTCTCAAGGTATGTTCTTACTTTGATTTGCTATGTTTTTTCTTGATATAAAAGCTAAACAAATATACTTTTCCTTCCAATATTGACAGATAGCATAAACATATTGGTTTTAAGTTGTGATCGACAATGAGAGTATGTTACGATACCACTTAAATTTTTCTGAAAATATAAATCTATTTAAGACAATAAAGCGCTTATTTGAGACTTTAGATTTAAAGGAAACTTATTGAACCTCCCCTGCCCTGGAATCATAGGTCTTGCTGAGGTTCGTATTAAGCTTTCTATTCTTTTTGGATTACTTCGATAAACATCCACTTCTTGGTATACCTTACAGCACTTCACAACACATTGTTTGCTCATTTGACTTTGGGTCATGTCTATGTTTATGCAGTTTGACCTTGTTTGAACCATGCATTCGAGAACCCTGGCTTATGAATTGGTTCACATGTAAGTTTTTGACAAACTTTATCTTTTTAATTTATTAAAGAAAATTAGTATCTTATAATTTTTGTTTTTCTCCCTTCTCTTCTCTTTTAGGTGAAAATATCCACTGAGAATATTTTGGAGTCTATCCCTGAGAATACACAACGGAAGATGCAGTTGGAAGCTGTCAGGTTGTGTGTTACCCTGCATTGATAAAGGCATCTTAAGGTAGTAGTAGAAAGGGAATAGAAAGGTCTGCCTCATATATGTTGAATAAGAGTGCATTCCAAACTCATTGTAGAAGGATCCCAGAAAAATGAATTATGTAAATGTACTGAGATCTTTTGTATTAATTTATTTATTTATTTAATGGAGCATTTACAATAATAATAAAAAATTAATTAAAAAACCTATTCGCCACAGATTAAACAGTGGTGAATGAGATGTTTTTGCCATGAATTCTGCAGTGGTGAAAGTAGGCTTTTACCACGAATTATGTAGTGGTGCAAATAAGCTTTTGCCACAGATTATGTAGTGGTCAAAGAAGGCTTTTGCCACGGATTCTGTAATGGTGAAAGTAGGCTTTTGCCACGGATTTTTCAATGGAAAAAAATTTATTTACCACGGTAAAAGTCATGGTAATTGAGAAACTTTTTATCATGGTAATAACTGTGCCAAAGCTTTAGCCACCCCATCTACGACCACGACCCTTGCCACGGTAAAAATAGTGGCAAAAACATTTTTGCCACAAATTTTTCGGTGGCTAATATCCCTTATTCTTGTAGTGGCGAGCTTGCTTTTGACTGCCTTTGATTTCATAGAGACCATCATTCCAATCGAACTGTAACGCTAGATGATAGGTCGATGGGATGGCTTTCATGTTGTGTAGCCAACAACGTCCCATTATTCCCGAGTAATGAGATTTTGCGTTTATAACGTAAAATACAACGTCAATCATTATCGGTCCTACAGTAATATGAAGTATGATCTTTCCTACGCGTTCTTCTTTGGAAACGCTAAAACCACTAACATCGATGTCATTAGGCTTAACTTTGTCAGCCAGTCCCATCTGATCAATTGTACTTTGGAAGAGTAGCTCGATACCACTGCCAGTATCTACCATCATTGTGTGCAGGACGACATTTATCATCTTTAACATGATCACGAGTACGTCATGATGAGGAAAGTTGAGGTGGCGAACGTCATAATCCTCAAAGGAGATCCTTGTTCATTGTGAACTGGATACTGGGAGTAATCTAGCTTCTTTGTCAACCTTGGCTAGATCGTAGCATTGGCCAAGATGTCGTCTTTTGAATCTGACCGATCTATAATCATCAAAGGAGATCCCTGTTCATTGTGAACTGGATACTGGGAGTAATCTAGCTTCTTTGTCAACCTTGGCTAGATCGTGGCATTGGCCAAGACGTCGTCTTTTGAACCTAACCGATCTGTTGATCGCATGAGTATCTATAAAATGACTGAGGGATATGTGGTACAAATGCTTTTCCTCGGTCCCTCCTTCTATTTGTACGATCTCAATATTAATTTTATAACTCCCATTTATGTAACTTTCTATGTCTACGATGTACTCGTGCATTCCTTCGTCTGTAAAGATGTACTCCAAAAGTCTCTATAACGCGAAGTAATGTTTGTGTCATGATGTCAGACTTTGTGGTGTATGCAATATGGTATGCTTTCAATGGATTGGAGATATTGGGTATTTTGGAAGAATTTATCCTTCTGAAGCATGGGATATAGGCTGGCTATTGTAGCAGTCAATTTGGGAAGACATGGCTTTGGTAAGTTACTACCTCTCTGAGGCCGATCTTCATTAGATTTAATTTGTTTTCTGTCTCCTCTGTAATCTGTAGTACGATTAAAATTTTGTTATGTAGATTGATCTCTTGTTGTCAGAATTGACTTCTAGGGCTTCTGTCTTTCGGTTAACATCTGTTTGAGATCGATATAGCCGTTTACCTTTACTATCATGTCTTCCAGGGTTGCGAGTTTGTTCAAAATTAGGTGTTCCGTCGCTTTTCCATCCACTAGCAAGGCGTTTATAAAGGTTAAAATAATAATCTTCTGATCAAGTTAATCTACCTTTTTGGCCAACTTCAAGAATTTCTTAGTGAACGATTCAAGCTTCTCTCCTGACATATGCTTAAGGCTAAACAAAGAATAGAGATTTTTTGCTTTGTCTCTATTGTGCAAATAGTTCTTGACAAAAATTTCTCGCAACTGTTCGAATGTGTGAATTGACCCTTCTTGTAGCAAGTGGAACCATCACAAAGGTTTGCCCTGGAGACTGGTAGGAAAGAGACGGCATAAAATGTTGTTCGATGTAGAATGCAAGCCTAAAGCGTCCTGGAATTCTTGGATGTGTTCCACGTGATCTGTTCCTCTGTACTTTTAGATTTTCGGGGCATGAAAACTTGTGGGAATCTCGTTGTTTAATAGATCCTAAGCTATCGGGCTCTTATGTAGCCTGTTGTAGATGCCTTTGGCGGCTTGAATCTGGGCTTTAAATAATTCTTTGATACGGTTTTTGACATGCTCCTGGGTTACGAACTGACTAGCTGTGATGGTCTGACGTGGGATATATCCTTCTCGAGGAATGTGTTCACCACTTCCTTCACTTAGTCGTTCATGTACAGGAATGCGAACACTTCCACGGAGTGGGTCCTCCGCTTGCCTGACTTCGTCGGGAACATCATCAACTTCTTGTCGGACTCCTGGTATCTATATGAGCTTGACTCCCAACTGATTATGATCAGATCGAGCATTAATTCCTTGCCTGTTGCCTTGAGGTCCCAGCCTGTCTTGAACGGAAACTCTTGAGCTAGCTGGCAGTGCGTTTTTTTCTTTTGAGTTGCCATCTGTTGTCCCTGCAGAACTTTCAACGTATCTCTTACATTTGCCAGCTGTTGTTCCAGAACGGCTCATCTTTCTATCTCAGTGTTTAGAGTGGCCCGTAATTTTGCCAGTGCGGCGCTTCCTTCTGCTGGGCCAATGAGGCATTCTAGTCTGGAAGCAGCATTCTGTTAAGATAGTAAGTATCAGCTGTATCTGAAAACTGTGGCTAACTGCTTCGATTCCCACAGACGACACCAAATGTAAGAACCTAATTTCGTATATCTAACTTAGTCTCTCACACCAAAAATAATGAGAGTTCTATCAAGTAATTGCTAACACGAGATTTAGCGTGGAAACCCTTTGAATAGGTTAAAACCCCATGACCTCTTTTGAAAATTTTATAAAGAGATATTATTGATGATGGTTAGCTATTACAAAGATCGCTCTGAGTAGCTCTGTATATAATTTATGGGTAGAATTCTCTGTCTAGAATTTTTTGTCCCTAATCTGTAGTTCTATGGTCATATTTATAAGTCTTATAATATGACCGCTTGATGACCATTATTGCTTTTAATGACGAGCGTTACAATATGAATTTGATGAGTCTTTGAACTGATTTCGTAACAGTCTGATCCTTCTGTTTTGTAACGACTTCTTTAATGACCGAGTGTTTGTTGAATCAAGCTGTTGGTGTGGAGGTCGAGAATGAGAAGTAAACTCTTCTTTGTAGTTGTTCCGTAGCGTGTCATGTAATCGTATGCTGGTGAGGTCGAGTAAATGTATGATGGTCAAAGTTGAGGCTTGAGTTCGAGATCCGGAATAGGCCACTACAGGGGTATTGCTAGGAACTCAAGAGAAGATGGAGTGTTATGCTATAGTGGTCAATATAAGGCCAAAAATCTTACTTACCAAGAGATGCTGAGTATTAAGAGAGGTCTGCAAATCTGCTGAGATAGGGGACATAAGAACATTCACTTAACAAGAGGCTCCTTGCAAATGCTTGCTTATATTTGGAAGAAAGAGAAGCCTCCATGAAACTGCATACACCTGCTCGAGGCCATACATGGACAAACTGGATAGCTTTTCTATTACTCATTCCTTTAGGAAAGGTAACAAATGTGCAGACTTTCTTGTTGTTTATTGTACCTTAGATGGGGAAATAGTATGGTTC
Source organism: Kingdonia uniflora (assembly GCA_014058105.1). Taxonomy (NCBI): domain Eukaryota; kingdom Viridiplantae; phylum Streptophyta; class Magnoliopsida; order Ranunculales; family Circaeasteraceae; genus Kingdonia; species Kingdonia uniflora. The sequence goes on from JACGCM010000004.1 coordinate 1,697,223, forward strand.
CCTAGCTCCTGGCCTAATGAAGTATGCATCTATATAATAGAGGAAGCTAGGGGTAAACTGTACATTAAGGTGAAATTCTTTTGTTGATTGTATAGATGGTCCATTGGTACCTAACCGATGCTTGCCTTGCGAAAGATTGTATAACAACCACCGTTACCACCCCGAGCGGTGAGTGGAGTAATAGGCCCAACCTACAAAGCTTGAAGGCCCATCATACCCAAATTGTTAATACTTCATACTGCCCAAGGCCCAAGACATAGCCCAAATGGTTGCACTTGCAACGTCTCTAAACGTGGATGCTATTTTCTGACTGACCAAGTCCTAGTGTTTCCAAATTGTTGGTCTCTCTTAATTCACCCAAAACACACAAGCAAGGAAAAAGTTTCTTACTCTCTCTCTCTCTCTCTCGTTTTCTCCATCAAACTATAACTTTAGGTTGTTTTCTCTCTTGGCTCAAACCTTTGCAGCTCAAGATTTTGGGTGCTCACTATATCTGTAAGTGCCCTCTCACTCTCTCTTATCTTATGTACTGTAGTAGACTAGTAGTTAAACTAAGTTTTGGTGCCAATGCCCATTGGGAATTCGATACATTGTAAGGGATTAAACTGGGTTTTAGTCCCATTGCACGTCATGATCATTTTTTGATTTCCATGGTGATGTGGGTGTTGAGTGGTTTTTAGGGGTTAAACTGGGGTTTAGTCACATTACATGTATGTAGTGTTTGATCTCTATGGTGATTTTGGTGTTGAGAGGTTTCTAGGGGTTGCACTTAGTTTTAGTCCCATTGCATGTCCTCACCTTTAGATTTCCTTGACGATATGGGCGGCGAGGGGGTTTTAGGGTTTAAAATGGGTTTTAGGCCCCATTGCAGGTCTATTTGCTTTTGATCTCTGTGCTGATTTTGGTGTTGTGACAGTTTTAGAGTTTGAAGGGTTTTCAGGTTCCGAGTACAATGGGGATTTGAATTATTTTATGGGTTGAATTGGGTAGGTGATGATGTGTGTGTTTTTTTTTTGTTTTTTTTTTTTCTTTCTGTTTTGAATATGGGGATTTTCACCTTTATACTGTTTTCAAGCTGACAAATTGGTTTTTAGGCTAATATAAATTTATGAAGAAAAAATGTATTAATTTAAACTCTTAGTTAGAACAATCTGTATAGGTGTTGAGAGGTTTCTAGGGGTTAAACTGGGGTTTAGTCACATTACATGTATCTAGTGTTTGATCTCTATGGTGATTTTGGTGTTGAGAGGTGCACTTAGTTTTAGTCCCATTGCATGTCCTCACCTTTAGATTTCCTTGACGATATGGGCGGCGAGGGGGTTTTAGGGTTTAAAATGGGTTTTAGGCCCCATTGCAGGTCTATTTGCTTTTAATCTCTGAGCTGATTTTGGTGTTGTGACAGTTTTAGAGTTTGAAGGGTTTTCAGGTTCCGAGTACTATGGGGATTTGGATTATTTTATGGTTTGAATTGTGTAGGTGATGATGGTTTTTTTTTTTTTTTTTTCTTTCTGTTTTGAATATGGCAATTTTCACCTTTATACTGTTTTCAAGCTGACAAATTGGTTTTTAAGCTAATATAAATTTATGAAGAAAAAATGTATTAATTTAAACTCTTAGTTAGAACAATCTGTATAGGTTTGTTAGGATTACATGCTTTTGTGGACGATATAAATTTTGGGATTTTCATTTTTGGTTTGCAGGTGAAATTATTGATCCGGGGAGTCTTACTTAGGGACTTCAATACTAAGTGAGCACAAAATATGGTGAAACCTGAGAGGAGTTCTTTATGTCAGCATCATTTCTTCAGAGTTTACTTACCCGAGATATGCGCCCAACAAATGGTATAACGTTTACCTTCTCCTTGTTATTACGATTCTCCTTGGGATTTTTATGTATTACATTCGTATGTTGTTATTTTTAGTTTCAAGTTATGATTGTTATTCTTCTCTAAGTACAAAATCAAATACCCCAAATTGCTCTCTTCTTTGCTTCATTTATTCGACTTATGAAGTTTAGCTACTTGATCATTGTAGGAAATACCAGTTGAGTTCATTCCAAAATTCGGTGGAACCGTACCCAAAAATGTGAGACTTAAAAGTGTACTTGGGGAATATTGGTCTATGGAGATAGGAAATCTGAAAATAGGTTCTTTTTTGGAAAGGGATGGGAGGGCTTTGTCAAAGACAACTCTTTAAAACTCGGCGAATTTATTGTCTTCAGATACAAAGGGAAGTCCCTATTAAACTTTAAGATATTTGGACATAATGGACTAGAAAAGGAGGTTTGGAAGAGAAAAAAGACTACCTGCTTTATAAATGTGGAAAACGAAAAGGAAGTGGCAAGATCTAGAGAAAATTCCCGTAAACCTACTCATAGCTTAAAACCAAAATATTCAGGGAAAATCGTGAAGAAGGTCACGAGAACTGAAAGTGAGTAAATGCAAATTTTCCGCTTGCTAACATTCTGCATTATTCACTTTTAATGATAAACACTTTATGTTTCTTTTATTTGATTAGCTCTTTACTGAATTATTTGTCACTGTACTAATGTTCATGAGCCAGAAGATGGCAGACCCTTGTTGGTGCCCAAAGAGGAAGAAGTTCAAGATAGCCCGTGTTTGGAAGTTCACGGTATATCTTCTCAATCAGTGTCATTGTTATGTATTTAAGAGCTAGCTGTTCTTTTAAATTATAGAATTAAGTGAAAACGTGAATGCAGAAGTAAGCGAGATGATGCAAACAGAACCTGTCGTGGCAACCAAAACAAGCGGAAATATGAGATCAGCCAGCGCATTTAAGTCCAAGAATCCATATCTCGCAATTGTTATGGGACATGCCTATCTGAACAATAGATATCTGGTGAGGTTTTTGATTGAAAGTATCATACTACACATAAGATGTGATAGGAAACTCTTACACGAGATTATTCATCTGTTCTTCTTTATCTTTGTGCAGTATATTTCAACCCTGTTCGTGAGGGAAAATTTTCCCGAGGTTGTAGAGAGTGTTAGACTTGAAGCTTCAGATGGACGAACGTGGAATGTTGAAGTCTATAAGAAGGCACCCCACGGAATGAGGCTTACTCACGGTTGGCATGAATTTGTGTCTGATAATAGATTGAAGATGGGAAATGTATGTGTCTTCGAGCTGATAGAGAAAATAAGGGGTGTTGTCTTCAAAGTCCATGTATTTCCTGCAGAAGTTGTTTGAGATGTATTATTTGTGAAATATGAGTTATAATAGTAAAATATATTTTGGTAATGTTGCATTGTTAATATATATATATATATATATGGGAGATTAGAGACACTCAAAAATGAGACACTCAACTCTCATTCTCAATAGGAACCACACATCCCTAGAGATGAGTGGTCCTCAAAATAGAGGTGGAAAAGAAAACCCAGGTGGAAATGAGTTGGCAAGACACATGTACTCTCTCTTCAAGTGGGCTCTCTCTCTCTCATCTTTGCAGTTTTAATTTTGAAAACAAATTTTCTCTCTTTCACTCAGATTTCATTATTTTCTCTCTTTTCTCTCTCTCTACCTAAGTGAAGAACAATGGCAGAAAATTTTTGTTTGCCTTCGTGTCGCGACAAATCTCTCTTTTAAGGTTTAATCGAGGATCGCTGCTATTTGGATTTGTTTCTCTCTCCTCTCTCTCTCCCTTGGTTGGTTGTGGAGCGTGTGGAGTGTTGTTGCTCATTGCAATTAGGGTTTGGTGGAGCATCAGTGGTTTGGAGTACTCTTATATAGATTGTGCATCACTGTGGTTTTAACATGTAGTTTTAATGTCGATGTAAAATGATATTGCTTTGTAACCTATTTCTATGAATTTATCGATGTTGATATATCATCTTTTCTCTAGAACGAATTTTATGAAACAAAATTGACCTCTCTAAACTCAATAACATCGAAGTACGCCACTCTACAAGTTCGTTTTCTCAAATTTGCAATTTCTGGCATCATAACTTCCCAACTGTTTGTTCATGTTGCCTCCCCAGATTATAATTTTGTTGATGCATCGATTATGGAATTGTCGACATTAAAGGTTTCCACAATAAAATTCATCTTCAGATTGTCATATATTAATGATTTCGACAATAAAGTTGGCATATATAGCAACTCTCGACAATAATTGTTAAAGATAGCTAGCCCACAGTCAATGACGCATGTGCCCTTGTTTGTCTAAGAAATTACTTAGAAGATTCAGTCGCATGTGCCCTTAGTGGGCTATTATCCGATTTACATTATTGTCGAAATCGACAATATATTGATGGGTAAATTGTTGAAATCAACAATATATGAATGGGTAAATTTTTTATCATAAGTGTTGTCGAAATCGACAATATATGGATGGGTAAATTGGCTTACAAGTATTGTCGAAATCGACACTATATGGATGGGTAAATTGTCGAAATCGACAATATATTGATGGGTAAATTGTCGATCATAAGTATTGTCGAAATCGACTAACACATGACGTGCTGAAAACAATAAAGCATTAATAGAGAAGGGATGATATTGTGTATGATCACAAGTTTTTTGCTCTCTGGAGTTTAGATTTTTAGACCCCTGGGCTAGTCTGTCCTCCAATACCATGTGCTTATGTATTTGAAGAGCCAAAAGCTGAGAGAGGAACAACTATCACAGATAGGTACAAGTTTTGTTTAATGGAGTTTGGAATCATCGATATTAGGAAACTCTCATGTCTATTTTTCATGTTTTGGAGTTGTTTATATGATTTTATCATGCATTTTTGTATGTTTGTTTGCTGTTTACGACTTGTTGCCAGAGAAATGAAGAACCTCATGTTATCGAACCCGACAATAATTGTCGAACCCGACATTGTTCTTTTGCGGTAGTTTGAAAGACTGATCGAAGAAGACGATAGTTCGAAAACACCCCATCTTAAAATCTGATTTCACCACTAAAATTCAAGAGAGTTCATAACCAGCAACCGGTCTTCGATAAGAGAGATATAGAAAGAGTAGAGGGGCATATATGACTTGATTGAGGGTAAAATCAACCACAAACCAACCCATTTGAACTAAAAATTGCTGCTTCTTGAGTGAAATCTAACGGGACTAAGAGAAAATTTGCCCATCTCGACTGAGACAGTGAGAGAGAGATATATACTCTTAAATTTCTCAAATTTTTTCTAATGCTCTTTACTATGAGATATATATATATATATATATATAGAGAGAGAGAGAGAGAGAGTTTTTTGGTGAGAAGAAAAAGATAGAGAGGGGTCAGATCTGGTTTGAAATTTGAAACTGGAGAAAAGTGAGAAAAATATATTCCCACTGAAGAGAGAGAGTGTATACCAACTCATTTCCACCTAATATTATTTGTTTTTTCTTTTCCACCTCCTCTATTATGAAGACCACTCATCTCTAGAGATGTGTGGTTCAGTTTGAGTGAGAGTTGAGTGTTCCTTTTTTGAGTGTCTCTAAATCTTCTCCTTATATATATATATATATATATATTCCAGAGACCAATACCCCATCCTTGGTATAGTCCCAGTGGTATAATCATACTGAATTTCTTATATGAGATTTACATATCTATGTGATCCATCCTTCACATATGGATTTTAGCCCTAGTTCTCTTATTCGCCAGTTAATCAGTAAAGAATTTATGACTTCCAGTCATGATGACTTTAGAAAATGGTATTGGAAAACTTTTCCAATAGAACATTACAATTTATTGAAGGCATTTACTATCATGAAATGGAACGAAACCAAGAGATCACACTCTTTTGTGACTGGTTCGCCACATGGTATATTTGTCCTCAAAACATTATCAGTATTATAGAAGATTCTAATAACAATCAAAATTAAACAGAAGAATATGTTTATTCTCCCCCTGAATCTCTCCATCTGCATGTAGAAAATATAAGCTCTACATCTTTTAACACAGAAACCTTGGCTCCCCCTAACAATCTAGTTACCCAACAGAATACAGTCAGTACAACATCTAGCATGTATACTACTGACTTTAAACCTACCCTTTTGGTCAATAATATTCAACCCTTAGATTCCCAGGACTCTAAGTATGTTGACCTTCAAGACGATAGTATTAAACATACTGAGTCTGTTGAATCTCATAATGGCAGTCTCGGGCGGTTTAATATTAACACTATAAATAAATCTGAACACTTCATGCAAACCATTAAGCCTTACCCTAATGCAACCGAACCATCCCAAAAAGATTTTTCTAAGAAATCTAACCCTCAGGAATTTTTATTTACAACAGAATCTTTTCAGAATCAAAATTCTGACCATAAGACACCATCTATAACTGGACTATAGATGTTATATCTGAATATCCACCTAAAAAGTAGCATTTAACAGGAAAACAGACTATTAGGGAGTATTATCACCAGTTTCCTTATTACCACAAACATAGAAAATGCAAACATAAAAAACAACAGGATGACAGTGCTTCTAACAACCTTGTAACCCGTATTTGTTACAAGTATGGCCAACAAGGTCACTTAATTAACCAGTATACCACAAGACAACAAGAACTACAACGTGTTGCAGGTTCTAAATTACCGTTTAGACAACTCTTTCCCCATACCGAATCAGTTAATCAAATTGAACACAGTACTTCTATCACTGTACCAGAACCACTTGTGACAAATATTCATAATCCATTCGTCAGAATCATTAAAAGGCCATTCATAACATCAATGGATTCCAACTTAATACTCTTACTGCTACCCAGAGTGAACTCCTGTCTATTGTGGATACAATCCCTAATCCTGACAATAGAACTAAAGTCCTAAGTATCTATCTCCAACAAATACTTCAGGATAACCGAATGTCTAGAACGAAACCACAGCTTGTTGGCATCCCTGGTAAAGATTATAACTTCCAGGAGATCCTCCAGCAAATGGACACTGAAAAGCCTCCCACTATCCAAAATCTTCGAACAGAAATCAATACCTTAAAATCTGAAATTAAACATTTGAAAATCTCTGAACAAACACCGAGTTCTAACATTAACCATTTACAGTTCTTTCCTAAGGAAAAATAGAAAATTTAATCAGATAAACCTTTTCATCTTAATCCGGATGAAGAAGATAACCTCTATATCAATCCTATTCAAATGATTATTTCTCAGAAATGGTATATCCAAGTTACCATTGTTATTAACAATGAATTTACAATCAAAAATATTATTGCCCTTGTGGATAGTGGCGCTGACCTTAACTGTATCCAAGAAGGATTGGTTCCTACCAATTACTTTGAAAAAACTATCCAATCTCTTACCTCTGCTAGTGGTAACAGGATGCAAATCCGGTATAAACTCTAGAAGCTTTTATCTGTAATAAAGGTGTTTGCATTCCTTCTACCTTACTTTAGATTTGCAACCCTCAATAGCAAATCATTCTTGGCACTCCTTTCCCCAGTTTCCTTATGTCTTTACATAAGGTTGATCAGAAGGGGATGTGGTGTAATTATCAAGGCCAAGAAATTAGCTTTGAATTTATTAGAGATCCTGAAACCAGGAGCATTAATGAATTTAAAACTATAATTGATTCCAAAATAAACCATCTGAATTTCCTTCAAGAAGAATGTCACATCATGGACATTTCCCACAAACTTCAGTCCTCTGAGATCAAAATTAGAGTTAAGACTATTGAGCAGCAATTCATTAATGAAGTCTGTAGCAACATTCCTAATGCTTTCTGGGACCGAAAGCGACATGTTATTTCCCTACCATACAAACTGGATTTTGATGACAAAACCCAAATACCTACTAAAGCTAGGCCCAGTCAGATGAATTCTAAATATCATATATTTTGTAAGAAAGAAATCCAGGATCTTCTTGATAAAAACCTATCCGTAAAAATTATTCTCCTTGGAACTGCACAGCCTTCTATGTTAACAAGAATCCTGAGAAAAAAAGAGGTATTCCCCGGCTTGTAGTCAACTATAAGCCTCTCAACGACTCTCTCAAATGGATTCGTTACCCAATTTCCAATAAAAAAGACCTTTTGAATCGTCTTTATAATGCTATTATCTTCTCCAAATTCGACTTAAAATTAGGATATTGGGAAATTCAGATTTGCCAATATAAAACTACATTTACAATACCATTTGGCCATTATGAATGGAATGTCATGTATTTTGGCTTAAAAAATGCCCCATCCGAATTTCAAAATATTATTAATGATATTTTGATGCCCTATTCTGACTTCTGTATTGTCTATATTGATAATATTATCTTATTTTCTACCACGCTTGATCAGCACTTTAAACACCTTTAAATCCTTAAGGATGTTATCCGTCGCAATGGTTTGGTCTTATCTTCCCCTAAAATCAAACTATTTCAATTAACATTTAGATTCTTAAGACATAACATTTCAAAAGGACAAATAATCCCTATTAACAGAAGCATTGAGTTTGCCTCCAAATTTCCAGACGAAATAAGAGAGAAAACCCAATTATAAAGATTTTTTGGTAGTCTCAATTACATTACAGACTACTATCAGAATCTTACCCAGGATAGCGCGATATTATACAATAGACTCACTAAGACTCCTACACCCTGGACTTCTGAACATACACAAGTTGTTCAACGTATCAAATTATATGTTAAACAACTCCTTTGCTTAGGTCTTGCCAACCCTCACTGGCTAAAGATTGCAGAAATCGATGCCTCTGACTTGGGTTTTGATGGAATATTAAAACAAAGAAATCCTTCTTCCTCAAAAGAAGAATTACTTCGTTTTACATCTGGCAAATGGAAAACGGCTCAAAAGAACTATTCCACTATTAAAATGAAATGCTTTCTATAGATAAAGGCATTTCTAAATTTCAGGATGACTTATTAAATCAACCCTTTTTACTAAGAATTGATTGCAGCTCAGCTAAAGACATCATTCAAAAATATGTTAAAAATCTTGTATCTAAACAGATATTTGCCCGATGGCAATCTGAACTATCTGCTTTTGATTTCTCAATTGAGTATATTAAAAGCAATTAAAATTCTCTCCCTGATTTTCATACCAGGGAATTTCTACAGGAAAAAGCCGATCATGAAACCTCATGAATAAGGCTGGGGTCACAACAATAGAAAAAAGAATCCAAATCGGAAGCTTCCTCCTAACAGTAATCAGGAACCCAAGAAAACTATTAGAGATGCCCTTAAGAAGGACATTATTTACCACCAGAAAACACTGGTTAAAGAAAGCATGTTAACACTTTCTTTTGATGACCTTAAACTCCATCAAGATGCTTAGGGTCTCAAAGAACGTTATTTTTGCAAATCATAATTATATGGTCTAAGAGGGCCGTTATCGATATGTCTATGAGGCCATGTTAATAGAAACTGCATCTGTTCAACTTGAACACCATCATATCAATCCAAAAGATCTAAAAAGTTCTATAACACATTCTAAGTGTAATGTTACTAGGGTCCTGTACCTATCCGAATGGGGACTAGATCCTACTAAATCTAGGTCTTTTAAACTGAATGGCCAGCAATATAACTATTGGGATTATATTCAAGCCTGTCATTATACTTTTTACTATCGAAACCCTGTCAGAAAACATACTTGGTTTTTCTGCCTCAATCCGAATATTATCAAAAGATCTGGTTTCCCCACTTAGTTCCTCAATTGGTAGGGAAAAATGGGACCCGACTTTGATGTTCTTCCGAAAACCCTTCAGGATCCCTTTACCCTTTGGTATGAGTTTCATCCAAAGCTCAAAGGAAAAAAATGTTACCAATCCATCTATCGGCAAAAATACCTTATGGTATTTTACAGAATTCTATATCACATGGATTTGGAAATGGGACCTCGAAACATATTTTGATGATCTGAAACTCCCCATTCTCCAACACACCTTCTTTTATATATGGTGGAATGGGTTTGAAACTAAGCGTGTTGTTGTATTAGTCAACAAAGCAACTGAAGAGTATGTTTTATCTTCTAAAACAGAAAATCAGAAAGTAGTCGGTATACTAGCCTCTTCGACTAATGTCTTACAACTTTTAATGGATTCAATTAAGGATCGATATCCACATTTGGCCCCAGAAGAACGCCAAGTCAAGGTTCAACAGACTTTGAAGGACCAGTTTGTAGCAGCCACAAAATCTCAGGCAGTCAGGCCATCACATGCATCCACCTTACCCGACGACAACTACAATCAGCAATATTGCCAACCAGGAGAAAGCCAAAACCATATATCGGCGAAGATATAACCTCTGTAAAATCTTTAGAAGCTACTATGGAGGACTACTGGGAGGCCATGATCGAAGTTCAAGAATAGTAACTCAAGACTACAGTAAAAGGAAAAGCCAAAGTCACGAGCACCGACACTCCAACAACACTTTCCTTACAACCGCCTTAATTGCTTTAATTGACGATAGGTCATTCCCCATTCACAGCAGTAATACCGCACTCAGTATGCCCCCGTACTCAGAATATCGACACAAGCATTAATCATCAGTTTTTTCTACTCTGTGGGACCTATAGAACACTTCTCGGAAGGAATCACATTCAGAACGTACTACAAATGCCTCCACCAACTTTATTTTCCAAAAGGTCAAAGCAATGGGACTGACCACTTTGTAGGACCTGCCGAACCCTTTGTGGGACCTACCAACCATTTTGTGAGACCTACCAACCACTTTGTGGGGACCAACCGACCACTTTGTGGGACCAAAAACCACTTTGTGGGACCTGAAGACCACTTACCTTGTAGGACCCGAAGACCACTTACCTTATCTTCTACCAGATAACTCTAAGTTGGACAGCATTACGAACTTCAAACCATTTGAAATCCATCCTCGTCTATATAAGGAGCCAGAGAGCTCATTTCTATACACGCTTTCATTTTTACTCTTTAATTTTCCAGTTTCCAAGTTTGTAAGCTAAGTTCTAAGTTTGTAAGTTTGTAAGCTACCACCCCCATCCACTGTACATCTTCATCCATCCTCTGTAAGTAGTACTACTTTATCTCAATAAATTTCTAAAGTTTTTTTATATTGCTTGTTTATAAGTATTCACAATCCCTATACACATACTCTATTGAGGTGTCTAAGTGGCATTAGACGGACCTTAGTGTCATACTCTGGGTTAGTTTAATTTATGTTCCAGTTTATTTCAAGTTTCTTTATTTTTGTTTAAATTAGCCGTTTTGATAAGATCCATCTCTTTTATTTTTATATATATATATATATATATTACTGTTGTTTTCTTAGGTTGTTTGAGTTGAGTTTGTTTAGGTTAAGTTTAGAAAAAAAAATTAATAAATTAATATTTGATTTATGTTAGTTTAATTTTTGCATCTTCAATCTCTTGACTTCCGCGAGATAATTTGCATAAATTTTTTTTTTTAGGTTGTTTGAGTTAAGTTTGTTTTAGGCTAAGTTTAGTAAAGAAATTTAATGAATTAATATTTGATTTTTGTTAGTTTAATTTTTCCATCATCAATCTCTTGGCTTCCGCGAGATAATTTGTATCAAATTCATTGTTCATCTAAAACTTAATAAACATAGACTCGTATACTTGTATGACCAACCTAGAACAAATAGATAAAAAAATCATGGTTTAAACATTCTGTGGGAACAAAAAATTTCTCCACCGGCAACTTCAGTCATTAACCTAGATGAAGAAGCCCTTGCTTGCCATTTCAAATGATTTAATTTTCGCTGCCAAAATAGAAGTCATAACCAAGCAAATTCCTTTAATTTAGTCATCTCTGGAAAGTATCGTGGGAACAGTCTAATACATTCAGATATACAGATGTACAAACTTTAAAACTTTTATTTAAATAAAGTAGTAGTACTTACATAGGATGGATGAAGATGTACAGATGCACAAAATCCTTTCTATGAAGGTTTTTTTTTTTCTAACTGGAAAATTAAAGAGTGAAATGAAAGTGCAAAATAAAGCGTACATAGAAATGAGCTCTCTGGCTCCTTATATAGACGAGGATGGATTCCAAATGGTTTAAAGTTCGTAATGCTCTCCAGCTTGGAGTTGTCTTGGTGGAAGGTAAGTGGTCTTCAGGTCCCACAAAGTGGTCGGTGGGTCCCACAAAGTGGTTGGTTGGTCCTGCAAAGTGGTCGGTCCCACTGCTTTTTAACTTTTGGAAAATATAGTAGAAACATTCATAGTATGTTCAGAGTGCGATTCCTTTGGAGAATTGTGCTTGGGGTCCACAAAATAAGGAAGTTGATGGTTACGGCTTGCGTCGACATTCTGAGTGCTGAATTACTGTTGTAAATGGGAAATGAGCTTCCCTTGTCAGTCATCATGGTCGAGAACATTCCACCATGTTTGTTTAGGATGGGGAAAAGGATCTGGAGAGGTTTCGGAAGGCAAGTCCTGATTGGAGCTGAAATAGGAAAAAAGGGGTAGTTTGTACTGGGCGGATAGTTTGGCTTCTTCTTCATGTTTGGGACATTCCAGGATGAGTGGCATTTGTAGCTGAATAATGTTATGTAGGAAGTAACCATTGGAGGGTCTGAAATAACACATATAAAGGTGCCTTCTGCATAAATCTGGTGGCGAGTGTTCCATGGTTGGAACATTTTAAAGGTTGCAGGAGCATAAGCTCTGCTAGTTGGGTTATTCCTGTATCTTCTAGAATCAGGGTATTTGTTGAGGAGTGATTCAGGAAAGTGGTCTGGAGGAATAGGAGAATGAGTAATAATATTTATCCAGTGGAGACTAGGGTAATAATAGTTCTTGTTCGGTGAATTAACCCATTCAGGAGGAATAATGTTAATGTCCAGGTAAATTCTTCCATGGGAGAAAAAAATTATGCTAAGGTTAGCAATTGCATAATAGAGAAGGGGGGGGGGATTCTTGGAGTTCTTGAAGACAAGTGACTTCCAAGACTGTAATAAACCCATTTTCAAAAAGCCATAGTTTATCAGGCTGGGGATGGGTGCTTCTGATTAGGTATCCTGGACTACCATAAAAATTGATAGATTTTTGGGAGGATCCTGGAGGGGGAGTATTAGAATAAAGATCTTTACTACGGGCTTCCCAGTTGGCCAAGGTTAATTCGGATTTGTATATAGCAGAAATTTCAAGATGATGAATGATGTCCGAAGTTTTAATCGAACGTTCAGTTTTTACCAAACTGACAGGTATCAACAGGTTTGATGTGTCTTTACCAGGAGCCGTCTGCTCTGGACTAATCTTACTGTTTCCTTGAGTAAGATCGGTTACAACCAACGAGTCATTGGATTTATAGTTATTGTAAGCCAGATGATGCTACTTTGTTGATTTAGTATTCAGTTTACTCAAAGAGGTTCCACGATTCCTGTAGTGAGTCCAAGAATGATGTATGCCTTTATTGGAATATAGAGGGTGTTCAGAATTTTTTATGAAATGAGCTAAAGCTGTCATTTTCATAGAAAAATTACTGTTGTTTGTAAAGGAAATAGTACGGCTGATAAGACCAGTCTTCTTATCCATGTTATGCAGAATTGATTTAGTATGAGACTGTTCAATTGGAAAAATAATTCGGTTATTATCCAGTTGAGATTTATGTAGTAAAACTGTATGGGGCTCTGTAGTGGGTAGACTATCTACCATATTTCTGATAGGGTCGGATCTAAGCTGAAGAAGTTTTATTCCTAAAAAAGACTGATAGTTATCAATAAAGTCAAAAATAATATTGTGACCCTGATAAGTACCAATTATTCCTATTGGAGTAATACTATGCAAAGGCATAATAAGATTGAGAAAGTGAGCTTCAAAAATAATTTGTTATTGTAAATTGCTTACGCAAAGAAATACAGAAGGAATATTCTGGTTGTTATTACAGATAGAAACTTGCGAAATTTTATATTGACTTTTCATTCTCGTACCACTGGCAGAGGTAAGAGATTAAGTAGTTTTTTTAAAATACTTGGTAGGAACAAGGCTTTCTTGAATACAGTTTAAATAAGCCTCACTATCGACTAAGGCAATACCATGGATGGTGTATTCATGTTGGATAATCAGAGTTATTTGAATATACCATTATAGGGATGATAATTTGTGAAGAAGATGCAGATGAGAGTTATCTCTTTATTCATTATGTGGACTACCAGAAGAATCTGTTAGGATGGGTCGTTGTAACTTTGGTTCAAAAGTAATATCATACTTCTTGAGGGAAAGGTTGATATTGATAATTGCAGATTTCAAGTGATTAATTTCTTGATTTAATTCTTAAATGGTGATAGGTTTAGAAGCCTCTAATCTTCTGAGGACATCCTGGAAGTTATAATAATTATCTGTTGGGAGTTTAGGTGATATGTTGGGTTTTAGATTATCCTGAACCAGCCGTTGGATACAAAGATATAAAATTTGAGTTCTAATTTCTGAATCAGGGATTTTACCAATAATGGATATCAGTTTGCTTTGGTTTGTGGTTAAGGTATTAAACTGTAAACCATTTATTTCTACAATGGCTTTCCAGTAATCCGGAGGATTAGATCCTGAACATTTGTCACAGGGTGTTTCGTCTGTTGAAGAGAAAATATTGTGGCCAATGTGGTTGACTGCGTCTTCTTCAGCAGAAAAATTGTCTTCAGAAGTGGTGTTGAGCAAGAGTTTACTAAGATAAAGTTTTAATCCTTCATCTATGTAAAGTTCTTGTAGTTTACGTTTGGTGGCACACTTGTTGGCCAAGTGTCCTTGCTTACCTCACTTATAGCAAGTGCGGGTTTCAGTTGGTTTGGAAGATCTGATATGAGGTTCATGGTTTTTGCGTTTTCTATGGTTTTGGTAATAAGAATCCTGTTGGTCCTTATTTTTGCTGTGATGACATTTTCTCTAGTGATGAGACTGCTGTTTGTTATGTAGGTGGCGTTTGCTAGGATAGGTAACAAGAAGGTCATAAGGAAATTGGTGACAAAATTCGCCAATCTCTTTTTTCCCTGTTAAATTTTGCTTTTTAAGCTGATACTGTAGTTTGAGTTCGTTACAGATTCTCAGACCTACCTGGGTATAGATACTAATTCATAGTTATGGTTAGGGTAAGGTATATAATTACCATCATACTGATCTTTGAGCTTCTAACAAACTTTAGCAGTAAATAATGGTAGAAGACCATCAATGAATATGGTTTTCCAATGTACTGCATTAGCATCAATGCACTACATAACCTTACAGATATAAACATCCTTATACAATTTAAAATGGATGAAAGAAGGACATCTAAGGTTTTATAAAAGTATTCCTTTCATGTCTTTGTGGGGAGAGTCCCACAAAATGTAAAAGGATTGTTTGAACAAGGGTATAAACAGCATCTTTGACAGGGTTAGTACTTGATCCTTCTATTTTTATAACTCCAAAAATTTCTATTTTCTGATCATAAGTGATAACATTATCCCACCATCCTTTAATACTGCCTATGAATCCATTGACAATAAATTTGACGACGTTGTCGTCTTCATTGCCAGCAGTTTTACAGATACAGGCATACATAAGCATTTTATGAATAATTTCATAAATTAGGTATTCTGATAAACCATAAATATTCCATTCATACATGGTGCGTCCATTATAAAACATCTGGTTTTGAAGAAAATCATCTTCAAATAAAAGATCCTGAGGGGTAGGTCTTTTATAATATGTTCTTAGTTGGGATAGTTCATATTCAATTTTATGAAAACTGGCTTCAGCTGTTTGGATGTAACTTTTGGATTGATTATCAGAGGTTGCTTCGGATGTAGAAGTTTATTCCAAAGTATTAGCACTAAGCTGTTTAATTCTTTTAACCAAAAGGTCAACAAACTAATAATCCTGGGAATCTGAAAGCTTAAAGACATTGACGAGGAATGCAGGTTTAATATCAACATTATGTGTACTATAGGATGTACTGGCTATATCAATATTGGTATTACTAGTCCGTTGGATATGATCTTCGATACGATCCAACTGGTTTCCCATCGTTTGAAGACTGACATTAGTCTAATTATTTAGTTTAATAATAGGATTAACATCAGTGATTTGGTTGGTAGGGTAGGCAAAGGCGTTAGCTTCCAAAGGCTTGGAGTTCGGACAACCCATGTTTAAATGAAGAGATTCAAGAAGAGGGTGGATGATCAATTATAAACCGACGTCTTAAAAGACCCACAAATGCACGGTGTACCATTAAGTATAAGGCTAAGCGGGGTCATATCCCAAAAGACTTGTGATCCAAATTATACTTCGAGCTACTAGTTTTATCCAATAACAACGAGTTTGTGTAAGTTTTGAAATAAAAAGAATAACGAAATAAATTACAAGATAAATTGGAGTGGAAACCAAGGCATCGATTCCACTCTACCCTTTGTAGCCATTTAGATAACATAAATAATTAAAGTAAATTATGAGTTCCCGTATCGCATATCTTTGGTCAGGCATATGCAATACATTAAAAGATACAAGAGATTTAGTAATTGGGAACTACCCATAAGCCAACTTACTCAACTATGGTCTGGTTGATAACTATGGATTATGTTCTCTTCTCCATGTTCCTAACCTATCTTGTTATGGTCCAACAAGATGGTTACATAGATTTATTATTCCTTCTAATCCTAGTTATGGTCAAGCATAGGATGAAGGAATACGAATATGCAATATTCCAGGATAAAGATATAGTAATTACTCTAACTAAGCTACACAATCTACACTAAGGCTATATTGGGTAGAGCTTCCTCTAGCCTTGGCTAAGAAGATTAGCTACTCATCCCTTTGATCATTGCCATACTGCTATTATTACGATAAAAGTAAAAGACAAGAAAAAGAGAAGAATACAAACTTTATTGCTTATTAAACCTAAATATTTACACTCTTCAAGATGATCCCTCATGGGTGGAATTCCCCTCCTATTTATAGAGTATAGGAAGGGTTACTAAATATTACCATTAATATAAAATCCACTAAGAAATGCCTAAAATCATGCATAAATATTATAACTCATGAGAATAACATCTATATCTAATTCTCTTCAATGGGCTTCCATGCATGGGCCTTTGATTGACAACTTCAAATGAGAGTCATTGTTGGAGTGCATCACCCTTGTTCTTCGTTAAAAATCAGAAAAATATACGACTTGTTTATCATGTGATCGATTTCTGTAAATACAAACAAAAACACTATTTGTATTATATTTATTTAATAAATGACTAGGAAGATATAAATTTAGGAGTTGTACACGTAAATATTACGTGTCTATCAAATAACCGCAAACTTATATTTTGCTAATCCTCGAGCAAAAGTAAGCAAAAACCATTTTCACATGTCACGCGGTTGCATTTAGCATATGCAACATGTTGTTAAATCCTCAGGTTTAGCCTGGTAGACGAGTGTTGTCTCGTGAGGGTTTGTAGTGACTTTACCCACAAAAGTCAATAATGACATTTTAAGAAATTCTAGAATACATATGACTCATTTCCTGTGAACTTATCCTTTCTTAGTTGTGACAAAAATATACCAATGAAAAAATCCTTAAACTTGATATTTTCCCAAGTATATCAAAAAATATTTTAAGCTTATCCGAAACTAGAGGTACTACTTCAAGATTAGAAAGAGATTCAAGTATTTTGCTTTAGCTATATTTGAGTGTATAATGAAAATAGTTTAATCACCTAATACGTTGTCTAGAATAATTTACTCAATTTTTGGTAGTCTAGTTCTCACTGGAATAAATTCAACGGTCAATTCGATAAGTGCCTTAGTCAATTCTTCTTCCTAGAATTTTACTTTTTTCTTTCCTTTTGTAAGCCTTTTCTTTTAAGTACTTTGTTTCTTAGTGAAACCTCCGTATCAAAGAGCTTTTGGCCGACAATCCCTGCCAGTTGGGGAAGGTTGCCAGGGTGTGGTGCCCTATCATGACCTGGACTCAGGATTCTCACAAGTAACATTTTCTTATGCTCATTTCACATAGATCCTGGTCAAACTCGAGATTGGTGAAAAATTTTCCTCTTTCAGTTCTTAATCATGCGAGTAGCCTTGTAGCGTAAAAGTTTTTAGAGCACATTTGGCTTATTTTTATTTTTTATCCTAGGAATGAACTTATTCTTAAGCAGTTGTCTCCCTTGAAGCAAACTATTCCTAACATAAATGCTAAATTTCTCTTATACTGAGAAAAAATCTATTGAAGGCAATAATTGCAAAACTACAGTAAAGTGAACGTTTCCAAAATATGCCGAGTTAACTTGAATTAGTCACTAATAAAAAAATAGTATATCTAGCTTAAGATATTACAAAATATTCTTGTGTATACTTGGTACAATTTCAAATTTTAGATTTTTCCATAATATTTATGTCAAGGTAAAATCAGTTTAAGTGTTTGAAAATTTGTCAAAAATATATCATAAATTGTCAAAGTGTCATTATTTCACTTTTCTCCAAAAAACATTCAAAGAAATGGTTTCCTACCCCCAAACTTAAATGAAACATTGCCCTCAATGTTTGAGAGCATAAAAAATGGTGGAATAAAAATAAGAATTTCTCAACTGAATGTGTCATGGGTTGCCTCCCAAGAAGCGCTAAGTTACTGTCTTCAGCCAAACGAATGTACCCCCAAACTTAAAAATTTTAATATGACTGGAAGGGTACAAAGATAAAAAGGTGATGTACTATCCTGGTTGCAAATTCTCTTCCAATATTAGCCCTTAATTGGGCAGATATATTATGTAAAAATCAGGAATAGTTTAAAACTAATTCTCTATGGAAAAGATTTTTTCTAAAAACTTTACCTATCATTTGATGATTCCAAGTTGAATTTTTTTAACAAATCATGAAAAACCATTTTCTCCAAGATAAAGCAAATACATACCCAGTGAACATATTTTCCTTTAGAATTTTCAATACAATCATATGATTACTACATGCTGCAGTAAATAAAAAGATTAGTATACAAGTATTCATCCCCGAAAATGTCTTAGATTCAAAACTCAATTTTCCTGGAAATATATTTTCTTTGAAAATTTTCAAAACCCCCATGTTATCATTGATATTCCAAAAAATGTGATAGGCGGTTCTGGCAAAGCAAGTCCGTAAGTTTGTGAGGCATCCCCAAAATTATAATTTTTCAAAATGATGTTTTCTTTTAGTAGAAGAAAAACTAAATAACATATTTGTGAATGTGGGGATCAGGGAACAATTGACTCTAATAAACATTTAAAATTTATGTGCCTAAAATCGCAACTTATCTCAAGGGACTCATCCTGACCATTGACGCGGATATTCATTGGCTTAGGGACATGGCCAAGTTGAAACATATTTTATGATGCTAATGATTATACCATTTCACGAATCTCAGGATCATTCGAGTCCTCAAAATAATTTAAACATTCATTAACAAAAATACAACAAGAATTATCTCCGTACAAGTCCTCAAAATCATTTATGGTCATGGTTCCCCCATTATGCTCATGAAATGGAGATGTAGGCATAGGTATAGGTGTGGTTGGTGAAGGAGTAACCAAAAAAGAATAAGCCTCCAATAATAATGGTATATCCTGTAAAGAAGGGTCGTCAACCTACTAGTTTTCAACATCACAATTTGTGTTAGGTGGACGCGGCTTAAGGCAAGGCTGAGGTAACTCATAAGAAGACTGAGAAGGAAATGACAAGTTGATAACATCTGTAACAGGTTCGGCAATGTCCAATTTCTTGACTTTGGTACAAATATCATCAACTTCAAATTCCACGCATATTATCATATAATGAGACGGTGATTCCATATATTCATATTTTATCTCGTCATCATCATCGTCAGAAAAAATCATTAGAGGAGAGGGAAAAATATTCAGTTTCAGTCATAGTTTCCTCGAATGAATTTATTGGGTTGATCGATGGTTGAATTTGGAGGGCTTCTTCAAGATCTTCTTGTGACATAGGATCGTCATCCTTAAAATATTCATTTTCAAAATTTATCTCACAATATGGTATCCATTCACCCCACGGAGAAAACATTCCTTGATTACGCTTGAATTCATCCATTTCTAAATCACAAGGGGATTTAACTTTGGATTGTTCTTCTTCATTGCTTAAAAGTTTTTCATGCTCTATTTCACTACACGTAGCTGACAATAGAGTTATCTGAGTCTCTAATCTAGAGATAGATTGGGTCGTAGAAGTTTGATTCAACAATGTCTGATGTTGGAATTGCATCATTTATTGCAGAAATTGTACTGATTATTACATGAAGAGAGCAAGGGTATCGTCTAAAGAAGGTTTGGGTGGATCAGGTGGAAACTGATTGGATGAATGGACGGACTGATGGGCCTGCATATATGAATAAGATTGGAAAGGTTCCACGTATTGAGAATTTTGGTTATCCCATGATTAAAAATGATTTTGAGATTGTTGCGGGATGTTAAATTGTGAGTTGTAAGGATTCCAATATTCTTGCATGTATGACATTTAAAAATAAAAGCAATACCCAACGCAATAAACAACCAATCAAACTTAAACTCTAGCACATCAATATTTTTTAGAAGTAATAATTAGGTCTCCCCAATATTCTTCTATGTTCAAAATGGGTACGATGGCAAAAGGCTTTGGTTCCTATACTCCCCTGCGTCACTATACTAGTACCAGCTTAAAATAGATGTTCAGTCCTCATGCCCGAGCGAGTTGCCTTATCGTACGTCAGCACTCGGAACGGTGATGTCGCAAACCTACAACCAGTATTTTACGGTGCTAGGCTGGGGCCGTATCCTACGAACCCGTGTTTGTACCTCGATCCGGTACACCTATCTATTGGGTGATAAAAATCCCGCGGGAATCTTGCTACTTTTTTTATTAACAGTTATGTTGAGGTCCGGGACGTTCAATTTTTGTGTGATACAAATTTCTTCGCATTCCTAATGGGTGGTCCCGCTTGTTGGAGAAATTTTTGGGTGATAAAATCCCGCAAGTCTCTAACAGTTTTTACCTTTACTGATGTTGAAATGAAAGCGAATATTAAACACAACAATAGCTCAATCCAACCACAGTAAATTTTATATTATAGTAGCGTGTATTTGTACAGTCCACACGACTTTATATGTCCTAGTGCAGGGGCAGAGCGAATATGTACCTCTTTTAGATGTCAAGTTTTAACAAGTACCAACCTACGGGAAGTGTTTCCCGGTGTAGCTGTGGCCGCCCCTTCACATAGGGGGCGAAAGAAGGAAGTGCCCCTTCACTTAGGGGGTCCAAGAATGATAGATTTGATGATGCTTTTAGCTTTACTTATTTTCCGTCTCGTTTCCAACTTTGTGACTATCCTGCAAAATAAGAGAAAAAAGATTAGTGAACTTGCGACAGCAATATTAATTCAATTTTTAAGTTTATTGTAGTCTATGATGTCCTGATTTTCAAATGCCCATATCTTTCATCTCGGTTGAGAGAGAGCATTAAATAATATGAATTTGGAAAGATAATTCAGAAATTAAATATATTTAAGAAGGAAGTTTTATAGAATTTAGCTTCCCTACCGCTTAAAACAAGTGATTAATGAACACGGCGTTCTTTGCAAAGACTGTTTTTTCAAAAAGTTGTAACTCACAGACGACTAAACCGAAAAATATAATTTATAGCAATTCGAAAAGGGTTTTGAATTATCTTAAACTTTCGTAGTAAATGTATTTCCCAACTGTGAAGTATAGATGATCAAAAATGGTGAAACATTCAGAGACAGACTTCACAGCTACTGTAGCGCCAAGAGAGATTGAGCCAATAACTCAATCACTTTGTTTCCGAATCCAAAAAAAAATAAAAAAAGCAATAATGAAAAATTGTCTTAAAATAAAACAACTCAAAAATAAAACGTAATTTTGCAAGTTCCCGACAACGACGCCAAAAACTTGATCGATTATAAACCAATGTCTTAAAAGACCCGCAAGTGCACGGTGTACCGTTAAGTACAAGGGTAAGCGGGGTCGTATCCCAAGATACTTGTGATGCGAATTAAACTTCGAGCTACTAATTTTATCCAATAACAACGAGTTTGTGTAGGTTTTGAAATAAAAAGAAGAACGAAACAAATTACAAGATAAATTGGAGTGGAAATCAAGGTATCGATTCCATTCTACTCTTTGTAACCAGTTAGATAACATAAATAATTAAAGTAAATTACGAGTTCCCGTATCGCATATCCTTGGTCGGGCATATGCAATGCATTAAAAGATACAAGAGATTTAGTAATTGGGAACTACCCATAAGCCAACTTACTCAACTATGGTCCGGTTGATAAGTATGGATTATGTTCTCTTCTCTATGTTCCTAACCTATCTTGTTTGGTCCAACAAGATGGTTACATAGATTCATTATTCCTTCTAATCCTAGTTATGGTCAAGCATAGGATGAAGGAATACGAATATGCAATATTCCAAGATAAAGATATAGTAATTACTCTAACTAAGCTATACAATCTACACTACAGCTACATTGGGTGGAGCTTCCTCTAGCCTTGGCTAAGAAGATTAGCTACTCATCCCTTTGATCATTGTCATACTACTATTACTACGATAAAAGTAAAAGACAAGAATAAGATAAGAATAAGAACTTTATTGTTTATTAAACCTAAATATTTACACTCTCCAAGATGATCCCTCATGGGTTGAATTCTCCTCCTATTTATAGAGTATATGAAGGGTTACTAAATACCACTATTAATATAAAATCTCCTAAACAATGCCTAAAATCATGCATAGATATTATAACTCATGAGAATAGTATCTATATCTAATTCTCTTCAATGGGCTTCCATGCATGGGCCTTTTGCTTGACAACTTCAAATAAGAATCATTGTTGGAGTGCATCACTCTTGTTTTTCGTTAAAAACTAGAAAATTATATGACTTGTTTATCATGTGACCGATTACTGTAAATACAAACAAAAGTACTATTAGTGTCACATTTATTTAATAAATGACTAGGAAGATATAAATTTAGGAGTCGCACATGTAAATATTACGTGTCTATCAGTGGATAGATTGGACTTCTGTACCATCTGGTTTAGCCCATTTCTTGGTGAAATCCTCCATATTACTGATGATGTATTAAAAACAAGAATACCATGTTGTGAACCATTCGTAAAAGAATGTAATCTTTTGGCTTCGTTCAATTTCATGATAGTAGATATCTTCAATAAGATGTAATTGGTCGCTGGTAAAGTTCTTCCAGTACCATTTTCTGAGGTCATCATGACTGGATGTCATGAATTCTTTACTGATAAATTGGCAAATAATAGAGTTAGGGCTTAAATCCATAAAATTGCTAAACATGAAAGCTTGCTTCTGATAGAGGAGAAGTAGTTTGATCTACTTCGGTTCTGGTACTGATGGAGGGATCATTATAGATGCCATGAGGAATCTGCTGATTAAAAAGTCAAATTCCCTGAATAATAGGTTCAGATGTAGAATATCTAGAAACCGAGGGTCTAGAAGAAGGGCATTAGATGTGGTAGGGAATGTCGTCCTCGTTGGACATCTGTCTACAAGAACTACTCTTATAGAGAGATAATTTGACAGGACGAGATGCAAATGTTACCTCTACGTCATCATTAGGAGTTTGGGTGATTTGGTTTACTTGGTTAGTAAACTGAGGTCTGGGAATAACAACTCTAGGTAGGACCCATTCAGTCGAGATACGCAGTTCATCCCAATTTATAAGTCTGTTAACTGCAATATTAGTAGTTAAACAGTTACTATGAACTGCTACAGTTGTACCTGGTTCACTTTTTAGAATAGTTCGTGGGCATAAGGTGTTCATAACCTTATAGTGGATTCAGTATATAACGGCTATAACCTCTGCTCCAGGGATAAAATCATATCTCTGTGTCTGGATTCTAAGGCTAATAGCATCAAAATATAGACTTATTTGTAAATGACAAGGTTAAGTTAGGATAGACTTTAAAATAAACAGGTCCATGACAGAGGCTAGTCTAAACGATTCCCATAAGGGATGATTTAAACTCTCGACTCTTCTCATCTCTGAGATAGGCAAGAATACTGGAATTGATTCCTAGAAGAGTCAAAGGCTTGAATACTATTTGGATGCATCCAATATGCAGATAATTATATATTTTAAGATACCGTTCAATATCCTGTAGATTAAGGAGTTTTAATGTATGACATTCACTGTCAAAAGCTATGGATTACTCCATAATCTGGATATTATCTTGGCTAATGAAGTCGAACATACCTTTTTTGTAGATTAATTTTGATTTAATAGCTGGTATAGTCTATTGATTCAGTTGTTGGGTTTGTTCAAACCCTATTAATTCATAATTTTTTAAAGATTATTGGTCCTCATGGGACCTATTAGGCTAATCCATATGTGAGGGATGAATCACTTAGATATGTAAATCTTGTATAAGAATTTTAGTATGGTTACTGGTGATCTTTGTTTCCTGACAAAGATGCTTAAACAGTATAATCGTAGTAAAAGGTGTCAGTATGGTTACTACTGGTCTCCCTTCCTTGATAAAGATGTTTAAACAGTCGAGTCGCAGTAAAAAACTCAGGTACACGTCTGTCAATGATTTTTCAGCTAAACGTTCACTTCCAGGACAACAATGCCATACGCGACTTGGGTGACGTCCCATACCTAAATTACCCACCAGACTAGGTTGAGAAAACCTCTTAATCAGATAAAGAAGAGAAATAGTAAACACACCTATGTTTCTTACCAGATAATATTGTGAAAACATTTTCAATCAAGAAAGAAGATATACAGTAAAGCATACCTAGTTCACATATGACACTTATCATACCTGCGAACCAATAAATTAGCCACACATGGCTCTGATACCAATGAAAGAGATGGATCTAATCAAAACGGCTAATAATAACTTAAAATGAAACAAACTTGATATTTATAACATAAACTAAAACAAAACAAACTTGAAACTAAAAATTTAAACATAGAAGAACTTTGTTGTTCTTTCTTCAAGTATGTAGCCAGAGGCTACCCAACTGTTTTATGATTACTTCAGATACTGTCTTTCCTTAAATAGGAATACCTAGGTAGAGATGATAGTCAACAGTCGTTGGCTAAATCGTCCTTAGGGAGAAACGAGCGCAAGAATACTTGGAATGGAACATACTAATGCATTCAGATATACAGATGTACAAACTTTAAAACTTTTATTTAAATAAAGTAGTAGTACTTACAGTGGATGGAGGTGGTAACTTACAAACTTAGAACTTAAAACTTAGCTACATAGAAATGAGCTCCCATGATACTTTCCAGAGATGACTGAGCAAAAAGAATTTGCTTGGTTATGACCTCTGTTTGGCAACAAAAATTAAATCATTTGAAATGGCAAGCAAGGGATTCTTCATCTAGGTTAATGATTGAAGTTGCTAGTGGAGCAATTTTATGCTCCCACGGAATGTTTAGACCATGATTTTTTTTATCTATCTGTTATGGGTTGGTCATACAAGTATACGAGTCTGTGTTTTTTAAGTTTTAGATGAACAATGAATTTGATGCAAATTATCTCGTGGAAGCCAATAGATTGATGAAGCAAAAATTAAACTAACAAAAATCAAATATTAATTCATTAAATTTCTTTACTAAACTTAACCTAAAACAAACTTAACTCAAACAACCTAAGAAAACAAATTTGATGCAAATTATCTCGTGGAAGCCAAGAGATTGAAGATGCAAAAATTAAACTAACATAAATCAAATATTAATTCATTAAATTTCTTTACTAAACTTACCCTAAACAAACCAACTCAAACAACCTAAGAAAATAGCAGTTCTTTGAAATCTAATAGAATTTAGAAAACCCTAATTTTTGAATAAATAGGAAACCTTCTACTCAAGAAAAAATAGGAAAAAAATTCTAATCAACCTTGTGTTGGAATATTAGAAAACTCCCAAAAAATAGAACAAAAATAACAAATAGAATGGTGACTTGTAGACGACGGGTACGTAGTACGTGTAAGCGACCACATAACCCGCTAGAATTCCTTAGATTTTGTAGCTTTATGTGTTTAACTTCATCTTGTAAAATTAGCCAGTGATGAAGGCAAGACATCAGTTGAATATTGTATATAATATTATTCAAGGACCATGCCTTATGAACATGGCTTAAGAAACAGAAGTTCAACAGAGGTCATGAGATCGACTCATCTTTACAGGCTGTCATGCTTGGAATTATCCCAGTTCAAAAATGAAATATCTTGTTCCTGAATAATTTAGGTCCCTAGAGATTAGCCAGGCAGATTGTGATAAACTATGAATATCAGAAATATTTTAGTCTACTGGGGATTCTAATAAATCTTAAAAGTAGACAAGGTATCTTGTAAGGGAGTGGATTTAGAGATACTCAAGTCTCAAACACTCAAGTCTAACTCAACCACAACCACTCATTTAATAGAGATGAGTGGTTGGTTCTTAAAATTTGGGATTTCCTATAAGGAAAATGAGGTAGAAAATTACTGGGTCCTACCTGCCACACTCTCACTAGCTGGCATCCCCTCTCTTTTTAAACCCATCCGTGACTCACATTTAATGTTGTGTCTCTCACTCTCTCTTTCCCCCACTCTCTCTCTCTCTCTCTTCAAATAAATCAAATTTCCCTCCAAACATCTCTATCACTCTGTCTCACTCACTCTCGCGAACAGTTTGAGTATCTCTCTCCCTCTCTCTCCCTCACTATCACTCTCTCCCTCACTCTCACTCTCTCTTTTGTCATTAGAGAGTGAGACTGTCATTTTCTTTGTTATTCCATTTGGCGGATTCAGAGAAAGTACCCATTGAATTCAGCCCTTCGAAGACATTGTCCATTCCTTTTGGAGCAGCAGACCTTGGGAGCAGATTAATAGTAAAATTCAACACTTCAAGGTAAATCCCATTATCATGTGAAATTGCTGTCTATTGTTCGTCTACCCCTTTATATAGTGCAATTTCGCATTGAAACAGTCAAATATTATCGAATTCGTCAATATTTTACCTAAATAACTAAAATTAGACTTTAAATTTGAGTTATTAACATCTAGGATTGTCGAATTCGTAAATATTTGACCTAGATAACTTAAACTACATTGAAGAATTGTCAAAATTGACAATATTGAAGTGAGATTGAGTAATTAACATTTAGGATTGTCGAATTCAACAATTTAGCAGTATAAATGTTGTTATGGTTATATAATATTGTTGAATTGTATAATTATGAAATTCCCCTGGTTCACATCACTTTTTTATTATACTTTTTTATAAGTCTAAATTGTCGAATTCGACAATAGCTACATTTAACTTGTAGTTATTGAAATGGAGTATTGTCGAATTCGATAATAGGTACATTTAACTTGTAGTTATTAAAAATAGAGTATTGTCGAATTCAACAATTTACCAAATGCAATTGGACTTATGTTTATATAATATTGTCGAACTCGACAATTACCAAGTGTAATTATACTGATCATTTGAGTAATAAATTGTATACAGGTACATAATGAATGAGAAAGTGCCTCTGACCGCTTCTAATAGAAGAAAAAGAGAGTTGGCCAGAGAAGAAGATCTAGTTACATATAAGAGAAAGAGAAAGACTATAGACCCAAGCATAGTCGTTCCTCCAAATACTGTTGACAGTGCAAATGAGGGTGTTAGTGAAGTACTACCTCCAACTGAGTCTGTCGAAGATGTGAATATTCCCCAGGGTTCAAAATTTGAGACTGAGTCTGCCCAAACTGGTTTGGGAGCTCAACCACCGCTCTCAAATGTTTTCCCTAATTTTGATGTAAATATTCCTATTGTTGGGGGGTATTCTGAAGATGAGGGGGCTACAAGCAATGACGACGTAGGCTCTAGTGATAAAAGCCTACTGAAGAGCTTCAGGTTCTATAGAGCAAGGTCGATCCCACTAGGGCAGGTGCATTATTTAATGGAATCCCTTGCTTAATTATGGAATCCCTTGTTTAATTATGTTCTGCTATTCCTATTATGTATAGTTACATTTTGTTGACATAATCACTATTATTATTCAAGAGAAGCTTTCCATTCGTGTTCACCATCACCAGTCTACGTGAGACCTTAAAAAGGAACCACAAGTGGTCCAAGATTTTGTATAGTTGAAGGGTTTGGATAGGATTGGGGCCATATCCTATAATTATTACAACTTTACCCTCATTTCTGCTTTTGCCGAGCGTTGGCAGCCAGAAACTAATAGTTTCCACTTCAAATGGGGCGAAATAACTCCAACTCTAGATGATGTAGAACAATTAGTTGGGTTGCCTACAGATGGTGATGCCACGATCATTGGTGGTACCTAGGGATTCCCGGCGATTCTAAAGGTCTTCGAGAACAACCTCTTACAGGATTTAAATGCTTTCAAGTCTTTGAAAGCTGGGGGTACCGGGAATTCATTGTTACTGAAGAAACTAAAAGAATACTATGCATACAAGTTGGAGAAGGTTCTCAGTGACGGTACCGCTGTAGCTGCCAAGAAGAAGAAGGGGTTAACAGTGAGGTTTATTGCACGTGCATATATGATGTATGTCCTTGGGCCTTTTCTATTTCCCACAAAAAAGGGAACATATGTCAGTGGATGCTACCTTATCCTGTTTTCCAAGGACAAGATGGGAAAGAAGTGGACATGGGGATCAGCAGTTCTGGCCCACATGTATTACAATCTGGGTGCAGCATCTCGAGATGATGGGAGGCAATTCACATGTTGTACCACGCAACTCGAGGTGATTCCGAACTCATTTATGTAACTATTTTTACATATGGCTTCAACCTCTACTAATTTTATTTTGTTTATCTATATACATCTAGTCGTGGATATTTGCATATTTCCCAAACCTTGCTGGGATCCCCAAGGAGATGGACTCTAACACATACGAGCACTGTACTTGTTGGAAATGGGACGTATCTGTTACGGATAGATACGATGGTATAACTTTGCTCAATTTTAGGGACGCATTGGACAACTACAAACTGGAGGATGTAAGTTCATTACCCTGCTACACTGTATCATATTGTACTTGGAGTTAGTGGATTACAGTGCTTCAAAATTGTTAATTTCAAAAATATTGATTAAGTATATCTACTAAGTACATCTAATATTGTCGAATTGGATAATTATTCAATTTCCTTTGAACGTGAATATACAATATTTGTCGAAATGAACATGGTAAATTGTCGAAATCGACAATATTCTACCTCAAGTTAGTATATTCATAACTAAAGCAAATTAAATAATTGTCAAATTTTAAAATATTGATTTAGTATATCTACTATGTACATCTAATATTGTCGAATTTGACAATTAATCAATTTTCTTTATAAGTGAATATATAACATTGTCGAAATGAACATGGTAAATTGTCGAAATCGACAATATTCCATCTCAAGATTATTTTGTCCACTGCAATATTGTCGAATTCAACAATGGTGTTAAATCCTTCTCAGGCCTAGTGGAAAAAAATTCTCAACTTAATGGTGCATAATACATTTGATTGATTTTTTATATAGGTTGTATGAGACCCATACAGAGATAAAAGGGATTCCCTACATGCATTCAAGGAGGTTACCATTTTCTATGGTGCATTAGCAAGTCCAGATCATGTTTAACCCTACTACCCAAATAGGGTTGTGCGGCAGTTCAATCGTGAACAAGGCATCCCCACAAAGCGACTCTTTTGCGTTCCAACCTATGGAACGTAAAAGAGCCAAGGAAATTCAACCCTAAGGATGAGTGGGTTGATTGTTTCTCAAGCCATAAGTAAAAGGAGCTCGTTTTAAAGAAGGCTGCTAGAGGGCGAAGGGTACAAGAGAAACCTCTAGTATGTGCAGAGGTATATTTGGAGTAGTTTGCCTCTATCTCATGGACTACGATCTGTCCCATTACTGTTGGCCTGGTTGCAGATGATGATGCTGGAATTTATCGAAGGAAGCCTGCCAGTGTCAATGAGCATGGTGGCACCCCCGTTTACCAATCTAAAGATATTGCTGAACAATATGATGCATTGGTTAGTACATGTTAATACTATTTTTATCTTACTTCCCTTATATTATTTTCACTTCAAAATTTTTAGTCTCTAATATTGTGTTCACTTAAATTACAACATCTGTAGTTTCATGAGTATGCTAGTCTGCCTCCAAATATAAACCTAAATGACCAGCAAATCACAACACTAATGACCAGCTTCAGAAGCTCAAGGAAGATAATAAGAAGGAGTCTGAAGCCAATATAAATATAAGAGAGACCTTCATAGAGAAGGTCAGCCATACATATCTTTAATTTTCATAATATTAGTTTTTATGTATAGTTATTAGTATAAGTAATTGTCGAGTTCGAAAATTATTTCAATGTATGTAAAAGTGGAGGTATGTAAATTGTCAAATTCGACAATTTTCTCAGTGATTTCTGAAATCATCTATATATATTATTGTCGAACTCAACAATTATATAGTATTATTGTCGAGATCGACAAAAACATAGAAAGTAATCTAAATGTTTCATGTCAATTTAACCTCAGACAAATGAATGTGATCTGCTTAAAGAAACCATTGAACAAATGAAGGTGGAAATTGAACTAAAGCGTGTAGTTGACGAGCAATATGCACTAGAGTTCGCAGATCTGCCAATGCAGTTAGATGCGAAGGTAAGGTCTTAGGCAGATATCATTATCGCATCCATTGTTTGTTTTTGTCAAAATCATAATTTTCCTTGTCAAATTTATGTTTGTAGATATTGAAGTACAAAAATTTGGTGGAAAAAAATACAAGTTTGGAGGCAGAGCTAAGGCAAAAATATGGCCTTGAAGACTGTAATCAAAGCTTATCTGTTAAGTTAAATAAAAAGGTAATGAGTTTAATAAAAAGGTAATTGTGTTCAGTGTCTCTAACCCATAATTACTTATAGTCTGCCATTAATCAATCTTGCATCTGGCATGATTATTTTGTCCCCAATGTGTACAGTGTAAAGAGATCGAGTCACTAAAAGCGATAAATGCAATTTTGATGGAGCAGATAGACATGAAACTTCCTCCAGCTATACATGTGAGTTTACCAAAATTTACTATTAGTTTGCGGTTTAAATATTTGTCCCTTATTTGTAACTCTGGTAACATTGTTCTTGTGCTCATGTTTTGAACAGCTTGCTGTACTACAATCACATCAGCCTGTGCCAGACACAACACTAGTAAAGAAGTATGAGGACTTGTTGGTTGCACATGAGGATGTTAAGAAGAAGTTGATCGCGAAAGAAGATTTTGTAAGTCATTCGAAATGAATAAAATTAATTGTAGTTAGTGAATTAGAGTTTGTGTTTGATAATAGCGAATTTAAGTTTCATTTTGTGTACGACTTTTTTATTTAGTGAATTGGAGTTGGTGTTTGATAATAGTAAATTTAAGTTTAATTTTGTGTACGATTTATTTAGTTAGTGGATTGGAGTTTGTGTTTGATTATCCAAAATCAGATGTAGTTCATTTAGGATTCCATGCTCAATATCGGTTAACCCCTGCTCAAAATCAAATGTATTACCCAAAATCACATTTAAATGAACTGAAGTTATATAGCTCATCTCCTTTATGTATTTAGAACAGATAATGATTTGGACATCCAAGTATAAGATAGAAGCAGCGAGATATACGGAGGAAACTAACCATCTCATAAACTTCCCCCCCCCCCCTTCATCCTTCATAATTATATGGAATGTTGATTTCACTGTTTATTCTAATGTTGGATATTTTTTCATCGACAGAAGTTGGTTAATGCTGAAGAGAGGATGAAGCCTTTAGAAGTAAATAACAGTGAATGGTTATGTCATATTCCTAACTCTTGTACCTATTTGAGATTGCCCTGTGTAATGCATGGTTTGAAGTGATAATTGTCAAATTTGACAATATGGCTTCAAAATCATGTTATTGAAATCGAATATTGTCGAATTCGACAATTAAGAATTGTATTTTGAGTTGTACATGGAAAATATTGTCGAACTCGATAATATAGATAATGTACATGTACATACCAAGTGTCTTTATCCTAATGTTGGAGTTTTTTTTTCAGCATAAGAAACTAGTTAATTCTGAAGAGAGGAAAAAGACTTTGGAAGTAGATAATAATGAATGGGTATGATATATTCCTAACTCTTGTACCTATTTGAGATTGCTCTATTTAATGCATGGTTTGAAGTTATAGTTGTCGAATTTAACAATATTGGTAATATATATATACACTTGAACAATATATAATTGTCGAGTTCGACAATTATGGCACTCTAATTGGAATTATGGATATACAATATTGTCGAAATCGATAATATTGCTCTAATATTTTTGTCTGTTCTAATATGAGGACTTGTTACAGGAGGTTTGGCGTCAAGCATTGAATAAGGCACTCGCAAGTGAAGGGATGAGAGACATGGGGGACCCAACCTTTGAAGAACTTTTTGAGCAGAATGAAAGATTCTTCACAATAGCACAACAAGGACCCAAGGGAGATTATCAAGAAGACTTGGTTTCCACGGCGGTAACCCTTGAAAATGTTGTCATTGCTAAGATGGAGAAAATGGCTAAGAAGAAGAAGATGCAAGAATTTATATTTCAGCCGTGGACGAAGTATCATGTAGATGTTCGTGGCGTCGAAATCAGTGATAACAATTCTGGTTTTAGAGTTACCGCCGTGATTTAGCACCAGAGCTAACATAGATTCCCAGATGTAATAAAATCATTGAAGAACTTTCTTTGCAAGGACCCGACATTCTGGAAGAGTATCTTCAGCCAAATATTGGGTATACAAATCACTCCTGACGGTGAGAACGTGTATTAAATTTTGTTGCAGGCGTATTCTTATGGTCATCAACATGTGGAGTATAGGCATATGGCGCATTTACTAGCTACCTACTATGAGAAGGTTGTTGTCTTCATTAGCCGTACTTAAGCATATACATTCTTACCCCTGCTTTGGGCACGTAAAAGAAATACTACTTCAAATGAGGAGAGGTTCCAAAACCTAGTAATAGATACTAGTAAGTATTGGTGGTTTGGTTTGGGGGTGGACAACCATTTCGTTCGCTTGTTTCTAAGTTTTGATGCACCAATACCTCCACTTTCTACTATTTTTTACAGTCATGTAAATCTGGAAATTCCTATGGGTTTTATGAGTGAACAACTGACTAGGTATTTTGATGTGAGGGTAAGGAACTTCAAGGCATTAGTTAGAGAGCACAAGTGTCAGGGGCATAGAGTTAATGACATGGTTGTTGTTGGTTTGTCGACAATCAAATAGGGATGTCGACCAAATCTTTGTATATGACAGTTATGTTACCTCAATGTTTATCACAGTATATAATTTTTTTCCCTTTTTGTATATGACAGTTCATTTAGTTCATGCTTTTTAACAGTATACAAAATTTGGTAGAGCACTCCATGGTTGATTTATTTTTGTAGTATATGACATTTCTGTTATGTCATATGAATCTCATTTCTGACTCTCCCCTCTTCATAATGTACATATTGCCTCCGAAGAATATTTTAACGGCGCACTTGAGTGTCTCAAAAAAATAAAATTTTGTCGATTTCGACAATACTTTAGTGTATATGGTTACTTGCAATGTACAATATTGTCGATTTCGACAATTTTGGTAGTGCATTCCGAATTATGCATTTGTAATATTGTCGAACCCGACAATATTACAAAGTGTACTTAGAGTTATGGATATATAATATTGACGACATCGACAATTTAGTTTAATTATAAAGGATCTATTACATAACTCGACAATTTAATGCAGTATTTTCGACAATATACAAAATCATTGAAAGTACATAAAGCAACACAATCCCTAAACTGCAAATAATTGATTGCTATTTTCTTGGTGAAATACGGCATTACTATTGTCCTAAATTCCAATTACAAATCAAATATAATGCTGAATGAACACACTAATTTCTCAATAATAATCAAATACATATTTATTAGTCAATGCATGTGAACATCTTCTGTTTTCCTAGATGTTGTGGTTGTCAGAATTTGAGTGCAACGGCTGAACAGATTCCCAATAATTGTTGTCTCCTACATGGAACACATTATTGTAAATATGGCATAAATATAAAATGGAACACATTATAGAAAAATCACGGAGAATATGTCGTTTATGCATAGTGTCGAATATATACTTACTTGATTCTGCTATCATCGCTTTGAGAAGTGGGCATGTCTGTTTGTCATGGTTCCCGAGTACTCCATAACTTTTGCATGTTTTCTTCTTCTTCATAACAACCTCTTCCATTCCCCCCTTCCATCTTGCCCCTTTCTTGTGATCAATCTTTGCCCGGCCCTTTGTTTGAACCACGAGAGGGTTTAAAATCATAGTTCCAGACACCAGAGAATCTGTGACAGAAGTTGAGATGTTTTGTTGTGATGCATCTATCTGTGTTAAAGGGTCATCGTAGTTTTGAAGGTAAGAATCAAGCTCGTCTAGCTTCAAAACCACAAAATCAAAACTTTATTTCATCTTCGAGGCCCTCTAGAATAAGTTTGATGCACGAAGGGATAGGTGGCTATGGCGTAAGGCATGTCATAAGTTATCTCCTTCTAATTGACTTTCATCATACGAACTTGAAAACTTGTTTGCACCAATCGTTTACCTTGTCATAATGAAAGCCTCTGGTATTTTGAGAATATCATATTTCAAGAAAACCTTCAGGAGGTTACAACATGGGAGTCCAACATACTCAAACAACTTGCATCCACAATTACTAGTTAGCTTCTCAAAGTCTATTTGTAGCTCAAATGACTTGGTACGACCACTATGGGACTTTACCGTAAGTTACCGAACGTTGCCTTCTACGTGTCTTTCTATTGCAACGAAGCGAACAACCTGGTCAAACTGATCCTAAAATTTGTAGAACATTGTTCTTGTGTAAATCTTTGCAGCATCTTTCAGTAGAGCTTGATGAGGTCCAACTTGACGATATCTATGTTCTGATGCAAAGTCTTATGCACTTTCTCGCTCCTATACCTCTAAAAGGGCAGCCTAGTATTTGGTCACAAAACTGTACAACCCAGTTGTTATTGGCAACCAACCATTAAAGAAGTTATTTCTGGACTCACTCCGTCCTGTACTGCTCATCCCTGCAAAGAAGGTCTCCCTATTCCATAACGGTATCCATCTTTGTCTAATATTGAAAATTCCTTGCATCCAAGCGTTATCATCTAATTTATGTTTCTTCATTAGGTCCATCCACTTAGTTTCAAACTCTACAGCCTCATATGTGTTTTGCATTATCGAATCGATATCTTCTTTGAATGTAGATGGTTCCCGATAAACATGGCCGATTTTCTCAGGACATTTGTTTGCGATGTGCCACAGACAAAATTGATGTCTGGTGTTGGGAAAGACCTGGAAATAAACCAGAAGTTAGAATGACAGTATCTCTGAATATTATATGATATTGTCGAATTCGACAATTTAGTAGTGGAATTGGATTGGAGTTATGGTAGCAATTATTGTCAAATTCAACAATTTAACAATTGTAACTGGAGTAACAAGTGTCAAATATTGTCGAATTCGACAATATTCGTAATGTAAAATCGACAATATACTCCAATTAACAACTGTAACTCGAGTAATAAGTGTCAAAGTACTTCTTTACCTTAGGAATAGTCGCAGCCATAGCTGCATCTTGATCGGTAATAATTGACACAGGGTGTTTGTAATTCATTGCCTTCAACCAAGTACAGAACAGCCATAAAAATGTGTTTTCTTGCTCATTTCTTAGTAGAGCACATCTGTATTGAATTGTTTAGTAGTGGTTGTTGATCCCTGTAAACGGAGCAAAGGGCATCTTGTACACATTCGTCCGATACGTAGTATCG
The DNA here is from genome assembly GCA_014058105.1 of Kingdonia uniflora. NCBI lineage: Eukaryota > Viridiplantae > Streptophyta > Magnoliopsida > Ranunculales > Circaeasteraceae > Kingdonia > Kingdonia uniflora. Next base: position 1,733,012 of record JACGCM010000004.1, read on the forward strand.
AAGGTGAAAACATCTCCAAATGCTTCATATGCGCACCTTGAACGTCCATCAATCCAAAAAAAAATTAGTGCTCGGTCCTCCTCATTTAATTCTATGTCAAAATAAAACATCGGATCTGCAGTTTATTTCTTCCTAAACTACTCTAACGCGGTTTGTGCATCTCCTCTGACTAGTCGTTCATTATTTACTTTGGCGTTGTGGTTGTAACAATCCCGTTTGCTAAAGGTTTTATCTGGGAATAATGTCAGGACCTTGCTGACTGGAATATTGTGGAGCTCAAATACCGCTGTAAGGTTTTTTGCTGCTTTAGGAAAGAATCTGTTAACCTTCATCCGATACTGATTCCGTTGAGATACGAGTTTATGGTTATGGATATCCGTGAAACTTGTGACCACATATTTGCCTATTTTGGTATTCCAATTTATGTTCATTGTTGTTTTACACCCATAGTTATCAGATGATCTTCTATTTCCAGCTACGTCACTACTCTCTGGATTCCCAAGATTTTTCTTTGAAAAGCCATTGCTCATACAACAAAAGTGGGCTCTGCCTATATCATCCGATCTCGGACGCTTAGTAGAATTGCGTATCTTGTTGAAGAAACCCTGCCCTCTTCTATATTGTTTATACCACAGACGTACATCCTCTACAGTATCAAAATGTTGACCCTCGTATGGCGCTTTCGCCGAAAATGGGTCTACAATACGTTCATTTTCGCACCTTTCTGAGGACTTCTCACCAATAACTTTCAACCAATTTTCATCGACGGAGTCTTCCATTGTCGATCTGACTGAGAAGTTCACACATAAAAGAAACGATTGTGAGTTGTAAGTAAAGTAATTGAACAAAGGGAACAAAATACCACTTTTCAAACACAATTCAAGTCCATCGCATGTTAATTTCATAATTCTTCATTACATCACATACTACAAAAGAAAGAATACAAAATGTAAACAATCACACCCAAAAACTTATTATACAAAATGTATTCGCCACTTGCTGAATACTATAGCTACTTCATTATATGTACCTGCCAATAACATTACAACCAGAATACCTAAACAGTAAATCCTAAGCCGCACCGACATAACCGGAGCCTTCCTTCCTAACCAGTTCCCTGGCCCGGGCAATAAGAGGTGGGCTCCGCTCCATTGGATGCAGGATAACTGTCTGCAACTGACAATGCAAATGGAAATATTCCCTCCACAACGCCGCCTCAGCCTCAGACATTCCTTCGTAGCTCGCCTCACGCAGCGACAATGGTGGACCGTTCAAATTAACTGAACCAAAATAACGCAGCACCAGTTCGTCATACAACTGCTTAATACGGCGAGAAGCAGCCTCCCGACGACTCTGAGACCTCGTCTTCACCATCTCCGCTCACTCTGCACAGTAATATTGTCAAGCTCGACAATTTAGTAACTGTGCCTGAAACATTCATATGTAATATTGTCGAGTTCGATAATTTAGTTATTGTGCCTTAAACATTCACATGTATTATTGTCGAGTTCGACAATTCAACTAGTGTGTCTCCAACAGTCATATATAATATTGTCGAATTCGACAATTATAGTAGTGTATGTGAGGATGGTACTACTGATAATTGTCGAATCTGACAATTATTTAGTCTTAGTTCAGTGTTATGCTACTTAATTGTCTATGCTACTAAATTGTCGAATTCTCATGGGACCCACCTGCAGGTAATCAATCAAAGAGAAATTGCACAGAAGATTACATTCTTCTAACAAATTTCACAACATGCAAGTCTACTGCTGTCTTTTAAGTGTCATAAAGTACCTATCTAGTAAGTTTACTGCCAGCAAGGGTGTCGGAGTTCTTTGGAGAAATCGCAAGCAAGAGTGTGTGATATGAGAGAGAAAGAGAGAGAGAGAGACTTGAGTGATGGGTTGCTCCAATTTCAAAATTTTGATCGAATTTAAAATTAAAATTTCTTGAGAGTGAGATAGGGAAATGTCTGCCAGCTAGAGAGAGTGGGGCAGGTAGGACCCAGTAATTTTCCACCTCATTTTCCTTATAGAAAATCCCAAATTTTGAGAGCCACTCATCTTTATTAGATGAGTAGTTGTGGTTGAGTGAGACTTGAGTGTCTCTAAATCCTCTCCCATCTTGTAATGCCTAACCAAATAGTCCTAGATATCTTGTCTTCCTCGTGGGATAAGGATGGGAGATATCCCTCAAAGTTAGAATGTCCCACATAACTACTCTGAACAAGACCTGAAAATTTTAGGTATCTTGCCCTTTAAGTTAGGACATCCTATTGGTTAGGTTTAGGAAGGCATCTTATACTTCATCCGACTTTTCTCTTTCTTCCACAAAACTGGTTCAGATGAACAACGATGGACGTATAATGTTAGATGAAATAAATTTGAGTAACAATTCATATACGATTTCATTCTTTGTAATGGCAGATTGCATATGATTTACTACTCATGTTTGTTTCATCTAGTTAGGGATGACAATTTGCCCCGCCCCGCTGGGGATCCGCCCCGCCCCGCCTTGAACGGGGTAGATTTGGTATGAGCTAACCGGGTATGGAAGTGGGGATGGTATAAGCTACCCAAAATCCGTCGGGGATCGGGGCGGATTTGGGACTGCTAGCATAAAATCCGTTATCCGCCCCCCATCCGCCCCATTAAATATAATCTTATACTTTTACTATTGTACCCCTTGATTATAAAATAAAAACACAAACATAATCCTTATCCTCCTCTACCACCACACACGCTCTCCTCTCCATCTCTCTCTCTCTCTCTCTTTGGCCTTTCTAGGGTTAGGGTTTTATCGCTCTCGTGAAAGCCCTCAAACCTTACTACTACTGCTACTACTCATCTTCTTCATCGTCATCTGCGGGTTTATTTTTGCTCTCGAAGAGGGTTGATTACTGCTTCATTACATGTTTATGATGGTGAATTTGAGGTTTTCATGGTAGATCTGAGGGTTCTAGGAGTTTTAGATGAGTTTGATTGTAGATATGGGTTTCATGATTGTAGATCTGAGTTTTAGATGCAGCAGCACCAACAGTTGAGAAACAATGCAGTAGTGAGTTTACAAAGGTAGTTGCTTGTTTGGGTTTTGCATCTGGAAAAGTAGCTAAGCCTTCTGATGAGTGTTGCACATCTGTGAAAGATATACGGAGCAGAAACCAGCAGTGTTTGATATTTGCAGGAAAATAGCTTGAAGATGGCCGTACTCTTGCCGATTACAATATTCAGAAAGATTCAACACTTCATCTGGTTCTTAGGCTCCGTGGTGGAATCATCGAGCTGTTCTTCTTCTGTGAAATGTAATGCTATAAACTGCTATAAACTGTAATGCTGTAAATTGCTTGTAACGCTGTAAACTGCTTGCTCTAATGTTGTAAACAGTTTTTTCATAATGTCCTTGTTTGGTCGTGTTTTTGGTTGATTAGTCTTGTTTTCTTTTTCTTTTTTTCAGAATATACTGTAAATTTATTTTTTTATTAAGCTAAATGGGGCGGGTCTGGTATTGAACGATTTATATGGGGCGGATTTGGGGATCCCCGTTTAATTTAAATGGGGATCGGGATGGAGATGGTATCATAATTTACAAGGAAGTACTCACCAAAAACTTTGAAGTATATATACAATTAAGCCCTGAGTGAGGCTGGACAAAAATAGCATATTTCGCAAAATATATAATAAAATAATTTTTTTGATGCCTATTATTCCCGGAAGTGGCACGCCAATTCCAGAAGTGCAGCAACAGACAGAAGGCATCACTGTTAATAATATCCACCTCACTTATTCCATGTGCCTTTAGCAACAACCTTCTCAAAAAATAGTACTTCCCGAAGATTGAGCAAGCAATAAATATGGAATTCCTGAAAGAAGAAACGAAAACTTATTGGCAAAACAAGAAGAAAAATTGCAGATTATTAGAGTTAGAAGAGTCTGAAGCAATATGATTTCACAAGTAAAACTCAATGTTTTGCTCAAAACATAGAAAGTCTTGTATCTACAAACTACTAGAAAGTTATCATTTATTGCATTAGTTTTACATGTCCAAGATTCTAGTTCAATGTTCCATTGCCTATTAAGTGAAATTTCTTTCTGAATAATTACTTGAAAAAATGGATTATATGCTGTTTTTTTTATAACTTTTTATTATAAGTTTCAGCAAGAGGGATCACTAATTAATGTGTAAATCTAGAAAAGCATGTGGACAACTTGTTCCAATTTCAACAGATCATTAGAATGGAAGTCGTATGTAAATTGGGATGACTGGCCGTAAGCTATACTCATCGTCCAAATAAAGAAGGTGAACTTTGGGGATAATTCGGTGTAGCCAATATAAAAAGATAAGAAAACACTAACTAGCGTGCTAATCTAGAAAAAACATGCGGACCAAATGTACAACATTCAACAGATCATGTGAATTAAAGTCAGCTAAATTAGGAGTGACTGTAGCCTAACCTAATCGTCCAAATAAAGAAAGTGAACTCAAGGGAAATTAGGTACTCAGATGTACAAAGCTAAGGAAGTATAGAAAGAATCTATACAGTGCGAATAATCAAAAGAGCTAGCTATGAAGGCTTTATAGTGATTCTCCACCTAAACTTGAAATTTCATTCAAAGATAAAGACATGCTGACGTTTTCAACTCCAGAGAAACATAGCCCGCGTGATCTAAATTAGTATGATATTTGCAAAATTTATACATAAAGAAGTCTTGCATCATAAACCAAATGTGAAACAACCTATGTGAAATGTTTGCAAAGGTTGTTTCACATTGCTAACAATTCTAGCAACTTGAGAATCTTGAAGAATCTTTACCTGCTTAGGAATCTTTTTAAAGACTATTTTATTCCATCTTCTAACAAGCTATCTTCAAGATTCAATGATACAAAAATTCAGTAGTCCAAGACTTTCCAATCAAAACTCAAGACACTCACTTAATTTGTGGCATTTTGTTAACAGATTGCTAAAGTGTACGCTTTAATTGTTCTCTTAGTCTTACTGTAGAGAGGGAAAACCACAATAGTTTCTTCTCTAATTTGTTAATATATGTTTTCTTCTAGATTTATGTTTTTCATTTAACATTTGATAGATTTATGATAGATCATGCATCGTGGGTCGTCTACCCACGAGGCCACGTACCTTTCATATTTTCTCTATATATAGATGCTCATTATTTCTTAGTTCTCTTGTTAGAATTTTTGGGTGAACTCTTAAAAACCCTATAATTCAATTTGACTAGTTAATTTGTGCTTCCGCAACGTAATTAGTAACAACTTGGTACCACAGCTATAAGCGATCTTAGGTTTGCCTTCTACGTTCATGCAATTCTTGAGATTGCAAGGTTGGAGGTGGGAGTTGTAACGGAGGAATCGAAGAAATTCGATGGAGATGGCTTGGAGATAAAACACCACGAAGAGACGACACAGAGAGAGAGATTCACCGTGTAGGTGGGAAAGACGGAGACGTGTTGGAAATTTATCGATCAAAGTCCCACGAGAGGTTGCGACATTGATGTGAGAGGTTCACATGATCAACAATTCTAATTCTCATGAAGCCCAACCAAAGAAGACCAACCTCCATCCAAAACCCTTGCCTAGAATTTGAAGAACGCTCAGAGAAGGAGTGATTACATCGCCAACGACTGAGAGAGGATCACCAGTGACTACGGTGAACATAATTCGCGAGAGAGAGGTCCCCATCACTGTTGAAATCGACGAAATATGTGATCTAGGGCGTGAGGAGGACTAGGATATTGGGGAAGATAACGTGGGCATGCCACAGAGGCAAGGTACGGGTATGCCACGACATGGAGTGCACGAGCCAGGGCATCGGGCAGGGTGTTCAAGGCACGGGTTAAGACATGCCTTTGGCAGGCAGGGCACGAAACAACGTGCAGTAGGCACGAAGAAAGAGGCACAGGGTATTGGGCAGGGTACGCCATCGAATGGCTCGAGCGTGCCACTGCAGCAGCGTATGCCAACGAAGGACGCAGGCCACGAGGGCACCAACAAAGAGGGGTTACGGTCCTACAGTATCGACTTAGACACACCACATTCTCCACATGTTTTCGGGCAGTCGCTAACCGGGGGAGACCGTAGCCGACTAGAGGCGGATGCATCTCCAACGAAGGGACCGCATATTCCGACGAGGCCGACGACGAATTGGGTTAACTTGGGGGCGATACCCGAAAAGGGTTATTGCATTAGATCCTTTACCATACCAGGGAGTCAGGTGGAGAATGCCACGGAGAGCGCGCACTTTGTGTGGTTCACTTACAAAGAGTGTTGTTAGTAATCCGGGAATCAACGAGTATTGGAAGAAACATGCGTTTTTCTACACACGAGTAGAGGCTCGAAGGAAGGAACTCGATACTATTATAGGTAGAGGATCAATAGATAACCTCATCCCTGAGAGCGTAGCGGATAAGCTACGACTCAACCTTGTACCTATCCCAAGGTCACTACGTTGAATTGGTTACAGAAGGACAAAAAACAAGGGGAAATTTCAGTGTTATACCGTACATGTGTGAATATTAAGATTGGAGAATATGAAGAGACCTTATGTACTGTTATCAAGATGGATGTCTGCCATTTACTCTTGGGGAGACCTTGACAGTGGGAGAGGAACACAATCCATATCGGGAGGCCTAATGTCTATGTATTCATGTGGAAATGTATTCGACAAAGATGGGTGGGTCTGTCGCCAGGAGACACCCCAGTTCATAAGTCAAGTAGTTTTCTAGCAGAGGGAAGGATACAGGGATATGCTTACGCTTTGGTATGTGCGATGTCTACTGCTCTTCCTGAAGTTCCTGACGAGTTACGGCCGCTTCTCGATCGGTTTCCAGACGTCTGCCAAGAACCAGATTCACCACAGTTACCTCCGTTACGAGATATTTAGTACAACGTAGATTTGATTCCAGGGGAGTGGAGAGCCTCTACCTAATTTGCCCCATTATTGTTGAGCATGCAGAGTTAAAGAAACAGGTAACAAAGTTATGTACTAAAGGGGTTATGAGGGAAAGCATATCACCCGTGGTAGTTCCAGCAATCTTAGTCCCTAAAAAGGACGGGAGTTACCGCATGTGTATTAATTGTCGGGCAGTTAACAAAATCACAGTGAAGTACATATTCCCCATTCCTCGATTAGAGGATATTATAAATGATCTCTATAGCACCAGGTTTTTCTCCAAACTTAATCTTAAAAGTGGGTACCACAAGATTTGCATGCGGCCAAGGGATCAATGGAAGACGGCTTTTAAAACCAAAAATAGTCTATATGAGTGGTTAGTGATGCCTTTAGGGCTGTCTAATGCTTCGTCCACATTAATGCGTTTGATGAAGAAGTTCTACGTAACTGTATTGCAAAGAGGTTCGCAGTGGTCTACTTCGATGATATTCTTATATACAACCGCACCCATGAGGAACATCTTATTCATGTGGAGAGAGTTTTAGAGGTCTTAAGTCAGCACCGATTATTTCTTCAGCTGAAGAAGTGTTATTTCCTTGTTGATTCTGCGCAGTTTTTGGGGTACGTTATTTCGTCATAAGGGATCAAGCTTGATGAGGAGAAGGTGGATACGATCAGGAACTGATCCGCCCCTACGTCTCTACCACGACGACACAGGTACGGAGTTTACATGGGCTAGCTACGTTTTACAGGCGATTCATAGATGAATTCAACAGTATTATGGCACCGATCACTACCTTCACAGGAAACGTGCCTTTTGAGTGGACGCCTAGGCTGATGGGGCATTCCGATTGATCAAATACTGTTCTAGTATTACCAAATTTTTCAAGGGCGGTTTTTGAGGTTACGATAGACGCATGTAAGACTGGGATTGGTGCTACGCTTTAACAGTCTGGGAGGCCGATGACTTACTTCATTGAGAAGTTATCTGGGGCACAGTTGAACTATAACACATGATATTGAGCTATTCGCGGTAGTACAGTCTCTGCGGCATTGGGGACATTATTTGGTTCTCCAGGAGTTTGTCATTCATTATGATCATGACGCGTTACGACACATGTATAGCCAACAAAGGACTTTGGACTTTGACAGGCAGGCAGGCAAAGTGGTTGAGTTACCTCCAGAGTCATGACTTCCACATTTAACACATTAAGGGTAAGGAAAATGGGTTTGTTGACAAGATCAGTACGACAACTCACCTCTTGGTTACACTCCGCTCTTCAGTATTTGGGTTTTCTGAGTTACGTGCCTTATACCCTTCTGAGTGTATGTTGGGCCTAGTTATGAGTTATGTGAGCAACACCAGGGTTCTTATGAGGATTACACCATTCAGGATGGGTATTTATTTAAGGATACAACCCTTTGTGTCCCAATTTCTTCTATGCGAGAACTTTGATTGCAGATATCCATATTGGGGGCTTGGGGGACATTTCGGGGTGATCAAGACCATGACACTAACGCGGGAGATGTACTTCTGGGACACTATGCACAGGGATGTTAATGCCTTTATTCAGGGATGTTATTCATGTGCGACGACTAAAGGGAGAGAATAAAATACTGGCCTCTACACACCATTAACTAGTACAAGTTTGTCTTCAGAAAGGAACATGTGGGTCTCAACACCCCATGGCAATCAGTGTAAGATTCAATCTGAACCACTTTTAGTACAAAATTATATGGGCATCATGGAGTTTTTATATCCAGCCATATAAGCAAGATTAGGGTGTTAAACCTGTCTTGTTGAACTAACTAATACGCTTATAGTGTTTAAGAAGAAGACATTATTGATGTAGAAAAACTAAAGAGGATCTGTAACTGCAACCAACAGTTAAAAAAGAAGGTAGTCATGTTTCTTGGGTAAGTTGAAGAGAAACCATAGCCAATGGTTTGAAAGAGGCCATGGGGCTTCGGAAGAAGCAAATCTAGATCTAAGGTTTTGATGTCTAAAGAGTGACAAAAGCACAATTCATCAGATATTTACAAGGCTTTGCCAATATGACTTCCAATAAAGGGCTCTAAGAGTCGTCTAACTGAAAGGAATGTATGAGAGCTGACCAAGAAAATTGAAAATATATGCAGATGTTAACACTCGATGAAGATACTGAGTGTAATAAATCTCCTTGACCCAAAAAAAGGGAACAAAGTGCATGCTCTTAACTTGAGATTATGTCACAATGAAGACATTCTTAACTAGACGTCATGTACCAATTACATGCTTATTGTATAGAAGACAAATTAGTTTGAGATCTTAATCTAAGATTTATCAGAATAACTAAAAGGACTCAGTTTCATAAGATTATAAATGCCACGATGAAATAGATAAAGAAAATGCAAATCAATCAAAGGCTAACTAGACAATTATAAATAAACAAAAAAATAAGAACTTACTTAGAGAGCTGGAGAGCTAAACCAAGATGGAGGAGGCGAACATAACTGGTTATACGTCATGTAAGGCCCAACGCTTCCATCTTCAAGGTGAAAAACACTTATACAATCTTCCCTAGATGTATGTTTATCCTTAAAATAAATAGAATTCCTCTGAAACCCTGAAAAGTCACAAGTTGAAGCCGAAAATGTACAATTGTCACCCACAAACAACAATCTATCATCTCCCAAGTTCTTAACTTCGTCCCATGTCTTATTAGCTTCATTAAACTTATAAACTGTAAACAAAGTCGTCGTATAACCAGCTTCATCATGAGTACTAGAATCAACATTAGAACCAAGATTTAAATACCTATCAACCATCAATAACTCTCCATCCAACTCCACTAGAACCTTCGTATCACCAGACTCACCACTCAACACCGAAGTCGATATTTCCGTCAACGTAAGATCAGCATTGACTACTACAATCCTCCCCGTATAATCCACGGCGTAAAACGTCTCTTTATAAACTATCAAATCATCAAATGGATATTGAAGATCATTTATAACAGTCCATGAATTGTCCCTAAACCTGAAAATCGCTATCTTCCCCGAAACATGGATAGTCATGATCACACAATCACCATCATCATCACCATTACTACCACCCCAAGGTGGTGTCATCGAAAACACAACTTTCTCCAAATACACATCACCAGCATACGCACAAGGGGGCTCCCCAAAATACCTTAAAACATACTCTTTCCCCAATTCGTCAATCCGAAAGTTCATCAAGTTCAAATTTTTACCAAATGGGGTTGCTAATAGGTCAATTGGGTTCTCTGAAAGCGGGTTTAAAAGGCGAAAAACTCCCGGAAAATCTTGATCGACCTTTACTAACCACCCATTGTAAGATGACCCTGAACTCGCCTTTTCGGGATGATCTTCGGGTAAACTGAGACGATAGATACCGCGTTTCGAGAGGTAAAAAGCACCCTTGTCTGGGAAACGAGTGGTGTCGGGTTTGGGTTTGATTGTGACACGATTGGGGAGTCGATTTGAGGGTGATGAGACAGATAATCTCCATGAAGAACAAACAGAGCGGAATCGGAGGATGTCGGTATCGAAATTGAGGAGTTTTGAGATGTGATCGAGTAGGTCTCGTGGAAGGTTGGACCAATTCGCCATTTTTGGAGCTTTTTATTGTTCTTTGAAGATTGGGGGAGAGAAAATTGGTTTACAGGTTTAGAGGAGGTGAAGAAGAGAGAGAGAGAGAGAGAGAGCTGTAGTGTCATTTTTAACGAGAGTTCCAAAAATACTTTGCTATATAAACGTTGTATTTTGTTACGTCGTTTAAGGTACGAGTAGACGTTTTACTTTCTCTTCTAGGTATTACTTATGAAGAGAAGTGTGGGTTTTGGCGATTTGGGTCTCCAGAGAAGCAACAATTGTAAGTTCTCAAGTCATTGTTTTTTGTTGTTTGATTAATTACACATGGCATGCGTTTCATGAGAAGGCCAATGCGTTTTATTTTTGTGATGATTATGGGGGACTTCAAGCCCTATCTATGAAAAATTGGTTAGTGGGATAATTTAATTGGGATAATATCGCACCAAATGGGGGACTTCATGCCCTATCTATGAAAAATTGGTTAGTGGGATAATTTAATTGGGATAATATCGCACCAAATGGGGGACTTCATGCCCTATCTATGAAAAATTGGTTAGTGGGATAATTTAATTGGGATAATATCGCACCAAATGGGGGACTTCAAGCCCTATCTAAGACGAAAGGGTTCTGGAAGTCGTGTCCGTGGGCGTGGTAATGGACTTGTATGCGGACACTGTGGTAGAACAGGTCATGAGCGAGCCCAATGTTTTAAGCTCTTTCCACACTTGATGCGATCTGACTTTTCAGTACCTTCTAGTTCTGGGTCTACATCATCTACTGCTGCTGTTGCTGCATCGCCAATCCCTACAGAAGCTGTTACTTCTTGGTCGGGACTGATAGATGTGAGAAAATTATAGGTCATATTGATGCTATTCTCAGAGATAGTTCATCTCACTCCTTCCAGCACTCTTTCATCCACTGCTTCTGCTGTGACTTCAGGTATCCCGTTTACCTATCATGTTCCTCAATCATGCCTTATCGCCCCTGTCTTGGGTCATTGACTCGGGTGCATCTCTTCATATGACTGTCGAGTCTAATTATTTTTCCATGGTTGAGCCACCCACCCACAAAGAGCTGTGTCTTGCTGATGGTGACTTTCTTTCCCGACCATTGTGTTTTTCAGGACCGACTTCGAGGACTTTTGACAAGGGGTATGAGAGTAATGGGTTGTACGTGTTTGGCGCTACTCCAATAGCTGCTCGTGCCTCAATATTATATGACCCTACTTGACATTCTTCTTCCCGTCAGACTTTAGATTTATGGCTCGCCCGTTTGGGCAATGTCAATTTTCAGCACTTAGGTTCTTTCCCGATTTAAAAACTGCATGTCAAACTCATAAATTTCAGTATGTTGTGTGTGAACATTGTAAACACACACACTTCTTATATTTCTCATATGAATCGATGCCCTACTATGTTTGATTTAGTTCATACCAATGTTTGGAGACCTTATCTGTTACTGCTTTTGATGGTCATCGTTATTATATAACTTTTATTGATGATATTTGCTAAAATCTCGGTCTCACGTGTTCCATGTCTTTGTTAATTTCTTAAAGATGATTCAAACACAATTTGTTAATAGTATATGATCTGATAATGGGGGGAAATACATCTCCAATCATTCATTTTGAGCTTCACGGAGAGAGAACATAAGCTCCACCTCGAACGATTGGAGAGACATGCCGATACGTAAAGATACCCCCAGCCGAACCATCGGCTCTGATACCACTTGTTAGAGCCCGAGCCCTCATTGCACCGATATTGTCCCACTTTTATCACCTAGTTGAGTTGGGCTAGTTGTGGGGTTTTATTCTTAAAAGGCCTCGGTGCAATTTAATAGTTTGTATCTTCTTATATCCTTGTGTGAACTACATCTTCTACCCGATGTAGGACTAACTTTGATCCACTGATCTTAACACACATCTCATGTTCGTCAGTTGGGCATTATTCAAAAATTGACATGTCCTTACACCCCATAACAAAATGGGGTGGCGGAACGTAAGAACCGTCATCTCGTGAATGTTGTTCATGTTTGTTACAGGGTATGCAAGTTCCAAAATCTTATCGGAGTATGGATGTCTTAACCGCCACATATTTGATTAACAGGACTCCTAACTGGATTTTGGGGGGTCAAGTTCCCTTATACGTGTTACGCCCTAATAGCACTCTTTTTACTATCACCCCTCGAGTTTTTGGTTGTACCTATTTTGTTCAGGATCTTCGTTCCTCATGTACGAAACTTGACGATAAAGTTATCCAGTGTCTATTTCTTGGATATTCTACTATGTCTAAAGGCTACCGATGCTATGATTCTATATCTCGCTGACTGATTCATTCTTTTGATGTAACTTATTTTGAGAATGTTCCTTTCTTTGGTGACACGTCTTTTCAGGTTTTGCCATCTCCTCAGTTGGACTCTACATCTTCTCCGGCTTGTCCTACCCCAGTTTTTTTCCCTGATCCCACTCCTCCACAACTTACTCTTCCACAGTTACGTGTTTGCATACGTTACCCATGGCAGCTCGTACAATCCCCTCCTACAGCTACGCCACCCTCCTCAGAGTCAGGTACGTACTTTTCTTCCTGATATTACTCTTTTGAATTTAGTATCTGATATACAACTACCTGACATTGATTTTTCCATTGCTCAGCGCATGCAAGTCTAAGCGTGGTTGTGTTACTAATCATCCCATTACCCCGTATCATGGTCTGCCTCCTTCTTATAGAGGTTATCTTGCTGCCTCTTCTACTATATATATCCCACGTACAGTTACTGAGGCCTTACGGGACCCTGATTGAACTGTAGCTATGCAAGCAGAGATGGATGCTTTGCAACGAAATCGGACCTGGGAGTTAGCTTCTCTTCCTCTAGGGGAACGTACAGTTAGCTGTAAATGGGTTTTTATCGTCAAATATAAGGCAGATGGTATTATTGATCGTTACAAAGCCTGGCTTATAGCTAAGGGATTTACTCAAACTTCGGGAAAGGATTTTGGTGCCACATTTGCACCAGTAGCTAAATTGAAGAGTGCTCGACTTCTTGCTTCTATCACTGCATGTTATTCTTGGCCTTTGCATCAGTTGGACATTAAGAATGCATTTTTTCACGGCAACTTGACAGAGGAAATTTATGGATCCCTCACCTGGGTTTCGCCTTCAGGGGGAGTATTCAGGGAAGGTGTGTCATCTTCTTAAATCCTTATATGGGCAGAAACAATCTCCGCGGGCATGGCTCCAATGCTTTAGTGTGATTATACTGTCTATGGGATTCACCAGATGCCACTCAGATCACAGGTGTTTTATCTGCTCGACTCCAAAGGGCTGTCGTACTATTATTCTTGTATATGTTGATAATATTATTATCACTGGAAACGATGCACCTTGGATTGCCAAGGTCAAGACATAACTGCAAGGAGTTTTTGAAGTAAAAGATCTTGATCCTTTGCGATATTTTCTTGGTATTGAGATTGCATGTTCCCGTCATAGCATATTACTCTCACAGCAAAAATACCTTTTGGACTTACTACAAGATACTGGTATGCTTGGTTGTCGACCTGCCTCTACTCCAATGGACCAGAACCATCGCCTTCATGCTGAGTCTGGCGATCTTCTTCCGGACCCCTCTGTTTATCAACGACTTGTAGGGAGCTTGATTTAATTAACAAACACGAGACCTGATATAACCTTCCCAGTTAGCATTGTTAGCCAATTTATGCATACACCTCAGACTTTACACTTAAAGGCTATCTATCGGATTCTGCGTTATCTAAAGTCATGTCCCCGTTTAGGGCTCTTTTACCGTGCTCATACTCAGCCATTCATTTCATGCTATACAGACTCTGACTATGTTGGTTGTCTCACTGACGCTCGATCCACTTCTAGCATTTGTACTTTTTATGGAGGTAATCTTATTTCCTAGAAAAGCCAGAAACAAGATGTTGTATCTCGGTCATCTACACAGGCTGAGTATCGCGTTATGGCTCAGGGATCATGTGAGATTATTTGGCTTCGATCACTTCTTACTGAATTGAATTTTCCTACCAGTGGGTCATCTAGTCTATATTGTGATAACCGGTCTGCTATTATGCTTACCTCCATTTCCGTATCAGGCGGGTATCAGCCTGATACTAAGCATATAGAAGTATACATACACTTTCTCAGGCAAAAAGTCAAATCTAGTACCATTGATCATATATTTGTTCCTTCTGCGCAACAGGTTGTTGATATGTTTATAAAGGCAGTCGGACCTTCCATATTTGGTTCTGCAGTTATCAAGCTGGGTTTGGTTAACATCTTTACCCCAATTTGAGGGGGAGTATTGGGAGTTACTTTACTAGTTTACTTTATATACACTCTAACATATTGGACCTCTTGAGTTAGTATAAATAAAGGGACAGACCTGTTTGTGGGTTGTCCCAAGAGACATCAAATAGTAGATCTCTCATCCTCCAAATTATGCCATGTGTCAAGAGAGAATAAAAAAGAGTGCTGCTAGGAGGACCTCACGGTCGTAGAGCATAGTGACCACGAATGAGAGAGTGACACCTAACTTTTGAGTAACCTAAAAACTTAGTTAACAGGTTATCAATTTTTCACTTTTAAATACTATTTATTTCAAACTAAATTATTTTATTGAGTAGGTGAGTTAAGATAAGGGGTAAGACAAAATCTATGTTTGGCGCATCATTTTGATGATATAGTTATGGCACTTAACCATAAATCAATTCCCATCTTCACTATTTATAACTTGAAAACTTTTATAACTTAGTATCGAATCATTCAAATTAATTTCTTTTCACAACATTTTTTTTTCTTTTCCGGATGTTATTTGATACAAGTCATTTCAAACAATTCGTTTGAATGCATCATGACTTAATCACAAATGCTTATTCGACATACGTTAAGTTCTACAAAGAATTTATCAAAAAAAATTAACAAGGATACAACGATGCCCAACAAAATGCTTCATGACCAACCATTAATATTATTATAAGTTCATCAAAAACGTACTAACACGCTAAGAAAATTAAATAGCAAAGTAGATCAACATCATCCGTTCTCCTTACATTACATAACCTAATCGACTTTATGAATTTTTTAAAATTAAACTCTAAACTGTTGTTGCATAACCCAGCGAGACATATGTGCTTCTCAAAAATCCTGCATCTAAGAAATCTTGCATATTATTTCATAATTACTAATGAACGACTTAGGAGATTTTAGTTTGTTTGTTTTGGCATATTTAAAGATCCTGCATTATATTTCAAGTTACTTCTGTTTGTTTTTTGACATCTAATATTCTATTTTCGGAAATTATGAGAATAAATACTAGTTTTTGCCATCTTTACAAAATCAATACTTTGGCAAGCCTCTTCCAAAATTGATACTAAAATTAACAAATCGATAATGGTCCCGCCTACTACCCCCTAGCTGCCACCCTATTCTCTAACATTAAATGTTGATGGGTAGTCTAATCTGTTACAGTAATAAATCAACCAACTCACAAAAATTACTAAACCAATGACAAATCTATAACAAAATAATTACAAAGATATACATATCAAATGACAAAGTTCTCGCATAACAAATAATAAATAATGCAGAAAAAAATGAGAAACTATCCCACTGGAGTTGTTGAGTAGTCTAATTTGCTACAGTAATAAGAACAGTAATAAAATGGAAGATTCCCCCCTAAATACACTACCAACCTTAAAAATCAAAGCTTCTTCTTCTTCAACAGTAAAGCTTCTACAAAATTCAAAGCAGATTCTCCATGATGTACTGTTTGTCTTCTTCATGTGCTAAGTCTTCCAACTATCGTTCTATATTCGCTAAAGTCCTCACACAGAGGTTATTGGGGAGGAAAAGATCGCTGTTATCATAGGTTATTCTCGTTGCCAAAGACCGTTGTTATCTTCCTCTTTGACCGTTGAAGTAACCATTGCAGTAAATATAAACTCTAACTCTGTATCCATCATTTCTCACTGTGTATCTGCATCATGAGTTGAAGCCTTTTTTCTTAAGATAAATGTTATGCAAGACAATACAATTTGTACATAATCATTTTTTTTTTGCCTTTTTAATTATTTCTCTTCTGCTACTTTATCATTTGTCATTTTTCTTGTGTCATTTTTAGCATTTATTATCTGCTACTATATTACCATAATTGTTTATTTATATATTTTTTTTAGGAATGAATGGAGTTCAGCTTTATACCATTGTTCATTTTGGTGGGAATATCGTACGTCCAAAGATCAGATTAATCGTTAGTTATGTTGGAGGAAGTACAAAACTTACCTCACTAAAAGTGCACTCGTCATACGAAGATTTCATTACACTCCTTGAAAAAATAGGCAACTTCGTATGCTGTACTTCCTCCAACACTCGTGAGGACTGTATGCTGTACAACTTCGTCCATGGTTGTGCATGCGCAATTTCACCAGTCCATGACTTTACCGTAATGATCAATATGCATAAAACCAATCCCGACACACCCTTTCACATATGGATTGCTAATGAGCTTAGGGTACCTTCCCAAAACTCCCAAAACTTTATTTTAAATTTCTGTATTTCGAGTAAAGTGTTGTCCACCGCCAAAGATACTGGTTCAGGTAAAGGCTTGTCCACCATCAAAGCGGGGGGACCTTTGCGGTATAACTCATTTCCTGATCCTGAACTTGAATATAGGAGTTACTCTGAAACAGACGGCAGAAGGCTTGATCCACGCAGGTTTGGATCTTTAGTAGATGATGATGATGTTCCTTAATCAAATGATTCTTTCGAAATTATTCGTACTGATGTTCATCCCTCAAATGAACCTAGTATTCCTTAATCAAATGTTCATCTCTCAAATGAATCTGCGTTAACTAATGCTCCTCAATCAAATGAACATTTTCAAACTATCCCTACTGATGTTCATCTCTCAAATGAACCTTGTATTTCTCAATCAAATATTTATCTCTCAAATGAACCTGTGTTAACTAATGTTCCTCCTTCAAATGAACCTACGTTAACTAATGTTCCTCTTTCAATTAAACCCAAACCTATCATTGGACAAGCTAAAACTTCAGGTAAGTTTACAGAATTTTTCATTTGTATGTTGTGTTTTAACATTACTTATCCAATTTCTATCATGCTAAGTAGAATATTTCTCATTTGTTCAGTTGAACTTCGGTTTAAGCCACAACCCGAACAAGTGAAAGATCTCATGGACTTTTGGTTTAAATCTGCTGCGTACACGGAGGATCCCTATGACTTCAGTAAAGAGTTTAACATTGGTAATCTATATCGAGATAGGATTGAACTCAAGAATCACATAAGAGCTTATGCAGTTGTAAACAAGTTTAATCTCAAGCACGTTCTGAGCAACGAATATAAAATTGTGGTATGCTGCAAAGGTCATAAATGCTCTTGGCAGATTTATGCCACATGGTTGCTCGGTTCTACTCTATTTAGAGTGAGTACTTATTGCTCCGTGCATACATGCATCCGAGTAGAAACTGAAGGTGGGAACACGTATAAGGCAGCGTCTAGTAGATGGGTTACTTCTATAATCAAGCAAAAACTCCGAAAAGACCCAAACTACAAACCTTCCAGAATTATTGATGATATGCAAATTTATCACAATATTGATGTAACATACAATCTTGCCTGGCGTGCGAAAGAAAAAGCCCACGCTTAGGTATCATCACTTTATATGTCATTTGTTCCCCCATACAAGTCATTTGTATAACAATGTTTATCATTTTATCGCATGTCATTTTGTCGACTCATTGTGTCATTTGTACTGTGATGTTTATCATTTGTCTGCTACGCAATATCATTTGATCTACATAATTATTTCAGATGCGAGGCAGCTTTGATCACGCATACTAACTATTTACGAGCTACTTTGCAGAAGTGAGGTTGGCTGACCCAGATTTTGTATTTGACATATAAACTACGAGTTATAAGGATAAGAGATTCACAAGGTGTTTTTGGTGTTTTAGTCTCCCCAAAAAAACTTATAAACTATTGAGACCAGTTGTTGTGATTGACAAAATTTTTATAAAAGGGAGCTATCTTAGGACTCTATATCGCCATTGACCCAAGTAATCATATTTTTGCACTTACATTTTCGATAATAGACTCAGAGACCACCGAAAGTTTGACATACTTCTTGGAGATGTTTGGGGATAATTTTCACGGTTATGACACTAGATTCGTCGTTTTCTCTGATAGAAACCCCGAAATTATTAATAATATACCCATGGTGTTTCCATTTGCAATCCATACATTTTGCGCCTTCCACATATCGAACAACATTAAAACTACCCTCGAAAGCACGAGGATCACATTTAGGATGGCAGCAGAGGTCCTAACCAACATTGACTTCGATAAGCACATGAATGCTATCCGAAATACAGATCCAGTAGGTCTTCAATACATACTAGGTATTCCCAAGGAAAGATGGTCTAATCTATACATTCCAATGAGTAGGTACGTTGTCACTCTGTATTGCTCAACTTATCATTTGTTATATGAAAAATAGTCATTATAACTTCATTTACATTCTTATTGACAGTTGTATGATCCCATTTTTCATCTGTTTATGCTCATTTGGCTTTTGATTTCTATGGTTTGTCATTTATTCAGATACGGAGCCGGTTACACAAATCATGCCGAGAGTTAGAATAACGTTATTTTGAAAGTAAGAAATCTCCCTATCTATGTGTTTATTGAGGAATTGCGTAAAATCTATTCAGAAATATCCTACACGTATAGGGAAGGAAGTTGATAAGAGTCAAGCCCGCTTAACACCATGGGCTACAGATTACTGTGAGAGCAGAAAGTTTGTGGCAGATTCACTAACCTGCAGGGTTCGTACATCACGTCACCATTTTTAGATGATTAGTTATGGCAGAACCGATTCTATAAATATTGAAGATGGTACTTGTTCTTATCGTTGGTGGCAAACGATGGGTATACCTTACTGTAATGGCCAAATTCTGTAGCTCGATATGATTAGGAATTAGTTATCGCACCAATGAACCTGTAACAATACTTTAATATAAAGCAAGAATTGAAGACAAGTATTTTTAGCATGGAAAACCTCTGGACAGGTAAAAAACCACGACCTCGCATGGAGGATTTTTGTAAAAGTATCTTTATTGCTTGGGGTGGATATCTTTATTACAAGTGATCTCTAGAATATATAAATGTTTTTGATCTCATAAATATAAAGTTTGAGCAATTTTTCTGGTCCCTGTCTCTTCTGGAACTTTTCCTTTTTATAGGCTTCTTCACCGCTCTTCATCGTGCAAGAACACATTTTCCGAATGATGTGGCTAGTGGCGGTTGACTGAATAACTTACGAGTTCATGGGAGACAGGTATCTTTGACTGAATAACGTTTTCCAGGTTTAGCCCGACCCACGTTCTTGAGTAGTTCATGGGGCTGGCTGGAATGTTTGACTGGAGTGTTAAGTGCTAAAATTGCGTGAGCCTGAGATAGAGGTAAATCGAACTGCGTAAGCTCCATTACGAGTGAGGTCGAGGGATAAGTCCCTACAATCGCCCCCTCGCAACTGAAGTCACGAGTGGCTTTGGTTGAGAAAGAATATGTTAAAAGTTTTAAATTCGAAACAGAGCAATGATGGCGTTTCACTGGGTAGAAGTTACGTGATATTGGGAAGTGATGGGTATTAAATGGTGATGCAGATGTATGTGATGTTTGTATTTGAATAGTCGCATCCGTAATGAATGATGACGCTTGGGAAAATGTACCTACACAATAAAGTTAGGGTTATATAATGTGTACCTTTATCAACTCTTTGGAACAATTCTTGCATGCACAACTTTCTCTTAGATGGTGAAAACTCAGAGTATGGCTCTTGAAGAGAGGATTGCGTCTGAAGCGCAGAGGTTGAAGTTAAAGTACTTTGGTGATCCCAGCCCCAGTTCCTCCGACGTACCTTAGCTTGTCGAGAGAGGCAGCGGTTGAAGCTGAGAAAGATTTTTAATTTAAGTGGAGATTTTATGCCTTTATCTTGACAGGCGAGGAACGTTGGGCCTATCTCCGTATTCTTGTGGAAGACAGGGTTAGGGTCTCATATGCAGGAAAAGGTATATCTGCGGGGCAGATATGTTAATTTCTTATGTTTCCATGGATTCTAAGGTTGGGCCCTCTTCATCTTTACCAACTCTTCGGTGGTGGTGGTTATAGAAGTGGCGGTGATGACAGTGGAGGAGGAGAATGGGATGGTGGATTCCGCTGATGCATTTCTATCGTATTTCTGCGCTCAGAAGACCTTTCATCTTGTTTTGTGGGTGCCAACACTGAGTCCACTGCTTGTATAGTTCTTTCTTGGAGTTCGACTGGGCTTCAACCGAGCCATGTGTGGGAAGATCTTTATTGGTTTTAATGCCTTCTTTGCATCAGGGTGAAGAATTGCTGATGTAAGAAGAACAGGAAAACATGATACCTCGCTGTGCCAGAATGATCTGTAGCTTTTAACAAACAGGGAAAACTTGTTATCTGTAAAGTACCTGGAGTTTGGTGCTGGACGGATAACATTCAGTTGTATTCCTGTGTGAAAACTTGTTATCTGTAAATTGTATGTAATATCTTTGATATGAATAAAAGTTGATTTTTATGAAACTGTGTATAGAATGACATCTTGAATCGACCTGAATTGTGTTGGGTGTTAGTTAAATAACTGTTGATAAGTGATAAAATAATATTACAATGTTGTTCGAACTGAGATGAATATGTGTTGTCAATGTCGTACTGATATAAATGATTATGTTTAACAAGTGAGGGATAGAAATTGTCGGAAATATGTAAACTCGAGCTGCTATAGGTCGAAAGGGGGAATACCCATGGTAGCGTAAGGTCTAATGCAGTGGCTATTTTGTATACTGGTGAGGGGATAAGTTTGAATAATTGATCTTAAGATTTGGGGTTTCTGTTACGAGATAAAAGATAAAAATCACGTATTTTGAGTGGAAAGTTAGTGAGAAACATTTAAATATGGGTAGGATCAAAAAAAATGGACGAGAGATTTAGGATGGTACGGCTTGATCTCAGAGGATTCGTACTGCGTGGAAGGCCGATTGTCTATAAAGATTGCTAAAGTTTGTGAGAGGATCTTTGGTTCGTCTGGTTACGATGCTGAACTATGGGGAGGGAATGTAAGCTCGAGGGTTCAGATGGGCGGAGCATGGAGTATGCTTGCTAATTTTCTGAGGTGTGTTTGTGTGAGAATAGGTAGGTCGAGAGAAGTTGGCTAGTTTGATTGTTGAAGTTGAGATTGAATTTGACGATCTGAGGACCGACGAATAATGTGATTGGATGATATTTGTTTAGGTTACCAAGGTTGTGATGGATGTTGTGTTAAGTGTGTCTTATGAATAATATAAATGTTGTGAATGTAACAGAAATAATATAACTCAATCGGATCCTCTATAGGGGTAAATCTATTTTGAGACTGTTTTAGCAAACATTTTAAATAAATTTGAACATTTATACAATTTAGAAAATGACGTCAATCACTATAAGTATGATAAACAAGGAGGGAAACAAAATTATGAAAATACAAAAGCTTCTAGTTTTGTTTTGTATACAAAAGGAATAGAGCTCTGACATCGTACAGTGTGAGTTATTATGAGTGCGGGAAGGTCAGGAAAAGATATGCAGATAGGTAGAAAAAATATGTTAAAAAATAAGGGGAGTTGTAATGATGGAAATGTGGCTTTATTAAAAAGGTACAAGGCATCTGACATGGAGAGTGAAAAGGATGCCTCAGTTCTGGAATCGAGGACGGTTTGTACGAGGAGCAATAAATGCCAGCCGCATGAGAGAGAAAGGATAAATAGTTCCTCTTCGTCTCTAAATAAATGTTTTATCACAAAAAACTTGGAGAACACTCGAGAAAAAGACGGAAAATCAGGGGATTCGATAAAGTGCTATCCGAAGATGATAAACGGTTGAAGAGGGCAATAGATTCTGGATCTCGTAGGTGACAATACAACAACATTTTATGGGGAAAGCTTGACTCTACTATTGATTTTCATTCGGATACTGAAGGTTAGTAGAGATGTATGCGATATATGCTGACGTATTTCTATGTTTTAAAGATATATGTTATACGTGAATGATTGATCAGAGATATAAGTTGAATATATATATATATATATATATATATATATATATATATGCATACATAGATGGAAGAATGGTAAATACCTTAGCCTGTATGTAGGTTGAGCGTGAGAGGCATCTATGTAGCTCAAAAATGTACCTGTAGAATCTGTTTTTAAGATGGGTAGTTCGTCTGTTAATGTGGTTTCGACCTCTGGTCGGGCGAACGAGTATGATAACAAAGAGAAAGGAGGATTGGAACAATTCCCGGGTTTCCCTGGTCAGTTGGTATCTTATCCTCCAGGTTCTGATATCTTTAGAGAGTTTTGTAAAGCCAAAACGGCTATAGGAGGGAAGTGGGGTAAAGTTATAGAGTTTGCCGGTAGACAGTTTAAGGGTTGTACGGTAGCGCAGGGGGAAAAGTATTTTTATCTATTGGCAGATTTGGAAGTAGTTAAACGAGATAGGGGTATAGATAAATCGATCTCGTTAGAGTATTTCGATGGGGATGTCCGGAGTGACCTCTCAGAAGGTTTTTAGTGTTACCTATCTCAATTAGAGTATGGTTTGAGCCTTTCCCTCACCAATTTGGCGAAAGGGATTATGAATGCAATTGGGGCATGTCCTGTTCAAATGAACGAGAACATGTGGGAGGTAATAATTATGTGTGACCATCTAAATGAAAGGTGGGAAAGGGAGGGAAGAGTGAGGAGGATAACCCCTGAGGACGTTCTACAATTTTATGGGGTGAAGAATTTTAAGGCTAGTGGGGGGTAATATTTCTGTATGAGCGTAACTCGATGTCACCTTTTCAATTTGAATTCAGCAGGTCAAACGTTGAATGACAACATCATATGGGTGAGGGGGAATTGCCTTCAAAGAGATGATGAAGAACCTTTGGACCTTCAATTTAGATCTGTAAGGCAAAGTAAGTACAGACATGCATAGATAGAATTATTGTTATATTTTGTTGGAAACTTTAGTTGACAGTAAAAATGTTATTATTGCAGGTGTGAAGTCTACAGTGGAAAGGAAAAAATCCCTGTTGGACAAAGTTGCGGTGGAGGAGACTGAACTTGAACTCGTTTTGGATGGACTCATCCTGAGTAGAAAGAAGAGAGTTGGCAGTAGGCCGAACAAGGTTTGAAAGGTTCAGTCTACTAGATCGATGGTGGGGGTCAATAAAGGAAAAAGACAATTCAGCGGTGAGGGGGTTCGAACTAATTTATCCAAGACTCCTTGAACTGGAAGTTCGGCTCAGCCGAATCCTGTCAAGCCGAGCAAAGTAGCTAAGCTATTTCTGAAAAAACGGATGCTAAAACTCTACCGGCCTCTGGTACCCACTGGAAGTGGTGAGGTTGCAAAAATTAAGAGGAGGAGGGTCGAGCCTTCGGAGGAGTCAGGAGAGAAAGTCGTCGAGGGGCGATCTACTTCAATGGATGACCTCAAAGAGGTCGAGGAAAGGGCTAGGTTGGTGATTCTCCAAGGAGAGGAAGATACAAGCCAGATGGTAAGTTTATATTATTAGAAAGAAATGTTTAATATACTTCAAGTTAATAACTGAGATCGATATAAATTTTGCAAGTTACTCGTCTTGTCAAGGGGATGTGGCTCGGTATTGAAGAAGAAAAATCCGAGCTATAGAAGGCGAAGAGCGAGCTGGAGAAAGACCTAGCTCGAGCCAAGACTGAAGCCATGAAGGAAGTCAGGCAGCTGAAGGCCTCTCACATTGTAGTGATCGGTCAGCTTCAAGTCAAGGCAAAGGCCAATCTAGATGAGATAGTTGAGGAGTGTGACAGGCTAGGTCGTCACTTGATGCTGAAGGGCTATTCTGAGGAGGAGGTGGACGCCATTAAGGTGAACACCTATGTTGAGGTGGAAGATGAGGAGGAAGTAGAAATGGTGGGGATTATGGACGGTCTGGATGGTGTTTCCAGGCAGACGGTGCTCGGCAATCAAGGGGATGACGTTGTGCTCCCAGAAGGCGGTAGTGAGAAGGTAGGGTAGGCACGTATTTTTGTATAAGTATTTGTAAGTTGTTTGAATTATATGTGGGGACGAAACTTCTGTAGATTGACTTTGTTTATAAACGTCTTGTAGGTAGTTAGAGAGATGAGTCTCAAGATAAATGACCTAGAGTCTAGACTTGCCAGTGAAAGAGAGACCTCTAAAAGCCTTGCTGTCTGCGCAAGCGGAGCTGCAGGTTAGATCGGAATAGGTTTTTTGACTTGCATGTTAAACCAATGTTAAGTTATCAAGTCAACAGGATAGAAATGCATGTTAAAAATCTAACGCTATTAATACGGAATAATATATCGAAAGTGTGTACCTTGTACATCGTTTAGATGATTCACGAAGGGTTCATATGAGAATGGAGTCCAAACTTTTAGTCTAAAAGTACTTGGAAGCAGATGTTTAGAAATCATAGTCTCTTAGAAATGTAGTATGTATATATTAGGAATTAGATTTCCTGAATCAGACTGTACTAAAACTTGTTATATTTTCGAGGTCGAATTGGTTTCATCTCGCGCACGTGAGGACAACGTACTCATGTGCAATCGGGAATTTGTGGAGCAGTTCGATAGGATGAAGGAGGCGAATGAGAACAGAGAGGATCAATACATAAAAGTGCATTTCAGACTTAAGGAGTTGAATCAGGCCGTTTCTGACCTGACTCTTCAGGTCGAAGAGAAAAGATTGTGTGATTAAGAAGGGATTAGAAGAGCTATCCGAGGCAATAGAATGTACCATAAAACTTCAACGTCAGGTCGACGCATTGGCTGCGAAGGGTAAACAGGCCGGCACGGCTCAATACCGTATTCAGGCGCTGGAACAAACAGAGGAATGATTTCGATATGATCTTCAGAACTGTAGGAACGAGCTGGAGCGAATGAGACATAAATTTTTCGAAAAAGACGACGAGCTAAGGCTAGTTCGAGAAAATCTTTCGGCTTCAGAGGCTGCAGCTGAACATTTGCAAACAGACCTTCCTACCAAGGATATGGAATTCTGAGAAATGCAATCCAGGTGCGACGACTTAAACAAGAAAGTTGTTCGACTTAATTTCGAAAAGGACCAAGTCGTTGCTCGTGCCAAAAAAGTCAAGGCTAGATAGCGTTCTGGGCGAGGTAGAACTGAGGTTAAGGTTCCTTTAGTTCGTGGGGATGTAGTTAGTCTCTCAGGTTGTATTAGTAAGCTAGAAAGTAACGTATCTCGAATTCAGGGGTATGTTCCGAAGGGAAATGTGAATTTGAGGGAATGCCAACATAAGTTGGATGCTGCTCTTATCAGGGAGAAAGTTATGGAAGGAGAGATCAAAGCAAAGGATTTGCTGGTGAAGAGGAAGGAAGAATTATTGAAAGATCTGCTGGTTAGGGAAGAGTTGAGCGCAGAAATTGGGAGACTTCGTGCTCGGGTAGTAGACTTAGAAGCCATAAACCTAGTTGAGTCGGCGAAGTATATAGCCAAATTGGAAGAAGATGTTATTTATCATGATAAGGTCGATGCGGATATAATTGAACAGAAGAATGATTGCGCTAGGTTAAAGTCACGCCTCGAGAGGTTGAAGGCGAGGTTTGCAACTGTGGTAGTACCTGATGTCTCTTGATTTGACCTGTTAAGGGTGATTGTTTCCTATTTTGTAGAGGAAGTACAAAGACTTGAGTCAGAACAAGATACCTTGTTAAAAGCTTTGTCGGATAAAGGATGTATCTGTGGAGTTAGGATAGATCGAGGGAACTGTCTGGGTGTTACGAAGACCCAACTGGGCACTCGAACTGCTGAATCAGTAGAGCAAGGTAGAGCTGTTGTGGCCCGCGAACTAAAAGAGGGACCTCTTAATGTGTGGGGAATCGCTGCTGACAGTACATCAGCAAAAAAATCTTTTGTAATATGAATTCGACCTAAAAATTAATATTATATGTCGCAGACACATTGTAATAGATAAAAACTAGTATGACCATTGCCTTATCTTGTGTCTGGTAGGGTCTTTGATATAAAGCAAATTTTTTACATTCGTTTTAATCGCAGAAATAGGTTGAGTTAAACCAAGTTGAAACTTGATTTGAACTATAGAAATGTCACATGCATATTGAAAGAGATTAAAGCTAGTATGACCTTTGCCTTATCTTATGCCTGGCTGAGACTTTGATGTGAACCAAGTTTTTACACTTTCCACAATCACAGATATAGAAAGATTCTGCTGATCCTAGTGTTATCCTTGATCCAGCCTACTGAAATGATCCAAACAAGTTGTAAAAGATAAAGACTAGCATTACCTTTGCTTTATCTCTTGTTTGGTTGAGCCTTTGATGTGAACCAAGTTTTTACACTTGCCACAATCGCAGAGATAGAAAGATTCAGCTGAACCAAGTGTTATCCTAGATCCAGTCTACTAAAATGATCCAAACAAGTTGTAAAAGATAAAGACTAGTATTACCTTTGCCTTATCTCTTGTTTGGCTGAGTCTTTGATGTGAACCAAGTTTTTACACTTGTCACAATCGTAGAGATTGGAAGATTCAGCTGAACCAAGTGTTATCCTTGATCCAGCCTATTGAAATGATCCAAACAAGTTGTAAAAGATAAAGACTAGTATTACCTTTGCCTTATCTCTCGTTTGGATGAGTCTTTGATGTAAACCAAGTTTTTATACTTGCCACAATCACAGAGATGGAAAGATTCAGCTGAACCAAGTGTTATCCTTGATCCAGCCTACTGAAATGATCTAAACAAGTTGTAAAAGATAAATACTAGTACTACCTTTCCCTTATCTTTTGTTTGGCTGAGTTTTTGATGTTAACCAAGTTTTTACACTTGCCACAATCGCAGAGATGTAATAACAAAAGCCAATCAAGTGATATCCTTGATTGAACTTGGAAAAGATTGATTGTAAGCAAGTATAATCTATGCTTGAATCTGTAAAATGTGGACGAATGTTCATGAAGAGAATGACATTGTTTAAAAAAAACTTTCATTGATAAGTTTAGAATTTACATTGGATGGAGATGAGAATCTCACTTTTGGAATTAAAAAATAAAAAGCTCGCAATGGAAATTGAGTAGTAAGATGCCTAACGATAGTACTATTTCAGTCGTCTAGTGTTTCAAAGGATTTAAAATGGAGATTCCCTCTTTTGTCATGAGATTGTATGATCCCAGGCTTGAGAGACCTATGATAATGAATGGACCCTCCCAATTGTCGGCTAATTTTCCAGCGTGAGGCTCTTTGCGATGTTGAAGAGTTTCTCTGAGGACGAGATCTCTGATTTGGAAAGTACAGCTTCTGACTCGGCTATTGTATGACCTGGCAAGCATATGATGATATCGACCTAGGTTAACGATGGCGCGTTCCCTGGTCTCATCTATCGTATTGAGATTGCAAGCCAATTCGAACTCATTTTCCTCATCAGTTAGCTCATGAACACGAACTGGGTGGTGATATTCAGAAGGAATTACTGCCTCAGTGCCATAAGCAAGGAGGAACGGGGTACACCTAGTAGATTGTCGGGGAGTGGTTCGATACGCCTACAGGACCTGAAGTAGTTCGTGAACCCAATTTCCTTTTTTCTGTGAGTGAAGCCATTTTTTGAGTCCATCCATGATAGTTTTGTTGGTGATTTCAGCTTGGCCGTTGCCTTGAGGGTAGTATGGATTTGATGGTGAAGGGATGATATTGTGGTAATTTATGAAGGTTACGACCTTATCTCCCACAAATTGGGGCCCGTTATCGATACGAATTAGGTGGGGGAACCCGAATCGAGTGATTATGTGGTTCCAGATAAAAGAGATGACCTCTTCTTCCCAGGTTTGGCATAGTAGAATTGGTTATGCCCATTTTAAAAACTAATCGGTAGTTATGAGTAGGTGACGGCGATTACTTGTAGAGTTAGGGAATTCGCCGAGGAGGTCTAGTGCCCATCTTTTAAATGACCAGAAAACCTTACTTACATAGAGTTCGAGCGCAGGGGCGCGCATCATATTTTTATGTCTCTGGCAGGTGTCATACCTGTGGGAATACTCTTCTGCTTGCTTGCGCATGCCGGACTAGAATACTCCTTGACTTATAGCTTGGTTCGCCGGTGATCTACCTACGGCGTGGGAGCCACAAGTTCATTCGTGTAATTTGCGGAGCACTTTTTCTGCTTCTGACTTCGAGAGGCACTTGAGATAAGGCCCTGTTACGAATAGGCGGTAAAGTATACCGTTTTGAGTGATGTAATGTTTTGAGTTGTTGATTGGCTATCGACGTTCTTTTGGATCTGCTGGGAGTGGCCCTTTGCACTTGTTGTCGACACCGAGGTAGGCTAAGAAAGGCTTTCGCAAATTGTCGTTTCCCCCTTTATCGCCCCCAGTGTTGATCATGCATGCAGATATGCGATCAATGCTGGGGGTTGAAATGATTTCGATGTGGAGATATCGAGCTTCTGTCCTCAAGACCCCGACTAGATATGCCAAGGAATCGGCGTGCCTATTTTCACCTCGAGGAAGATATTCGAGAGTTGCTTTCGCGAACTTACTCATCCTATCTACAACGAGAGCTGTGTATTCGATCATCTTCCCGTTCTTCTTGTATTGCTCAGAATAATGATGAACGATGAGTAATGAATTAGTGTAAACTGAGAGTTCGGGGACATCGAGCTCAAGTGTGAGGTTGAGTCCATGAATAAGAGCTTCATACTCGGTGACATTATATGAGGCCCTTAAATCCAAGCGGATTGATTTCTTAATTTTTTCATTTGATGGGATAATCAAAACGATCCCGATTCCTGACCGTGCGGGTCCTGCTGTTCCATCTGTGAGAAGCCTCTACCCTGACGTAGTGACCCAATCAGCTCATTCATCGAATGGCTTGGGAGTTAGATTCTCTGGGGTACTTTCGGTAAGGTTCTGGTCGTGCTCCTCCCACTCGGGATCTTCTACTGGAAAATCCATGAGAAAATTATAAATGGCCTGACCTTTTTTGGAATGACGCTGTTAAAACTTGATATCATGTTCGCCCAAACTGAGTGACCATTGTTGCACTCTTCGTGACTTCTCATTTTTGGAAAAAACTTTCTGAAGTGGGTAGTTCGTTATCACTTTGACGGAATGTTCTTGGAAGTAGTGCTTGAGTTTCTGCGAAGTGTAAATAAGGGTGAGAAGAAGTTTATCAATTTTTGAGTACCTTGTTTCTGTTGGTGTAAGTGCTTTGCTTATGAAGAAGACTGGTTTCTCGATTTTCCCTTCTAGGCGAATGAAAATTGAGCTGAGAGAAGTATCTGTGATTGCTAGACTGATTATCCGTTCCTCATTACCTACTGAGATGCTCATTATGGGAGACCTCCCCAAATAGATTTTGAGATCCTTAAAAGCAATTTTGCGTGTCCATGTGACTTCCACAGTTGGCTAAACCTTTCCTCATTTGGTACATCTGCAGAGTAATAGGAATAGCCAACGGTAGCGGTCTGAAGATTTAGAGACGAAACGGTTGATCGCGACGATCTTTCCAGCTAGTTTTTGAACGTCTTTTGTTATTTTTGCAGAAGGCATGTCGAGAAGAGCCCAAATTTGATCTGGATTGGCCTCAATCCCTTTCTTACTGATGAGGTGGCCTAAAAAGCGGCCAGAATATACCCCGAATTAACACTTATCAGGGTTAATAAGCATTTTGTAAGATCGAAGGATGTTGAATATTGTATTGAGATCTGTGATGTGATTATCTGACTGTATGCTTTTACTCAAGAGATCATCGATGTTGACTTTAACGATTTTTCCCAGGTGTGCTTTGAACATGGCAGTCATCAATCGTTGATTTGTGTCCCTTGCGTTCTTGAGCCAAAGGGCATGACTTTGTAACAGTAAAGCCACTTTCGGTGATGAACGTTGTCTTCTCTTGATCTTCTTCCAGAAGTGGGATTTGATTATATCCTGATGCAGCATCCATCATAGATAGGAGATCATGGCTTACAGTAGAATCGAGGATCTGATGAATATTGGGAAGAAGGAAACTGTCATTTGGAGTATGTTTGTTTAGATCTGTGAAATCTACGCAAGCGCAAACCTTTTCGTTCTTTTTTGGGACAACGATAATGTTGGATATCCATTCCGGATACTTGGCTTCTCGAATGAATCCCACTTTGATCAATTTCTCGATTTCGGTGTTAACTTCATCTCGAAGATGGGGTAAAATTCGTTTCTATTTTTGTTTGACCGCTGGGGCATTGACGTTGATGGCTTACTTGTGGCAAGCCATAGCTGGATCGACTCTGGGAATTTCTTCGAAAGACCATCGAAAAACATTTCGATTGAGTTGCAAGAACTAGATGAGAGCATCTTTTTCATGCTGAACCAGCTTGATTCCGATGAACGTGCTTCTGCTAGGTCCATCAATGTTAACATATTCTGTGGGCACCTCTGTAGGTGATTGGTCGTTGAGATGATCAATTTTCTGCAATTTCTATGCGGCCAATCTGTCTGAAGTATCTAGGATGGCAGAGACAGTATTTTCACAAGCTCAAGAAAGTTTCTGACTACCTCTGATCTCATAAATACCATTGTCGTGTTTGAACCGGAGTGCTTGATGATAGGTGGAAGTGATTGCTTCCATATTGTGTATCCAGTAGCGGCCCATGATCCCAAGATAGTTATGCTTGGCATTGATAACGTAGAAAACGACATCGATAGTGGCTGGTCCTGCGGTAATAGGTAAGATAATCTTGCCTACTCGTTCCTCCCTGGAGCCATTGAACCTACTGATATCTGTGTCGCTCTGAATGACTTAGTAGGCCAATCCCATCTGGCCGATCGTACTCTGAAAAATAATATCAATACCGCTTCCAACATCGATCATCATAGTGTGCATGAAAAAACTGTTTCATTTTATGTATTATGACTAACGTATCATGACGTAGATATTTGATATGGCTAGTATCGCAATCCTCGAAAGGTATTCTGAGTCGGCGATTGCCGACTCAGAATACCTCCGGCTCTTTGATCGGTTGGAATTGTTGATTTGGTTAATTTCGATCATGTTGCTGAGGTCCACGTAGTAGAGATGCTTCTCCTCAGCTCTGTTGTTGACCTGAACAACTTTGAGTTATTTCTTATCGTTTCCATCTTTGCATGACCTCAGGTCAACAATGTATTCAAGCATCCGTCCTTCCTTGAAAATGTGCTCTAGTATCCACTGTAGAGCACAAAAATTGTCAGTAGAATGATAATTTACCTTATGGTGTAGGCAAAATGGTCGATTCTTGTTGGGCTCCAGTGGTTTAGAGATGCGATAGAGCGTGTCTTTCAACAGCAGTGGAAAGATTATAGAGATTCGGACGTTCATCTTTGGGAGGACGGGTTTGTTTTGCGGACCTCTTCTCCGAAGGCACTAGTGTTTTCCTTGGTGCGTTTCTGATCTCCCTGTTCCTCTTTGGGCTCGTTGGTTCATTCTGCATGTGGGACTTTGGTGGAAAGGACAGACTTGGTAGACTTCTTTCACTCAGACATCATCCTCTCCAAGTCGACGTAACCGTTGACTTTGGTGATCATCTTCTCTCGCGTCGTGGGCTTATTAAGGAAGATGTATTCTTTTGCTTTGCAATTGAGCCAGAAAGCATTGGTAAAGGCAGTTACAACTATTTTTTGGTCGAGGTTATCCACCTTTCTCGTAAGCTCTAGGAATTTCTTTAAAAAATCCTCAATCTTTTCTCCATGTGACTGCTTAAGACTGATAAGAGAATACAAGTTCTCATCTTTGTCTCTGTTGTGAGCATTTGTTTTGATGAACTGCTTCTGCAGTTGATCAAATGTGTAAATAGATTCCTCAGGAAGAGAGTGGATCCGTTGAAGTGGCTACTTCTGTAAACTTGTTGCAAACAGTCGGCAGATAATGTGGTTGAGATTGGAGTACAACCCCATTAAATCGCGGTATTGCTGAATATGCTCCTTCGGGTCTGTACCTTTGTATTTGTGAATTTGGGGAGTATGGAAACCTTTCGGTATTTCCATATCGAATAGTTCTTTGATAATCAGACTTTCTAATAACTTTGTGGTATCACTGATTGTACCCAAAACTTGTGCCTCAATCAGCTCCTTAATTTGTTGATCCATATGCTCTTTTGTGACGTAATGACGTGTTAGGTGAATCACTGGACGTGCTGGCAGGGGATGATGAGTTCTCGTACCTTCACTCAAGCGATCTCGTACTGGAACTTGATGGAGAGGTCGCTAGTCTTCCTCCTGACAGATGGAAAGAGAGTAACCTCGGTTGGGTTCTGATTGAACTTCTCCCCCTAAATGGATGGAGGGCTGGAGTCCATGTGGTAGATTTCTGGAAATGGCTTTACTAGTGGCTCCCCGAGGTCCCAACCTTTCCCTTGCTAAAATGCGGGAAGTCTATGGAAGTTGATCGCGACCCTTGGTAGGAGGAACCTGCTGAGTATTTTACAGAGCCTCGAGTGCAGTTTTCATCGTCGTCATCTAATCTTTATATCGCTTGAGTGCTGTCAAACGCTTGTCGTTCTGTATCGAGCTCTTTCTCTCGGAGCTCGCGTTCATTTGTCAGTTGAAGTTCGAGTTCGGCATGTTTTTCTGCCTCTGCATGGAGATTCGCCCGTAACTTGGTGAGTTGTCCCGGAGCCACAGAAATTTCGAGCTGAGTTCCTGCGGCCTATCGTCTGGAGGAAACCATAATTGAAAATTGTAATGAAAGACTGCCTTAGGGTATCGTAGAAATGTAATATTTCCCACAGACGGTGCCAAATGTAATGGCAAGATTCCTTAACTCGATATGATTAGGAATTAGCCATCACACCAATGAACCTAAAATAATACTCTAATATAAGGCAAGAATTGAAGACAGGTGTTTTTAGCGTGGAAAACCTCTGAACAGGTAAAAAACCACGACCTCGTATGATTTTTTTTTGTAAAAGTATCTTTATTGCTTGGAGTTGATATATTTATTTTAAGTAATCTCTAGAATATAGAAATGTTTTTTTTCTCGCAAATAAGAAGTTTGAGTAATTTTTCTAGTCCCTGTTTCTTCTGAAACTTTTCCTTTTTTAGGCTTCTCCACAACTCTTCATCATGCTAGAACACGTTTTCCGAATAATGTCGTTAGTGGTGGTTGACTGAATAACTGACAAGTTCGTGGGAGACATGTGTCTTTGACTGAATAATATTTTCCGGGTTTAGCTCGACCCACGTTCTTGAGTAGTCCGCGGGGCTGGCTGGAATCTTTGACTGGAGTGTTAAGTACCAAAATTTTGTGAGCCTAAGATGAAGGTAAATCGAACTGCGTGAGCTCGATTACGAGTGAGGTCGATGGATAAGTCCCTACACTTACGAACACGGAGTACGCACTCTGGGTCTTGCTAATATTGATCCAACTACACGTGTCTCTGAATACTTCAGAAATAATACATACAAGGCTATTTATGAACCTATATGGATTCCTATAAGAGGAATTGAGCAGTAGAAAATTTTAAAAACTGATCCAGGTGTTCGTGCTTCTATTCCAACAGTTTGAGCCGGTCGTCCTAGCATGCAAAGGAAGAAAAGGGAAAAAATGCTTGGCCTTGTTACTAAACTAAGATTTTGAGTAGGTTTCGAAAAATTGACACAATCGTTATTCTTGTAAGCTTCTGCCAATCTAATCCGACGACAATACACATCCGGCAATAACACCATCTTTTACGATGAGCACTGAGCCACCTGTCATCCCAGATGATGATGTTGCAATCAGTTTACACTGATGATTTTGGGTACTCTGTATCATTTGTTTGTATGATCTTTATCGTCAGTGTTGTAAAAATTCATTATTTGTCTAAATGTAACTATCACTTTTTAAAAAAGAATTTCTCATTTGTCTCTTTCCATTGTATAATTATTTAGCACCGAACTATCATTTGTGCACATTAAATTTCTCATTTGTTTGTTTGTATGATATCATTGTTTGCTTATGAAGTGTCATTTATGGACGAATACTTTCTCATTGGCTTGTTTCCATGATATCATTGTTTGCCTCTGAAGTGTCATTTGTGCACGAAGACTTTTTTATTTATTTATTTCCATGATATCATTGTTTTCTTCGGAACTCTCATTTGTTCTCAAAGAATTTCACATTTGTTGGTTTCTATTATATCATTGCGCGCCAAGAATTTTTATTGTCTGTTGAATTTTTATCTTTAGTTTTGTTAAGTTCATCATTAAACTTGTCTCCCTCTATATCATCATTATTTTCTTACAGAACTGTGATTGTTTTGTTTGCCACATATCAAACAGAAACCACTACTTATTAGTATAAAACAAATGAAATAACACCAAACAAAATATATTTTCATTCATACAAAGTCAAAGTACTGGTTATCACAAAAAATGAACAAACGAAACATCAAAATAATAAAGTTCACAACTTCTGATCACGTTCCGCGCATTCCAGATCGCGCTCCAAATCCTGGATCATCTGCTCGAGTTAGCTAATCTTAGATCTGACTCTTCCCACAATTTCTTGTGCTCATCCCAGTCTAACTTTATTGCACAGAGCTGATCTTCCAAGAAGCGCATATGGAACTTGAACTCTTTAAAATGTTAATTTCTCTTTGCTATAACTTGATACATTTCATCCCGGATTACATTGAACGCTCCTAATTTCTTCCTGAAGTCTTCGCAATGCCCTTTCAACATTTGTGCCTTCTCAACGAAGATATCCTTCTCCATTAGACATAGTCTATTCAATTTGTAGAGACGTTGGTCACGTTGATCTTCCTGCATCCCTACCGACTCAAACCAATAGTATGGAGTGTTCGAAGAGATATGGCTAACATGAGTGAAGTACGACATTTTTCTTCAGAAGTTGAAAAGAGTTTAAGTTTTAGGGTTGAAGAGTTAAAGAGTTGAGAATAGTTTATTTGGGATTAGGGCTTTTATAAGGGAAGTATTGGGAAGGGACGAGTGTCAGGGATTACCCGATGTTAAAGGTAAAAGTTATTATTACTTCAGTTCGGCCCCGTCGTTTCTTGTTATATACATAAATAATATGAGTATTTAAATTGAGTTGTCTAATCAATTATCATTACTTGTTACATCGATTTGTTATATGTTGAAGATAAATTCGCATTTTTTTTATGCTATATATCATTATCTCTTTCCTGAACTATTATTGTTTAATGATAATTTATCATTTGTCTGTTGAAATGTTATCATTGTTCATGGAGTCTTTATCATTGGTTTGCTTCCCTTATATTGTTTATTTCTGATGGAATTTCCCTTATATCACTATTTGAAAGCGAAAAGCCGAAACAAAATAAAACAAATGTTCATACAAGGGAAACAATAATAACAACAATAACAATAACTAAAAACAACACAAATATTTATAACTCCTCACTTGAGGAATTCTGATCACGTTTCATAGCCATGATCTTCTGCTCGAGATAGTCAATTTTATAGGCCGACACCTCCAACAGTTTCTTATGCTCATTCCGGTCCAACTTTAGAGCGCAGAGCTGATCTTCTAAGAAGCGGATATGAAACTTGAACCCTTCAGAACGTTTTTTTTTATAATTTTATCTAGTTCTTCATCCATTTTATCGAGCTCTCCTAATTTCTCCTTGAACTCTTTGTAATGCTCTTTCAGCAGTTGCGCATTCTCGCCGATGGCATTCTTCTCCATTAGAAAAATTCTATTCAACGTGAAGAGAAGTTCGTTAGCCTGATCTTCCTCAATCCCTACTGCCTCAAACCAATCTTGAGGGATACTGAAAGAGGCACGGCAAAATCGAGTGGAGTGGGAATGTGATATTTTTTGAGAAGTTTTAAAAAGTTGAGGGTTAGAGCTTTAGTTTAGGGTTTTTTATACTTGGGAGAATTATGACTTTGAATTACGCGTGGCAGGGTTTAGGCCTTAGTGTTTAGAGTGGTAAAAACCACATGGATGTTTTAGTTAGATAACTTGCTGTAAACGTAATCAAAGTTGACTTTAAGAATAACTTGTCATATTGTCTATAAAGGCAAGAGTCTGTCAGCTTTAAAGCAGGGGCTATGGCATTTGTTGTGACCAAGGGTATCATCTTAATGTGTTAATTTTTATTTCTTTATAAATAGCTTATCATAAGCTTATACTACATAACCTGTACACTTGCTTCTAGTTCTCAAGCATTACATACTTCCCTACCAACGATGCATTCCCTTATTTGCTGGTGCGGTGAAAATTGTGATATTTGTCTCTTACGCTCAAGCCTCAACCCTAACTGCTGGTTCTGTCAATGCGCTCACAAAATTGGTGGGTATGGTTTATGGGCATGGGTAGATGTGGTAAAATGGTACAATTGTGGTCTTATTTGCAGAGTCTCTAAACCTCCTGATAGGTGATTCTACCATTGCCCACAATACCATTCTCAGTTAAAAACTTGGTTTCGAGAATCCTCTACGCCCGATGATTCTAAAAGGCCACAATCGTCAATGGTAGAAAGCATCACAAATTCTGGCCAAGGGAGCAATCAAATCCTCAACACTATTACATCTGAAACTTACGCTCAACTAAGGATCTCGGAGGTCAGAACAGAGATGCTGCAAGATTTTTTGTCCAAGTTAAAATCTCTTGATCTTAACAAGTAGAGAAATATGTAGGAGTGAAGTGTAATATTCTTTATCTTTAGTGACGTTATTTTCTAGCATTAGAATGTTAAACTCTTTGGGATCAAATGCTAAATCATATATTACAAATGGCAACATTTTAATAATAGCATGTAATTTATGGATTGTAAATGACAAACACCTTAAAACAAATGACAAATAGATAATTGTTGGATGACATATATTTCATTAAATAAAAAATACATTTCTAATGTTCCTTCATTTCTAATGGGTTTGGCCCACATTAAATATTACTATGTTTGAATTCATTCTAACATTGGGATTTGGAACTCGACATTAAATACTGATGTGGTTTGTAGTACTATGGTATAAATACTGACGTAGTTTATTCGGCATATACTTCTTTATTTCTTATTTAATCTTATACAACTATTGTGTATCTGCTCTGCGAAGAAGATTGTGACCACCAGCCATAATGCAAGAGTTGTGGCTTTGATACTTTGGGACCCAGTCCCTTGAACTTTATACTCCCATTCTAGTGCATCCTACCTTCCATGGGATGACATATGAATAGGTGGAAGAGGCGGATCACGATTATTATCAAATGTTCTGCTTTCACTATATGGTGACGTCAGAGCAGGGGAGGAGAATTGGTCTGCGTCTTCTGGCAAAGGATGCTGCTACAGCGGCGGATAAAGTGGCTGGTTTACATCCGATGATGTCTTTTCATTACCCTGAATAGGATCAGAGGAAGAGATGGTGGTGGTGGTAGGGGTTATGGAGGAGGAGACGGTGGTAGTGGTAGGGGAGACCGACTACCACCACCACCACCACCACCTCCGAGTGCATAAACTGATGTAAATTGATGTGATTTAAATTATGATCTATAACAATATTCGAGCTAATGAAAGTTTTTTTTGTGCCCAATGAATATTATAATTTTAAAGTAAAGAAATCTAATCTTAGCATGCTTAAGATAAGATGATGTCAAATCGTAGATAACCAATGAGAAGTAATCTATAACAGATGACAAATGAGAAATTAATGATTACAAATGACAAATGAAAAATCATAGTTGACAAATGGCAAATCTCAGATAACAGATGATAAGTAATACATAAAGCAGATGATAAATCATTGATAACAAATGACAAATGACAAATCATAAATAACAAATGACAAATGACAAATCGTAGTTGACAAATGGCAAATAATTTATATAACAGATGATAAATTATTGATAGCAGATGACAAATCATATTTAACAAATAAATAATTAAGTTATTAATTATAATTATTGTTTACTTACAATATTTGTATTGTGTTTGTTTCATAGTAGACGACATTTGCACTTAAAAAAATAATTTGTCATTTGTTGACTATGATTTGTCATTTGTTACCAATGATTTATCATTTGTTGGTAAATTATTGGTTTATTTGGTTCTTTGAACATTTGTATTGTGTTTGTATGATAGTAGACAACATTTGTACTTAAAAATGATATGTCATTTGTTGACTATGATTTGTCATTTGTTACCTGTGATTTGCCATTTGTTAACTATCAATGGTCTATTTAGTTCTTTGAACATTTGTATTGTGCTTGTATGATAGTAGACAACATTTGTACTTAAAAAAACGATTTGTCATTTGTTGACTATAATTTTTCATTTGGTACCAATGATTTGTCATTTGTTAACTATCAATAGTCTATTTGGTTCTTTGAACATTTGTATTATGTTTGTATGATAGTAGAAAATATTTGTACTTAAAAAAAATGATTTGTCATTTGTTGACAATGATTTGTCATTTGTTACCTATGATTTGTCATTTGTTAACTATCAATAGTCTATTTGGTCCTTCGAACATTTATATTGTGTTTGTTTATTAGTAGATAATATTTGTACTGATAAAAACAATTTGTCATTTGTTAGCTATGATTTGTCATTTGTTAAAAATGATTTGTTATTTGTTAACTAACAATGGTCTATTTGGTTCATTGAACATTTGTATTGTGTTTGTTTATTAATAAACAATATTTGTACTTAAAAAATTAATTTGTCATTTGTTAGCTATGATTTGTCATTTGTTAACAATAATTTGTCATTTATTAACTAACAATGGTCTATTTGGTTCATTGAACATTTGTATTGTATTGTGTTTGTTTGTTAGTAGATAATATTTATACTTAAAAAAAACAATTTGTTATTTGTTAGCTATGATTTGTCATTTGTTAACTAACAATGGCCTATTTGGTTCTTTGAACATTTGTATTGTGTTTGTTTATCAGTAGACAGTATTTGTACTTAAAAAACGATTTGTCTATGATTTGTCATTTGTTAACAATGATTTGTCATTTGTTAACTAACAATGGTCTATTTGTTCTTTGAACATTTGTATTATGTTTGTATGATAGTAGACAACATAGTCAACAAATAAACCAAATAGACCATTAATAGTTAACAAATAACAAATCATTGATAACAAATAACAAATCATAGTCAACAAATGACAAATCATTTTTTTATGTTTAAATGTTGTCCACTATCATACAAATATAATACAAATATTCAAAGAACCAAATAAACCATTGATAGTTAACAAATGTCAAATCATAGTCAACAAATGACAAATCATTTTTTTAAGTAAAAATGTTGTCTACTATCATACAAACACAATAAGAACGTTCAAAGAACCAAATAGACCATTGATAGTTAATAAATGACAAATCATAGGTAGTAAATGATAAATCATAGTCAACAAATGACAAATCATTTTTTAAGTACAAATGCTATCTATTATCATACAAATACAATACAAATGTTCATTGAACCAAATAGACCATTGATAGTTAACAAATGACAAATCATATATAACAAATGACAAATCATAGTCAACAAATGCCAAATCATATATAACAATGGCCAAATCATAGTTAACAAATGCCAAATCATATATAACAAATGAAAAATCTAGTATAACAAATGAATAAACGTATTTTTAAGAACACATGTTGTCTACTTACAAACAATCACAATTCATTTGAGCCGAATCGACCATTCACTTATATCAAATATTGTATATCTACAAAACAAATAATATATAACGAATGATATATCATAGATAACAAATGATAAATCTTTGATAACAAATGCCAAATAATATACAACGAATGATATATCATAGATAACATTTTTTTTTGCTAAATTAGATAATTTTATTGCACAAACATAGAATACAAAAAAGGGAAGCTGGCACTTTAGCCTAGCCAAGCCAAAATTAACAGAGTCTAAAATATTCTTTTATGGGTTCCTAAATTTTATAAAGAAATTGTGGTCTCCCTACATAACTCTCCATATTACCTTTTAAAAGTCTCGCTCCGCGATTAGCCAACTGATCTGAGCTAAAGTTGACTTCTCTCCAAGTTGGGGTGATTTTAATTTGCTGCATTTTAGTCTTGACCATTTCCCAGTCACCTTTTAACTGCCAGGGGACATTATTATTGTTAAACGCTTTTACTGCTACCGTGGAATCTGATTCAAACCAAGCAATTAACCATCCATTTGAAGCTGCATCTTGGAGGCCTTGTAAAAATGCAGAACATTCAGCTATGTAACTGGTAACATTACCCAGCCCTTCAGAGTACGCTCTCAAAACTGTTCCATTATGATCCCTGATAATAAACCCAACACTCCCTTTTCCAGGTTTACCTTTAGATGAACCATCTGAGTTTATCTTAACCTCCCCAACTCTAGGAAGTTTCCAGTAACAAGATTTGATGTGTTGGGTTTTCCTGGGATGCAGGGGGACTTGAAGATTGTGAAGCACACTGAGATCTCCCACACAATTCTTCATATGAGATTACGGCAAATGGGAAGTATCTCTAATATGAGAAGGAAGGTCTCTTTTTATATTCGGCATGTTGATTTTTGCATCATCAAAAAAGATACTGTTTCTAGAGCTCCAGACAATAAAGGATCCACCCCAAATAGCACCAATCCAAAGATCTTTAATGTAAGCACTAACTTAATGTAAGCTGCAGCAAGAAGGTTCCTCAGGGAAGGGGATGAAACTTGCAGCTGGAACAAATCAAGAGTCCAGAGCCATAACTTAGTACTAATTTTACAGTTCCATAGAAGATGATCTAAAGATTCTTCATTATTATTGCACAATCTCCACCAGGAAGCTAAACAAATACCCTTCTTTTTTATGTTATCTTCTGTTGGAATAACACCATGAAAAACTCTTCAACCCCACATAGAGCTTCGAGGATGAAGGGAAGTCTTTCTAACATACTTTACCCACCATTGAGGACTCCCTTTGGATTGAATAACATTATAGGCATTGTTCACACCAAACCTACCATGTAGATCTGGTTTCCAGACTCTAATGTCATAAATGCCAGTAATTTGAATCCTTTGGATATCAATATTAAGCCTGAGGAGGATAGTCTTTAAGTCTTGAGGTAATTCCCACCTACTATTAGAAATAATGCTGCAGAGTTTTGCTTGCATTTGAGACCACTGGATATCAGTATTCTCAATCAAGTGTTTCAAAGGTTTATCTGAGCACCAAGTATCTTACCATAGGTCAATATCTGCACCATTACCAATAATCCAACTAGTATTCTGGGAGAGAAAAGGAAGAGCCCACCTAATCCCAGCCCAAATGGATGATCCTTTAGTACCACAATAAGGATTACCAGCCTTGTTGATGAATTTAGCCCTCATAAACCTGCTCCAGTCTTCATCAGAGTTAAGGAAGTGCCAGGCCAACTTCATTAAGAGAGAGAGATTAATTTCTTTCGTCCTTCTGATTCCAGCTCCACCTTCTTTTAGAGGGAGGCACACTTTCTCCTAGCCAACTATGCAGGATTTCTTCTTATCTGTAGATCTTGACCATATAAAGTTCCTAATAGCCTTTTCTCCTTCCCTGATTATACTAGCAGGCCACTTGTAGATTCCCATGTTATAAATAGACAAGCTATTAAGAACTAAGTTTATCAGAACTATTCTTCCTTGTAAAGATTGCAAGTTTCCTGCCCAAGAAGATGCTCTCTTTTTAATCTTGTCCACCAAGGCCATTGCCGTATCATTTTTAACTCTTCCTTTCATCAATGCGATACCAAGATACTTCTCTGGGAGAGAACCTTCAAAGAATTGAAAAAGCTCCTTTACTCTTGCAACTTTATTGGGTTTCATTCCTCCTAAGAATAATTTTCTTTTCTCAACATTAAAGTATTTCCCTACAACATTTTGGTAAGCCTGTAGACAATCTCTCATGTCTTTAAGACCTTTAAGATGATCATTGGAAAAAATAAAGACATCATCAGCGTACAACAGATGGGATGGAGCAGAAATACCCTTGATTGTG
The DNA here is from genome assembly GCA_014058105.1 of Kingdonia uniflora. Classification (NCBI taxonomy): domain Eukaryota; kingdom Viridiplantae; phylum Streptophyta; class Magnoliopsida; order Ranunculales; family Circaeasteraceae; genus Kingdonia; species Kingdonia uniflora. The sequence goes on from JACGCM010000004.1 coordinate 1,775,571, forward strand.
ACCATTACAAGAGTTTTGCCCAGTCTTCTAAGCTCATTCAAACCAAGACTTAGCACATTTTCTGCAATTACAAATAAAGTAGGAGAGAGGGGATCTCCCTGCTTAAGACCCCTACCAGATTTAAAGAATCCATTAGGCCCACCATTAATTAAGATAGAAGTATATCCACTAGAAAGCAGAACATGAATCCAGTTGCAGACTGTATTGGAAAAACACATCCTTCTCAAGACAGAGATCAAGAACTGCCAGCTAAGGGTATCGTACGCTTGAGCAATGTTTACCTTGATTCCTACATTTCCACCATGTCTGCTTTTATGAAGTTCATCGATCAGTTCTGAAGCAAACCCAACATTTGAGTAAATGCTTCTCCCCTGAATAAACCCACACTGTTCTTTGGATATAACCCTCTTCACTATGCTCACCATTCTTGTTGCAAGGATTTTTGAGAGAATTTTAACCACAAAATTCCCCATACAGATGGGTTTGTACTGTTTGAGCTTTACTGCAGCTTTAGTTTTGGGGGCAAGTACAATAAAGTTAGCATTTAAACCCCTTGGCATAGAGGAGTCTCTAAAGAAGGATTGGATAGCCGAGACCACATCCTTGTCAATAATATCCCAACAATCTTAAAAGAAATATCCTGAGAATCCATCAGGACCCGGGGAGCTGGAGGGGTTAAAAGTGAACACAATCATCTTAACTTCTTCACAGTTTGGAGTCATGGACAACATCTTATTGTCTTCTTCATTGATCACCTTATCAATCACGTTCATCACTTGTTCTTCCAGGACAGTAGGACTGAAAGCAAACTTTTCTGTATAGTATTGAACAACATAATTTTTAATATCCTCTTGATTGTCTAGAGAGAGTCCCTCCTCAGTGGTAATGTTAGAGATCAGGGCTTTACTTCTTTTTACCTTTGTGATAGTGTGGAAGTAGTTTGTATTTCTATCTTCAGACTCCAACCAGTTTACTCTTGATTTTTTCTTCCAAAGCTCTTCTAAGTTTTTCTGAGCTTTAACATACATATCGCACTTACTCGCCATTTCTGCTTCAATTTGATCATTGCAAACATCATCTTCTAGGAGATATTACAGCTCCAGAATGCTATTATAAATCACCTGTATACTCCTTTCAGTGTTTTCTAATATTTGAGTGTTCCACTCCTTCACGACAATCTTATGTCTTTTTAGCTTTTTAGCAAGTCTGAATAAAGGATTTCCATTAAGTCTTGCCTCCCAATTTGATTTGACAAAATTGAAGAAATCAGGATGAGAACTCCACATTTTGCAGCACCTCAAAGGGGAGTTGTGAGGTTTTGGGATCCCAATATTCCATCCCATCAGTAGAGCCTGATTTGAGCTTGTCCTTGCCAAAACTTTATATCGCCAGTTGCTGAATTTGTCTACCCAATCTTTATTAGCAAGCATTCTGCCCTGCATACAAAGAATCCTATCTTTACCCATCTGCCCATTTTTCCAGGTGTATTTTGAGCCCACAAAGTTGCATTCCATGAGCTTGTTGGCATCCACCATTTCTTGAAACTCAGAAGTAGCTTTCAAGTTGATGCCTCTTCCTCCTTTTTTTTCTCCATGCCTTAATACCACATAAAAATCACCTACCAACAACCAAGGGAAATTAGTAGAGCCTATCACCTTTAGTTCACTCCACAACTCCCTTCTTCTAATATAGGAGCAGTGGGCATGAACAAAGGTCATAATGTTACCTTCAAATAAAATAGTGATATGCTGAGGGGATTTAGCTATTATAATTGGCTTATCCTTGTTTTTTTCCCAGAATTTCTAGATATTAGGAAGCTTTATACCATTATCATGGCATATTACATAAAGAGTCATAGTATTAAGTGCCAAACTTTTATGTTAGCTTATATTTGGGCTTACTTTAGGTTCAATAATACAAAGAAGATCAGGAGAGAATTTATTCACCATCCTTCGCAGAGTTGAGCAAGTGTTTTCATTACGAGCTCCCCTGTAATTCCAACAAACTATTTTTGTCATCTTGATCTTTCTCTTTGTTTATGCCCCTTGCACTCTACGTTTGAATGATTGTTAATCATTTTAGGCTTATTCTTCTTCATATTTTTCCTATTTCGTACTTGCTCCCACCTATTCTCTACTTCAGGAAGGAGAATTTGGATTTTAAGGACTTGAGTACAATCCTCATTGCTAATATGCTCACTTTCTTCACTAGATTCTTCACTGCCATTTGCCCCAGTTTCAGTCTCAGCCCCAGCCTCATTGTCCTCGTCCAATTCAGCTTTATCTGCCCAAGATTTCATCACTGCTTGAGCTTCTCTGGCCACTTGGTGGTAAGACTTCATACTATTGTGTGATTCCATTTGTGAGCTGATATGCCTTCCTGCCTCCATTTCATTTGTTTCAAATACATTTTGAATTATTTTTTCCCAGACTTCCATCCCAAGCTTCTCAGGACTATCTGTGCTTGTTCTTGGAGTAGAATCAACCATCACCTCTTTGTTTTTTTCAGCAGGTACCTCATCTTTGTTGCCTTTATTTATTTCCCCATTTTATTTCTTCTTTCAATTTCTTTTCTTTTTTTGCTTCTTCTCAACCTCATTTTCTTTAGCAACGCCTTTTTCTTCTTTCAAAATTTCTTTCTGCATATCTCTGCAATCCAAAACTATGTAGCCAATGATCTTGCAGTGGGAGTAGATTTTAGGTGTCTTCCCCATCATCACTTCTTGAAAAAACTCTAAGCCTTCCCTTTTAACCAGAATTTTACCAGGAACTGGTTTTGATAAATCAATATCCACTAAAATACTAGCATAAAACCTAGTGTTTCTTTGGAGAGCATCTTTATCCACCTGAACTGTATTACCCACTATTTTTGGCATCGCAAGAAGTGTATCCTCTTCCCAATATTCCATTCCTAATCCTGGATATTTCACCCAAACAAGAGCATTTGAGTTTTTTTATTTAACCACATCAAAATTTGAAGACCATGGAAAGACTCTTAATAGTTGCTTATCTATCTGCCTGGGTCCTCCTTCCCAAATCTTCATTTTGTCCTCCTCATTGTCAAGCAACACAGTAAAATACCCTTTGCCTAATGGAATAAATTGACATAGACCTTGGATTTTCTAGCTTTTGAGAGCTTCAGTTCAAGCCACAACAAGCTTTATTTTTACTAAATCAAGTCTTCCAATCAAACTAAATTTGTATATTTCCACACCTCTATTGAAGCCAGCCTCTGTAATCATGATGACTAGTATGTCTTCTCTCAACCCTGGAGTGGGGAGAAGGCTAAGATCAATAGATTGCTTGTTGTTCTCAAATAACTCTACAAAGGTGTGTTTTTGGGGTTGATTGATCGATCTCACCTTGGAGGAAGCTTCCATTCTCCATAGATCCATGTGAAATCACTCATAAAATCCAGATAGATAGTTTTAGAGGAAGGCGATCATGGTGGCGATAAACAATTTCCTTAAATGGATAAAAAAAGACTGAGTCAACATATTTTGACTAGTCAATTTCCCCAAGATATAACTAAAAGAAGTAAAATCTAATCTCTTACACTAACCTGCACCGTTCACAAATTCCCCTTTTGACCCTGTGGATCAAATATGCTATTGTGCACCTGCAGAGCTCATTCTTTCCATCCCTAACATATTATGCCAATTCCGAAGGCCCATATATAGAATGATAAAACAAATAATATATCTCCGATAACAAATGTCAAATCATATATAACAAATGACAAATTTATGATAACAAATGTCAAATCATACATAAAAAATGAAAAATTAATAGTAATCTAATTATACAGATTAGCCATTCTAGCAAATATATAGTATACGAATAACAAAAAAGATATAACAAATGTAAAAAATTATATAAATGAATGATATTACTTGTTTATAACTTTACAAAATTGCAGAAATTATACATTATAACAAAATGGATGTCAAAATTTTTAAATCTCCTCTGGCTTAACTCCCAGCCTCAATATGTCATAAGCAATTGTGTAACAACATTGATTACTATCTATCAGATCTAGAAATTTTATTCCCCTTAGGAGATTGTCCATAAAGACAAGCATATAGACCCCGCAATCATGACCATTTGGCTGTATTGGATATTTCCCAAAACGATATGTCCATTTGGAGTTTAGATCATAATCCTTTACCTCTGAACCAGTAGGTGGACTACTGCGATCGGCAAAATCTCTCCATATAGACAGTTTTGGGAGGATCCTTGATATCTGATCTTCAATAAACTGGTGTCCAAGAGATAATTTCTTCTTCTTCATCTGTACATTTGTAATTTTTGCATCCACCATTGAATCGTAGATGAATATTTTTCTTGCCTTAAAGGACACAACATGGTTGTCATTGATATTCCAGGGAATGAGCATTTATTTCGAATTGACCACTTTCAAATCTCCTCGATGGATGCAATTAAAAACTGTACGATCCCATTACATAGATGTAATTTGTTCCCAAATTAATTTCTTCTTCAATTTCACACCTTCTGGAGATGACATATTACGAGTCCAGACATTGAAAGCCCTAACAATATATTGACAGGCAAAGACAGCGGCCAGCACAATCCTTTCTTTATTTGGGCGGGCATGATGTTGTGTGTCAAAATATTATATTAGGGCTTTAATGCACACATCAATGACCTGAACAGGAAAAGAAAATGACAAATTAGATAACAAAAATAATAAAGTTCAATATTACAAATAACAACAATGGCAAAACTAATGATAAATTACAAACGAATAAAGGACATACAATTTGAAAACAAATGGTAGAGACTCTTGTACAAATGATAGAGGAAAATAAATAAATGATATAAATACCTCATTGTCCAACCATTGCTTTAGATATAAGGTGTAGAGAGCGTTAAGGCAAACAGTTTCTTCACCTATCATCATATAGGTACTCCTGCTGTCCTTCTTAGCTTCAGGAGATAATTTATCTTTTCTCAGTGACCAGACTTGGTCCACCTAGTTTTTCTCATCCTGGGAGATGGCTTTTTGAATAAAAGATTCCAATAACACTCTCGGAAGAAGCTCGTCAAGGTGAGCATGCAATTGGTTCATTCGGCAAGCCATTATGAAGGTTTTTTTATTAATTTCATCCTCAGTTAGTGCATGCCTCTTCTTTAAGGTGACATTCACTTCTGACTCCATTAAAACAAGCTAGAACAGAGATGTCGAAATAAGAAAATGAAATATAAATGTACTTTTACATGAGATTGAGTAATAAACCAGTTGTTTAGTTTAAAAGTACTTTATACATTGGTCTGGTCAACAACCATTTCTTTTAATACTTGCTCAGGGTCTAGTTTATTCTGTGAATTTCTATCATCATCATCCTTGCCTTCAGCCACCTCCTCTTTATTCTGTTCCACCTCCTCTTTACTCTTTTTACTCTGTAAATAAATATACTACAAATGATAAGAGTGATACAAGATATGGGAAAATAACTAGAAGAAAATGAGAAGTTACCAGCAAAGAAATGATAAGTTACCTGACTAGCTTTACCAACATCATTCTTTTGGTGGGAGATTACTATATCAGTTTGTACAACCTCTATAGTCTGTTCCTCGACAGATACAACAGTTGTTTGGTCTGTACTAGCCTATAAATAAATATACTACAAATGATAAAAGTAATATATGATATGAGAAAATAAAAGAAGAAAATGAGAAGTTACCAGCAAAGAATAAATAAGTTACCTGACTAGCTTCATCTTCTATTTTTTCAACCTCCAGAGTCTGTTCCTCGATAGATACAACAGTTGTTTAGTCAGCACTAACCTGTAAATAAACAGACTACAAATGATAAGAGTGATACAAGATATGGTAAAGTAAATGAATAAAATAAGAAGTCAATAGCAAACAAATGATAAGTTACCTGATAAGCTTCACCAACAACTTCCTCCTAGTTAAAGAATACTAAATCAGTTTTTGCTACCTCTGCAACCGTCATAGTCTGTACAACAAAGGTTAAAGAAGAAAAAAAATTAAAAAAATTGGTATAGATAGCTTAATACGAACAAATATTAGTAACTTGAGGTTATGAATCCTCTTCTTCAGCAAATACCTTATTGACATGTTGTACATCTTTTTTTTCTATTATAATATACCACTATAGTTAGTGGTTATGAATCTTCTTCTTCAATAACTTGAGGTAACTCTTCTTCAGATTTAACAATCTCCTCGACATATTTCTTATCATTATTATCTTTTTCGTCACCCTTCTTCCACTTCACATACAACAAATAAAATAAACAAAGACATCAGAAGAAATAAATATTTTGGAAAAGAGAATGACAAAGACAGCCTCTCAAATGCCAAAAATATTCTGAACAAATGACAGACATCTGAAGAAATGGAAAATTGCATAAAGTAAATGCCAATATTTCGAAAAATAAATGTCAAATAATATCATATAAATGATAAGAAGTAGTAAACAGATGATACCTTTAGAAGACCACCACCATATTTAGGCGATATCACTTCTAAATTCACTTTAACATCATCATCTACCATTAAATATTTTACCACCTCCAATCCTTCTCCAGGCGCAACTTGCTGAAGAATATTTTTTGCAGTTGATTGAATATTCCCAAGTTCTGGGAATTTTGCCCGTCTCTTCCTTAACACTTTATTAGCCAAGCCCTTCTTCAGGATCTTGGGGATTAAGGTTTTCAATTGGATTAGTGGGTCATGATTAAATTATTCATCAGTGAAAGATTCTTTCTTTGTGCCTTTAACCTTTTTCTTCAAGAGCACATCAGGTTCTTCAACCTTCTTGTTCTTCTTGCTGTCATTCAACTTCTTCTGCCATTCTCTCTTACCTTCTTTTATTTTCTTTAATCTTTTAATTATTTTGTTGCCAGGTTCTCGGTTCTGCCTTCTTCCTTTTCCCATTTTCTTTCTCATTACCTCTTTCTCGCTTCCGTTTCGCGGTTTTCTCAAGAGTAGAGAACTGGTACTGCCCAAGGAGTGGAGTATCTCCAAGTAGTAGAGTACTGCCTCCTACAATAGACATCAAAATTTGTTCGAACATTTTACCATGGTTATGCAGCATTTTGCCATGTCCCTCCAACTGGGAGCATACCCTAACCACTACAGCTCCGATCTCAGTGGCAGATGAACTGCTACCTAATCCAGGTATACCGACTACAGGTAGAACGACTGCAGGTGCACCGACTGTAGGTGCACCGATTGCAGGTACAACGCCAATTGCATGTGCTTCGATTTGATTTCTCTAAAATATTTAAAAAGATGGCGATGACAAATGACAACTTAGAAATGACAGAAAATACTCTAACAATAATAATAGGCATACAACAAATGATAAAAAAGGACTTCATAATGACAGAAAAATCAAAAAAATGACCAGAATAGATTAAGAAATGCCAAATCTAAACAAATAAAATGATACGAAACATAAATTAAATGACAAGGAAGCAATAAAATGAATCAATCATACAAAGAATGAAATATTACCATGGCCTTTTGCACAAGACCTTGTTGTATATCAGTCTTAGACGGCTTCATAGCTATTACCAATAATTTAGGGTTAGCAAAAAAAAATTAAACGTTACAATTTGGCGACGCTTAAAGGATGCCATCTTCCATCCGAGTTTCTTAGGGAACAAATATATGGATCCTTCAATTCTTGGAAACTTCAGGCTAGGAATAGAAAAGAAAGTCCATATCATAAACACCTAGGTACATCCATGCAGTGATAAAGTTTTCTCAGATTTTTTACCAGTCGCCGATCGATACTGGGCAAACTCTACTATTTGACTCCACAAGAAATTACAGACTTGCTCTCTCCAGTGGAATCTGTTAAACTAATCTAGATCATTTACCATATCAACATACTTCGCCTTAATGTTTCTCCCCTTGTTTGGGAGGAGAATGGATAGTATAATTTTAAACAAATTTAATCGAAGAACATCTTCTGCAAAGCGAAATAACACAATGTAATGATAAGAACTTTATAATATAATGAGCCAAAAATGGCAAATACAATTCAAATATTGGAGGGGTGAGAAATACAATGAAGAACAATGATAAAGATGACAAAACAAATGATAAATTAGAGCTTTACCCTGATGTCTTTCCAATTTTACCTATTTTAAAGCATCATCAATTTCCTTCAACACATATGTATTCTTCTTCTTAGGGAATTGCCTCATTCTAAAATTCGTCATATGCTTAGGATTAACAAATAAGAACTCATTTGCAATAGGAGAGACACGTAGCCCCAAAATCAGGCAAACATGAATGGGTTTCATCTGAATTATCGTCTCCCCAAATTAGAATTTCATATCATCATGATGACGATCGAATAATTCTTCAACCAACGTCGACATCGTGGCTATTGGATCAATCAGCAGTAAGGGTACAAAATTGGTGGTACGATGAGTACCCTTCTCTACTTCAGGCAGAGCTACAAACATTTTGTGAAATCCCAAACCTGTACATCGAAAGGTATAATTTTTAGCATTGGAGGTGCCCATCATGGCTCCACCCTCCTGTGTTTGGTTCTCCTCATCAACTTGTTTATTCCCTTCTTTATCAGACTTTATTGTAGAAGAAGAAAAAAAAATAGACTTTGATCAAACACCTGGTAGGCAGTAGTCATACAAATGATTTGCCACTAATATAGCACTGAAATCACACACACACACGATGGGTAGAATCACGACGATTTTGAGAAAAGGGTTTGTGCGACCGGGACGGCTTTTAAGGTTGTCAATCACACACAATTTGTATAATTTGGACGGTTTTGCAGTGGTCGTGTAAGAAGAAAATGTTTGAGGAATGAGGATGGTTTTTGGCGCCAAAGGGTAGACGAACTCGTGTAAATCGCACGTGTTACCTAAGCTTAAAGAACAGTAAACAAATGCCAAATAATATAACTGATGGTGACAAAGTCTGCATGAGCCAATATAACTGATGTTTGAACGCATGAAAAATTGGTTTCAATAAATGACAACAATTGCATATAATGGTGATAGGGTCTGCCTTACACGTCTCGAAATAGTAATAACACGTGTAGATCGAGGAACGATTAAAATTGGACACGTGGCGTGATAATAATATTTTTAAATGATTTGAACTTTTTTATTATTAATTATGAAGTAACATTCAAGCTAGTGGATCCCACGGCCAATAAACCTACTTTAATATTCAAGCAGTTGATATTTTCAGAACAAATGACAAAGTTGTATAAAACAAATGAAAAAGAAGACTGAACAAATAGGAAAGTTATATAACACAAATAATAACAAGTTGTTACCAAATGACATAAACGTCTGAAAGAATGCCAGAGTTGAACTAAATAAATGACATATTTTGTTTTGCAGCAGCCGCGCAGACGATTTTCCATCGTTTGTTCTGCAAGTTGAGTAGAGTAGAGTACCATCTGTAGGAGTTATGAGTATCATCATTTCCTCTATGCCCAATGAGTATAGTACCAGTCTGTAATCAAACACTTAGTAGGTAGCAGTCACACAGACAGTTTGTGACAAATAATCAAGATAGTTTTTGCGGTTGAGTAAAAAGAATAAACTGTTCGATGAATCGGGATCGCTTTTGGCTTCAAAAACAAGACGAACTCCTATGAATCGCAGGTGATGCCTAGTCATAAACGATGAAAAATAGTAACAGAATTGGTGAAAGAGTGTGCCTTCTTATAAATATTAAACTTGTTCAAAGGTAGGACAAAATGTACTAAAACAAATGACAAGTAGTTCATGAGATGGTGACAATGTCTGCCTTCCTCGTACACGTGGCTTGATATAATAGTTTTAAATGAGTTAAAGAATTTCTTACAATTTTTTATTACGCCGGATGTGACATTTGTACTTGTGGAGTCCAAAAATAGGTGGTTGTCTGCTGTAATATTGCAACTTTAGTAGGGGCAAATATGGTTTTTCCTCTTGCCATTATCGATTTTGGAATTTATTGTTCCTTGGGTCTGATTTTGTAAAGATGGCAAACACAAGTATTTATTCTCATAATTTCCGTTCTTTTTTTTTGCTCTTTCTTTAATGTTTATTTATTATTTACTAAATAATAGGAATTTTTAAATATTATTTAATGTTCTTAATTTGACTTTCTAGTTTACCTATTAAGAAGGTAGCATATTTTTCAAAAACACGTGGCTGCTTCTGAATGGCTTGGTTTCCCAGCCTTATGACCCTGGAGTCCCTGAACCACCAGCTAACAGAAGAGTTTTCAACGTTAAGGAAAGAAAAAGTTTATCTGTTATTCTATCAAGGGCAAATTATCTTTTAGACCCTAAATACTGATCACGAATTGGTCTAACCCCCTATGATTGCCATTTTTAGCTTTTGGACCCTAAAACACCTCAGAGCTGTTAGCTTTTGTTAAAGTACCAAAATTATCTTTTTTATTATGTTTTAAGTTTCAATTAAAAAATTCACGTGCTAAATAATTATTCAGTTAGAATATTCACGTGGACACTAAAAAAATTTACATGGATATTTTCTAGTGTCCACATGGATTAAGTGCCAACTTCATCTCCTTCTCGCCATTGTTTTAAAATTAAAGTTAGAAAAATTATGAAACAAAAATCAAAACTAAATTAAAATACAAAGTGAAATCCATTAGCAACTAACAACTAACAACATCAACATTCATCATCTTCACAAAAAAACCCCAAAAAGAAACCCCCAAAAAATATTTTTCCAACAAACCCAAAAACTTGGGCTTCTTCCAAAAAATCCCTTCCTTAAAACTAAAAAAACCTAAAAACTAATAGAAGAACCTCCTCCTCTTCTGACGGAGAGGTTCATCATTTTCATCGTCACCATCATCACCATTATTATTATCATCATCATCGTCCTTACCACCAACACCCTCTAACAACTCACAGTCTTCCTTGACATCGAAGTCCTCTTCGAGACATTCGTCTGAGGTATCGTCGCTATACTTGAGATGTCGTGGCTTCTAATCTTCATCACTATCACTATAGTCGAATGTTGGGGGGGTTAGTGAAATAAAATCAGACATTGTTGAGGCTTAAGATTTGAGACTTGTGTATGAGAGAGAGAGATAGAAAGAGAGAGAGAGAGAGAGAGAGAGAGAGAGAGAGAGAGAGAGAATGAGAAAGATAAATGATGGAGGGAGATGGAGAGGTTGGAGTGTTGGGTATTGGGTTATATAAGTTTTGAAAATGACATGGAGTTAAACGTCAATCGATGTGTCTCTCCCTCTAATTCCCCATGTAACTACTCTAGAACTAGGCATAATTACCCTATTTGTGTGATTTTGCCTTTAGACCCTCTGTATTTGAAGTATGTTAACTTTTAGACCCTATACATTTGGAGCACGTGAGATGCACAAGGTAATTTAGGGCACATAAAACACAACACAACTCGATTGCCAATTGTAATTTAGGGATTGTTAGATGAAGGCAAAAGGGAAAGTTATTGCAGTACAAGGTAAGCTAAAATTTAAATTTTCTTATTATACCATTTAAAACCATGTCTAATGATGAAATTTATAAGGTATTTTACCTAATAATTGAGTATGGTGGGGAGTGGGATAAACCATGTAAGAGTGGGTATGGAGTGAGTCAATACAGGGGTGGTAGTTGTTTAGTCTTAATTGTACTTGTTAATATTAGTTTTGTGGAACTGCTGGGGTTAATTGCTACAAGGATAGACGACGAGCATGGTCTAGATAATAATGTTCTTGTGAGGGGAGGGGTGTGATTGGGTTGTTATTTAATGTAGATGGTGTTTTGCATGCCATTAGTAATGATTTGGAAGTTAAGTTGATGTTTAGGCACATTCAGGAAGACCCAATTCATGGGTATTAAAGATTTTTCATAGAAATAGAGGAAACACCTGAAATAGTGCCAATCCTTGTTGAAGAATTACTATTACAGTTAGGATATGATACAACAAAAATCAAGATAAAAAAGTCTACTGGATGTTTAAAGAAGACAATTAGACCTTTAAAAGTACATACTTCTAAGGCTTTTAATGCAGAATCCTTAAAGAGAAAAGCAAAAATCAAATCACAAAAATCTAAGGTGAAGAAGGTTAGGGCTGATTACCTTTATGAGGAAGAGCTTGATGATTTAACCAAAGACTATGCCAGTGAAGAAGAAGTTGAAATTAAGGAGGAGGATGTAGATAATGTTGATGAAGAAGTTACAAGATGGACAAGAGAGGAGCTTATGAGGCAATTTGAGAATAATGAGTTTGAAGACTTAACTAAGGACTCATTCTCTGACAATGTGGATGCTGAAGAAGACTATCATAGTAACCATGCATCACAGGATGGTGATGACGTTCCTACAATGGATGACATAGATGACCATGAAGGTTTGGTTGATAATAGAGATTTTGTGATGGGTTCTTCAAACTTGTATGTGAAAGAAGATCATGAAGATGAGGAACCCTTTTTGCCACCTCAAGCACCAGAGTCTATGCTTACAATTAGGATGGAGTAGTCAAATATATATGAGTGTAGGTCATTTATGAGGAATTTTAGAATTACTCAGAGGTTTACATTTAGGCAAAAGAAGAATAAAAGTAAGAGGATTAGATATGTGTGTAAAGAGAGACCAAGTTGTCCTTAGTGGGTGATCAAAACAAGGTTAAATGATGGCCACACCAAGACACTTTAAAAGGGGCATTTTAAATTGGCCTACAACAACAGCAACAACACCACTGTATTTAGTATTTAGGTACCCATTTGAATTTGGTAAATTTTATAAAGTGGGTTTTGAAAGTTCTTAGTTGCCTGAGACTAGCCAATTTCGATCGTTTTAGGTCTAAATCGAAAAGGTCTTAATTCCTTTGAATTAATGGTCACAGATTAGCCTAAAAAAAGTTGGTCATATTATCTAGTGTCAACAAACAATAAGAAATAAAGGACAAGGCCAAACAAATTTTAACCCTGTGGGAAACCACTCTCAAGAGAAAAACCCACATGTCGCTGTTGAATCACCCAACAGCTAAACAATCCAGTATTGAAATCAAATTGCAAAAGTTCGAGTACTTACAGACTCGATAAACACATCCCGTGGTTACCTCTCTTCTAATCAATCTCCTAGCAACCAATTTCATGTTCTTGCAATGCCTCGCTCCACTCTCTCATCGAAGCTCCTAATCTTGAATCACTTAAGTTCTTCAATCCAGTTTTTCAATGCATGAATAAGGTTTCTTAATCAATTGATTGATTCAAGGCTTGATTGATTTGATTTTCTCTTGAATCTCTCAAAGATAGAATACACGGGCTCTGTTCGAATAGAAATTAATTTATTCGAATAGAAATCAAACAAATGAAAGTATTCGAGCAACAATTAATCTATTCAAATAGAAATGCAACTGTTAAAAATTATTCGAACAAAAATAATTTTATTCAAATACAATTCAACTGTTGCAAAATATTCGAACAACATTAAAAGTTATTCGAACAGAAGGAATCTTTCCAGTTCTATTTGAATAGAAAATAATCTATTCGAATAGAAGGCGTATTTTCTTTAAGGAGATATTCTTATTACTTTTTCTTACTCTGTAAAATACATAGGCTTGATTTTTTAGTACAAAAAGTTAGAAACCCACTTACCTGTTCAGTGTCAGTCCAGCTGTAGTCGCTCAAGGTGCAATCTCTGACAACGAGTAACCACCAGATAACGCTGACATCTAAACTAGACACGGAATGAAACAAACACCAATTATGGATGTTTCAATTTCTTGATGCAAACAATGGTCTTTTCCCTATAGCAGTGTTTCTTTGTAGAAGTGATTGTCAAGCTACATGGATAAAGTTCCTAACTTTAGTGCATGGCCAGCTCACCTTATACCCATCTAAATTGACATTCATATCTGATAGACAAAAGGGTCATGTTGAGGCAGTTTCACAAGTGTTCCCTTATTCAAATCATAGATTTGGTTTTAGGCACATGTACAAAAACTTTAAGCAACTGTATAGAGGTACTTATTTGCTGACATTGGCTTGGAATACATCAAAGGCATACAAAAATTCTGTAATGAAAGCAAATTTGGACAAGCTGGAAGTTGCAGAACCAGATGCAAAAACATGGTGAGAAATGTTGGATATTGAACTTGGAAGAACATACATGCACTTGCAATGCTTTGTAGATCATTGGATTGCCTTGTGTATATGCAGTTAAAGTGATTGATCAACTGAAATATCAGTAGGTTGGGTAAGTGCTCTTTTTTTAGTTAAGATGTCCTAATTGTAATTTCATTGTACCTTTTATTATTTCACAACTTTATTATGGCCGATGTATAGATATTATAGTCATTACGATAGGGTGGTAGCCTATGTAATATCATACAACCAAGCTATAAATCTAATTGCAGACTCCTCAGGCTGGGGAGAAGTATATTACTTTTTGCCCTTAGATTACTGAATTATTGATTTCTCTTGATTTTCATAGTATGCATTTACTCTTAGGAAACAGTCTACAAGAGATATCAGACCGCAACCATTGTTGAGACTAACAGGGAGACCTAGAACACTAAGGAGAAGAAAGGCAGATGAGGTAAGTGGTGTGGTGAGACAACCAAGAAGATCCAGTAAGTGTCAAGCATTTGGGCATAATAACAGAACTTGTAAAGGTCAACCTACATAAAAGCCAGGCATGGGGAGAGGAGGAGCAAAGGCATACAGATTAGACACTTAATTTAGGATACCTTTAACAAGGGGGAGGGTGAGAGGGAGAGGGACTGGTAGAGGAAAAGGAAGAGCATCTGAACCATCACAGCCACCTCAACCTTTAACTTCTATTTTAACTCCTTTATCGCATACTAATACTACTTAACCATCACAGCCACCTCAACCTTCAACTCCTATTTCAACTCCTTCATCACATACTAATACTACTTACCATCACAGCCACAATAGAATAATGCCACTCAACCATTACAACAATCTCAACCATTATAGGCATTTCAACCATCTCATTTAAGTGGTCAGCATTTTAGGCCACCTAGGCAAGATCTTAATACTATAAGAGAACATGGTGGATATAAAGCCACTTAGACATCTAGAGGGTTTGCACATTAGATTGATGCTTCAGGGCATGGAGAACCATCTAATAGGCAGACTAACAAAACTGCACCAGTTAGGGCCCTAGGAGATCTGATCATTCAGCTAACTATTTCGATGTTTCTTTTGAGAGTCTACAAAATGATAGTTTAAAAATGGCGATGTTTAACTGTGATGTTTTGTAAGACAAATTGCTATGTGTATTTCTTGTTTGAATATATCATTTTAGAAGTATACGTATAAGAGCACTTTTAAATCATTATATTTTCTCCTCCTTCTCCACTGTCAGTTTTGTAGCAAATTGAACTACAAATTAATCTAATTACATCTCCACTGTCATTTTCACATTCTTTACAAATTCTTCTCTTATTGTATCAGTTAACCAAATAAAATTATTACAGATTGGATCTTTACATTTCAGAAACTTCTGCCCAAATGACTCTTGTGTCTTAGAAGTAAACATTTTCATAAGGTAATTACATCCATGTACAGTACAGGGAAATCTAATACAAGGACATCCTCTTACCCAATGGCTACTTTGACCACATCCAAAACAACCATTTAAACATGATGAACTTCTTTCTGCTCCTCTGACTTGATTAACATCATCTGATAACCATTGAAAGGATCCACAAATTGAGTGTTGACACTTTAAGAACTTCCTTTCATAGTTATTTTCAGTGAGAAATAGCATAAACTTCATGATGCCATTGCACGTAACTTTCTTGCATTTTGTGTAAACCCAAGGATATTTCTATGCAATGTAACCCTCAAGATCGCACATTTGACAAACAACCTATGAAAATTTTAACAAAACCAATGTTTTAATTTTAGTTTTTAGACCCCCTGTGTCTTAAATAATTAGCTTTTAGACCCTATGTTTAGTTGATCCGAAACAAACTTCCGACCTTAGAATGTTTGTTAGCTTCATGTTTTCCACCACCTATTTTAAGTTCTGAAGATGAAGTTACTTCCAAAAGAAAAAGATGAAGTAGTTAATGAGAGAGAGGAAATGAAGATGAAGATCTGGGTTGGTTTTATAGCCGTAACTGGGGTTGTAACGGTCAGATTTGTCGTAGCCGTTAGATCTATTTGATGAAAGATCATACGTGTATCTGGTTTTACAGCGTGTCATTATGATATAATCATATGTGGGACTCATAATTACAGCGTAAAATTAAGATTAAATCATACATGGCAGAGCTAGGGGTATTTATGGTACTTCATATTATTTTCATCTCAGAGAGCGACTTCTGGGGTATTTTAGGGTCTAAAATGTTGAGAATAGAGGTAGTTATTCTCTCTTCTACGCCAAGAACCATACTTGGGATACAGCGAATCAAGAAATAGATAAAGCAAATAACAATAAAGAAGATAAGTATTTTCTCGGAGGTGGGAAGTGGAAAACCCTTACAGATGAAAAACCACTCCCTGCGAACAATCCACTATGATCAAACAGGTTACACACGATCTTCTCCAAGCTTCTCAAGCTTTGTAATGGAGTCTCTAAAATACTAGCTCTCTAGAATTAAACTTACCAAAGATAATCTAACAAATAACCTAAGAGCCCTTTATATACTTAGAGGACTAATTACAAATAGAACAGATCTCGAGGCAAACTCAACGTCTCAGAAAAACTTCTAAAACCAGCCTATGCACATCTCGCTTAAACAACTCTAAGCTCGTTTGAACGACTTTGACGATAAAGGTTTCAAGCTTCAGAAAGTACACATCTTGTTCGAACGACTTCTTCGGTCTAAATTTTTAACGCAGAAAACTACCAACTCGTTCGAACGACATTCTTCCTCGTTTGAATGACTTCGACAATTCAATTTTACCCTTAACAATCTCCCACTTAAAATCGAGTCTAGTAACCCATCTTTATATCTCCAAATGAATGTTTTGCACTACCCGGACCTTCAATCATGAAGACCTATAGAAGTTGTGCATGTCGTCAACTTCTAAAAAGTCACTACCTTCATAAACATATCAACCAGATTCACATCAGTATGAATCTTCATAAGCTTTAATACACCGTCCTCAAGGAGCGAGCAAATATAATGATACCGAATATCAATTTGCTTGGTCCTGGAGTCAAAAGCCAAATTCTTTGCTAAGTGTATAGCGCTTTGACTATCACTATACATTTTTGGAGAAAGTTGTTCTATACCAAGCTCTTTTATCAACCCTTTAAGCCAAACCATATCCTTGCATGCTTCTATAGCTGTAACATATTCTGCCTCCGTCGTAGACAAAACTATAATCTTCTATAGCCTAGAAACCCATGTAACCGTACCGCTTCCCAATGTAAATACGAAACCACTAGTGCTCTTCTGCCTATCAATGTCATCCGCCATATCAGAATAAATGAAACCCTATAAGCATATATGAGAACCCCATAACATAATACCATATCACGAATCCCATTTAGATACCTAAGTATCAATTTCACAGCTCTCCAATGCTCCTTACCTGGATTACTCATATGCCTGCTAACAACTCCCACTGCCTGGGCAATATCCGGTCTTGTATAAATCATAGTGTACATTTGGTTGCCAACCGCTAATTGAAAAGAATCCTTCCGTACCTCATCGCGATCCTTCTGTGCCTTTGGATAATACTCCTTTGCCAATTTAAAGTGACCTACCAAGGGTGTACTAGAAACTTTAGAACCATCCATATTAAATTGCTTAAGTACTTTACCGATGTACTCAGCTTGAGGTAACTTTAATTCTCGCCACTTCCTGTCTCCTGTAATACGTATACCAAGAACTTATTTTACACCACCCAAGTCCTTCATAGAAAACACCCGGGAAAACTATTCCTTCAAATTGACAATCTCTTCCATGTCGTCACTTGCTACCAACATATCATCAACATACAGAAGTAGAATAATATATAAGTTCCCCATATTTTTGATAAAATAACTATAATCTGCATTGCTCTTCGAATAACTATTTCTAGACAAGAATTGTTCAAACTTTAAATACCACTGTCTCGGTTCTTATTTCAAACCATTTAAGCTCTTCGTGAGCCTTCACAAAAGATCTTCTTTCCCTTTAACTGAATACCCTTCTGGCTGCTTCATTTAAATTTCTTCATCAATGTTGCCATGAAGAAATGTTGTCTTGACATCAAGCTTCTCAAGATGCAAATCTTCAACTACAACTATATTTAACACCAACCCGAATAGTAGATATCTTCACAACAGGAGCAAAGATCTTATCAAAATCAACACCTTTTTTCTGCCGAAAGCCTTTCACCACAAGTCTAGCCTTGAATCTCCTTGAGCCATCAGATTCCTGCTTTAGTCTGTATGCCCACTTGTTGTACAATGCTCTCTTCCCTTTCAGTAACCGAACCAAATCCCAAGTTTGATTTACTCATAATGATTGCATCTCATCATGAATTGCAAGCCAGCTCCCACTTGCTCTTGACTTCCACATCTAAAGCCTCATTGTAACTTTCCAGTTCACCACCATCCGTAAGTAACAAGTGATTTAGGGAGTTACTGTACCTAGCCAAAACTCTTACAATTTTTGGCTCCTTTCGAAGTACTATTGGAATGTCTAGATCATTAGGTTCCTCGTTTTGATCTGGTCCATTAGACTCAACAATGACTTCTTCATCAACCTCTCGAGAGGGTTTAAATTCAATGCGACACTTTCCGTTGCTTTACTTCGATTCATTTCCATAGGTACTTTGAAGTTCTTATACAAAACTTCCTCATTGAATGTAACATTACAGCTCCGGATGATTTTTCCATTCTTCGCATCTTAAAATTGGTACCATATCCAATGAATATGCACTTCGTCGACTTTACATCTAACTTTGTCCTTGTATTTGAGTTATCAAGCACATATGAGATACAACCGAAAATATGCAAGTAAGAAATGTTTACCTCTTTGTCGTTCCATACTTCTTTAGGAAGTCTAAAGTTCAAAGCCGTTGAAACTCCTCTTTGAATTAAGAACACTGTCGTATTAACCACATATACCCAAAAACATTTTGACAATCCAGTGTTGAGTCTCATACTCCTCGCTCTTTCATTTATGGTTCGGTTCATACATTTTGCAACACCATTTTGTTGCGGTGTTCCAAGAATAGTCTTTTGTCGCCTAATCCTGCTTGATGCGCAAAAGTCTTCAAAATCGTTACTACAGTATTCACCCCCTTTATCCGACCAAAGATACTTTAGTTTCAAGCTAGTTTCATTTTTAACTAGAGCCCTTCACTTCTTGAATTTATCGAACATA
Source organism: Kingdonia uniflora (assembly GCA_014058105.1). NCBI lineage: Eukaryota > Viridiplantae > Streptophyta > Magnoliopsida > Ranunculales > Circaeasteraceae > Kingdonia > Kingdonia uniflora. The sequence goes on from JACGCM010000004.1 coordinate 1,794,895, forward strand.
TCTTATTTATTCTTCACAAAGTAGACCCACAGTTTACGAGTAACATCATCAATGAAAGTAACGTAGTAATGAGAACCACCAAGAGAAGATACCTTCGTTGGCCCCCAAACATCTGTGTGAATAAGATCCAGCTTTCCAGGTTTCATTGATCTTCCTGTCAGTTTGAACTGACATTTTTCTGCTTCGCAAGAACACACTCTTCACAAAACTTAAAATCTACCTCATCGAGACCATTAAGCTTTCCCTTTGTTACCATTATCTTCATCCCCTTTTCACTCATGTGACCGAGCCATTTATGCCAAGTACTTGTATTAATCCCCGGAGTTGTCGCACAAATAGTAGAAATTATGTTTTGCGTTGTATACAACATTCCGTTTGTTAAACCTCGAGCTACTACCATAGCTCCCTTTGTAACCTTTTAGAAGGTTACACCAAAGGTGCTTACATATCCACCATCATCCACCAATTGGCTAACCGAGATAAGGTTATACCCCAATTTGGGTATAAGTCACACATTCTATAAAACCAACGTCGCCCTTAAAGGCAATTTTAACCTAGCATTTTCCTTTCCAATAATGTTGCATGCACTCTTATCTATAAGAAAGACCATACTGAAGTCGCCTTTAACAATATTGGTTAGGAAACCTACGTTTGCAGTAGCATAGAAATAGGCACCCGAATCAACTATCCAAGATTCATTAACATCGTCACACAAAAGTAATAGAGCCTCATCAGAACTAACCTCCTCAGTAAGGTTCATTATTTTTTTCTCCTCATCATCAACTTTCTTAGAAGAAGAGTTACAATCTCGCCTGAAGTGATACTTCTGTTCAAAATTCCAACACGGACCGGGCGGCTTAGACTTTCTGCTTGACTGTGAATGACCCCTTCCATATTTCAACCCCTTTTTATAAGACCTCCCTCTTTCCTCGACGTTCAACGCACTACCGTTTGAACTCGAAGAGGGTTCAGATGTTTTACGCCTATTCTCTTCACTTATAATAAAAAAGACTATAGTGTCAAATTTAATATTTTCCTTCCCCGATGAATTGCTCATAGTTGTAATAAACCCTTCACAGCTCTCGGGCATCTACCCTAGAAGAGTCCACGCTTTCACCTCCTCAGTAAAAGTGATTTTTACATATTCAAGCTGAACATGAATAGTATTAAACTCACTTATATGAGCTTGTACGCTACTATTTTCCTTCATCTTCAAGGTAAACATAAACCATAAAAGATATACCTTATTTGCCCCGGATGGTTCCGAGTATATAGAGGACAAAGTCTCCATCAAACTCTTTGTTGTTGTAACTTTGGAGATCATATGTAGAATTTGAGATGATAACGCTAACCTAACGATTCCAAGCGCCTTGCGATCCAATCACGCCCACTTAGCAGTATTATAATCTGCTGTCTTCATCTCAACTCCACCCAGTGATAAGTTAAGATCCTTCTGATAGAGGTAATCTTCTATCTGTATCTTCCACACTCCAAAATTTAAACCATTGAACTTCGTAATTTTCAATTTCTCTTGATCGACCACCACTCTTCGCCACACAAGCCCAGTAATAAGTGCTCAGATACCAATTACTAAGAATCAATATAGCTAATCTCTCTTCTACGCCAAGAACGATACGCGGAATCAAGAAATATAAAAAAAAAAGAAAAAAAAAGAATACAAGTATTTTCCCAGAGGAGGGAAGTAAAAAACCCTTGCGGATGAAAAACTACTCCCCGCGAACAATCTACTATGATAAAACAGGTTACACACGATCTTCTTTAAGCTTCTCAAGCTGTTTAATGGAGTCTCTCAAATCCGAGCTCTCTAGAATTAAACTCACCAAAAGATAGGCTAAAAAATAACCTAATTCCCATTTATAGAATTAGATGACTAATTATAAACAAAATGGATCTCGAGGCAAACTCAACGTTCCAGAAGAACTTCTAAAACTAACCTGCGCGCATCTCGTTAGAACGACTCTAAGCTCGTTCGAACGACTTCAATGATAAAGGTTTCCAGCGCTAGAAAACGCACATCATATTCGAACGACATACATCCTCGTTCAAACGGGCTCGTTCAAGCGACATCCATTCTCGTTCGAACAACTTCGACAATTCGAGTTCACCCTTAACACAAAAGCTAAAAATGATAATCATAGGGGGTTAGGCCAATTTGTGGTCATTATATAGGGTCTAAAAGCTAGCTTTCCCTTCTATCTATTCTCTCTTCTTCTTCTATACCCTTTCTCTCACGTATCATTTTGTATATACAGACTAAAATCTGTAAAATAGTGGGGTAACAATTAAAATTTTAGTTTAGATCATCTGAGGGAATTTCAAGTATGTAAAACTTTAACCTCTAATTCTAACAAATGTTTTTAGTATTAGGATTTAAAAATTGATAATTGTTCTATGAAATTACCACATCCAAATTTTTTTAACCTAAGAAAGAAATTGGATGATAGAGAAAGATTCAAGAATAATATCACCTATACATAACCATAAATTAAGGGTAGCACACCCATATCAACAAACCAAACTTCTCTGAATCGAAGAAAGTGAGGATACATTTTTTGCAGTGATTTAATGTATATTAATGGGCATGTAAGGATTGGAAAGGAATTGTAGATTACTGATTGTTGTAAAATTGGCGATTGTTGCAAAATTGCGACTAAATACTGATTTCTTTCCCAATCTTGACCCATTATCATGGATCTCTGGGAGACTGAAAGCTCCTTCCCTAGGGCTTCAAGTAGATATCAAAATGGAGCTCCAACATACGCTGAGATGGTAAAGGAACAGGAGGGTCGTAGCTGTTCATTTGAACAACTCCCCACCCTAGGAAAAAGAGGGGATTTTCCATTCATCAAAGTGCTAACCAAAGCTCATAAAAGGGGTTTAAACAGAAATAGATTAAATCTTGTATGTAGGCTGGATCTTCAGAAAACTATAATTCTGAAAGCAAGGTCTCAAGCTCTCGATCTCTGGAAACCAAAAGGAACCTGCAGACTGATTCCAGTGGGCAGAAGCTACATTACCATTTTTTTGGATAATGAAGAAGATCGTAACAAGATTTAGTCAGGAAGTCCTTGGGTTATCAGAAAGCAGTTACTTTGACTACTGCCTTGGAGTCCTTTCTTTGATCCAGAGAAGTAAAAGAACACCCACGCTCTGGTATGGGTTAAATTTCTTGGTTTAGGAGTCGAATTCTAGGAGGTAGATACATTGATGGCGCTTGGACGTACTTTGGGTATGCTAATTCAAATTGATCACTCTTTAGAAATAATGGACTTTGGATACTTTGCAAAAGTACTCATCGATATCGACCTTGCGGAGCTAATGCCAATTAAAATTCTGGTGGAAGTAGAAGATGGTGATTTCTGGCAAAGAGTAGAGTTGGGAGCCACCCTTAAATTCTGCAGCCACTACAAAATTATTGGGCACACTTTTGCGGAATACAGAGTAATCAAGGAATAAGTTCAAAGAGTTAAGGATCCAAAAAAGATCCAACAAGAGACTCCATCACCAAAAGCTTTTACAAAGAACCAGAAGAAACGTATTAGGAAAAAAAGAAGCAAAAAGAGGCTCTAAAGAAAGGAAAAGGTCTACTGGAAGAAACTGAGGATACGAGTACGGAGGTCTTTGACAAAATGCCTAAGCCAATATATGATGCAGAGGTGTCTGATGCTATGCCTAAGCAAATTTATGATGGAGGTCCCTCAAAGTTTTTGGAAAAAAAGAGCAGGGAAGCCACTCTGGATCAACGGAACAATTATGATGCTCTTATTTACAATGATCAAGCAACATCAACTGCAGGAATGGCTGAAGGTGACTTCATAAGTCCACCCCCTAACCCCAAAAGTTTACATCAACTACTTAAAGAAACAACAATTGTCAAGCTTCAGTCAGCCTTGAAATGGGCAGACATGGTTGACGATACTGAAAGAGATAACGTCTTGATTGCTCATGAAGGAGTCTGAAAAAACTCGGGCAAGGAAAACCATGTCCAATTAAAGAAAACTACAAAGAAAAAGAATGTAGGATCGGGTGAAGGGAAAAGCTATCCAAACACCAGGTCAAACAGGAAAAAAATACAGGTTTCCAATGAGGGTGATTTTCTAGAATATCAGAGGCATTGGTAATAAAAATGCTTGACTCTCACTCTGTCGGCTGGTAAATAAATATAAACATTTCTTTATTTTCATTGCTGAACCCCAAATTAAATCTACTGTGTCTAATATTCTCAAACTGGGTCTCTCAAACTAGAGTCTTTCTTTTATTTCTAATGATTGTGATTCCAGGCTTGGGAATTTGTGGTGCCTCTGGAAAGCTGGTTCCCAAGGCCCAATCCTCATGGCTGCCTCTCCACAGCATATTACTATCCTATAAAGGAGTGTAAATCTCCGTAATCCACAGTATGGTCTTTATTTCTGCAAGAAAGGCTCTGTGGAAGGATATGGAAAAATTTGCAAATCTCAACCTCCCTTGGTTGGCTATAAGGAATTTCAATTGCATTTGAAACTGGGATGGGCGAATTGGTGGTACAGGGCCTCTTCCTAGATCTATAACAGAATTTAATGACTGCTCGACTCTTGCAAACTTTTTGAAAGTTCCTCCTCGGGTCCAAAATACTCTTGGTGTAATGGTCAACAGGGAAGAGCTCGAATCGTGAGAAGACTTGACAGAGCCTTATATGACAATGCCTGGATATCAAAGTTTTAGGGATGGTCCTTCATCTATTTGGCTAGAGACAACTCTGATCATTCGGCTTTGGTTAGAAGTATTCAAGGAATTCCTAAACCAAGTAGCATTCCATTTAGATTCTTAACAGGTTGGGCTTCAGACACTAGCTTCAGAGACTTAGTGGCCAACTCTTGGGGTGAAAGTCTCTTTGGAGATCCCTTATTTGTTATAATGAAGAAGCTTCTGAGGCTCAAAATGACAATCAAGGTTTGGAGGAAAGAAAACTTGGGGGGTTAGAAGACTCAAATTGAGACCAGTGCGGCTAAACTTGAGGTACAGGCTCAGTTAGATGACAACTACTCCGATAGTTGGATGAGGGAAGCTTCTACAAAACAACTCACTCTCAATAGTCTTTTAAATCTTGAAGATTATATTTGGAGGTAGAAAGCAAAAGCTTCTTGGCTGATAAGTGGGGAGAGAAACCCAAATACTTCCATGCGTTCCACAGAATCAGATCAAAAAAGAGTCTAATCACAAAAATATCCCTTGAAAATGGCTCCCTTTATCTAGCCAAGCTGAGATTAAAGAGCATATCATGGACTATTATACTACAAAATTTACTCATGTTCATTTAAACATCAATGCAGATCTTATTAGCCTGATCCCGACTCTTGTTTCAGCTGAGCAAAATCAATTGATTAGTACTTATCCTTCTCCTGAAGAGGTTAGGCTGGTTGTTTTTGGTCCCAAAGGTGATAATAGTCCAGGTCCTGATGGTTTCAGCGGTGTTTTCTTCTAACAATTTTGGGATATCATTGGGAGCGATCTTAGAAGGGCAGTGATTTCCTTCTTTGTTGATTCTACTATTCCAAAGGGCTTTAATTCAAATTTCTTGGTCTTAATCCCAAAATACAAAGATTCATGCACAATGGGGAACTTCAGACCAATCTGCCTGAGAAATTTTGTGTTTAAAGTGATAACAAAAATCCTCGCTACCAGACTTAATAAAATGGCTCCGGATATTATTTTAGCTGAACAAAGTGGGTTTGTGCTTGGAAGGTCAATTCATTCTAATATTTCTCTTGCCTCAAAGATGACAAATGAGCTGAGAACTTGCCATACAAATGGAAATATTAGTATCAAGATTGACATTTAACAAGCTTTTGATATTGTGAGCTGGCCTTTCCTTCTCCTAGTGCTTAAACAATCTCTTATCAATTTTGCAGCTGGATAAGAGTAATTCTTAATAGTGCCTATATTTCAGTGCTCATCAACGGTGGTCTATGTGGTTTCTTTAAAGCCTCGAGAGGTCTCTGACAGGGCTGCCCCCTCTCCCCCATCCTCTTCTCCCTTGTGGAAGATGTGTTCAGTAGAGGAATCTCATGGCTGAGAGACAAACAAATACTCAAACCTATGGTTTCTTACAAGAACATACCTAGCCCATCTCATCTCCTCTTTGCTGATGACATACTCAATTTTTCAAAAGGAGATCTTAAGGGATTTAAAGCTCTAAAAATCCTTATGGAAGTTTACCAATCCTCCTCTAACCAAAGGGTTAACAAACAGAAATGTAAAATCTTTGTTGGTTCTCTTTCTTCTTATCGACTTAAAACCATTGCTTCTCTCTTTGGTTTTGGTATGGGCATGCTTCCAGAGAAGTATTTAGGGATCCCATTGGTGTAAGGAAGAGTTTCAAAAGCAATTGTGGCTCTTCTTATTGATATAATCAAATCTAGGGCAACTGGTTGGAGTGGAAAGCTACTTTCTTTCCAGAATAGAGTTGTTCTTATACAATCCGTACTTACAAGTCTTCCAATCTTCAATATGGCTATCTACAAGTGGCCGATTACAGCTGTAAAAGAAGGTGAGAGAATCATTAGAAATTTCTTGTGGTCTGGAGACCCCGCCAAGAAGAAGCTCCATGTAGTAAAATAGGATAAGGTTTGCAAGCACCCTAGTGAAGGGGGTATTGATATTCATGGACTGAGAAAAATAAATCAGGCAATGCTTATGAAGTTGGGATAGGCCTTCCTTAATGATCAAGATCCTTGGGAAAATTTTCTTAAAGTAAAGATCTTAAACAAAGAAGGAATTCCAACCCAATACAACAAAAATTCTTCTATCTGGACGGGTCTGAGGGAAGCAATTGTTTCGGTTAAAGCTAACTCAAAGTGGATCATTGGCTCAGGTAATGACATTGATTTTTGGAGAGATTGTTGGGGATCAGATGTTACTATCACTGAAATTCTTGACATTACTCCTGACACCTAGAAGCATTGCAAAGCAAAGCTAGCACTATGTGAAAAATGGTCATTTACGACAAATATTTATCTCGTTAATGCTAGATTAACGACGGATATTCTATCGTTAACAAATGTTGCCAAAAATGGAGTCATTTTTGTTAACGACAGTTATAAATGTCGTGTTTTTACAACATATAAATATGTCTCTCTTTTGAATATACGACACTTATAAATGTTACGTTTTCTGTCGTTTCATGGAAACAAATGTCATTTAATTTAAACATAAACGACAATTATATATGTCAAACATGAAAAAAAAAAGGACAATAATAAGTGTCGTTATCTGAAAAAATGACTAGTTTTTTCAACAAATATATTTGTCGCTATGCTTCAAAATTCTTATTTGTTTTGTTAAAAATAAAATATTAAAAATTAAAAATTATTGGACATGACTAGATGGATTTGAACCATCTCCCTCTCAAAGAATTTGAGCGCTCTATTCATTTGAGGTAATAGTCCATTAGACATTAACAAAACATTCAGTAAGTTATACTCCAAAATCAAACATAACATTATTAGATGGTCAAATTTGTTAGACCGTTTCAATCTAGTTACAGTACACATAAGTTTAACCATTCCTACCACATCTTTAACAGGATTAAGGTCTCACAATCAGTAACAACAACAATTCATCATATGGTACACGCAGTTTAAACAAAATTGATCCAAATTTAATAACCAATGTCGTTTGTCATGCTATTACTAGATCAGGAGATAAAGCAGCTGATTTTGAGACAAGTGCGTACCAAGTACAAACAAGGAGTAAAGGATTAGGAGTAAGGGCATTAATTTAAAGGACTAAAGGATTAAGACGGTCTTGCCAGTTGCTATATGAATACATAAGAACACATTCCACTATATATATGCATTACCTAGATACTATATACCGCCAATATCATAATTACCACTGTCTAATACTACTAGGTTCTTTGTTTAACTACATTTCTAGTGCCAAATATAGTTGTTGTATTTCAATATCTAAAGAATGACTCTAGTAAGTAGTCCTTTACCTTTGGGCCGATTTTGCTTCATCATAGTCGCTTGTGCTTGTTCTTTTGGCTATGATAGGACCCAAGCTTCTACGTTTACACAAGTACTTTAAGATTCAATAAACCTCTGTATCAACTTTGGTGTAGTTACAGGAATTGCAGTTGATGCTAATTCTGGCCTCCTCTCGCCCAAATTGTACCTCGCCCCATAAGATTGAAATTTTAAGCAAAGTGAATCTTAGCCACTTGTTATTTGAGATCCATTTATGAGGATCCTCGGGTGCTATCAAAGTGTCAATCACCTAATAAAAACACTTGCAAAGCTTCAACTCTAGCTCAAGTTATAAAGAACAAGAACATGAAGCAAAATGTACTCTAAAAAGAATAATGATTGGGAGGTATATATAATATTGCAAAGGAGAACTAGTACAAACTGTACAAGTACTGGTACTAATGCTTTCATTGATCAAGACCTGAGGGACGATATTGCACTTATGCATAAAGACTTACATAGTCCAGTTGGGGAATCCTTCAACCCACACAACTCATATATCCATCAATGAAGTGAAGGCTAGGCATTTATATTAACCTTGTAGAAAATAGCTCTATCTGTTGTCTAATATTTAATGCAATAAAAAAATACCGTTACAATATATGAAGAACTTAAGGAAACGTATATAGCTTAATTTTTTTTACAAAATTTAACTTATATTTGCTATAGCAGGAGGCCATCTTAGCCTTCCTCACTTTTTGAAACTATATATCTCTTATATAAAACACAACTGCCTACATTTTCAAAGGGACAAACCAAAGAGTAGATTTTGCGACAGGTATAAAACTTTTACATGTCTAATTGTATCCCTAATAGGTCGTGTACAATTGTAACCCCTAAAGAGTCCTACTTCTTTTCCTTATGTTAAAAGATCCTATAAAGTCAACAGTTTTTTTTTCAACGCAAAGTCTGAAAGGGTCTTAAGAAAAAACTCGGCTTAGATAATACACATTCTGACCTGAGTCTCCAATTTATAAATCTTCTCATCCTTCAATCTCAGCACCTTTTTCTCCCTGGAAAGACAAAAACTAACTAATATTAGATACTATTAGGTGGCAGTCTACACATAGAACCACCTCCTGTAAAAAGTAAACTCATCATAAGGTAATTATTTTGTTACCATCAGTTTTCACAAACCAATTTCTTTATACAACATTCAAGAAAGTAATAAAAGAATAATTAACCCTTTACTAAAACATGCATTTTCATTTACTAACAAAGCTGTTTAAGATAAAACAATTTTATAGACGTAGGCTTTTCGCACCTGCTATAAAGAGTATATGTCTATCTCAATCAACTTGTACCAAAAGTAGTTTGTTTTTTTTTTTCTTATTTGATTGTTATGGTCACAGTATGGAAGTATACCAATCTTAAGCCACTTCGATAATATCCATTGTTATGAATCTTATGATATTATTTGGACTAACAAGATCTACTTATTTTGTTTGACAAGAGCATATGATGCATGGTATAGAAAATCCAAGAAAAATATTCCAGGAATGTGTATAGCATGAAATTATACTTCTTGGATTTTGCGCAGTGATAGGCACCACACCTTCCCCATAAACATGACACATGCCAACTCATACTCCAGGTTTGTATGTTTGATATTTGCGGTTTACTGTGCCTTGCACTTTCTACTTTCTACCATGGTCAATCACCAAAAAAGAACATCCCAATATCTTTTGTTATATCCATCATAATCAAATGCTGAAAGGGCCAAATGATGACACATTACCGCTTCTTTAGAACACAGACTTCCCCTACAAAATTTGCTAACATTTCCAATGTATTTAAACTAGACAAGGAGATGAAAAATAATTTACAATGACTGTCCTGATTAATTGTTGAGCAATATGCAAGGTGCAAAATGATGGATATTGGTGCATATCAGGAATTTTACTTCAGAAAATTATGTTACTAAAATCTTTGTGAGCAGCTAACTAAAGTACAAGACTGTTCACAGCTGTTCAATCATAATAGCAAAAGTAGGAATAGGGTAAAAGTGAAGTGATATAAGTAACACGTGCATACCGTTCTCCAACTTCCAGAATATTTGACTTCCATATCTCCTCATTTTTCATGAGATTTTCATAGATCTACAAGAAGAAGAAAATTGTGACTTTTTATGAAATTTGTAACCAACTGAACAAAAATTTAAAGTACACTGATGGAACATGATTTGTGCCTTTAATTGGTTAATGTGGTATTTATTTTCTACAAAAGCAGAAATACTTACATCATCAATTAATTTCTTTTCTTTAACAGATTTAATTCAGTTTGGCTTGGCACTTCTATACTTTTACATTCACAGCCTTCTTGACAGCTTCAAAATTTTCTTTTTCAACTTCCTCCTTGTACTCTTGAACTCGAGACTCTAAAATACTACATTTCATAAACAAGGCGGGGATTAATGCATAAACAGTGCTGATTAACAAAAAACTGTGTAAAAGCAGCTTAAAGATTAAAAGTGCATTTGAATTACATTCTAGTAGAATGTCTACTGAATAGTTATTATATTAGAAAACGGTGATGAAGTCGATCCTTTCAGATATTTGTAGGTCTAGAACAAAATTGCTGATATCCATGGTTTGGAGAAAATGGGCAATTGGTGGATCTTTGGAAATCTGAGATGTTATTGAAGTAATTTTTAGAACGAAGAGCATTGGAGTGGGAAGTTCGGGAGAATTTGAGAGGACTTAAGGAAATTTATCATATCAAAAAATACTGTGAAATCTCACCCACAATTATTTTTGGCTAAGGGTGGTATTGACTATTAATTTATGATATCAGAACCCTTGATCAGTGGTATAACCCGTGAAACTGTAACAATTTTGATAACCATGTGTAGGCCAAGATGAATGTTATAGTAAAGCATGGATTAAACAAGTTATGGCATTTTAGACAAAATGGTTAAAGAATAAAAAATAGGAATTCACTTACCATCCGTTGCTTATCAAGTTGAGATGCAAGATGTTCATTGTACTCATTGAGGATCTACTAAGAAGATAATGGACACGTATTAATGAGGCGAAGTAACAATTAAATAATGAAAACAAGTTATACTAGAAAGAAAGATATTTATTACAGCATCTCCATAGCATTTACAACTTCCATAATTATCATCTGTGTGGATACAATGGGAATTTAACTCGATCAACTTTCCATCAGTTTTAGACTTGATCAGCTTGTGCACATAATTGTCCCTAGCATAATCCCAAACATAATGAGTTTCCATTTCAATAGAATAACCGTGTTCTGTTTCTTTCCAATGCATAATTGCATGACGTTCTTTATACCTAGACCAAAGTGTACAAAGTACAAAATAAATAACATATAATTGAAATATAAAATAGAAAAGTTGCATAAGATCATGAGCAAAATTGTTCATAGTTGCCTTAGGAACAACATATTGTTTACCTCTCACACCCAACAAACCTACAGATTACACACATCCAGAGATTTTTAGAAGTTTCACAAATAGAACATATTGATTTTTCAGGTTGTTGTTGGAAATATCGGCAGACCTGAAACCAAATATAGAAATTGAGTTGACTCCAAAGATTTAATCATAGTCATGATATAAAATTCATAACATAAAAGATGAGCCTTGAGATGGAAAACGGGTGTAAAACTCTTCATTTCCGAATCTATAATTAAAATCTATAAATATCTAGTTTGTAGAATACTATACAGAATATCTAGTTTCATCAGTTTGTGTCTCCTTTATTGAATATTACTAAAGATAATGTTGTTAATCTTCTTATTTGAAAATATGCTAATCTACATGATTTATTTTTCCAGAAATGTAAGAAGCTAAGAAATAAACCTAGTTGCATTCAGAAGTATCTACGAAGTATACGCGATGTATCAGCATTGATTTTGGAATTGCATTGCCTAGAGAAGAGATAAAAACATTTCAAAGTATTTGGTAAAGTTGGTTATCTGCAATATACTTGCTTACTAGACAAGAAGAATCTGTCCATTTTGAAATACATGAACAATGGAAAGAATGATTATAGATAGTTGTGAGAATTATGCCCATATCTTGGTCAAGTCTTTCTACAAATTTTAAAAGAGTAATTACTAATATAATTGTCATATACACTCATTTGCAAAACACAAAGACTATGAATACAAGTGGGAATTAAAACTAAACAACAATTACATAAAATTCCTTTTCATACAAAAATCACATTTAATATAATCTATAAATATTATATATTTAAGTTTAGCAACTTTATTTGTGATATCACCCTCTAGAAAGCTCTTCAATATTGCGAGATTCTAGAACATTTAGGTACATAATTTGGAGAGGTAATCTATTTTATTAAGAATTAGACATATGTATTCCTAGATTAATTTTAGTTTACTCAAGAGTCCTTCCATTATATACAACTAAAATTTCAATCCATAACCTATATCAGAACTATTGATTGAGCAGTAAATTTCAATTCAGTAGATTTCCGTTGTAAGGAGACTACGATGAACGGAGAATCATAACATTTAATCCATACTCATTCATCAAGCTACACCCAAACATTATCGAATATATAATTTAATCCCACAATAACCATTTCAATAAAATGCAGAATTCCATCAATTAGTTAAGAGAAAGAGAGAGAGAGAGAGAGAGAGAGAGAGAGAGAGAGAGAGAGAGACCTGGTTCGCTGAGGAGCCATTGTGTTTCCTAAATCCTGCTCGATCAAAGAACAAAACAATTAGGGATTACAAAGAGGAATAATATCAAAATCAGAAATTCAAAAGTATAATTAGTTATCGACGAAGAAATGTTCTTCTAAGAAAAATCTTTAATCATAGACTCAATCTGAAGCAATTGAACGAGGGACTGAGAAAGGAAGAAATATCTAACAGACCCATTGCACCATGATAAGTATCCGTAGTTTGTGAAATGAGAGAGAGAGATAGAAAGAGTAACCAGTTTCATCAATCCATCCCAAGTAGAACTTTGCATGCTTTCCCCAAATTCATGAGCAGAGAACAGAGGAGGGGGAATTTTCTCATTGTGGACGAAGAGCTAGAGAGGGGAAGTGTAGGGGTAGAGGGTTTCTTAATCTTAACATTTTTTGTGTTTTAAAATGGTTGTTAAGAAAACGACAGTTCTGTGTGTCGCAAACATGTTAAAACGTTACATATAAAACTGTCAAGAAATAGAACGACAGATTTGATCCAAAACGATAAATATTTTAATTTACATTAGATATATCTGTCGAGAATTTGATCAATTTTACAACATATATAGTAGTTGTTAATGGTTACGCATAAATGTCGTTAATATCCAATTTTCACGTAGTGTAAGCCAATTATACACCAGATCACTTGGGCTGCCCCTCCTGAAATTGTTGAATTCTTGGCTACACTTAGCATTGATCTTAAAAGTATTACTCTTAATAATTCAGACAAGGATATCAAAGTCTGGAAATATTGTCCCCATGGCCAATTCTCGGTACAAAGTGCCTATCACCAAATCTGCTCCTACAGACCAAAAGTTTGGTGGTATAACTATACTAGAAGCAAAGCTATACTGCCTAGAATCGCCTCCTTCACTTGGAAAGTATGCAATAATGCTCTTGCAACAGAGGATAATCTTAGAAAATGGGGTTTTAATCTTGCTTCAGGATGTTCTTTATGCAGGTGCAGTCTGGAGACTATGGATCATCTGTTTTGGCACTGTCCAATGTCCATTTAGACCAGGGAATGGATGGCCTCCCTATTTTATACTCAAGCGGATTTTATAAATCTTAAAAACTCTTTGGAATTTTGCGCTCAGATAAGTTCGTATCTCTCAGATATTTGGAAAGCAGCTGTTCTTAACCTCATATACCTTCTTTGGCGAGCTAGAAATGACTCTATTTTTGAGAGGATTACGTTCAGCCTTAATAATATTAAAAGAAGAATCCTAGTTGTTGTTAAAGATGTTGCAGGTCTTTCTAGAAATAGTATGGCTAATAACTGTTTTGAACTACAAATTGTTGCAGCTTTGGGAGTTCCCACGAAAGCCAGACTCTTGCCTAGAATTCAGAGCTGTACTTGGGCCCTTCCCTGGTTTCAGAAAGTGAAAATCATCTGTGGGGTTGCTGTGATTGGCTTACCTGGTAAAGCAGGAATTGGCGCAGTGGCAAGAAATCATTGTGGGGAGGTCCTTAGAGTCTTCATAAAAGGGATCAACACTAAAACTCTCTTTTTCTCGGAATGTGAAGCAATTATTGGCACTTTGTATTGGGCAATCCAAAATAACTGGAACAATATCTGGATTTAGTTATCACAGATTTTGCAAATAATCAAGTTTCCTGGCCACAAAGAGCAAGATGGAATAGAATGAAGATTTCATTTGAGAAACTTAGATTTTCTCACTGCTGGAAAGTGGCAAATTTCTCAGCTTCTCAAGTCTCTAAGGGCTTTTACTCCCTGATGGCAACACGGATAGCTTCCAAGGCAGACCAAACTTCTTAACAAAAGTGGAAGAACCTTATGTATGTTATTTTGGATTCTCTTAAGTTTCTAGACTCTCTTATATGCTTCTAGGGTTCTTTGGGCTTGGCCTTGCCTCCCCTCAATTGTAACTTTCTATCAATTTAATCTTACATTTTGCAACAAAAAAGAAAAGAAAAAAAAAGAAGAGATTTATAGAAATAGTAGATTATCACTCTTCTAATTTTTTTTCTTCTTCAAACCCTAATTTGACATGAATGTACACTGAAAAAATAGGAAGGAAAGATGTCTTAAGATCTGCAATTCGTGTATCCGATCTCTTTACCGACTTAGATTATGCAGTGATACCTCGTCATTGATCAATAATGGTGTGAAAGAGAGACATGAGAAATATGAATGTTGAATGGTTGTTTAATGGAGAGAGAGAGAGTTAGAGTTAGAGTTAGAGAGGTGAGAGAAATATTTTCTTTATCTTCGTAACTTGCATGTAAATATTCATTGTTGTCATTGTCCACTTGTAGATATATTGAGGGTGAGAGATATAAAAATGATAGCTCCGGAGAGAACTAAATTTTTTCCAATAATTCTCCCAAATTCTCTCTTTCTCTCTCTCTTCTATTCTTCAATAAGTGTAGTCCCTTATAGCTACTCTTTCAGCATGTGATAGGTCCTTATCAGAGGGTTGAGCCCGTATGGCAAATTGAAAGTTAATCAGCTTCTTTTTCGCTTCTTCAAGACAAGATTTAATTCTAGGCTTATCTTTTCTCCACTCTCTCAATATATTCTTCACACAATTCATCTTTTGCCTCAATCTTTGAATGGGGTTTCCTTGAGCAACTTCTCCCCAGGTCCATTCTCCAAGGACCAGAAATTATAGAATTTAACAGCCTTTTTTCTGCCAGGAAAATGATGTAGTATTACAATTATAGGTCTATGATCATAAACATTGGCATTTAGGAATTCAGCATCAGCCGTGTTATAGCTATCATTCCATGCATCATTAACAAGAACCCTATTAATCTTAGTTAGCATTATGTGACTTATGTCATCTCCATTCCTTCTGTTACTCCAAGTTAATTGGCGCCCAATGTACTTAAAATTACCCAACTTGGTCACTGTGAGCAGACCTGCATATGTCGGGCTATTTGTTAAGTCGTTCGAATAAGATTTATTGTCGTTCGAACGAAACTTGGTCTGTTCGAACAGAAAATGGCTTTATTCGAATAAACAACCCCGAGCAATTTTTGTTTGAACAGACAAATAGTATATTCGAACGACTTAAACTTTGTGTGTGTTTGCTATTGTGTATTCCTTTGATTGTTGCCTGTTCATTGCTAACCAAATCTAGTTGGAGTTTCAGCTTCCACGGCTTGCGACTCAACAACCCTTTCCCAGCCTTGTCACTGGTAGATAAAGGAGAGTTGAAGTCCCCTGTGAGAATTCAAGGATTTGAGAACATAATTGAGAGATTTTTGAGATCCTGCCATAATTCATCCCTCTTTCTGGCAACATTAGAGGCATAGATGAGTGAGTAAAGAAAGGTTTTGTTGTGGATAGTGACAAGGCAGTGAGTAGCTTGTAAGGATACTCTAATAACTGTAACTTGTACAACTTGATCATCCGAGTAGAGTAACATTCTCCACTTCAATGAACTGCTGCAAGTGACAAACTTCCAACTAGGGCACATACTGTTGACAATGTTGTTCTTTCCCTTTCCTTATCTTAGTTTCTAGTTAAACCAATCAAGAAGATCTTATGTTGGTTGATAATGCTTTTCACCTCTCTCTGCCTTGGGGGTTTATTTAGCCCAGCCCCTAGTATTTCTCATAGCAGGTGTACTACATATTGAAAACATTAGGGTTTAGTAACTTCTCCCAGAGTTCACTATTCTTCTAGGATTTCTGCTTTTCTTTTGTGGGTTATGGAGATCTTTATTTCTGGATGGGGCTCAAGAATTTCAGCCCCTCTCATGCCCTTCTCAAGAATTTCAGCCCCTCTCAAGAATTTCTTCAATATGAGAAGAAATTGAAGTCTTATCAGATTTTCTATTATAGAGAGGCAACTTCGATTCAGTAAAATGTCTAAAAGAGATTGTAATCTTAATGATGCTGTGTTTTGAGAGATTGATGTTTAGGCAAGCCTCGGCTTTTGCAGTTTGAGGTTCCCAATAGATAAAATTTCTAGTTTTTGCAATAGTTTGTTATCCTCCTGGGGGCAAATCGGGTGCCCTTTTTTATATGTATATTTCGTACTCTTCGTCCTATCCTTCATAAATTTGCCTGTTTTATTTGTGAATGATATATTGTCTCCTGCCTCCATTACTTAAACCTGTGAGTGCAATTATAAGATGATGCTAGATGTGATAAATTTCAAAGATTGTAATCCTTAATTTTTCTTTCTTTAGGGTTCTCTGATTGGGGGTCCACCTAACCCCTATTTGCCTTGCGAAAAAGTAATTACTGTTAGGAGTTGGGTCCAGGCCAAGCTAGGAGCCCAACAAGATTGGGGTGTTCTATAGGACTCCTAACAAACCCATAGGCCCTTTAGGGTTATGGGGAGAGTTTGAGTTGGTTTGGTAACCTATTCATTAATGTTATCTCATATTGTATTATGTACAGTTCTACAGTTCTCTAATAATTAATAAAGAATTTTTTCTCTCTCAATTGCTCTCCAAAGATATTAAAACTGCTAATCCTTCTATAGTAGATTATTTCATAACATGATATCTCAGTAGACATGTGATGTCATATTAGAGAGAGCATTAGTAGTTTCTTTTCTAGTACAAACTTGATTAACTATTCTTTTTATTGTCAGTATTTTTGATTTTGTTGGGAACATATCATTTATATTTCAATAGAATGCTCGTGACATATGATCGATTATAAACCGACGTCTTAAAAGACTCACAAGCGCACGGTGTACCGTTAGGTATAAGGGTAAGCGGGGTCGTATCCCAAGAGACTTGTAGTGCGAATTATACTTTGAGCTACTAGTTTTATCCAATTACAACGAGTTTGTGTAGGTTTTGAAATAAAAAGAAGAACGAAACAAATTACAAGATAAATTGGAGTGGAAACCAAGGCATCGATTCCACTCCATCCTTTAAAACCCTTAGAGAACATAAATAATTAAAGTAAATTGCGAGTTCCCGTATCGCATATCCTTGGTCGGGCATATGCAATACATCAAAAAATACAAAAGATTTAGTAATTGGGAACTACCCATAAACCAACTTACTCAACCATGGTTTGGTTGATAAGTATGGATTATGTTCTCTTCTCCATGTTCCTAACCTATCTTGTTATGGTCAAACAAGATGGTTACATAGATTGATTATTCATCTTAATCCTAGCTATGGTCAAGCATAAGACGAAGGAATACGAATATGCAAAATTTGGGATAAAGATAAGGTAATTACTCTAACTAAGTTACACAATCTACACTAAGGTTACATTGGGTAGAACTTCCTCTAGCCTTGGCTAAGAAGATATGCTACTCATCCCTTTGATCATTGTCATACTACTATTACTACGATAAAATTAAAAAACAAGAACAAAGGAAAGAATAAGCTTTATTGCTATGAACTTTGATTTATACTCTCCAAGATAATCCCTCCTGGGTAGGATTTCCCTCCTATTTACAGAGTATAGGAAGGGTTACTAAAAATCACCATTAATATAAAATCCCCTAAACAATGCCTAAAATCATGCATTACAACTCATGAGAATAATATAATATATATATATATATATCTAAATCTCTTCAATGGGATTCCATGCATGGGGTTTGGTTGACAACTTCAAATGAGAATCATTGTTGGAGTGCATCACCTTTGTTCTTCGTTAAAAATCGGAAAATTGTATGACTTGTTTATCATGTGACCGATTTATGTAAATACAAACAAAGACACTATTAATGTCATATTTATTTAATAAATGACTAGGTAGATATAAATTTAGGAGTTGTACACGTAAATATTACGTGTCTATCAACATATTTGAGATTTTCAATTTGTTCTAAATTGTGATTATTTGAATTTATTGCTTGGCAAGTAGTTAAATTCTATATATGATAGTTGATCTACTATATACAACCCGCTTATGGATCTATAAGTCCATTGAGTATGACTGATAATCGGATGAGTGGCGACACATGTCTAAGAGACATTAGTACCACGTACTCGATCCTTTTGAGATATGAATATATTGCTTGTCTCTAACCTTGTGCAACGGGGATGACACAAATATTATTGGCTCGACCAACATGATAGAATGCACTGAGTACGTCACACTATTACTTTCTAACGGTATAATACATGGTATCTAGTCAACTTTATAAACTAGTAAATCCAGCTAGATTTTACTGAGTTCAGGAAGATACATGATAATACTTATCACATAATGACTATTGAAAAAAATGACAGACAAGGTTCTGTGTATTCACTCCATGTATAAATGTTAGAATACGCTATAAGAATAGTTTCCAATAAACTCCTTATGGCTCAAATATCGAGGAGGATTTATCGGAATTAAATCTCAACTTTCCTTAAAAGGAGAAAAAATTCAGAGAGTATACGTATAACAATTACTTTCGAGAAATGTATATTATTTCATCCTAGTATGACCAAGGTGGAGTGGGATCTCCAGTCTTTACTCCAAACGCATCTATGGAGATACATGTGGACATTTCCATCCACAATGTGGCCTACTTGAATATTTATGGTTATAATAGACGCATCTAGTAGATTGTCTTACGTTTGCCTATTATTTCAATCTAGGAATACAACGTTGGCACAATTTCTTACTTAGATCATTCGATCGTAGGCTCAATTCCTGGATTAACCAATCAAAGTCGATCGATGCGACTTGACGGGGGCTTGGGAGTTGGACTCACAGGTTTTTGATGATTATTTTATCGCTAAATGGGATAGATGATTGAGCATCGTGAGTACCCCATACCATACCCAATTCAGGATTGGCAGAGAACCTAATCAAGCAATTTAGGATAATTGTTAGGCCACTATTATTACGATAATAGTTTTCGGTTAGTGTGTGGGATATACATTATTGCTCCCACAATACTGATTAGGGTTCATCCCTTAGCAAATTATTAAATTATTTTTCCTAAAAGCGACTAGTAACTGAGTCGAAGCCTGGTGTCGCCCATTGACGAACATTTGGATATTTTGTACAGGTGTTAATCGCACCACAATGTATGAAGATGGGACCCTCAATGTCGGTCTAGTATTATGTGGGTTATGATTCACATCTATCACTATATATTTGAAGCCCACTGGCAACGTATATACTGCTGTGCAGATAATTGCCACTTTGATGAGACGATATTCCCAGAATTTGATAGAGATATGATAGTCAATGTTGAGGATATTTCTAAGAGGTCTTGGAAAATACCATCGTTATCTCATCTAGATCCTTATACATAAGTTAGGTGACAATAAGGTTTAAGGGATTACAAGCCACCAATAGGTCGTAAATGAATTGCCAGACACATTCATAGGCACTATTAAAGTATCGTAATTGTATGTACTTATAAGTAATACACCTATACAATAGAACGTTCTAGTAGAATTAGTATCGTAATGAATCTGAGGCTCGTACTTAGTACAGAGCACCGTTGGAAGAAAGTATTCCGAGTCGGGGAGCTACAAAATAAGGGACAAATATGACTAATGGTGTAGTCGGTTCATCGAGGATAGAACCACCTATTGACGAGGCAATACTAGCTATGCAACCAGTTGATACATTACAAGACTAGCCTAGGGCGGTACATACGTATGATAATAATGAGATCTAGACCTATTAAAAGTTTCTAATAAGCACAACGTAGGATCGTTCAGTAGAAATTTGTCGACAAGGTATTCATATTCGCTACTGTGCTCACCATCAAGGATGAGGATTCAAAGCCACTTATTGTAAA
Organism: Kingdonia uniflora; assembly: GCA_014058105.1. Taxonomy (NCBI): domain Eukaryota; kingdom Viridiplantae; phylum Streptophyta; class Magnoliopsida; order Ranunculales; family Circaeasteraceae; genus Kingdonia; species Kingdonia uniflora. The sequence goes on from JACGCM010000004.1 coordinate 1,815,312, forward strand.
TAACTGTGTGTTGTTATACATTGGCCAAAGTGGGCATCTGGAATTCAAACAGAGCTTAGCTTGCTAGCATAATGCAAAATAATATAATAGAGCCTGCCGATTATAAATGGAAAAGGTGCGGAAACATTATTAACTCGGAAAGATAATATGGTCAAAGCAAGACTAGTTGCCTAAGAAATCTTTAAGAGATCTGCATCGATCGAGTATGACCTATTACTTGGTTACGAATGCTATAACGTTTTGGTACTGATTAGTCTGTCAAGTAGTCGAGGACAAGCTAGACATGCGTCTAATGTAAATATCACATATCTATATGGAAAACTAGATACGGATATCTACATGAAGCCACCTGGGAAGATATAAGTTTTTGGAAGCAATTAAGCCCGACACACGAGGTGTGTACGTAATAAAATTGGAAAAGTTATTATTTACTATAAGCAATTAGGGCCCATGAGATATAGTAAGTTGATTGAGTATTTGAATGTAAGGGTCTTTACAAATATCCTCATCTGTCTATGCATTCTTATTTAGAATACAGAAACTAGCTTCAGTGTCATCATAACAGTGTACTAAATGATTTTGATATAATTAGACCTCCGGGGGAGATCGTGAGAGCCGCCGAATACTTTGAGAAGGAATTCAAAATACAAGACCTTGGGAAATTAAATAGTATCTCGATTTGTAGATCGAACATCTTAATAATAGCATACTCATACACCAAACAATATATATGGAAAGAGTTATCTAATAGTTCGGTATAGATGTAGTACACGGTGTTAAGTCCCTTATTGCGCGTCCAACACTTGGGTGTGGACAACGACATCTTCCACCATACTAATTTGGGGAGAAACTCCTAGGGCCTTGGTGCCATAGCTAGGAGGTGCATTGCTATAGTTAGCTGGGTATACTGGGCCTAATGACTCATTCGCAGTGAACTGTTTGGCTTACCATAGTTTTGTTCCTACCCAAAGGCACTGGATTGAGATCAGGCACATTCTGAGGTATCTGATCGGTATGAAAGACAGGGGTTTGTTTTACTTGAAATGATAAACGTAAAAGTATAGAGTACATTGATACAGAATACTTCTTAGATCCATATAGAGGCCATTCTCATATGGATTATATGTTTATGTACGGGGATACATAAAGATTCTTGGAGATTTATAAAGCAGACGGCAGTAGTTACACCTCGAACCATGAAGATTCTTGTACTTCATGAAGCTGGCAGAGAAGGATGGTTGCGCTCCAAGACACATCTCATCAACCGAAGTTGTGGCATATTTTATCTAAGATAAAGCATTAACTATGTATGAAAATAATTTAGCTTGCATCATTCAAATCAATAGCGATTTATCAATGGCAACAGAACGAATCACATTTCATAGAAGCCATTCGAACCTTATAAATTATAAAAGGCGAATGAGATTGGCATTATTGAAGATATTTCAAAAGACATCTTTGCAAACCTATTCATGAAGACTCTTGTACTACTCACGCCAAGCAGCTAGTAAACGGAATTGGCATGCAAAAGACTTATTTATCAATATCTCAGGGAGATAAACGTCAGGGGGAGTAGTTCCAGCCTGACGTGGACACATGGGTGTTGTACTCTTTTTCCTAATAATGCAGTTTTTATCCTAGGAGGTTTTACTGACTGGAGGTTTTGATGAGGTAACATATATGCGTCCACAACCCATATAGGGCATATGATTTTACTCTTTCCTTGCATAGCTTTTTTCCTAAGGGGGTTTTGCTAGGCAGAGGTTTTGATGAGGCAAGTCATCCTGGTATGGAACACCCCATGGGGGAGTGTTAGGAGTTGAGTTCAGCCCAAGCTAGGAGCCCAACAAGGTTGAGGTGTCCTATAGGACTCCTAACAATCCCATAGGCCCTTTAGGGTTATGGAGAAAGTTTGAGTAGGTTTGATAACCTATTCAATAGGGTTATCCCATATTGTATTACGTACAGTTCTACAGTTCTCTAATAATCAATCAAGAATCATCTCTCTCTCAATTTATCTCCAAAGATATTAGAACTGCTAATCCTTCTATAGTAGATTATTTCCTAATAATTACCAAGTTTCATCAGGTATAAGCTGGGTGCACGGAGATATAACTGAGACAATAGGGCCGACATTGGGTTAAGGCCACCAAAGTGGTTACTTTGGCCCCTAGCTTCGGATGGGTACAAAAATTTATTTCATGTTTGGGTCCTCACTATTTGGCTGGCATACAACTTATATAATTAAACACATGAAGTTGTTTAGGGCCTCACTATTAGGGTTGGCTTTAGGCCACCAAAACCCTAGCCCGGTATACAACAGAGGTAGTGGTTTGCATGGATGAAACCTTTGCGTAAGCTATGAGTAGGGGAGTAAATTTTCTTGCTCAAATTTTTTTATGGCATCAAATTCCAGACTAGATTACATCTTCAGGCACATCAATTTCATCTTTAACTTTACGCATATAGGGGTGGATCTCGTAACTTGATCTAGGGGGGCTGAGGTAAGCATAGGGGGTGGGGCCCTAATTTTTTTTAGAGGTAGTTACAATAGTACTCCGTTATATTTTTGTAGCTAGTTTTTCTGAAGTTATGGTAATATTGTCCACAAAAGACCTACTTTGAAAACATTATATATACAAATAAAATGTTTTTTCATTTACAAATCTCTTTAAAAGAAGGGGGTAAATGAATATAAAATTTGTCATATGTGAGAATCGAACTCAGAACCTTAAGGCTCAAAAATTTAATAGCAACCACCAAGGCTGACAATTATTTTTTATTTGTCTTGTATTCAAATATATAGATTTTAAATCATGCTTGAATTAGTGATTTTATAGGTGTAATTATTTCCTTTCCCACAAAAGTGACCCCGGGATGGAGCCTGAGCCAGCCCACTCCTAGATCTACCCTGTACGCATGCAATAAAAATTTACTATGATGTGATAATCTTCTGTGATCGTTTCCCACACGTCCTTGTACTATTCTAATTTTACTTTATGTTATGTTGGAGATGTTCTTAGGAGTTTCTATATAGGTTTGTTTCTATTTGGAGAGATATTCTAGGGAAGATATCCTAGGGTCCTAGGATATATAGGAAAGGGTGATGTAACTTTTTACTAGGTTGTTGCAGATAGAATTAAGAAGGTTTAGTTTATTGATTTCTATTTTATATTTGAGTTTTAGAGTTTAGTACCGAAAATCCTAATTTAAATTAGGTTAACGTTTATTAATCTGAGTTAATGCTTCCGCGACTCAGATTTACGTTAAATTGACTTTAAAGCAGGTAAAAAATTCCTTGAAGTCGTTTGACGCGCTTAACGAGAGGTTTAAAAAAATTGATCGGTTTATCGAAGCATTCACCGTTGTTGCTCTTTATATACCACTTCCCTAACCAGCCCTACTGGGGCCAACGGCGATACCGCCGAACATTGTCGAAGCTGAGAAAATCTTCGAAGATTTCAACTAATATTTTTTTCAACCCGGGCTGAAAGTTTTCTGAACCCCACAAATGGAGTGCTTGCCAGAGCCATATGAGTCAATCCAATGGGTTTTGGGAGTGAAACAGCGGCCAAATCAGCACCAACAATCGGCACAATTGCCGACAGTGTACAGAGTCATGGGAGAGAAGAAGCCAAACGTGGGTGGCACGTGGGTTACAAGCCACTGAGGATCCAGCCCAGGCCAAAGCCCAAGCCTGAGCTTGACCCAGGCCATTATCAACCAATTCCAAGCTGACAATTTGCAATGGGACAACCTGAACCGAATGATTCTACACAGTCCGGCCCCACCACTCAGATCTTCTAGAACCATGGCCATCATTGCAAAATACCAAGAAGAGAACGATCATAATGAGCAATGCGTCACTGCATCTTTCACCCAACGGTTTTGATATTTGATTTGTCAGTTGACATCGAAAAGACGGATGGTGTGAGTCATGAAGAAAGAAGTATAAGAGGTGTAGGTAATGCCATTAGAAGAAGGGTAGGGACCTTTAAAGAATTGGGGTTGGGGCTAGGTTTTCTCACCCAAAAACAAATGGAAATCGAGTCACAGCGATATGTTCGTAAGGGAAAAATTAAGAAGAGAAAGTGATCTCATGCCAACAGGGACACCTTACTTCCTTCCAAAACCCATCCCAACTTATGTGCTCCAGCAGTGCACGAGGCTCTCATGCCCAACCATAATCAGACCCCAGGCCTAAGTGGGCTGATCCATAAGAGCATGGGCAGCAGGGTATATATCGCTATGTTAGCGATCCAAATTCAGAAGAAAAAAAATCCCTTTTTTAGGATAGTTATCGCTCAAATCCTCCTGCTGGGTAACCCTCACCATGACATACTGAAGTGCATATGTTGCTGTTATAACACCTGCCTCTGAATTGGTAGCTCTTAGTTTGACAAATTCTTGCATCAACATGAACCACCAGTCCAAACCTTTCGTCTGAAATATTATCCAAAATAAAAACAAACTTAGTCATTAGGGGAAAAGAATTCCTAGATTTACTATATAGAGAAGGAGGGAGACTTACGGTTTGCAAGCAGTACTAGAAACATGAAAAACAAGGTGCACTTGAAATACCTCTCCATTTTGTATGTATTTTTTGTAGCATAGTTCGTAGATGGTATTTATAGTCAAGATTGGTTGTCTAGAGCTGTTAGTAACAAGTGGTAAACACTTCAACATGCACTCTGACAGACGTCTACGGATCGATGACATGTGTTTCACACAAAAAATCCTTATGGATATTGTTTTAAGTGAGAAAAAGAGTGAATATAACGGATCTTAGAGTGAACATTTGCCATAGCTACTACAATATTGCACCAGAAGGGGGAAAACCCGGGTCTGTATGTGGCTGGGTACTATTCTACTACTAAACTGCTGATGCTATGTTTCTTAGGAAAATAGTACAAACTTAATCCAAGAAAGAGTGATAAATTGTGAAGACTAAAATCAAGAAACAGGCTGAAGGGACAGGTGCCACAAATGAACCTGCAAGGACAAAGCTAATGGAAGAGGTCAAAAGATTGAGAGAGGAAACTTGTTTATAAGCGTTATTTGTGTCTCCTCTGGGACTCCATCCCAACATTACACGTTACATAATACTTGCATGGATGAATGCACCCTCCTACATACATACCCAATTTTTGATTATGTGATCTGGCCTGTTGAGAAGTATAGGTAGAAAAGTATAGCTTGTATTCAAGAAACTTCTTGCTTTCCCAAGTGCTATGTGAAGTAGATTGTTTAGGTCATTCAATTATTAAAAACTCTTTGGGTTCCCTCTTGGCTTAGAAAGTTAGAAGGCCTCAATGAGTTAGAAGTGTTTTTGGGATCTCCCTTCCTTTGATGACTTAATATTAACTCTGATTAACACGGACCTACTTAGCATAAGCTTGGTACGTACAGCATTCAAGGCACGTGCCTCAACTAAGCCTAATTATTCGTCTCTTTCAATCGTCTTTTTAACACAATATCTCAAAATGTCACATAATCTTAAGGCAACACAAACACTGTACAAAGGATCTTTGAAAACCTCATTTCATTAATTTATCAACAACAATTACAAAGCTTTTATTCATTTTTGGATGTATCGGAGTCAAGTCCTCTACATAATAGCTACTAAGGAAATAACTAAGAACCAAAAGGAAACGTCAAAGTTAGAGACGAAGCGTACTACCCCTTTTAGCTAACCTAAACTTTACAGAAATAAACGAAACTTTATACAAGGCTTTATTACAACCTAAAGTTACTATTTACAAAGTATGAGCTCAATCCGCTCAGGCGTCATACTCTCTCTCACTCAGCTTGGCGACGCCATCGTCGACTTCTTCTTCCACATCTGCCTCTTCTCTTTCCTCTCTTGTTTGGCCTTAATCTTCTTGAGTCGGACCAGAAGGAATGAGAATCTTGGTGCTCCCAGCTGGCTCCTGTGTCTGGCAGATCCTTCCACTTTACTAGGTACTCGTAAACTTCCTCCTTGGTATCTAGGTCAACATGGGTCACCCTATGAGTAAGAACACTCTCTAGAACTTGGTCTGGCTTGACTGGCTTGAGAGGAACCTGGGGTCTGACAGTACTTCGGCTTGGATCTTCCTTGTCTTGGTGGTAAGACTTTAGGGCACTGGCATGGAACACTGGATGGGTGAAGTGAAGATGGGGTGGCAGTTGAATTTTATAGGAAACATTTCCGACTTTGCCAATGATTGGCATCAAACCTATATACTTGGGTACCAAGCCTTTTTGTACTCTGTCACTTTGGTGCTTGAGGTGGGAGGTCTTGATCAGAACAAGGTCTCCAACTTGAAAAAGATCTGGTCGTCTCTTTTTATCTGCCCATTATATTCATTTTGGCATAAGCTTTTTCTAAACAGGCCGGGCAATATCAGTATTTCTCTGCCATTCTTTTGTAAACTAGTAGGCTCTCGGAATGCTTCCTTAATAACCGGAGACCACTGTATGTGGTGTGAGGGGTTGTTGTCCCAATAGTATCTCAGAGGGACTCTTGTTGGTTGATGAACTCTTCTGCAGATTAAAGCAAAACTATGCTACATCTAAGAGTTCAGCCCAGTTCTTCTTGCTCGCCCTGACAAAGTATCGGAAATATTCTTCCAACATTGCATTGAAGCGTTCGGTCTGACCATCTGATTGCGGGTGGTTAATGGTTGAGAAGTTGAGAGTGGATCCAAGTAATCTGAACACTTCCTTCCAAAACTTCCCAGTAGATCTCGGATCTCTATCACTGACAATGTCCTATGGCACACCCCAATACTTAACAATATGCTTCACAAAGAGACGCGCTGTTTTATCTGTCGGGCAAACAATTAGGGCTGGAATGAACGTTGCATACTTAGAAAATCTGTCGATGATTACGAGTATGGAACCATATCCTTTAGTCTTAGGTAGCCCAGAGATAAAGTCCAGAGAGACACTTTCCCAAGGTCGTGCCGATACACGAAGTGGTTCAAGTTGTCCAAGTGGCAAGCGCGATCTAATTTGTCTTGCTGGCAA